>JBAJHX010000001.1:26195965-26234231 GCA_037176925.1 Amniataba percoides
ATAATAATAATAATAATAATAATAATAATAATAATAATAATAATAATAATAATAATAATAATAATAATAATAATGTGTAATTTCCCTCTGTAATAAGTTGGAATCACTCAATATGAATTTTGAGATATTTTGTACTGGTAGCAATTAATTTTTGATTAAAAACATTCACAAGCTGTTGGCTGGCACACTATACCTGAGTGAGAATATTATTCCCATCTTGAACAGTTATGCAATATATCAAAATCACCTAATTGAAGAGGAAAACAAGGTAAATGTCTGTAAGAATTATAGGTTCATATGAAATGTTAAATTTCAAGTTCCATCTTTTGTTCTAGGCAATGACCTAATTGTGTAAATGTCCATGATCACAATGAAAACAACAACAACAAAAAAAAAAAAAACGAGATTTAAAAAAAAAAAAAAATTAAAAAACTTCTAAATTACCACAACCAAACTGCTTCACACACTTGAAGAAACACTTAAGACCAAATAGCTTTTGATTCTGATGAAGCCACATCTGCATGCTGGCTCCTAAATGATACATCATTGTTGTTTTTTTATTTTTTGTTTTTTTTTTTGTTTGTTTTTTTACATTTTTAAACCTTTTGTGGTGTAGTTTTCTTTTGCTCTTTTGCTCCCTCAGATCATATCAGACCAGCCCTCAGGGCATCCTCCTGTATGAGTGTTGTGTCTGCTTCGGCCTCCTGCCTTGAAGAGGTCTCAGTTGGCGCTGACCGGCTCTTGCGTGTCATTTTCACTACTATAGTCTGATTTGGGCTCGTCCTCAAAATCCTCGTACATGTCCATCTCATCCTCTCCGTTGACAGGCTCGCTGTTGTTTGCCATGTTGTTGGGCTCTAGCTTCATGTTGTAGGTGCTCTGAATGACGGGAATGGATGGCTCAGGGCTCGCCGAGGCACTCGAGCACTCTGATGTCATCTGAGGTGAGGGTGTGGTGGTTGCCATGGTGATGGCCCCGGGATAAACCATACTGGCGCTGGTGGTGATGGGAATCTGTGGTGGCTGTCTGGATGTAGGAAAAAAGAGGGAAATTTAAGATTTATCTCACTTTTCTCCCGTGACTTTTGATAGAAAAGTGACCATTTAAAGAAAGAAAGAAGCAGATGGAAAGGATGCAGAAAGAGTGAATGGCTAGTTAATAGATATGTATGTTTTTTTTTTTTTGTCACAGCACTTAAACTAAGATGGTTGGATTAGGGGCTTCCTGCAGCAGTTTGCTTTAAGCCAGCAGCTCTGTGAAAATGATTTGGGAAAAGAGAGGTCCTCCTGACAGCTCCCGTCTTGAGCTGTTCAGAAACACTACCCAGTTTATTGGTGACATAAAACCAATACGCGGTTAGTGCTGCTCTTGTCTGCTGTTGCGCCGGATGATTGATACTCCAGCCACTGAAGCTTATGACTGACATGGGAACACCTGGAGAAGACTTCTCCTGCTCACCACACACAGTAAATTAAAGTGTTAAGCTTCAGACTGCTGCCCTCCAGGCCTCTGTAAGTTTATACCCACAGCTTATGTCCTGTAATAATGTCCACACTTCATGCTCCATTTGCAGACTGCTATAGTCTAAAACGATTAAATCACAGCTATTGAAAAACACCTTATCTTAAAGTTAATGTCAGTCATTTGTCTTAAAACCAATCCAGTAGGGGTTAACTTGGTGTTTATGTTGTATGAGAACAAGCTCTAAGGACACTCCCATTGGTTTGTCTTCACATTGTCTATGTGTTAGTGTATTTAGTTTGTGGGATTCGTGACAGCGCACCTACCCCACAGTAAAGAACTGCCTCATCTCTTGCCGCCGTGAGCGCATCATCTGCTTGTACTCTCCAATGCGGAGCTTCTTCCCGTCGATAATGCAGGTCCTCTTAGGCCGCGGCTTGTACTTGTAGTTGGGGTACTTCTCTAGGTGGAGCTTGCTCAGGCGAGCCTGCTCCTCATAGTATGGCTGCTTGTCCTGGTTAGACATCGACTTCCACCGGGAACCTACACAACACAGGAGATTCAGATTT
This sequence comes from Amniataba percoides, assembly GCA_037176925.1. Taxonomy (NCBI): domain Eukaryota; kingdom Metazoa; phylum Chordata; class Actinopteri; order Centrarchiformes; family Terapontidae; genus Amniataba; species Amniataba percoides. Next base: position 26,197,997 of record JBAJHX010000001.1, read on the forward strand.
CAGTGTTTGAGCACATGTAGGGAAAGAATTGTTTTAATGAAGCACAGTGAACAAGAATAAAGAGTCTGATCCAATTAGGATGTTATCTTGAAATGATCAATTATTTATTCATATGAAGTCAGAGACTTCCCACTGTGCTTTCTGCTGCCAGAGCCAATCATTTGTGTAAAATTCAGTCGCATTACATTTTTCCACATAGGGTTCCTTTAGCATTGAACCACACATTAAAAGTGGTTGAAGTTTTCTAACAGAATCGTGTTGCACTCTGCAGCAACCTCTTCATAGCCTTGCATATGCACATTACCTGAGACAGAAGACATGCTTTGATGTCAACCAGTGAAGAAACAACAAGCCAGCGTAGTAAATACTGCGGCTCTGTAAAGTGTCTTACTAGGTGCTGGATGACAGCACTTTTAACAGCTCTGATGTATGGACTCCAGTGCTGAGAGGACAAGACCCATTTAGCCTCTGTCATTTTTCATGACAAACACTTATGGTAGTGATGGGCTATAAATCCATCTGTACACTGAGGTGACCTGATGCACAGTGGCCTGTGAGATAACACACTCTCCTCCTTTAGATACTAGCCATGCTACTTGGTCAGATCAGCTGCTTACTGGAGTTCGGATCAATAAATCCACATCTAAATGTGCGAAACTCAAAATGTTCCATAGTCTGGAAATCACAGACATTAAGTTCCTTCTTCCAGAGCGGCTGTAGACAGAGTGGTAGTTCTCCACCTTTGCAGCGTGTCAGGAAAGGCCTTCTGTTTTTAACCATTAGCTGTAAACCTGGGAAGTTTATCACTACTGTCAACAGCCAAAGAGTTAAGTGCTACTGTTCACCTGGGGGTTGAGAGGTAAAGGGGCAGGAGTGGAAGGCTGACTCTGCTGTTGAGTTCATGACTCGCATATTTCTGTTAGTTAGTTATAGTTCATTTCATTTGTCAGTAACAAAAGTGCAGACAGTGACATTCTTTTATTTGACAGGGACAATAACTCGCTGAGGCCTTTTCAAAAGCAGTTACATTGTCTTTGGAGGCTGGAAATATTTATGGGACTTGTATATATGATATAAAAACTCTTACCCAAAATCTTGCTTATGTTAGAATTGTGCATGTCCGGGAAGGCCTGGAGGATCTTGCGTCGTTCGTCCTTGGCCCACACCATGAAGGCGTTCATTGGCCTTTTAATGTGGGGCTCGTTGCTGTTTCGTCCTCGGGCTTCCCTGAAGACTCGTGCCTCAGTAGACCCAGCACCTCCTGTTGGCCAACAATAATAGGGTTGCGGTTTATCTGCAGAGCCATTTACTTCCTTGGACCCTGGAAAGGCCAGAGCATGAACAAGAAGAGAGAGCGAGGCAAGACATTGATTAAATGACGAGCCATGTTCAAACTCTCCTTCATCTGCTGTCATCGCCACTATCATCATCATGAACATTGTTTCAGATGAGCGCAGGGCTGCAGATTTCTATTGAGTGGAAAACCTGACTTGACAGGCTTATATTTTATGTGCTATAAAAGCGAATACAGTGTCAGTTGAAGAGGGAGTTAAGCTCTTCAACTTATACTGAGGCCTATTCAAAACTACAAGAGGAAGACCTTGAACTTCAATGGCAGTTAAATATTTTGTCTGTGAAGTGTTCACACTTCTCTACTTGGCCACATATATTTCATTTTGACATTCATAGCATCCATAAAAAGTGCAAGAATGCCAACATAAATAACAAATATGGGACTTAAGGAAGCATCTAAGAAAAGAAAATCAAGGAGCAAAGCTTCAGCTCCGGCAAATCTTGATAAAGCGTTCTGTCAAAATAGGCTGCACTTAAACACACATATGCACAAATAAATTCCTCCACGCCATTCCTCTGCTTTACTTATCTTCTTTCTCTCCTTCAAGCATACAACACACAAACACACACACAAACAAACACACACACACACACACACACACACACAAACAAACCAGGCACACACTTGCGATGAGAGACTGTGCCAATTCTGCAAAGTGCTGTTTCTCAATCAGGGCATTCACAATCAGCATAAGAGAGTTTCTCTCAGTATTAAACTGTACATCAGACTGATAATGATTTCTGTTTGCATGCGCATTTGCTTCCTTTTATATGTAAGATGTGAAAGAATTAAATAAAAGCAGTATGAATATTTAAACAAACAAAAACATGTTGATAAACAAGGCTTGAAAAATAAGACAAAAAAAGCCTTCCATATGCTACGATACATCTTTAATGATCTCAAATCTGGAAAAGAAAGCTTGGGATGACTCATGCATATTTCATCATCCACATGTGAAGCCTTCTCATTAGACCATTCCACAAGCAGCCTTGGCACGCGTTACCTGGGGTTTGATTTCTATTATTATTTCAGTTGATAAACAAAATCAAACTCTTAATGAGTAATGGAGGGCTGTGCAGAGGCATTAATTCCAACTCCACAGAAACCTCGCTCTGCTCTAATCACTGACGATGCAGCAGCACCATTTTCAGCCTTTGAGTGTCTTCACTTTGGGAAAGAGTGTCTTCTTTTCAAAAGCGTTACAGAAGACAAGTACTGAAAAGGCAATATATGAAGTCACACACACACACAGATGCTGTCCCGAAAGAGCACACAACCTCCTCCAGTATAATAGAGACAGAGGTGTGGTGGAAGTCGGTTCTGGTTTGTGCGGATAGAGAATGTTTGAGGTCCAGCTGCCCACCAGGAAAACCATACAAAGGCCCCCCAAATTGATTTTCTCCAGCTCATGTTTAACAGTCAAACTGTCATATTCATAATCCACAGAGGCCTCCCTTCATCTGGCAGACCAGTAAAAATGTGTTTTCACACTGTGACTGCTGTAGTTGCTGCCCAAAGGCCTTATTGTCATGTAGTTCTGGCCAATGGAAGTTAACAGTCACAGTCACATATTTGAAGGCATTTGCTGGTCTCGTCTCAAAATCCTGTTTCTGTCATCAGTAAATAAACATTACAAAAAAGCTTGGAAAAATGTAAAAAAAAAAAATAAAAATAATAATAATAATAAATGTACTTTAATTGTGTGGTCAAGAAAAACAAAATTATCTTAATGTTTCTATCTATGAAATAACACTACCTTTATTCACAACCATTTATGAGTTATTTTAAAAAGTCCTAGATTTTCATGTCATTCATTTTAGAATAATAGCACTAGATAGTAAATTATTTGTTTTGATTTGTGACTATAGAAAAGGCTAAATCTTTTTTTTCTCTCACTTTAATAACACATGTACCATAACGCCTGCTAAGACAGTCATAGAAATGTAGATACCTACACACACATAACACGCACAGTAACACAACATCTGTTTAAGAAGCATTTTTGTGTCACTTTCATTCACTTTTCAAACTCTGCAAGTACCAGCTCTTGGTCCGTGTGTGTTTGCTGTTTGCCTCCTCGAAGGCTGTGAGCCCTAAAGCCATCATGAATTCAGAAATAATACACTACCTTTGCTGCCACCGAGCCCCACAGTACGTTAATTTCATTTAGCATGCACTCACTGTACAGGATGAATTGATTTCACTTTGTTTGGTTTTGACAACCATGTTTATTGTGCAATGAAATGTGGTGTGGCGGAGGGCTGACAGTATCCATCAACGCGGGGCAATCTGCTGACTGCCGGGGCCAGATGAAGGTATTCATTAGCTCAGGAGCGCAGCGCTCACTCAGACACGACAGCCAGTGTCTGCGCTCCGGGATCGCTTGCTGTAATTTACGATGCCTCCCGTGCCATTACTCTATCACTGACACTGATTCAGCAATTTATATACTGGTGTGCATGCATACGGGCAGAGGTGAGCTTCTTACGGGGAGGGGGACAAAACAACCGCCTGCCATCAGCTAGTGCCACATCCATAGTTAGCCAGGAAACCAGCCACGTGACTTGGTTCATTGGAGGGAAGCCAGATGAGGCATGGCTTTTTCGCTCACATGATGGCACATAGAAAAGTGCCTGTCTGCTGGGTCTGATGCTACAGAAAGCCATCGCAGTGAATAAGCTTTATATCATCTTCCCCTGCACTCAGGCGGCTGCTCCTGGTCCTGGATTTGTGAAGAACAAAGTGATGAAGGTGTCAAGCTGACTCAGACTCAAGGCTGCTTCTAGAAAGCATTACACAGTTTGACCTTTGACCCAAAATAATGTTAAAGTCTTCACTGCAATCTTCTGATTACTGTACAAATATTACATTGCAGATTTGGGTAGAGAAGCTTTCTATGATATAAGAGCATACAAGCCTTTATGGGTAGATAAATCTGGCCCCTTAATTGGCCCGGATAATATAAATGACTTAATCAGAGGCATCCTGTGTGTTAGCAGCCAGCTGCAATGTGAAATTTACTGCAACATTGTTTCCCTCTTTTCACTGAAAATCGTGACACCGCTCTGACATTTTGCAAATGAGCATTAACTATTTTTTTTCTGGGAGGTGTAGGACATTTAGGAATCAGTTAGTTAGGTGTGTGATTGTGTAAATAAACACAGATGTTTAGCGGTGACAGGGGCAGGCCCCCTGGGTGGTAAGCTGGGGAGGGAGCGAAACAGAGGGAGTGCTGCTTAATAGAATTTATTGTGATTCATGAGGCCCGGAGCTCAAGTGTGACAGAGCGATATGAGAATCCCCTTTTAATTTGTCTCTCCTGGAAACACTGCAGATGAGCAGCATGAATTACAGTGAGAAAGAATGATTGTGTGTGTGTGTGTGTGTGTGTGTGTATGGGGGGGTATAAAAAATGGAGAAGGGAGAGCAAATAAGGACTAAGCAGAAAAAAAGGGAGAGAAACAGAGGGAGAGAATGTAGGGAGGCCCAAAAGCCTATCACACCTGTGAGCTGCAGGCTCAGACTCGACCATGTACCGAGCCAGAGGGTAGCACTGCCCCAGCCGTCCCCTCTCCTCCCCCTTTTCTCCTCCTTACTCATCTTTGTTCTGCGGGCAGACACATAATGTCACCCAGGAATCCGCTCAAGAGGATGAGCCTCAGTGAGCAGGCAACAATCACGCAAACCTGCCAAGCCCTCCCTGTTGGGATCAAATCTAACACCTCTGACTGAAGGCATTTACTGCTGACAATAGAGCCTCTCCCTCGGAGCAGGATCAGGCTAGATTAATGTGTATGGGCAGACAGGACACAGCGCTCAGTGCCCCTGTTCTATCCTGAGCTCATAGCACGCCAATTAAACCATTACAAATTACAAGTGATATACGCCCTATTATAACATGTCAATCTTTTTTTCTTTTTTTCTTCAGTCGGGTGATTTGAGTTTCCACTTGGAGTGCGTGTGTTGGCACATGTGAACTTGGGAACAAACAGCCAACCTGTTTGAACATGCAGGCTGTGGCTTTTACTTTTGTCTACTCTATCCCCTCTCATATGCATTTAGCCCAAAAGTGGAGTCTAATCTTTCACAACATCCCAGCTTTACACACACAAAAGGAGATGCATGCACGCACACAAATGCACAAAGACAGAAATTTGTCCTACTGCAGGAGGAATTTGAAAAAAAAAGAACTTTCTCATTGATTGTGTTGACATATTCCACTATTGTTGTGACTTGATAAATCATTACATCTGAGCCTCCTCATCTAAGCTTTCTTCTAGGAAAACTATTCAGCAATAAAAGCCAGAGCTCGATTCCCATGGCCTCAGAGTGGAAGAAAAACAACAACAAAAACCTCTTCAAACAATCGACTCATATAAAACTTCATAACAGCTCCGAGCTAGCGACGTAAAGAAACCCTTCATCAGTGATCTGTAACAACAATGCAATACTACTGTTCTTCACATCCTATTCCACCAGGACTTAGTTAGAGACGCCGCCTGGCAAAAGCATCATCTTTTCTCACTTTCTGGTTGATATTATCACACTGGGCGTTTAGATCAATTCTGTTTCCTGCCTCCACATATCTCTCAACAACCTCTTTGTTCTCCATGGACCCTCAGTGATGGGGGTGGTTTAGACAAACACACAACCTCAGCTACACCGAAACTCCACACCACTGTGTGTGAATGAACAAAGGGGCCTGGCTGGGCTGAGGGCTTTTGTGGTAATTGGTAATGTTTTCATCAGAGCCTAAAAAATCCAATGAATTTGCAGTGGGTTCGTGTGTGTGCATGTGTGGCTTGTGGCTTTGTAAAATGAAGCAAATCCTATCTATTTCCATTCCTTTGCCACTCCCCCCCAAGTCATTAGGACTTTGGTTGGTGCATGCTTTGCAAATATTAGTTTAAGCAACCTAAAGCTTTCTGTGAACGGCTGTGATGACAGAAGGCCGCTGTACACAGGGCCTGCTCAATGTGGCTGCTCTGTTCTGGAGGGAAAGCTGCAACACACCAAGGGGCTTTCACACCCCGTGTAAGGGTTGGGAGGTACACCCAGTAATTTTCCTTTTCAGGAAACACCAAAGTATATGCAGTGTGCTCTGAACTACTGAGGAATAGTGTGATGAAATACAGAGGAGGTTCCAAGTTAATTTCCCTCCTTCTTTACCAGAATTTTGCCCAAAAATAATTATATTTATGACTTAGAAATTAATTTCAGAAGTATTCAGTAAGCGTTGCTTTGTCAGAGTAAAATAAATCCAGATGTCAGTTAAAACGGGGCTAGCACTGCTGAAAACGAACAGTTTTTTAGATGTTGGTAACACATAACAGTTGTTTCAGGAGAATAAAATTGATATTTTCATGTGAAGCAGATCCTAACTATATGTAGAAATTTTTCATGAAAACAACTAAATTTGGTGCAGCTTTAACTCTCACATCTGCATGACCTTTGACCTGCAAGTCAGGTTATAGCAAGCACAAGTATACTGCAGTAAGATAGATGTGTTCCTATATATCAAGGTCTGCCGGGGAGCGGAGTCTCAATTGGTTCAGGGAGAAGAAAATCCTCACAACAAGGATTTCAAACGTAAACATGTTCTCAGAAGAGTAAACACTTTGTGGTTCACATCATAAAACCCTGCTTCACATCATTCAACCGTATGTGTTTTCCTGTCAGTGAAGCTGAAAGAGACAGACAGATATATTTGTGGTGGAAGAGGAGAAATGGTAACTGTGTGTTCTGAGTTATGTGTACTGTCCTGGCTGCCTGCCATTTCCCCCTGGGAAGAGGACCTCTCCTGTCCTCTAACCTCTGCTTGCTCCTAATCCATAGCCCACTGGGAACACTGATGTGAGGCGTCTGGCACAAGCCTTTCCCTCGGCCCTGTGCAGGACTTAAAAGGACACAACTGCCCTGGTGCGTGCTCTGTTTGGGTCCTGACTCCACAGTAGCCACAGAGGGAAGGTTCCCACTGGGGGAATGAGCACTGGAAGCACATCTGTCCGAGGACTCAGACGGGTGGGATGAGATCTTCTGCTGTGGCTCACATGGGAAACATGCCAATGAATCCACTAAATGCACCTCTAATTCTCATCTTCAGGATTGGGTGTGATGTGAAACTAGACATGATCAAAAAAAGACATTCACTTTGGAGTTAGTAAACATCTTTTTATGGGAAGAAAACATTTTTTTTAATAAAAGTCTGTGTGAACCAATTATGCAGAAGCATTTCTCTCCAAAACTGATGGGAAATGTGTCTGTGATGCTATTTGAAGATGTCGATGGGTTACATTGTCCTGAGAAATATCTATCCTTCTTCCTTGAGACTCTCTCAGGCATCAAAGATGAGTCAGAACCATTTTCCTCTTTGCTCTGGCTCTGAAGTGCCATGGAAACTGCAACAAATATTTATGCCGGACAAACATTGGTACACCGAGGTACTCCATGGTCGTGTGTAGGAGCCAGCGCCACAAAGGGAGATGACGCTTTGTCACACTGGTGCAACTCGAATTTACACCCCTGTGCTCAAGACCTCAAACAAGCACAACAGCAACAGGAGCCGGGCTTGGAAAAAAGCCAGCTTTGTCCTCAGGCACCCTTGTCCTCCACTCACCTACCTGTGAAAACCTCGGAGCCACGGCTCATTTCAAACGGCATTCACCCCAACCCCCACATCTCCCTTACACACACACTCGCACATGTTTCTGCACACACCCTGACGAACCACTCTGCCGTCTAAAATAAGACACATGCAGTAGCAGGCTTTTTCAGCCATAAAAATACAAAATTATTCTGGAGTCCACAAAGAATCGTTTTAAGATTGTTCACTCATTAGAGCATCATACCCTGTAACTTTTACAGAGGTTTTGAGGGCTAAGAGGAATAATAAAACCCCCCAAAAGAAGAGAGAAATATAAATATGGCCTTACCATCTAGATCCTCTGGCCTGGTGAGGTCAATAACTCTGTGGCCGATCTTTCCTTCCTCACCCAGCTTGCCAAGGTGGTGCCCGATGTTCTCAAAATGCGCCCTCTCCTAAAGGGAAATACAAACAGTCAGGTACATGAACAAACACACATACACGTTTTGTTTTTCTTTTTTTTACAGTGACAGAATTGTAAAAATAAACCCCATTAGGAATCTGGAATTTTGAAAAGAAAGGGGAGAAAAAAAACTGTTTGATAAATGGAGGTTCTTTTGAAGAGCTGCTCTTTTGACATGAGCTAGATGTAGCTTTTTCCTCTCTCATCTCTCTATTCAGCAGCTGCTATAATGGATGACAGGAGGCAGAGAGACAGTGAGGGCCAGGGGTGCCGTAAATAGATTTACAGAAGGATACTTTGTGATCCGAGGCACACAATGGGGCCGTGGCCCTCTTTGCAGTGCTCAGATTTTCCTCTGTAATCTTCTCCTTACATCCTCCCTTCCAGTCTACAGCGCCCAGAGCTCAGCGCCCATCATTTATTCAGAGTTCATGCTTTGGAGAACACACCGTGTTTTCGCGTTTGTCATGTCGCTTTGTGCTCAGATTAAACTTGGCATCATGTTGTACTTGACGCACAATGAAACCCTGTCATTCAGCGCTCCGTGACAATATTAAATGTCATGTCCGTGTGCATTTACAGAATAAAATAACAGCTTTCGGGGGGCCTCTGAATAGTTGCTGCACATTACACTTAATGTATTATGCAAGGGGAGAGTGCCGACTGCTGCTGGCTCCATTGTTGAATGACCTACTTCCTCAGTGAATACACAGGGCATTAGCAAAGGGCTGTCTTCCTCTCTAAAGACTCAACTAGGAGATGGACACTTTGACTCTGCATGATACAAATAATCTCTCCCCCCTAGGTTTCGCCTGGATGACACTAAAAGCAGGCATGTTGCCACCATTCAGAAAAAAAGCATTTGTTTTACTCCCAGGGTGAGCATTCAATCTCTGCCAAAGCTGTACTGTCTGTGCTGACCTCTGCCTCTTTCTTTTCTAAACATGCCTATCACATGCAGTCTGAACAGATACTCAGGTAGAGTCCCCAGACAATGCTAACAGCTCCCTTGCCACACACACCGACACCAACCCACATATTAATCTTTTAGCCCCTTCTTTGTAATGTAGTGCACCATTTTGATTTTTTTTTCACTTTTTATCCCAGAGGGAAGTTTGACCCCCCCCCCCCCAGTAATAGGAGAACATGCTAAAAAGTGAAGCAGACCTAACTATTTTAAGTGAAAATATATTTTCTTTGGCTGCATGTGATTGATTGTGTTTTCTTTTCCTGACAAACAGAACCATCTTGTCAACAATAGCCATGTGTAATTACAGCACTTTTTTGTAAAAGAAAATTAAATAAAAAAAATTGTGTAAAATGTTTTTTTTCTTTTGTATAACCTTTTTTTCCCTTGGGGGTGAAAAAAGATGACAAGATGAAGGATGAAGATGGTCCAAGTCCATTTGAGTCCTTTCAGAGTATTTTGATTCTCCTCATGCGTTTATTTATTCAAGAACTATTCCTCAAAAGAAAGGACTGCGAGGCACACAGAAAGAGCACTGCAATTTACCATCATACTTGAAGGAGCAGTCATTATTTATGGCCAGCTGAGTGATTCTGATATACAATTAACCACTACCTGCTTATGGCCTGTGATTAGAGCCTGTCTATCTGACGGCCCTTTGCTTACTTAAGTGTTTTCTAATTATGACATATGCGGTGGTCCCTGCTGGGCAAGAGGATGCTTTGTAAAGAGAAGATGGAGTATGGCGCCTTTCTCCGTGTCACAGTCTGCGCAAAGCAACACATGCGTGCACGCGCGCTCAGAGCCATATTCATCACCCAGCCACATTATTGCTCTTAATGAAAGAAGCTAGCAGCCCGATGACAAAGTGACTGATGTGCGATTAGCTGGATGGGCAACGGTGCTGCTTCAGATGCTACTTGGACAGTCCACTAGGAAGACACAGCGTTCGTGGGTACTGTACGTCTGTAATAAAGTAGTCATCTCGTCCCTCTTCTGCGCTTCGTCAGTCTCCCCTGATCAATCAAGTCCTTTTATAAACTCATGATCATTAAGCATCATGTTGGGCTGAGGAGGAGAGAGAAGAGGGGCCATCCATCTGTGGATTTCATTAATAACTAGCTCGGTGTTGAACTTCTTTCTCCACCGCACAAAGTCGTATGATTAGTGAACATCAGTACATTAGACAGCAAGAAACAGGACTCCGTGAGGCCCTTATTGGAGGATTCTTTGAGGCAGCTTCACTTCATTTGATATAAAAAGAATCATGTGTGGGTTTTATTTGTGGATGTATAGAAACGTGAATATATAATTTGTACGAACCAGCATTTTACATACTGGATATAAAGGGTTAGTTACAGTTAAAGTACTCCTCCATTCCTCTTGTTAGCTATGCTAATTAATATCAGACTATCCGTGCAATATGCTACCACATATTTTCATAAAATTTTATATACTGAGCTTAATATACTTATTGGTTATAAGTTTGGTGATTTATATCTGCAAATCAGAATTATAGTTGAAATTAGGGCCATAAATTATCTGCACAGGATCCGGGTTTTGTTTTAAGGCTTGAAAATATTCAGTGAACTAATGCTTCTTTACTGCCCACGCATCAAGTGCTGTGATAAATTAATGGCACTTTTATTATTTTATAGTGTCATTAAATTTTTACTGATCACTCTGACACAGAGAAGTAGCAAAGGACATGCAGTATCTAGAGAACGCTGGCCGCCCTGCCAGGAAAAGAGAGGGAGTCTGTGGCTGATGTAAAAAGGTATTTACAGCGTACAGTACAAGGCAATGATGAAAGACTTCAACATAAAAAAATACCAAAAATCCATGCAGCTGTGAGGAGGTAAAGATAAAGAGACAGGAAACAAAAGATGTAACAGTACACATTATTCCCCTCCCACACTGACCACGACCACTGGCAAGCAACTGGTCCCTCCCTCAAATGACTTCAGCATGCAGCTCTCCACCCCACAACTAAAATTACAGCAACGCACTCAGAGCTGTAGTGGAAAACTGCCACCCACAATAATCTCATCTGCCTTGCCTGTGCAGTCTTTTGTCTTTCAAAGTTTGGTAGCGGATGCATTTCATTCAGCTGCACACAGCCGCCCTGTGAAGTCATGAGCCCGTCCGGTGAAGGCATGAGTCACAGAGGAAGAGAGAGAAAAAGAGAGAGAGAGAGAGGAAGAAAGGGGACAGATAGCAGAGTCTGAGCAACTTCTTGGGCGAGGGAGTCCAAAAGAGCCCTTGTCAATGCTGTAAAGAGAGCTTTAATCTGGCCGGCCACAGAACATGTGCCGGAGGCCTGCTGCTCTGCCCACAGGGTGTATTCTGGGCAGAGGCGGGTGGCGGACGGCCCTGTGCATTGTGCCTACTCCTGCCCTATATTTAGGCAATGCACTGCCAATCCTGACACTCCTTTACTCGCTCCTTTGTAAATAGCTCCAGGCTATAGGCAAAGCCATATGGCCTGAGATTGTTCAAGTAGAGATGAAAGAAAAAGTAAACAGGAGAGTAAGGTAAGGTAAGGCAGACAGTGGTGCACATTTGTTGGGCTTTTAGATGTGAACAGAAAACTTTCTCAGTCCAAATGATTTTAAAGTTTCTATTTAACATCATAAGAAATAGCTGCGCTGCTTACCACATCACAACAGATTCGCGCTGTGTTTTTTAGTAGTTAAAAACTTGACGATGCTGCTGCTCTAATGAAAGAGTTCAGCCAAGGCGAAGGGAAGCTCAGTTGTACCAAGCAATAGTCTCTGCAGAGGGTTTCAGTCACGTGTGCTGCTAATGCCGTGATAATAATAGCCAAAACAGGCCTTGCTGCATGTTAATATTATGATCCATGTACAAACTTAAGTTAATCTTGTCATGTTCTAATCCATTATTAAATACATATTCATTTGGTATTATTAGTATTACTTAACTAATTATGCTTTTCTTTTTGTGGCTGATTCTGAAGACGACATTATCGGACTCCGTGATGGGAAGGAAAGGAGGTAAACCAGATGATTTGCGCAGAGATTAAATTGGCAGGTTTGCCCGTCAAAACATTTTGATATCGGAATGATTATTTAAAATTGCTTCATTTCTTTCAGGCAGCTGGCAGCAATGACACTTGTTATTCCTTCCAAAAATTACCAGTTGCCAGCTTAAAGTCATATAATAGTCTGGTTATTTTTTGGCCCTATATGAATATGATGTATATACAGTAAATGACATATTTAGCCTTTTCTGTGAAATCTGACATCAGTAACCGCTTCACTTTCCAAGATTTCTAAACCATTTCTAGAATCTCATCCATGTTTCCTTCACTGTGGAAAGTATATGATTGCACATGTTTAAAACTTTCATCATCGGAGCCTTTAACAACTGCAGGACTCTAAACAGCCACTTACGTTTGATAATGGGCTGAACTAGCTCCCTGGTTATATCACACACCTGGTATGTAGCAAGTTGAAGGCAATGGCTCTCTGACCACAATACGGGGCTTTGTGTATCAAGTGTCAGTCATCACCGCGGTCTGTGGCCCTCACAGTCTTCCCTCTGAGGGTCTCAGACTAAACCCCTCAACAATCTGTCCCAGCCGTGATGGAGACAAAGACTGCACTTCAGCACGCCTCACAGCTCAGCGCCTCATCTGTTTTGTATTTTGATTGTAACCAGTTGCAATGTTATTTATAAGTCTGCCGCTTTCCAGTAGTTTTTGCTAGTTTTGAACCATTTAAATGTTAAGTACATCCAGCCATGCGGTGAACCCACAGTTCCTTTCATGCAAACTGTTGCTCTCTTTTTACCCGGAACTCTCCCTTTGCTAAGGCTAATGCAGGCAGCAGCAGAATCAACAGTAGCAGCCACAAAAGGCTGGCATGTGTTCTATAGTAGTCGTCCTCCACATCGCACAGAGCAGAGATGGCCGGCTATTCCAGTCCCATTTGTATTGCCAGGGCATCACCTCATTTGTTTAAAGGAAAGGCCTTTAATTAAATTAAGGAGCTTAAACTATCTTTAAAGAAATTGTGAGGTAACCTTACTCTGGGCTTTGTGCCAATTTAACGTTTATTGTTTGTTTTTTAATAAAAGGATATGCTATCGTTATTCAAGATGAGTTATTTGTTATTTGTTGAAGGGAAAACAAGTCAAACCCACAAAATATGACCCTTCCGTGCCAATTTAAAATGTGCATTTAGTCGTAGCAATTGGCTTTCTTCCACATGTTGGTGTGTCTGAAGTCTTTTGGTACATTTTGTGATCTTTTTTAATATATTAGTGCATTTTACTGAATATTGCATTTGTGTGTGTGCATACTCCTCAATCAGACGCAGATGTGCTGAAAAAGTCATAATGTGTAATATATAACCATCTCAGCGCTGTGACGCATCACTGGCGCAGTGTTCGGTTCTTATGTTCCTCTCCACACTGCTGAGACCATTTGTGTTGACATCATGTACTTTTACGGGTTTCCAATCCTCAATGATCCAGAACTGTTCACTGAGTCCTCCAGGGAATGTTAAGTTGGAAATCTAGTGCCTTATCAAACCCTCCAGGATGCAAACAGCAGGATATTAGAAACTGCACCACCACCAAAAAACCCTTTCACATATGGACAAAAACCTCAAGACTTGTTGGACACTGGAGCCATTATGTTCCTACTGCAACAATACCAAAGACTATAAATGGTCCTTTGTGGCCTATTCTTCTCCCTGTCCTTTGTTGTATGTGCCTTGTGGTGAGTGCGGTATCACAGGTCTTAGCCGCTGAGGCCAGCAGCATTTCTGAGCAACTGCAGCAGGCCAGAAATTCACCATGTAAAATGACAACTGTAGAAAATAATGGAGCCACCACCGCCAAATGACCCTACCAAGATGCAGTGTTGATGTCTTTCTGGGGAAGAGGCGAGACAGAGCAAAAGACCTGACCTGGGAAAGGAGCCCGCAGACACACACTCTCACACACACACACACATGCGCAGGCACATATTATCCAGAGTCATACATTATTTTTATTCTTTTGGCAAACATGAACAATTGGACAAAGCATTAATGTAAGCAATCTTCACAATAGCACTTGCTGGCTTCAGCCCGTGTCTGGGAGCTGAGCATAATCTAATTTGGATGGGCAAACCCTTGTATGCCAAGGATTTACATTGCAGCCAAAACGCCTTGGTTTGCAATTTCCAAGACAGCAGTCGAAAAGGAGCAGAAAATTGCTTCCAGGGCTGCAGACCAGACAAGATTATATTCAAAGTCTTTGTGAGGGCTTTGCCTGAATAGAGCCCTGGCATCACACGCACACACACACACACACACACACACACACACACGTGCATGCACATGTATACACACGCACACACACAGGAGGGAACAGTATAACCACTATAACCAATAGGTTAGGAGTCTGGATTTTGTGGAGCACCAGTCTAAGCTCCATTTGAATATTTACAGGCTGAGCTTTGGGACACGGGAAATGGACAATTGTAGTCATCAATACTGAGGAGAGGAGGTGTTGTGGGGCAGAAAAGGGCAGTTCAATAGGTTAATACACTGGCCTTTCACCTTTTGATTCCAGTTAGGGACATGTCAGCAGAGGAATATATTTTATCTCACAGAACCTCCAGGGCATCACATATGCAACGTCTGTCAGAACTAAAGTGAGAGAAATTGATGCATCACTGTGTCTGTCATACCTTTACGTCACAGAGAACAACAAGAAGGACCGATAAACTACAGATCTGGGCCAGATGACCGGTCCATCAGTGCCCCAAACTGTGATAAGACTTTTATCTATTTCGCTGCTTGGCCTGTGTTGTGCTTTTTATTTTTTTTATTTTTGTCAACCAGTCACACTGGACTCCACCTCACTCAGAGACTAGAAAATGTGAAATATGAAGTGAAAAGTCTTTTTGTCGCAGAGGCAACTGTTTGCTGAAACTGAAAATTGAATCAGTGCTTTGGTATTTGACTGCAATTTCTCATTTAGAGTTAATTCATCATTTATAATTTACAGGAGAGTATAATGCTCATGTCTGCAACAAGATGTAGCAGCGCCTGTTATGTGCTCTGGCAAAGCAGCTATTTAGCTACACCTGACCAACTCTGCATTGATAGATAAAGATAGAGATAGAGAAAGATAGATAAAGTGAAACATTTGTGAGTTATTTCAATTGAAACTCTTTCTTTTGCCTGTTATGTCTGCTTACCATTTAAAAAATAAACTCTTTAGTTAGATTAGTTAGATATAAGAGATAATATGCTGTCTGAACACATTGGGGATGATGGGCCAAGGTCCATTTTTCATTCATTTAGTTCATTTTCTTTCAGAATGTATTGTATCACTGATGTACTGGCTGTATATTCCGGTGGACCGTGCATGTTGACAACATGTTAACATGGTTGAGACGTTCAGACCTGATATTCATTCACCCGTGACCCTGAAAAACAGTCCATCCAGTTATAGCTACAGTGCATAATAGAGGGAAACAATTCAAATGGTTACAAATGGATTCTGTACTGTATTTGACTGTAGGCATACTGGCACATTCTAGGTAAAAGCCTCCACCGGGTGAGGAGGAGATGGTAAATAATGGAACAAAGTAATTGCCCTCTGCAGACAATAATACCTTTGGATAAATATTTCAAAAAGGTAAATTGCAGAAGGGTTGTAAAAGGTTTTATTGTACTGATGGGAAATAGTAAAAACAGACAAATAAAAAGACAAGCAAGAAAATCTGCTCCTGTAAAGCATGAATATTTTACATGTCCTGAGGTTAAAGGCTTGTATAGTGTAGAACAGAGAGAGCTAGAGTCATAGTGATAAAGGTTAGGGAGGGATGCATTGTACTGTTGAGCCACACTTTGTATGAAAAGATGAATTGATCCATCCGTAAGCAGCACTTAGACCCACTCCTCTGCCCGGTCATTACAGTGGGATAAATCAATATTTAATATCCCCCTCTAACAGCCACACTGGATGATCTTAACCTCTCCTTAATCCCATTTATGTTACCTTTCCAGAATCTTCTTCATGTAAGCTCTCACTATGATAAACTTCCAAACAAGAGACTGGGAGGGGAGCTATTAAAGACCACACCATATTTATGTCAGGTGAGGCGCTTTCGTGAAATATTAATATTCTGAAACTGACCAAAGTGAAAGCTTTTATCTGGGGCATTCAAACCTTTCTAGTTCGTTGGCTTGTATCAGCAAAAGACTCTCTCTCCTCCTCCTCCTCCTCTCATTTCACAGCTGAATTACAACCCACTGTTCTTTATTGCAGCCCAAGGATGAAGATGATGGGGCAATTCTTTTAGCTGACTTGATAAAGCGTGCCTCTCGTTTCACACCATCCTAATAGGGCCAGTGTCACTGAAACTAAGAGGTGACAATATCTCACCGTGATTTGCACGAGCCAGGAGTCAAGCACGAGCTCGGTTGAGGTGTCGTTCAACAAGACAATAAATGATGTTGTAATGAAAACAGAGGCGTATTACCTGAGGCGGCGCTTTCAATTACTGATATTAGTAAGTCTTTGCAAGGAACATACACACACAGGCACGCGTGTAGAGCTTAATTGACTTGAAATGCAATGCACTAATCACATTTATCACCTGGACCTGCTCCAATCATTTGGCATTTTTGTGTTGTCCATACCATGATCCTATTAGGGTACTCATTTCTTAAATAGTATTCCAATTTATGGCCATTTTATTACTACTTAACATTCTCGTACCCTGCTTGCTCTCCTCCTGTTTTTGTCTGGTTTTCTTTAAAAAAAAAAAAACTACTCTCTTCTCAGGTGGAAAAATGCAGACGCAAGCCTTACTACAGGTGAGGAGTGACAGATTGTTTTAAAGAGATTCCTCCTGGGAAAAGATGAAGAAAAGCATCTAAGAATGAAAAGCATTCTGAAAAAAAAAAGCATCTCTGAGATGATTGCATAGGTTTAGCAGCAAGCCCCAAATTCTGAGGAAACAAAACTAAATCCTACAAAAGACCAAGCAGGGAGTTCCAAGAAAAAAATAGAAAAAAAGGAAAAACAAACAGCTGTTAAGCTCTGCCTGCTATGGACAATGTAGCTGTAGGTGTGCGCTGCCTGTTGAAAACAGCTCTTAACAGGCATTGTTCAGTTAGTGTTTTCATGTCATGGCACATTCGGCTGCTTGGTTGACCACAGGCTCACCTTAGTTTGGGAGCTAGAAAGGTGGATGAACCAGATCCTGTAACTTCTATACTGAGTAACTCAACCAAGGAAGTAAAAAAAGGTGAAAAAAGCTTCCTTGTTTAAATTTAGGGAGAAATTGTGCCATGGGGACTGCTTGTCGGCATAAAAATAAGATTATGGATTGTTTGATTGTTAAAAAGGTCTTTGTTGCTTGAGCTGTATGCAGAGGGAGGCCCCGTCTCTGTCCTCTCTGTGTGGGCTGCACCAATTTATTTCACTTCAGTAAGAGCATAGTTGATTGCCACCTGCATAGACAGTGATCTCCTCCAAACACCAAATTAGAGGGAAATCAAAATAGATATTCATTGACTTTTTTACATATACATTGACCTAGTTGAGGCTGTTGGTTGAAAGTGTCAGGTGCTGAAATATTAATGAGCATCGCTCCCAGTTCCTGCCTGCTCCTCACAGCCAACTGGCAACATGGCATCAAGCTGAAGAGAGGAGGACAGCTTTTTTCTCTCCTTGATTGACTCATCGATTGAAGATATTTTTAAAGGGAATCCCTGGGAGTGTGTGCTCCTGGTACAAAGCAGCCCCATCCCATGTCAGGGGACGGAGAGGGCTGCAAGTCTGCTTTAATTGGGCAGAGACTTCAGAGTCTTCTTAACCCACACCGGGCACCGCCGTGGCCTGTCACGGCCCTCACACCAACATCAACAACGCCGAGCCCTCTAAACACGCACACACAAACACATTTGCACTAATTTGAGGGGGGCACACATCTACACACTGAACTATGCCAGCTCTTATCAATACGACCACCCTGGACACGGATTAAAGAAAAGTATTTGCCTTAAGAATTACTGCTATATCAAAATGAGCACGTTCCACTTTCTTTAATAGTTTCTTTCCTCCAGTACTTGTAGGGAGAGCAGCACACTCTTTGTGGTCAACTGCTTGCCTTTTGCTTTTTAGAAAGAGCTAGAGAAGACCTGAATCGGGGCTAAGACAAAGACAGACAAAGTGATAGAGATGCTAACCTTGTCAGCTCTGCAGTTGTTGAGGCCCACTGAACTGAGGGCGGACAGCTTTGCCTCCATGCCCTGCTGGTGATGTTGCAGCTGCTCCCTCTGGATCTGCTCCCTCATTTTCCGAGCCTCCTGGATGGCCTTCATCACAGTGTCCTGGTCTCCAAACAGCGCGGTAGAGTTTAGGCTGGACAGAATATCTAAACACACACACACACACACACAGGAGTTTGGACAAACAAAATTAGAAAAACAACTCTGAACAACTCAGCTGCATTTATTTGTGAGATATGACAGAAACTTGCACTGTGGTCGTGTGTGTGCACGCTGTACGGTAACTGTGTGTTTGAACAGACTCGATCTACGTGGGATCTTGTTTGTGAAGTGGAGACACTTACCCAGAGATGAGCCCCGGCCCAGGCCTCCTCCGAGAGGGCTGGGGATGCCCCCCTTGCTGAGGAGACTGTTGGGGCTGCCTTTACCGCCGAGGAACAGGCTCTGTGTCGGGGATGTGGGGGATTTGACCATTTCTGTCGTTTTTGGCCGAGCAGACAGGTTGAGCGGCTGTGTTCCCTCCTCCTACGGCAGCACAGAGAGGAGTATGAGAGAAGACAGATGTGAATAGGTGCCCCCCTTCCCCTTCCTCTGCCTCCATTTTTTTTTTTTTTTTGTGAGGAGGGGGTCAGCTCAGGATTCCCAGACAGCACAGTTCTCCTCTGTTCCTGGTTAATTATAGGATCCCTGTCTTGACCCACACCTCCTCCCTGGTTCTTCCCTCTCTTTGCTTTTTTTCTTCTCTCTCCTCTCCTCTCCACTCCTCTCATCCATCCTTCCTTCGGAGCTGTGCCACTGCGATCTTCCTCACAGTTGCCCAGCGCCTTTGTTCACACTAATTAAAGCAGATTCTGTCTCTCTGTACATCTTCATCTGTTCTCCCTCTCCTCCTCCCTGCTCTCTGTGTCTGCACTCTGGTTCGAAGAATAAATAATGACCAGATAGCAGCGGTGCCAGTGATCAAAGACAGCTGTTCCATTCATCAGATGTCGACTTACATTATCTACTTCATTAACTTGTTTTCTAATTTCATTCCTCATTTGTGCATACTTGTTTTTTTATCACACGCTTTGATATGACTATTCCAAAGAAATATGACTAAAGAATCCTAAATAGTGTAGTTCTGAGGTGAGGTCAGAGGAGGATGCATGTGTTTGGTGCTGTATTTGCTGGTTGCAGCTTTTAGAGGAGTTACTGATGTGAGATCAAGAGCAGTATTTTACAAGTTGCCACCCTCGGCAGCTTGTCTACAGGGAAGGAGGCAAAGGCCAGGTATTTGCTACTTTACATAAAGGGCTTAAAAACCAAAATAAACTAAAACCAAAGTATCCTGTATAAGTTATTATTGATAATCTCTGCAAAGCTGAAAATCATGCTGAAACTGTTTAATACATTTCCGATATTAAAATAAATTTAAATGAGAACTACAAATAATCAGAAAATATTCTGAATGAAATAAATGTAAATGTAGATCATTCCAAATTTGATCACTGTAAAAACAAACTAAGATTAAATTACCCTGTAAGTTAACACACATCAAAATCAATATGCACACTGAATTAGCTAAAATACAATAAATGCTGAATGATTCTGAATAGAGGCAATTCAAACATTCACATCCCAGAAGACTCATGTCACTAAGCACAGTATAAATCGCCCTGTGTATACAGCAGTCTTTCAAATCAGATTAGGACTCATGCTGCCGTTAACAGTCTTTTTCAAAGCCCAAGTGTCTCCTTGTCCAAACATATGGCTCAAGCATAGGCTGCCCCAAGGCCTTGTTATTGCTGTGCCAATAACAGTTTGTCATGCAGTGAAGCTGAAAGCAGACAAACAAAACTAAAGGCAATCTGATTCCATTGGACTGTGGCTACAGATGAGAGGATGCCAGTAAATGTTTGCTTTCCATTTATGTAGGATTCATTTCATTTAAAGTCTTAATTTTATAATATTTGGCAATATTTGTAATATTTTGACTACAATTAGTATTGTATTAACATTGGCCTAACTGGGGTCCATCTAATGTGATAAATGGAGAATTGTTATACATGTGATGAAATGACAGTGTTGAGTCAGTTTGATGGCAATCTCTCAGTGGAAATCCCAGGAGGCGGGAGACCTGAAGGATTGTGTGCATCTGTCTGTGTGTGTGCATACGCAAGTGTGCTTATGAGGAAAAAGCTTTCCTACCATTTCAAGACATGATTTATGATGTCTCTCCATTGTGATATTATTAAGCTAAACTACTCCAAATGGGCGTATGTTTCCGATTATGGCCTTGGTGAGTGGGGCTGATGTGTATGGCCTTTTTTCTGCATGGAGGTCTAGTGGATTCGTGCCATACAGCAGCAGCAGAAAAGTCACATCCTGCATTTGGTTTGTTTACAAGGCAAACAAAGTCATTAATCCTTCTTTTTGCTTCACTTTTGTCAGCATTTATACAGCACTGTTGTAATGGTTTTATTCCATTTCAGTTACAGAAAAAAAAGAACAAAACTTTTCACTGTGAAAAAAAAAAATTAGAAACCATGTGTTCCACAAATTACTGGCTTGGAGCAGGCATAGCCATAGCAACCATGTCCACAGAGTTCTGGTTAAGAGAGAGAGGGCCTTGTTAAAGCCCCACAGATTGATGGCCTGTTAGAGGCTCGACTCTGCACAGGCCGGCTGTACCACTGAAGTGGTGAACAGTGTGGATGCTATTTTATTCAGACAGCACCAACTAGGCTAGGCTAGGTCAAGTACCACTCAAGGCCTGGGCTGGTGGGTGGGCAGGTTGAAAGAGTTAAGGGTTGTACCTTGACTTGAGTGATGGGGCTGGAGGAACTCTTGTCATTCTTCAGAGAGGAGGGAGAAATGGGCCCACTCGCATTGAGGGGCTGGGGGAGTGGAGGCATCTTGGCTCCTGGAGAGACCTGCATGCTGGCAAGCTGGGCGGCATACAGTTGCTGTAGGGAGGTGGAGAAACCCGCAAGGCGTTAACATCCAAATCCAGCAAACATTCAAAGTTTTATATTCTGTCTTTTCCTCTCCCTAGAACGCTCTCTGCTTCTGTGTCTGCCTTCATCTCCCCCTCTCTCTCTTTTACGTCTTTCCTCTCTTTCCATGAGGCTGGCAGAGAACCTCCATCAAAGGTCTTAACTGTATTTCAAAGGCTGAACCCAGAGAGAGACAGCAGTCTTAAAAACCACACAGCGATGGCTTTCATTCAAAATACTTGGAGCCCCTATTTTCCACTCATCACAGAGAAAAGTTTGCCGACTGGATGCAAGTGTGTTAGCAAAGATCTCTCATTTCTCTAGATCTACACAGCATCCTATTGAAGTTTCTGGCCTGTGATTTGTCTCCACATAGCCATGTGAGACAGTCCCATTCCACAATGTTAGAAACCCAACCTCAGTTGGATTGCCATCACAGAATATGTTAAACACAAGCATTATTAAGGCTTAGAAACCTGCACAAAGAACACTGATGTAATCACCGTTATTTTCCTTGGCGTTAAATCAGTAAGATGTCCAACTGCTGGTGACATTACCACACAAGAGGGTGGTTCAAACAACTGGCGAAGCACTCAGTAACAGTTGTGCCTGTAACAGGATTGAACTCTGAAAGCTCAATTTACATTTCCACCACCGGGCTGATTATGTGGCATATACTATAAAGGGTGGTTAAAGACGTTGATATGAGGGTTTGGAAATATGTTCTTTTTAATCTGGTGAGCCACAGACTGCTTATTGTTTGTTGGATCAGATTTTTGACACAGTAATTCATCCTTTATCCTGGATAAAGTTTCAGTTTAATGTTTCGACATTACGTTTTGCACCTATTTTTTTGTGATTAAAATGTGAAACGAATATTAACAGTGATTTGATTTGAGGGTTTTTTTGCCTGTTTTTCTGTGCCAACAGAGTGCAGCACCACTGAGAATTTCTGTGATGAAATTGGCTTTTGTCTCCTGCTGCAAATGGCAGGGGTCTGTCAAATAGAGCTACTGTCTGAGAAAGTGTGTTACTCCATGTAGCCTTAGACCTCACTTCATCAGACAGATAGCACCCCTTAACTCCCCCACTGGCCTGCTATTCTCAGACTAGGCAGACCTTATGGTTTGTTGTGTTACTCAGTCAGATGGTGCTGTCAGGGAGAATCTAGTTTCTCTTCCTCCAGCCAATCAGCAAACCCTGTCTCATTTCCTGGTCCGACTGGCCACATACAGGATACATTTGTGTGGATGGGGAAAAAGCGACCTGGCTCCGCTGGCCTCACCTTTGAGCAGTGTAAATGCAGACTAAAGCCAAACAAGGCACTTTATGTCCATGCACATATCTCCAGATATAAACACATATGTGCTCCTGTAAGAAACTTTATCGCTGCCACATAAGCGGCAGTACAAAAGGTCCATTCTTCCAGGGAACCTGGGGATAACAACAGCACATGGGCAGCGGAAATGACAGACTGATTATGTTCCCACAATGATAGCACTGCCCCCACCTCCCTCACAAACAGCCTTTTGTCTCCAACAGGAATGGACACAGGACCCAACTCTATTTTCTTCTCATCTGAGCTAGACTAAGTTAATGTCAGTGGTAAAGGCGCTCTGTGTGTCTGGTCTGTGACTGGGGGGCGGGGGGTTTGGTTAAAGAGAGAGGGAGAGAAACAGTGACAGAGAAAGAGAGAAGGAAGTCTCCATTCACTGCCTGTCACTCCAGGCGAGTCTTAGTGGAGGAGCGGAAGCTGAGTCTGTCGGACAGATGTTTGCTAACAGGCCTGTCGACGCGTATGCCCCTGACCTTGAGTGAGAAGTACTTTATTGTCCCGGAAAAACAGCACAATTAGACTTTGCCTCAAATTGGACGCAGCCAGGGTGCCCCTTTTCAGCACTGATTAGCAGGTCAGTGCCATGGGGTGAGCAGCCATGGTTACCCTCACCTAACCAGGAACACTTTGCCTCTAAAAGCAAAAGAACAATAAATATAATCAGGAGAAAGACGGACGGAAAGTGTGCTAAGCCACTAAATGCTGCTCAAGGACATATATGAAATGCCTGTGTTCATTGTTTATAATCTGGAGGCTGTTGAGGTAAAAATCAAAAGGTAAAAAAGTTCACACTGGATTACAGAATAATTGTTGGACACCCAGCACATACCCAGAAGAAAGACGATGGTAATGGGCATTGGTGTCAGAGGCTGAAAGATGATGCTTGCTGCCAGAGCTGGTCTCCCTAACCAGGAGGCATCTGCCTGCTTCCCCCAAGTCGACGCTTGCATGTCTAATAGCCCCTTCTTCATGTCTACTTGCCAGGTGGGGGCAGCAAAAGGTTCATGGTATTTAGGGTCAAGCTGAAAGTCAGTGCTCCCGCTCTGGGGTATTGGAGGACTAGGAGAAGGTCTAAGTGGACTTTTTTTTAAGTATGTATACTTATCTTGCCATTTTCCAGTTTTTGGCTTTTTTCTTCCTAAAAACAGTACTAATTCTTAACAGAAACAACATGCATAACTGGGGAGACACACATGAAAAAAATCTAAGGTCTTCCTTCTGACCCCATCATTCCTCGTTTCCCTGTAGAGCAGAGCAGATCTCAGCAAGCATGGATTCAAAGTGAGTGCAGCACGCCCAAGGTCAGCCTGTTAGCCTCTGGTAATTAAAAACAAGCCCTCTGGAGGCAGCAGAGGTTAAACGGGGAGGTTCACTTTTCTGCCTGCGACATTAAACTGAGATTACACACTCCGCTGATGATGTTAGACATCTCAGAAGTACGATGTGCAATTAAGATGGACAGCCTGTGTTTGTCTAGTAAAACAACAAAGCTGATCCTATAGCTCAATAAAAATCACAATCAACTTTGAGGAAAAACATTAATTTTCTCATAATTTCCACCTACGCCTGTTTTCCCTCTGCACACACTGGAGCATATGCCTTGTCGTATGAAATAAAAAAAAAAAACTTTCTGTGGAAAAACAAATGTGCATCTTGTTTTTCTTTATGAAAGGCAGAGTCGCAACATGGCAATATGTTCCGGAAAATACAGTGGCAGAGATTTGTCAGATTTTTTGCAGCCAGCAATGATGCTGCATTACATATTCACAACTGTGGCCTGTGAAGTTTAAAAATAAAGACAAATTGCCTTAACTCTGTAAAAATTCCTAATACTAATTAACAACCTGAGGTGAGCGTTATCTGATGACAGCCGCACTCTTTCAAGCTCACTCCTGCCTCTTTGTGCACGAGCGTGTCTGTTTGTCTTCTCTGTCAATGTCTCATTCACCTCTGCCTGGCCTGGGCGCTGAGCACTGGGCTGGATATGAGGGCATTAACTGTGCTTCAGTGCACCACACCATTTAAAAGGCAGCACAGCGCCAGCCCCGTTTGCCACAAGGCTTGTACAGGCTCATTGCCCAGGGCGACCGGGCAGGCTGACCCAGGCTAGGCCCAGATGTCAGGAGTGGAGGAAGGCGTCCTGGTGCACTGTGCCGATGCTTTCCAGTATGGCCCAACATCTGTCTCATCTGCTGGCACCCAACCTGCTCCGCTCTACCCCCCTCCTCATGCCTTTCTCTAGTTCTCTATCTTACATCTACAGTATATATGTTAAAGTCCCTCTCTATCAGTT
Source organism: Amniataba percoides (assembly GCA_037176925.1). Lineage (NCBI taxonomy): Eukaryota > Metazoa > Chordata > Actinopteri > Centrarchiformes > Terapontidae > Amniataba > Amniataba percoides. Next base: position 26,223,231 of record JBAJHX010000001.1, read on the forward strand.
TCTCTCTCTGGCACGTACACACACAAACACAGTCTGTCCTGCGGAAGTGTGCGTGTGTGTGTGTGGGGGGGCTCTCCAGGCCCAGGGGCCCCGGAGCCAGCCCTCCCATTCAGTGCAGCTCGTTGCATTATCCACTCTATCTGTCCATCTGTCCCTCTGTTCACCACTGCCTCTATCCAGCTGCTCACCTAGCCGTCCTATTAGCCAGCCTTCCGCACGCAGCTAGCATTGCTGCACTGCTCTGGGTTACCTTCAAAGACCAAGCTCCTCCGCTCATAAACACAGAAACAGCTGCTCTCTACAGTATGTCTGTTCTCTCGTCTCTCCCCTCCTCCTCTCCCTCTCTCGCTTTCAAAGTCAAAAGTGCTTCACTTGTTAATGATGGTAGCCGTTTCTTCACATCTGTACTACACAGGCATTTACATCCAAACAAAAGATAATGTGCGGTTTGCTGCTCTCCCACTTTCTTCCTGTTTGTCCCTGACTGTGTAACACTCTTTCTTATCACTCCAGTCGTCTAAGCCCCTGAGTACTCCTTCAGATGTGTCTGTCTGCTTGAGATCTGGCCCGGGTTGTCGCTGAGCATGTGGGCTTCTTTTCATCTTTACAGTGGGAGCATGAGCTGAAGCTGGGCCCGGGTTTATCACGGGCCTAGAGAGATGCCATAGCAAATGCGACGGATGGTAATTGCGCCGTTGAGTCTCAGCTCAAGCAGCTCGACTTCCAGTATTATACGGCACGAGGATGTGACGGGCCCGGACAATTCAGGGGAGAAAAGAGAGCACGAAAATGTACAGACAGAATGAGGAGAGAAAAAAAAGATAGGAGTGATTCAGAGAGAAATTCACAAACTAAGACATTTAGACGTGGTTCAACATGTGGATAGGAAATTGAAAAAGCAAGACAGTGAGACAGAGACGGCAAAAGATAGAAAATGGAGCTTTGACTGAGTGAAAGCAGAGGGTTTCTATTTATTTAGTCCTAGCAGTGATACTGCATACAGAGAACCCAGATGTTCTGTTTTATCCAATAAAGCTTCCTTTAAAATGGCTTAAACCCCAAAGTCTGCTTCCAATAATACAAAACAGGACTTTCTGAAAGGTCCTCCTCCTGTTTACTGGGTCTGGAAAAAAGGACGGGTGATATACATTAAGTTCATATTGGCCTTAAGTAAATTGTTTTTCACTTTGGCAACTGATGCAAGGCATAGTGTACAAAAAGCAAATTAAGTGCTGTCCCAAATAGAACATTCTTTTGTGGAATTAGGGAAATTCCCGCCTTGCCTCTTCATTCAATTGAATATAGTAGGTGTCCGGACAGATTGGGGTACAATCTGAGCACAATTTCCTCTGTTAGGTGAGAGGTGTCAGTTGTAATCAGGGAAGGACAGGCAGGGATGGAGCCATTGTTTCCTGCTGGTCCTGGGCTCATCCTCGCTCTGTGTGGGCACTAATGAAGAGGGGCATGTAGGGCTGGGATAGTTTACCCGCCTCCTCTCCTGTGAGTTGAGGACGAGAGCCAATCTGTCAGGAAAACATTGAGTGAAATTGCCCTGTGGTACAGCAATGCCTGGTGACAGCCACTTGCAGACTGCCAGCCACCAGAGTGATGCTACCACCCTGTATTGACAAGCAAATTACAGTCTCCAACACTCAAACGCATCCTGGAAGATTCATTTACATCCATCAGCTCTAAGCCTTTGTTACCTTGTTGGTTTTTCTTCTCTTAGAGAGGAAGGGCGGAGAATTGGGGGGGAGGATCCCAGACTGTTATGACAGAGGAGATTGTGAGGAGGCTGCGCGGCCAACATTAAGACTGACGGAGTGGCTAGCCTCTCTGACTGGATGGCTGATCACATTACCTCTGCAGCATTGTGGGAATTAATTCTTCCAATAAGATAATTTTTTAAGGTTCATATATTGCACAATCTAAACTGAGTAAATTGGTGAAAATTATACCTTGCCATGCAGCTGACAGGAAGAGATATTTTAATTGGGGGGCAGCCTATTCAGCCATATGTATGTGGGATTTTGTGTACATGTGTGTTTGTGTGAGAAAGAGAAAGAGGAAGATGAAGAATGGGCTTAGAGGTGACACTAGAAAAACTTAGGACCGTTTAAACAGTTAGTGGAGTATTGTGCTCAACGAGGCATGAAGATTAACTCTGTTATACAGTAAGTAATATGTAATGTTTGCAGGGGACCCTTAAATAAGCTCATTGTATTTTATTTTTATTGTGAATAATGTGGTAATTTGAAAGTAGCTGCCATGTGTGTTCACTACAGGAGCCCTATCTAGAGTGTAGCCAGAGGTACTTTATTTGCACTAATTACAAGTCAGTCAGTCAGTCTTACTTTGTCTCAACTCATGTTAAATAACTCCTTTTCTTATTGTGTTTTTCTCCTCTTTACTTTTTTTGTTTGTTTGTTTATGGGAGGATTGTTTTTCTGCCTCTTTTGTAGTCACAAGTACTCTACACTACTACACACACACACACACACAGATGCGCTGAAGTATACTTTTCAATAGTTTCATTTTGAAGTAGAGGGAGGGTGCTGCTGCTATTATTGCTCTAAAAGGGAGGAGACTACTCTAACTTAATTCCATGTCTGGCTTGATATGATGTTTTTAATCATAGCGGGCTCCCAGTGCTTTGTAGAGGAAGTGGTGGCAGTCACATGGTTTGTTGATCCCAGCTATGTAGAAAAGGGCATGTTTGAATTGCCTTGCTGTTTTAAGGGGAGTCTCTGTGCAGGGTAAATAGCAGCCAGCAGGCGGAATATGCGACAGGCTGACAGACTTCAATTAATGGAAAATGCACCTCTTTTTGTTTACTGTGTTCTGTAAAGGTCAGCCAAGTCATGGTCTTGGAGGCACTGTTTTTGCCCATTCCCAGGGTTAGATACATAATCAGAATTAATCACTCTAGACCCGTCTCCCCTCCTCACCCCAACCTTCAGATATATGACTGTCTCATCTGACCTCATACGCCACTATAAATAGAAGAGCATGTCTGTCTTCACCACCACTCCTTTTCAAATAGACTTCTCCGTGATACGCAAAGGGACACATATACACTCCAGAAACGCACACACTTGTGCAGCCATGGGACACACATTTTTAAACATGAGCAGACTCATTTAACACCTTGCGTGCTTCTGATAGCTCTCCTCGTGGCTGCATAATGACGCACAGCTCTTCAGAGCCAGCTGCATGCATTGTTCGAACTTGCCAAGGCTCGTTAACACTGACAGTGGTAGCCCCAGAAGGACAAATGCCACATATATCAGTGTGCAAAGAGTTACCCCATCCCTCCACCCCCCTCCCCACCAGCCTTGAGCTCTCTTGTTTAATCTTGTCATTTGGCTGTCGAGCGTCACATGTTGCAGCTTTCAGTAACTTTTTGCTGTTGTTGACAAAGCAGCAGTCGCCACTTAACCATAATGTTAGGAGGGATGCTTTTTAATCCTTTGTTTCCTTCTTTTGTTTCCAAAGAACAGTGCTGATTTCTAGTTTCAAGTAGACTTAAGATCTGCAATTACTCTGAACTGCAAAGGAAACTGATCATTAGAGAAGCAACAAGCAGCAGTACAGCTGAAAAGATATGGTTGTTACTCAGCTTCCCATTGCTGCTTGTGTGTGTATTTTTTATGCACGTAAAAGTCAGTAAAAAGTTAGCAAGGGAATTATTATCACTAATATGGAAACAAGGAATATGCACGAGCTGAGAGAAGTATTTATAATAGTAACAACTTGAGGATAGAATGCAGATAATTATCTATATTAAACAGTATGGCCTCAGGTTAAGCCCTGACCTGGGTTCAGCTTCTTTAAATGCTGTGTGAGAAACGTCCTGGAGGAGCCTGTAGGGCTTGGAGGCTATCCCGACATTCTCTGTGGCTCAGAACTCCTACTCCGCCTCACTTTGTATAACATACAATGAGTTTGCTTTTATTCCACACACATTAAAATGACTCATGCTTTACTCTTAATTGTTTCCTTCATGGAGAGAAAAGAAATATTACAGAGGATCTACTTGACAAAAGCAATAAGAAGGGGATTCTTTGCTTACGCAGTCAATTGTCTTCTGATAAATTCACTGGCAGGTGATTAAGACAACCAAAGTGATTCTCATTCCCTCTAATAACTATTATCTTCCTAACTCCTCTGTCTGGCAGAGCGAGAGGGGATAAATCCTCTATAAAACAGGATAAATTACATATGTAAGGTGATAAGCGTGTGTGAGCTGGGGGCCTCCAGGATTATTTAGTGTGCAGCTCATTACTTAGCGTACAGCTGCTTAGCCATCCTTTCTGCCCTGGGCTTGGCGGGCGTCCCTAGCATTCTTTGTCATAGTACTGTACATACCTGAAGCTGGAGGGGGCTGAGTCCTGACGCTGCTGCAGCTGCCATTGTGGATGGAATGAACTGCACCGGGTAGTTATCACCTGTCAGAGAGGGAGAGAGAGACAACAATGCATACAGGTTCAGACAATGAGCCGGCCCACAGCGACCAGGCAAGTGCCAACACAGATCCCGGGCCCTCCACTACTTTGCCACAGCAATGTGGCACAATGCAACGAGCACCTCGGCTTCAAGCCCAAACATCTGCATTAACAAAAGGCTAAGCTGGTTTGACTGGAGCAGGATTACTTAGGAACGCTCCACACCATTCCCTCCTTCCTCCACCTGCACAGTGCTCCTTCTGGAAAATACCGTGACAACAATTACTGCTGCATAGTTTAAAAAGTTCTTTAAACTATGCAGCTTCAGTATTTGAAGGTTTGTGTGTGCGTGCGTGTGTGCACATCAACATTCAGAATAAATGTTAAATAACTCCCCGGTATTCAATTAGTGGTTATGTGAAAGGACCAACATGTTCTCTCAGGCAGTCCGTACAGCTGTAGACTTGTCTGGCTATTGTTCAGCGGCACATTGTTTGTTTCGGAGTGAAATCTTTGGCAGCGGTGTTAGAACACTTGTATGGGAACTGGTTAGAACAAGTGTGCAGTCACAATAACAAGGTTAAGAAATCCCACACATTTCTTATCTCACATCACTGTGATCAAGCAGGGAGGAATTGGTTCCCAAATAGCAGCACTATTCATTACCGTTCACAACCTTTGGCCTGCCATCAGAATGCTTGTCAGACTGGGATATGAAAACGGCTGCTCTATGAGCGATATCCATAGGGGTGTATAACCGAGTACCAGACGCTTTCACACACTCGACCTAGTGTGTTGTGACGGACAGAACAGCCCCTGTGAGATGTGGTCGTACGTTCATAGAAGAGGGGTTGGTTTGAAGCATGTGTCTGGAAGAGGGGGTGTGGGGTGCACAGTGGGAGTGGGGAGGGGTAGTTGGCCTTCGCTCAGACCCCACTTCTGCCTGTCACTTCTCCTCACAAACATATGGAGCCATTAAGCCACAGACAAGGTAAATGTATATACCTTCTCTTTCACTTTGCCCTCGCCTGCTCGCCTCACTTTGCAATCTTGTACAGCACAGCACAATGTGATACAGGCCATGGAAATTCAATCCCCATTTAGTAGCAAATAAAATCACACAGCAGAAGTGGTTTCAAATAGTGCTGGGTTGGATGTGCGGGGGTGCACTGTGGTTATTTCTACACCCCCCTCTTTTTGGTGTTGCTTTCCCCTCTGTCTCCCTCTCTCTGTGCTGTCTGTGACGTAGGACTTGGGAATAATAAATGGCTGGATGTCTTTGGATGTCATGTGAAACCTGCAGAGGGTCATGTGCTAAGTGAGCACACCGCCACTGCTGGGGGGTTTCGGGCTCCAAGGTCTGGGTCTCGGGTGCACACAGTCTGTGTGGAGGCACCAGACTTCAGCAGAATGGGCGCTTTGCCAGGTTAGCGTCACCAGTGAGAGGGAATTACTTTTAAAACTATGTTTTGTTTTTTTTTTAACTGGCCATGACTGCTCCCATGCCTGGAGCCTGGACGATAAATGATAAGGGGTTGGGGGTGGGGGGGTTGAAGTAGTGCAGGTGACACCATGGTCACAACAGGCTATATTTCCCTGCTCATGTGGTGCCATGAAATACAAGTCATAGATCTGCTGAGGGTTGACAGATGCATCTCAGACCTTTCTTAGGCCTGATCAAATGATGATAAATGAACTGTCCCACTGCAACCCTCAAACCTGATCTTCTCCTTTCTCGGGCTCTGACATTTTATTTCCTCTAGAATATACAAGTTGTCATTTCATATAGTTGAGATTTATCCAACTTTGATGAGTTGAATAACACAGAAATATAAAGAGAATCAATTTAAATGTGACAAATAAAATGTTGTTTAAGCAGTATATTTAAAATAAAGTACCATGAGGAAACTGTCAACTACCAGCAGGATGTCTATGAGGAAGACTGTCAGAGAAACCTAGAGACTATGGGGTCATTCTGCAGGGTCATTAGAGGCACATCAGACTGAATGCTGCCATGTCTGTGTAAACAGTATGAACAGACAGGGAAGTCCAACTTGTGTCTATTTGTTTAAAAGATGAGCTGGCGTTTCTATGGCTGTGCTTGCCGACCATGCGACACCAGGCCATTGAGCACAGCCAGTGGACGGAGTGATGACTTACCACTACGGTGCCAGAATGACTCTGTTGCCATGTGAGCACCACAGGGCTGGGGGTCATAAGCAGTGGTCCCTGGGAGCTGTCTCATAATGATAACATCAGATTAGTGTGCCTTAGTCTTGGAAGTGAATGCTTGGCCACTCACTTCATGGCGGAGGGACACGGCGGCATCCTGTACGCCCTGCAGGTGGTGGTGATAACATTGTACTCGCTGGGTATATTGTGTATATTGTGTTGGACAGGGAGAAATAATAGAGGTTTTGCAATACCCCTCCTGACTACAAGAGTCATTTTCAGACCCCCTTCGCCATTTCATTGTGAACTCATGAATTATGCAGGAACCGTGCACATGGCGACCCCTGACCATGATTCCATAATAGCTCCTGTTATTTGAACTAAAACATTTTCCGTGTCAAACCTATTGCAGAAAGCACACTGGTAAAAGACTCCCCCTCAGGCACTTTGTTTAAGCTGTCATGGCTCCATAGTTCCAAAATAGCTGACTTTCTTTTTCATCCTGTGGTTTTATAGTTAATTCATTAACTGCACTACCACACCTTTTAATGTCTTGCTGCGAACCTGCTCAATTCCCAGTGTTTCTTTTTCCATTTTCAGTCTTCCTCCTTGATCTGGTACTGTGTTACAACAGACAAGAGGACTCTCCTTTTTCTAGCTGACTAATAAATCCTTCTCTTTTTTTACAGCAAGGTTTGCATCACCACAGCACTCTTTTTTTGTAAATGTACAAATTCAGTTGTATTAGTTTGATTAAATTCTAGACACATCTAATCCCCCCAGTCTTGGGACTATGTTGGCCACATGAGGTGAAAAACTTAGACTGAGAAATCAGAGAGCAATTTAGGTCATGGATCTTTTTTTATACTTAACGTGAGTACAGTAGTATGTGGTGGCACATCTTTAATATTCACAAGGATACAAGGGTGTATGAGGTTACTGCTTTGGCAGGGCATCAGTCAACATGTTGCAACAATTTTTCAAGAAACATGTTTTTTATTTGGAAGGCTTCTCCTTTACTCAATTTGAAAGACAAAGGGAGAGAACGAGGCATGCTGTTACAGGCAATGAAAACTATTACACAGGCAGGGAAATCTGCTCCTTACATCATCCATAAAAACTATTCACCTTATAATTTTCCTTTAATCATTTAATTTCACAATCAAAAGACATAATTGTGCTTAATTGTAAGAGGGAAGTTGCTTTTTATGCATCTAATAAGATAAGTTTTTCTATGCAGAGTTCATCTTCTGTGTTATTGGATGTCTGCCAGTGGGTAACTGAAAAACAATTACAGCCAGCACACACTCCTGAAAGACACTTTCAAGTCAAAGACCTGTTTACATTCCTGTGCTTCTCTACCCATATCTATTGTTCCACATGGACTAGAATCTTCTCAGGCCTTGTTCTCAAGTCCAAGTTCAGACAGAGCAGGGCATGCCAGTGCCCTCAAGTGTAAATCAAGCGTTTGTTTGTTGCTATTCATTTGTGATGAAGTGTTACGATTTGACAAATAAAATCATTATTGTGAATAAAAGTGAAAAGCAAGAGACAAAGCAAGCAGAGAGAAAGGAGGAAGGACAAAATGAAGACTGAAGTTGCAAGCATACCTGGCTTATAAGACATTCCTGGAGGGAAGAGAAAGCCTTGCTGGGCGGCGGCTGCTGCTGCCAGAGTGCGCTGGTCGTGTGGAAAAATGGGGATCATGAGCGGAGGCATGTGACCCTGGACCTGCTGAACAGATAGGAGCGGAGATCAGAGAGAGGCCTAAGCATAGTCATGGTACACAGAAACACAGAGCCCACTCAGGGGGAGGCCAGATCACAGCTCTTCCTAACGCGTGCTGACAGGGGGCTTTGCGGCAGTGACGGCCCTCGTGCGCTCACACAATACCTGGCCGAGCTACGCCTGCTCTTAATCCAAACCACAATTTCACCTCGGCACATCAAAGGCCCCGTGTACACACATTGTTCCAGCATCAGTTAGAGGAAGCGACATGCAGGACAGGGAGCAGAGAGGCTCAGTGGGTCCATACGCCTTCTGTGGAGAAGTACTGTACGTGCTGAAAGGAGCATTTACCAACGCCTTTACTTTTGAGTAGATACACATGTTAGCAAAAGGATTGTTGGATGTATTACACAGGTGCAGAGACCCAACTGATCAGCATGAGCTATACACACACAAACTCACCACAAAAGGAACTACTCACATAATCTTGGGTGATTTTCTTAGATGCTAAAAGCTTAAAGACAATCCAGTAATTTAATACAACTGTTTTCATCACAAGAAAAACAGCAGCTGGTGGAAAGTTTTTGCCTCTTGCTGCATTTCATGTCATTCTATCACTGTCTGTTCCACTCACATATTAACTTCCACCATCCAGCCCATTGCTGACTTTCCTACCGGGAATATCAACATGTTGCAGGGTCCAATCTTACTGTCATTCTCCGCTTCCTGAAAGTCTTATGATGGGAAGCAGCCTGGCTACCATGGGCCTGCAAGGGTTAATCTAGCACTGAGCCAGGCCACCTCAGGGGAACCTGCCTGGAAAATGGGTTAATAAAGGTCACCCCCCAAAATAAACACTTTACAGAATGTTTCTCCATTCATTCCTCCTTAAAATCAACTCGCAATAAAACGGGTCTGGGTGCAATTACTGCCGCTGCATTGGGGCATGAAATCAACCTGCTCTGAGCAATGACTTTTCCCCCCATGTTCTGGCTGAGGTCTGCTATGATCTCCACTTTTTCAGGCCGTGCTGCTCCCCCTGTAGACCCTTTACCAGAGCAGTCGCACCCAGTCTCTCTTGCAGCTAGCACGCTAAACCTACTTAAAACTACTTTATTGATCTGTCCAGAGGTGCAGAGCTAGACTGAAAACTAAATAAATAGAACCGTTTTATGTCTAGTGAGCTTTTACAGAAGTGCAAGTGCAGAAAGTGCATTATAGAAGAATAGAAAAGTATGTAATTCTTCCAAAAGTAATTCTGTAAAATGTGCTGTTGCTGTAGAAAAATAAATGGCTAAGAAGACTGCGACAAATGACCTTAAATAAAACATTGCTTTATAGGGACTTGTGTTCCAACTTTCCAGGCTGAATGGATGAAAGATGGATCTTGGCCTTGCATGTATGGAACATATGGAAAAACACAATAATTAATGTCACAACATGAGGTAGGGCCAGTGACAGGCAGGGGGTGGGGGGTTGGGGGGGACACTGGGGAACACAGCTTTTCTCTGTCTGTGTATTTGGACTGTAAAACCAGATGGAGTCTGTTGCTGAATGTGTGGTAGTCACAGGGCAGAAAAGGGCTCCCTTAAGTCCACATCCCTCCAAGTGTGTTACAAGTGTGCTGCATGGGAGTTCATTCATTTTCATGAATTAACTAACATGCATGAGCAGTAAATTAAAAGATTTTTTTAATAAAGGATGTCAGATGTTTTTAGCTTAATAGCTAATAAAATTGATGATTTTTTTAAGTTTTTTTTTTTTTAAAGTTAGCAAGCTCTCTGTTTACATTTCCTCTTCCTCAGGAATTCACAAGTCCCCAAACATTCTGTAAAGTCTCTCTTAGTCAAAGCATCTATATGGGCCCTTTGTACATGCAAACTGAATGTAAAAGATGCTCATATGCATAATTATGATATCAGCAAAACCAGGAGAACAAAAGTCACAATGCTACACAATAAAAAAGTTTTTTTTTAAATTATATACTTTTACAATTTTATTTGAAAACACAAATGAGACCACCCTAATTAATATAGCTGAACTGCACATGAGATGTGTACATTTTATATGCATTATATATGCTGAGAGACATCAGAAGAAGGCATCAGACACTTGGACGTATTCTTCACCGGCACTAAATGTAAATGATAGAATTTCATCTGGGATATCAGCTTTTATTACTATTATTATTTTAAAATATGGAGCAGAATATACAAGAATCACTGAGGCAAGACAGGGTGTGAATGTGCGTTGAAGGGGAAATAAATGCATTAAGTTTGAATGTCTGTGATTTGCAGTAATGAGCTCCACGCATTAAAGTTTAATTTACGGCAACTAATGTCAGAGAAAGGCAAATCAAATTTTCAGGAGCTTCAAGGTGGCAACAAATAGTGGAGGTTAGTTGAGCTGTCAATTAACAGCTGGCACAGTGGCTGAGCAGATTAGAACATTTTCACAAGTGTGATTTTTTTTCTATGTTTTTATTTGACTGTTAAAGTAAAGTAGTAGAAAAATAAAAAATACATTTCTATAAAGCAGAGACAGAAAGAGATTGTGTATATATGTGTGACTTCCACGCTCTCCCTGTTACTGCAAAACCAGGAGGGGAAGAGGGGGGGGGGGGGGGGGGGGGGGGGGGGGGGGGGGGGGGGGGGGG
>JBAJHX010000001.1:26234331-26281642 GCA_037176925.1 Amniataba percoides
GAAAAAAGACATTTCTAGAAAACAGAGAAAGAAAAAGATTGGGGATAGATGTGTGACTTCCACGCTCTCCCTGTGACTGAAAACCCCCCCCCCCCCAACCCCCCCCCCCCCCCCCCCCTTTAAGAGTTACCCTCAAGTTCATCTATGTATGGGCTGAGTGCCCAGGATATTTCTATTGCCAAGATGATCTTGAGGAGGAGGAGGAGAATGAAGTGGAGCAGATGTGAGCGGGGCACTTGGGCATCGTCCTCCCTTCTCCTCGTAAATACAGCAGCATTGTTGTGCTGGCACTGCTCTTCCTTTGTCTTAGCACTGCTAAGTACTGGATAATGTCATTTCACACCATCTGCCCCCAGGCTTCATTAAAGATACATGAATGGGCTATCTTATGAGGAACAGGTGCTATTGTTTGTCCCTCAAGACCCAGCACTCAGGATCTGACTCGGAATACTTGAAGAGGAGCATCTGTAGTGATCAGTCAGACAGACTTGGCTGAGGCCCCCGTCTCTGCCAGCAAGCACTCCAACAGCGGTTTCTGGGGAAACTCAGCCGCTTTGCAACATGTATCATCAATTCAGATGACCTGATGAAGTCTGTATCAGGCCAGCACGCAATCTGTTTCCCTCTCAAGGAGACGCTGCTATTTGATAAATAGAACCAACTTGCAGTTCTCCTAAGAGTACCACATAGCTACCATGTTATGGAGGAGCTAATTAAGCTTATTTCAGTTTTCAACTTTTTTATTCTTTTATTATTTTTTCAATATTTGGATCAGTCAAGCTTTTGTCCTGTTGTATTTCTATGATTTGACAACTTTCTTCAAGCAAAATCATTGTTTTCTTACTGAGTCTCTATTTGTCCTGATTTAATTGCTCATTTTTAGAAAATAAAATTGACTGGTGTGCGGGCAGTCCATCCCAGGGTCAGACTGCAGAGGAGGAGTCAGGCGGCTCAGACAGACTCTCATCTCTGATGTGTAAATACACAAGGTGTAAAAGACAGGGTGGACTTGAAAGAGCTCCCTTTATTTCTCCTAGCACTTACAACACATGCAATATTCATACACACACACACACACACAAAACACACACAGAGAAATTCAGTTTTAATACTGCATTAATTCCTGAATTATATCATTTATTTGGGATTATTCCTGTCAGATTTAACACATTTTTTCGAAAGTATGCATTTTTATTGCTATTTTTAACAAGATGTGTGATTAAAAACAAGACTAAATATATGGACAAAAATACACAGATAATCCCATAAAGTATTTGTGCAAATGAAAGAAGTGAGTGGTTTTGTTTTTTATAGACGTGTAAGCCTCCACCTACAGCACATGAGCAAGCAGCTCCAAAACACTGAGTGCAAATGGAGATGTACAGCGCATTACAGCACTCACTTGGGCCCCTGTCAACACCCATGTTCCTCACTGTCTGTTATAGCCTCTACAAAGCACCCAGGAGGCCCAAAAACCCCTGCTGGCTTTCTCTCTGAACCCCCTCACACGTCCATGCACTGATCCACACACAAGTTTGCAACTCGCTCTGGTCCACAATGCGCCATGGGAAGGAAACTGGGAGAGTTTTTGTTTTTACTGCCAGAATCAGTCAGAATTAACAAGATTAGAGCACAAAAGAGGCAAACATTTACCGTGTTCTCACAGTGTTTCATGGTTTTTGGCTTAAAAGCATTGGTGAGATCCCGCGTCTAATATCCTGTGTAATTGCTACTTGACACCTTTTGACACACCTCTGACACATACGCTTGTTTGAGATATAATCTGCTTTTATTTGCTTTGAGGAGACTTGTAAAAAACTAAAACCCTTCCAAGCATTTTATTAAACTACTGCCAACAATGTGCCTGCAAGTAGCCAAAAAATTTGTGAAGAGATGCTGGTGATGATGTTCTTAATTCTGTACAATCACTTAGATTATAATAGGCGTTATTAGGAAAAGCTCACAATCACCAGTAATCATTTAGAGGAGGACTGTCTCACTGACATCTCATTTTAATAAAATTACTTCCACACGTTAGTAGCTGTCAGATCCGCAGCTCTCGCTAACCTTCTCTTTCACATTTTCTATAGGAGGGGTTCTGTAATTTCACCCAGGGAGGACAGACTCCAGCTGTTCCTGTAAGAACTGATAGTTCACACTTCGCTCCCTCCTGCTCTCCACTGAGCTGCGCACCAAACGCCTGCAAGTAGGAATCACCTTTTGTGATCCGTTTAAAGGGGAAGTGATCTTTAGGAAGCTGGCAAGTCTGGCTGTATCCCAATAGCAGCACAGTAAAACTGACACTAGACAGCAGGATATGTTTAACACCCGCCACTGTGTACACAGCCCGCTGGGTGTACACTGTACTGGAGCCTAACCAGGAGGAAAATCACTCTGTGGAAGCACTTCTGGGCTGTTGAATCCTCTGTGTTGCTCCAGGACTTTTTCCCCCCATGAAACAATCAACGTTTTTTTTAAGCACAGATTACTCCTTTTATACGGGTCACTTATCAGCTGGTTATGCTAGCGCTGTACACTGAACAGCTACACCACATGGCAGACATGCACATTGATTGGACAGAGATGTGATGGTGTTTGGATTTGTCTGTAGCTAATGGTAATCAGACAAATAGATCAATAGATTTGAAGCAGACTTTGATGCTGCAGACCCCTGCCTTTGAATGAAGGTCTTCAAATTACCACCCACTAGACTCAAGCGCATTATTTCTGCTCGTCTGCTCTGAAAATGGGCGCGCTGGAATGGGGAGGGCAAATACACTAGAGAGGTTCTGGCCACCAACAAAGGGCCCTTGTACTGGTCAAGTCTCCGACCTTTCTCCTCACTTCCTTCCTGCACATGAAATCCTTGTGCAGCACCCTTTCCTACTGGAGTAGGACAGGTCTCTAAAGCCAAAAGACCAGCAGTGTGTATGAGTACCAGAAAGAAAATCCCATAATATTTTCTCTGAATTGTTGGGGTGCAGCTCCAGCTCTGACAGCCGGCACTGTTTGTTCAGGTTTGAGCGTAATGCTGCACATCAGTCATGCTCGTGTGTGTTACACTGAGTGCTGTTCAGGATAAAGTGCAGCAAATCCAGACACTTGAGTGAGGTCAGGCCATCCAGAGGGAATAACCAATAGATGACTTCTTGTTCCACTAATTCCTTCCACAGTAAAACAAGCCCTCTTGGAAAACAGCCATTCCAATATGTCTATATTAAGTCGATGGGAGCTTGAAAGCAGGGTAGTCCAACCCTCGGATCCGCCTAACACACTCCACCCAAACACCCCCTCCATCCCTCCGTCTCATCGTTCCCTCTGAGTTCCCTGGAATTTTGAATAAAACTGCACGCTGCTACTGTTTGCTTAAATACACTGCCTGGCATTCACAGGATTTCAGCACACTGCTCTAATTTGATGCAGTTTCAGTTTTAAATGTTGTAGGAATAATAATAAACCCTTGACCCCAAGAAAGAAGGAAAATGGTTAAATACTCCTCCAAAAATGAGTTAAACAAACACATTTATACAGAACACGTTTGTGGACATGCAGGCACATTTCTTTAGTATCATGAATTGATACTAAAGATGCAAAAATGAACCTCGAGACATAAAAAGTGAGCTCTGTAGGTTTAGTACGGTTGTGTTAATAAAGCAAATTGTGCTAAATCTCTAAAAATATATCTGTCTATAGACATTGGATTTATAGAGAAAATAAATATCAAAGTCAAATCTTAAGGTATGTTCATCCTGTTTAAAGCTTTTCCATTTAAGAGGAGAGTTTTCCTGCCACTGCTGTTTATTACAGTATATCATCTGCGTTTGGCTCTGAACACACTTAAAGCACACATTTAGATATTAGACATTGAAACATAACTCCTGCATGTATGTCAGCAATTGTGTGCACACAGCAAAATCTTGCATTATTACCTAAAAACACATTATTTTTTACAGCAAATACAGTGTTATATCTCCAAAGAACATCATCTCTTTTTTTGAAGGGTGGGGGCAAAAATGTTTTTTTTTTTTTCCAAGGTCTGGCCATAAAATTAAGGTTTGCAATAAACTGGCAAAATCCATGGGGACTCCCTCAAACAGCATGTGTAATGACGGGAAAGAAGAGAACAGACAAACAAACCCACAAGTGCGTTTGGGCTCGGCATCATTATCCTGCGTCCTCGCTGTATGAAAATGGGAATAAGCGAAATGCCTCTGCCCCTCGTTCCAGGGGGCGAGTGAGGTTCTAAAGAACATTGGACACGGGCGAGTCAGATAGCCAGCTACATCCATGTAATGTAAACAGGGAAGGGGAAGTGGGAAATAAGAGGGATTTAAGTATGAGAGGCTTATGAAATAATGTGGCTGTAAAGGTTTGAAATATCACCTCTTCAGCACTTCAGAGTGAGCTGAAAGACATAAATGCTTTGTCCATCCACTGTTAACAGTTTTGTGTTTTGTAAAATAATTGTTAAAAAAAATACATATTTTTTTTCTTTTCATCTTTGCATTTGTATTTGTATTTAATTCTTTGATTCAACACATATTTAAAATATAATGGAAACAGTTATAAAGTTAGTGATAAAATCTGTTTTGTCTGACTGTGAAACAGAAGACCACCCCTAATTTATGTGATGGTATTGTCCACACGACGGCTGGGTTTCCCCTCAGTCCCGTCCCCCAAATCAGAGACTGTCTTCACTGTTACCTCCCAGCTGCTGGGGCCACAGAGAACAACAGAGCCCACTCTGTTGTTCAGCAGGCCTGTCAGGAGGGGCTGCAGACACAAGTGCATGCTCAAATATCATCACCTGATGATGGGTGAGAGAAACCATAGAAAGATCAAGGAAGAGAGGTCATATGACGACTTGTTTGGAAAGATTGTACAATAGTTAAAAATTATCAGTCAAATTTGGGAAATGTTTTAAATGAAAAATAAAAGTATTTTGGTCAACTCAGTTATCAACAAAAACATTCTGTTTCTATTAAAAATTCTGCAGGACAAAATAGCTCTTTCATTGTGATCTGTGTCGGGGAGTGCTTGGACTCTCCTCCGCCCCAAAAACAAAAAGCTCCTTTTCTGCGCCGGCCATGGGCTGAATGCTTTGCTTTGCCACCCCAGCCCTAAGAAAACACGCGCCCCTTTCTCCCTGCCGGCTGCCCGTACACAGTGGAGCCTATTAATGCAGCTCCCTCTCCCTGAGAGAGTGCCCGCTGCTGAGGACGATGGCCACGCAACGCCAATGCAAAGACAAAACAGTTTGCACAACATTAGCAGAGAAAACACAGTCCATGCAGAGTGGGAGAGGAAACTAAACCAACATCACACTGGAGGATGTGTTCTCCCTCAACTGATATTTTCCCTTCGAGGGTCGGGGCACAATGGATGTTAAGTGTAGCTGCTTGAAGCCGCTGCCTTCATCCAGGGCAGGTTTGCCGGGCTCTAAACAGGTGCGTTACAGCCACATTCAGACAGAACATAAACGTGCATTCATCAAATGTGTATGTAAAAAGTAGGTGTTCAGTTATCAGGATTATTTAGCACCGAAATAAATTTAAAAGGCAAATTCGCATTCCCATATGCACTGTAATCTTCTGTCCTGTGTCGATTATTTTCATCACTTGTGAGAGAGGTGGAAGGCTCAAAGTTTTTATGTTGTAAATTAACCCATCCCACGGCTGCTTTACAAACCCCTCAGGTGACTAATTTTAAGTAGACCCTCAGGTGTGATTTCACACATCACAGCCGCTCATGTGGCACCTCTCAGATGAGGCCTCTTAATTATCGCTGCTTAAACTGCTGAGGTGTCTGAATACAAAGGCCAATTACACAAAGGCATGGCTTTATTGTGTAATTTACATCAATAATGGATCTGTGTTTGTCTACATTCTTACCTAATTGGCAAAGACACAGTACAAGCAAGCATATGTTTCGTTTGACTGCATCTAATGAGGCTCAGCAAGCCTGTGATCAACTGTTTGAAATACGAGGATGGAATCAGCGCATATTTTAGTATCTTTAAATTCAGTTTTTTACATAATCTTTTTTTAGTTTCTAGCGATACAATTAAGTAGTCCTGCTTGTATAGCATATCGTAGAGTTTAAATAGTGCATTAAAAAACAAAAACCCAGACAGAATCAAGCTCTAATGAGACTAAAACCCACAGGCTATTCAAACAGCATCCAGTGTTTATATTCCTAAAGCAAGAATTTGTTTGAACAGACACATAGCATTACATACCAACTGTTCAGCTGTTGCTGAGGTTGTATCTATTACACCTTTTTGTGCATCATTAAGTTTTAACAGGGCCGCGATGGCTTTATTGTTTAAATTGCACACGACTTTGTTTAACATCAGCATTTCTTCTGCTTCCTGACAAGAAGTCACATTTCATAACTAATTAAATTGATCCCTCCCTCCCCACCGATAGAGTCCACTAAATGGAATTATTTGTATCCAAGTGTCAATATATTAAATCACAGGGGCTAATGAGTCAGGTCATGGCTTTCTTTTATCTTCAGTCTTGCATGTGCACATCTTCATCAGCTAACAGTCTCCTTAAATGGAGGATGAACATGCTGGACTGAGCCTCCCTGGGCGAGAGCCAAGCCCGTCTGACGAGGCTGTTAATGCCCCCCACCCCCCCCCCATAATCCCACTAGCGGGCTAACACAGAGCTTCTCAACACAAGGCAGAGCACTGGCAGCACAGCATCTACACTGCAGCAGCACACACTTCCACACTTAAACACACACACACACACACACACACACACACACACACACACATACAATTATTTCCTTGCTCTATTATTCTCTTATTATCATGCTAACAGTTCCAATCTAGCTGTGCTAATTGGGGGACTTACACATTCTCTTTAACAATGTCTATTTTTGTGCTTCTTTTTTTTCCTTCCTTTCTTTTTGTCAGTGCATTAATAAGAGTCTCACACTGAGAAAATCATTTGTGCAGGGGAAACAACAAAGGCATCTGAGAATACACAAATTAGTGCTATTATCTTTTTGCAATTACCATACAGCCATGTGTTTATTTAAACTCATCTGACTGCTTTAAAATATTCACCATAATGTTGTAGTTTTGGAGCCTTTGCTTCTCTAAATTGGTTACCAAACAGAATCAATGCATTAAATTACTGCATTGGATAACATGCATATTCCTTTTAATGACAGTAAAGAAGTGATTAGAAAGCAGTAAAACTAAAAGCTGATTAATCGTGGAGACCAAACAAATTTAACATTCTGGATTTGCTCATGCTGGTATATCTGGATTTATAAATAGTTGCCTGCAGCTCTAAACAAAAGTTTAATGCTCAGAAAATAGAAATGGTTACACAGTTCTTGCTACAAAGGATAATCGTATCAGGCGATTATTAATAGAAAACTACTTCTCAGTGGCATATATATATATAATATATATAATATATAATATATAAGTCCTTATATTATCTTCATGAGTTATGTTGCAACAGGGCCATGACCCCAAACATGCTGCTCAATCACACAAGAATGGCATCATAACAAGAATGTAAAATTCCATGTATGTCTAAAGCAGTGGCTGTGGAAGGATTTGATGATAGATGCTGGTCCAGTTACTGCAGATGTGAGGCATGGCAGGTGTCTCACATTGAGCTTGGTCAATCTTGACCACATCTGCACATAAAATCCAAATCTGGCCAAGATAATACAGATGCTTTCACAAAAATTAAAGTTCTCATTCGTAAATTGATTCATTGTGTTGCAAGCTAAAGCAACAGCAATAGCCGTGTAACACAGAGACTTAAGTGTTCAAAACCCAGAACCACTGAATATAGGACACACTTTTACAGAGCATCCCCTGTGAATTCTCTGCTTTTTTTGTAACAGAAGAAAATGGGGAATCCGTGTGCACCTGACTAAAACACACTGCTGTCCAGATTTTTTCCCTTTTCTAGAAATGTATTATCTGAAAGTAAACAGCAGCATGTACAAATGTGTTATTTTTTAGAACAATATATGTGTATAAAAGAAAGAAGCATATATCCACTAACTTTGTTTAAAACTGTGTTAAAAGTAACTCAAGCTGATTTAATAGCCTTGAACAACTAATAGTTGTGTATTACACTTTGTGTCACATTACCAAAAAGAGTTATACTCAGGTTAAGAGAGAGACCTCTCGGTGATGACTCCTTCATTTATGAATGTGAAGAATAACCGTAGATCTTTGTTCTGCCAGATCACGTCTCATACATGCCCTTAAAATCTACCACTAGATTGTCCATCTTCTAAATAGTGGGCAGCTAAATGCTGGTTTAATTGAATTTCATCTTTAATCTTGGGACCTTTAGCATCTTACCATTGAACGTCTGCATGTCCCCCACTGTTTATTTACACCATTAAAGACACATGTGAGAAAGCCTCGGAGACTTTGAAGTGTGCAGTGGACAACGCAACGCTGGCCTTTCCTCTTTTAATCTCCAGTTTCGCTTTTAAAATGGAAGAGATACACACATTCTGTATGCGTGTTTGTGTATCTTTGTGGACACAAGGTGAAAGGTAGGATGATAGAGGCACAGAAATGTGCCCGCACATACAGTGAGGCTGGAATTGTATAGGGAGAGAACTACAGGTCAAATTGAAATAAATAGAACCAGTCCAGCTTGATGAACACATCAGTTGAGGTTTTACAAACACGTGTGCAAAAAGCACGGCAGACAATGGTCTCCATAGAAATGGATTATCTCTCAGATCTCAGTTGTCACAGAGTACTCAGGGCTGCTTTATCAATGCCACAGCCAATGACAATATCATGATGTGATAGTTGCAGCGGATATGAAATCTAAATGAAATGTTGTGGATTAAAAGTGTCTCTCTGTTTCATCTGGGGACCTCTGCTTTCTCCAGCCTGTTTGTGAAGATAAAGTTCACCCTGACCTTTCCACCAATATTTATTCTCTTGATGTGTGTATCAATGCGTGGGTCCCTGTGTGCCTGTGTACTGTACACAATCACCTCTGTGCATGTGTATGAGTATCTGCGTGTGACAGTCAGACCTGACAGTCAGTGTGACAGTGACTGGGATCATTACCATGTGAGAGGTGAGCGGACGGGTGCTCGTGGCATGGCTTTGGACAGTAAATACTGTCACTTGAGTTTCATGGAGATCTGCATCCCGTCAGGGCTCATTATTTTGTTTTTGTTTATGCATCCAGAAAGACTTTGATGTACTATTCTTCCTTTACCACTCCAACACTGCTCACTTCTTAGCAACATGCATCTTGCCTTTAACTCTCATGTGCTGCAACTAGAAAATGCATATGAAAGAACATGTGACTGAGTCTACAGTCTGATGTTCAACGTGATGCTGTCATCTGCTGTGGTGGCTCGTCCATTAGGAGCTTGAGAATGTAGGTGTGATTATAAAACAGAAAACCATGAAGAGGAGACTCAAATGATGTTCAGTGTGCCTAAATGATGCTGAACTGGAAGAAACAAACAAAGAATAAAACACCACACGTATTATCTCTCTCCTTGTAATTTCCCACTGCTGACATAAGAGATAAGTAACTTATGGGAAGAAAACAGATCTGTGCTAATATATATGTTTAATTGTCACATGTGTCTTGGTGCTGTTTCAAATTTTCAACTAAATCAAGTCAGGAGTTAATCTCATCCTGGGATTGAATTAGTGCCAAGATGATTTCAACGGTGAGGATGGACTGAAGGAATACAAACAAGCTGAGGGAAAACACACAAAGCCTTGAGCTTAAACTTTTGATAAGCCCCTAACACTGCAATCAAAACATCTGCTATCTTAAAACAAGTGACATTGTAATCCCGAAGGACAAAGACTAAATCTCTCCCCCTCTCTTGTACGAATGATGAGAAAGGATAAAAAGAGAGATGGCTATTCAAAAGGGAAACTTGATTAAACTGCGTGCTGCGTCTCTCCAAACCCCACCAACTAAACCTCTATAACCGCACACTTCTGACAGATTCCCATCAATCCACATGCAAAAGCCTCTTGAAAGCACACACATGGCGCGCCAGTAACAGTCTCCAGTTGCAGTCCCCATGGTTTTATTGTTTGGACAGTTTACAATGTCCACTGATGTGATCGGTTACATCATCAATACGAGACCTTAGCAAGAGGCTTTCTCTTGGGTTTTCTCCCTCGAGCAAAACAGAAGGACTTTGATGGCCAGTAGGGTCTCCAATAAAGTTTAGTGTTCTCCATGCTAATAGCAGAGAAACTCAATCCCTCAACACTGCTACCACTTTGCTAAAAGTCTGTGACATACAGACTGGAAGCTTGTTTACAGAACTAATTAAGTCAAAGCTGTTATATATTAAAATGCCCAGGGCATTTTAAAAGGCAGCAGTAATGAAAACAGAGTGGCAAAAAATGCTTCACTAACTTGCCCCCGACTCCCTTTTATCTACTCTCTCTGCTACTCCAACTCGAGAGGAGTGGCCATCGCAGCACTGGATGTTTGGAGGAACTAAGCAAGGGAGAGAGAACGTCCTCTGCTCTAAAGGACTTGCTGTCGGATAAACAATATTGAACACGCTGAAATTTATTCAAAATATTGGGAGCGATCGCTGCTTTTTTATCTTGGGTGGTGTTCTGTCTGCAAAGAGCAGCCAGCTGAGGCTGATGGGCAGCGGAACAGATGGTCTGAACATGGGACTCTTGTTTAATTGTGGATGTGGCTTTTTTCTTTTTTTTTTTTTTACTTTATCATCAGGGAAGATCTGTGGCACATTTGGTCAAGGGAGAAGCTGACTAACTGGGCTCTGCAAGAAAGGACTTTACTTATATCTCTGCTCAAGTGTTTGAAATGGATATTTAGAAGTACGTTCCCATACACACTCGACCCCCTCTCAAAACTATGCATCAAGGGGAATTTTCAGGTATCATCTGCCTTTAACTTTGTGATGAAAGCAAGGGCCTCTAAAACGGAGATGCATTAGGGCTGTGCCCTTATGCTCAATGAGCATAAGTAAAGGGCCCTCCATGATATGAGTATTAGTAGCCCCTCAGTGGTGTATAAGGTACTTCATTTTAGAGTGTTTTCTAGACAGAGTGTCATGCTCTGTGCCTCTCATTAGTGGAGTGTAATAAGGAATTATTTTTCTAATAGACTGTCCACTGTTAGAGTGAAAAGGTCCAGGCTAGTGGCTTCACGAGAGCATGTTGACAGTATCACTTTTCTCATGCAGACAGCTCTTAAAAGAGGCATTTCGACATCCTGGCAGCAGATCTGGCTGTTGTGCTAACTTACATTTGAAACCAGAAGTTTGCTTTGCAGACTTGTGCCAGGAGAAGACACTGTCTCATGTAAGAGAATGATGCCTCATAATGCCCCGAAACAAAAAAACACTTTAAAGCTAAAAACCTGAAAGAGTATGCCCTATGAGAAGAGCTAAAAGGTGCTAGAGAAACAATCTCTTGCAAGTAAATATTTGAAGAGTCAGGCAAAAAAAAAAAAGGGGGGGGGGGGGGGGTGAATGAAAGAAGATGATAGGGAGTTGTCAGCAAGAAGAACAAGCACAAGAGGAGGAGTTGAACGGAGAAGGACGTGCCTGACACCGAGCACACCCAGCAGGATAACGTTCACACAAGCAGCCGGGCTCAGAGCCTTGACCAGTGCCAGTGAGCAGCCCTGGATTACCCTGCACTGTCTGACCATGTCCAGCTACATGGAGCTGCCTGGGTGGTCTTTCAATGCACCACTCTGTACTGTATCCCATAACATACGCAGCCTAATGAGAATGGCTTGAGGTGCACAGGTTAGAAACTAAAGAACAATTAATACTGGAAGGAATAACACAATGGCAGCCACACAGCATAATGACAGTGTGAGTTTCAGTGGTTCTCGTGCAGTGTGAAACCATGCCACGTCGCCCGTCTGGGACCAACTCGTTTCAGAGGCATTTACCAGCCTCTTTCATGTCCCCCACCTCCAGGCTCTTCTCCATCAACAGGACTCATTAGCTGTTGTTACACCCCCCTCCCCGTTCCCCTTTTTTTTGTTCATTAAGATGTGCTAATTATTCTCCTCCATATTTTAAAGCCCTCCCGATTACCAACAGGCAATTAACATTTGATGAGAGTGATGAATGTTAGTGTGACACAAAAATTAAAGATAAAAAGACAAGAAACCTAAAAAAAAAAAAAAAGAAAGAAAAAGAAAGAAAAGGATGAGAAGGCGAGGTGAACAGAAGTCAGAAGTTAGTGCTGATATTTACTTTAATGTCTAATTTTATTGATCTCTGCCATTACATCCAGACATTTGGCTCACGGTGACAGCGGTGGTGCACCAATTATACTGAAGAGGGAGAAACGTTGTAGTAATCAGTGTGGGAGAAGTGAGAGGTGTAAGCTGCTGAGCGTTAGAGGGCCAACAGAAACACATTCACTGACCTGGATCTGTTGCTGGAGGAGGTTGATTTTGTGCTGCTGCTGCAGAAGCTGCTGCTGTTGTCTTGCAATCTGGATGGAAACAGAGGTAAAGACGGGAAATTGAATTATTCCTGTTTAAACTGACATAAAGAAGAGTAGGAACTAAGATCATGTAATTATTTTGCTCTCTTATTTTGTTTTCTGCTGCTCCCAAATGCTATAAAAGTCAATTACAGTGAATAAGAATATATTAAAAGATAGCAATTACAATGGAAATAATTAGGGAATAACCTAGTGGATTAATAAGGGAGAATAATATGACATTTCTTTGGTTTTATAAAATGTGGTTTTATGACCCAATTGCTGCAAATGCTGACAAAAATGAAACATATTTTCAATTTTCTAAATGAACAAATAAACTGCACTGAACTGCACATTCAAAATTAGTGGTAAAAGAGAATAAATGATTCACAGGACAGACGAATGTGGTTATGATTGTGATAACTGGTGGAGACAGGTCGCGGGTGACGGAGGTCCCTGCCGCCCCTGAGTGACGTGACGCCACGCCGCAATCCCTCTTATTCCAACAGTCCCCCTTTCTACATGCCCACTTCATTGAGCATGACAACCTAGTTTAAGTGTCATTTAATTTTCATTTTTAAATATAATTACAAAGTGTTCACTGTAAGATATCGGTCGTCTGCAAATGTGTCAAGATTAATTTGTGCTGGCTTCCTCACGAGTGTCAACAGTTAATTACTGTGTTGTATCTTGATGGCTTGATGACATTCTGGCTCTCAGCGGGCTCCCTGTCTCTCCCTCTCCTCCCTGTTTCTCTCCCTCCTCTCCTTCATTTCATTAATATTTTTCCATTTTTAAAATAAGATCAAATAATAAAATATTTTGTATCACTGCTCATTTATGCTGCAATGTCTACAAAGCCTGCAGAGTTGAGTGTAGTTTGCAAATGAACATCATTGATTGAAGAAGAAATCAATACTCTTAATGTATTATTAGTGTACTATGACCAAATGCATCACTCCAAGGTATATGGTCTCTCTCTTCATTTACCACATGAAGGTCTGACAGTGTGCTGAGAAAACTCTGAGTGAACTCCTTGCTGATAATTGACTCATAGCCATTAGGGTGGCTGGTGATAATAAAAGTGTCGCCCGTGTGGATAGTTTGTGTCCTTATTTCTTCCCAGACATTAACACACTTCATGGCCTCTGCTAATTTGCTGATTTGTACAATATGGCTCATTGGCCTGATTCGTGCTGCAAATCTAATGCCAGGCTTGTTCTAATAGGAGTCGATTTATAAGATATAGAGGACTTCCATGTTTAATATAACGTTTAATTCACACATTCCCTCGCATTTGTTAGTACAAGTCATAATAACATTTTTCCTGCCACACAGCATAAATGTGGGCGAGAGAGCGTGACAGAAATATCCGAGGTAATGTAGAATATAGCATCTCTTAAATCTAACATTATTTTGAAATCCTACAGAGGACTAAGATTTTATTGGCATATTTCAGGCATAAAATTTAATATGAAATGGAGAGTCAAGTGACTATTTGTTAGAAATGTATTTAATGGGGTTTATTATGGAGATGAAAGGAGGAAAAGAGTAAACAAGGTGTCAGGAGGGAAGGGGAATGAATGTTCTAAATAGTAAGAAAGGAAGTAAAGAAAGAAATGAGAAGAAGAGAAAGAAAAGTGGGAAATATGGAATAAGGAGAAGAGATAAAAAAAGATGCTCTAAGCGTGAGAAAAGACAGCGAGCAGTTACCTGCTCCTGCTGCTGACGAGCCAACTCCATTTGCTGCCTCTGTTTCTCCATCTGCGAGGCGGCGAGCTTCTTCTGTTCGTCGTGGGCAGCGAGAAGCTGCTCACGCAGGCTGATCAGCTGGGTGATCATTGTGGAGAGCTGGTGTTCTTTTTCCGCCAGGCTCTCTGGGGTACCTGGTGAGGGAAGAAAAAGAATATGTGAACGATGTCAGGAGTGGAAAGGCTGAACATAGATACAGGTATGTGTTATGCTTAGATGAAAGAGGGGAAAAAGTACACATAAGTTCACAATACTAAGTAACCAGGGAGTGGGCTTTTGTAGGAAAACATACACAAGGCCTTGATCATTGAACACTGCTAAATATAGGACGGTGACCATGCTGCACACACAACGATCATCATATTGTGCTATAGTACTGTACACAATATATCATACAAAGAAAACCTCACAGGCAGCAGCAAACTGCAGTGAATTGAGAAAGTGTTAAGGTCACACACAGCCTGGAGTTGTCTATTTTACTGTAGCTGGTGTTCACAGCTTTCACGGGAAGAAAGGGAAGGAATTGTTCGCGGCACATAGACAAAGAACTGCGGGGAGCTGTCAAACTGAGGTGGCAGCTTATGTCAGATTACCAGGGGTGAATATAAGGAAAGTGTTGAGAATCAGTGTTCGCACCAGCCTTAGAACTGAACTGCAAAAGTTGTTTTGGTTACGTGGCCGTTCTAGCAACATAATCCTACACGCCAGAAATGTGCTCTGAATGCACAACGCTGATCATCAATAAAGGGAGATTTGTATCATAACGATCAGTGAGGTACACTTATTCATTTTATTATATGTGTAGTTACTGTGAGCATGCTTCAAAAAGAAAAGCAATGACAGACCAATAGGTGCACTTCTCTCTCTACAGTCACATGTCCGCACCGTGTGTGATAGAGAGAGCAGCTCCGCTGCACTGCTCTCTCCCTCCGCCTAATCAATGCTAAGTGATCCTACCATTGACTTACACCGCCAACATAATTGCCAGTGAGAGGCTAGACAGTAACTCACTCTCCTCCCACTGCACTGCTGTGTGACAAGCTGATCTGGGAGAACATACAAAAAAAAGAGATGGGATAACCGACAGAAGAGACACAGAGAGAGAGACAGCAAGAGAGAGAGACAGGGATAAAAGTATAGTGATCCAGATAACAGTACAGTGAAGTCTGGCCTGGGGCCAGCAGAGCTGAATTCTTTCCTGGGTGTCTTCCTCTCGTCTCTGGCCACATCTGTCTTGAGTTTCTCCGAGAGCTCCCAGGGGCCCTCTCCACTCAAACTATTTTAATTTGACTAAACACCTGATTTATTTTATCTCTCCGATGAGGAAAGCCGTTTGTCTTAATAGGGCTTGTCAACCTCCAGAACCCATTCAGGGCAATTTACTGGCAGGCTTGTCTGAACCTCAGTTCGCCTCGCTCTGCCTCCGCTGCCTGCTGCAATGGAAGAGAGCTGCAATTCTCCATTTATTCTCCTAACGAAAAAAAGCACCTAAAAGCAGCTATTCATTGGGCCTGCGTGCAGTTTCCAAGGCCTGAATTGACTTCTTATTCACCCGACTACACTTGTTGTGAATGGCTTATCTGTAAAATTGATACAATCAGCACCAATTTTATTAACCTTTGGCTGTGTCCATGAAGAAGCTGCCTTTTACAGGTCACCGGCAAGATACATCAGTCGTTGTCATAATAAATCACTGCTATCAATACTGTAGTGGGAAGGAGGGAGGGACCAAAGAAAGTAATAAAGACAGAAAGAAGGAGAGGGGGAAAGAAAGAAAAGGAAAAAAGAGAGAAAGTGATCATCCGGATGAAGGTGAGGGCCATCAGGCCTTGAGGCCGGCACAGATGACCTTGAGTTAGGAACTAAACATCTGGCCTCAATGACGCCCTCTCAGCCTGCCTAATTACACATTTCTGATGATCGCTCTAGTTTGGGAGAGTCAACACTGTAAAAAAAAAAAAAAAAGATAAAATAAATAAATAACTGGACTGCACATGTATTTTACACATGTGCATGGGGAATAGTGCTGCGGGTCCACAGGAGGACATGATGGTGGTGTGGGGAGCTTAGCCCTGCCCGGACACCAAAAGAATACTAACAGAGGGCCCATTGTTTTGATGCTGAGCTGAATTGTGGGAAGCCCTAACAGCCCTCTGTACTGCAATTTGGGCCTTCCCTCTTTACTAATTTTAATCCTAATCATCAACACTTTGTTGAATTTTTTTTTCAAAAGCAATTCAAAAATATCAACAACAATGCCAGGATTATTCAGATTATTTAAACACAGCACTGGGCATGTAAATATCTCAACATCAAAACACAGTGAAAGAATTTCACCTTGGAGACACACACACACAGTTCAGTGCAAAATCAGGCGCATGTGTTTTTTGTTGAGAGGTTAGTGTAAAAATCTCTTTCTTCCTGCTTTAAATTATGGATCAGCTTTAAAATGCAGATAAAACTTTTATTGGGTGGTGCATAAGAGGAGAGTCGTGGTCTGTGTCTGACCAGCCTGCTGACAAAAGGGGCCGTTTCCTGCATATTGCATGGCTTTTAACAGCGGTGGGGCTGGGGTCTGCCCGTTAACATGTCTCCTCACATTGCGCTTCCGATGGCAGACAGACAGCCCAGAGATGCCTTGGCGCTACATAAACCCCAGCAGTCGGCGAAGACCTAACATGTTGTGACATCCTCCTGTTAGACGACTGAAGCTCAGTAGGACAATACCGGCCTGACACAGGAAGAGGATCCCAGGAGTGAGCGGTCAAGCTGTGCTGGCACTTTTCTTGTTTTTTTTTTTTTTTTGTTTTGCTTTTTTTCCCCCACTGGCCTTCGTGTTAGCTTCAGAGATGCTGGATTGACACGTAGAAGGAGGAGACGGTAAAGTTGCCTTGTTCAGTTTCAGCCCATTCAGCATTCACCTTTTGAGATTCCTGCCTCTTTTAAACGTCACAAAGTAGGGCAGAAAACATCAACGGGTGACTGAATAAATGATAAGAGGAAAACAAGCAGAGCCATGGTTGCTTGGGGAGGGATGGGGGTATTTGAGCCTTGGGGTCTTTGGATAAAAGGCACTTTGTAGGGGTGCGATTTGTTCTGTCCAATACCCACATCTCCCTCTCTCTTGGCTCCCTCTTCTCTGCTCTAATCAAGCAGTCTCTAATTTGGGTTCCAAGTCCAGTACCGGGGAAAAAGAAGGAGGCTTGTTACTTTGAAGAGTCCCGAGTGAATAACACAGATAAAAGATTCAGGCACAAAAAAAAAGAAGAAAAGCGAGGGAGGGTGAGGGTGAAAAGGGGGAAAATCACAAGGCACCCTATTCTCTCCCCTTCTTTTGGTTACGACAGCTGAGCCATTATGACCAGATCTGAACTGAGTTTTTTAGCACCAGAAGACTGGAATTTCTTTGTCTCTCTATCAGTCAGCTATTGTGGATGCTTCCATATGCTGCAAGCCCATCCTAAGTAAATTAAGACTTGTCTAAATGCTGCGATTGTACCAAGCTGTATCCGCACACAAGACCGCACATAGCTTGAATGCCTTGCGTGCTGAGGCTCTCTTTCTCTCCCTGCTCTCTCCTAAAGTGTGTGTGAATGTAGACATGAGTGTGTACAGATGTGTGTTGCGTGCTGCTCCAATCGATAAAAGGTACATGCCTCTGAGTAAATGCACACGTGTGTGAACTCTGTGGTCATCTGACCCTTTGTCCAATCTTTCTGTGGAAAAGACACAAAGAGCCAATTGAGTAGCAGCTAATGGCATCTATTGGTACCTTCTTTAATGTTCAAAACAGGATTTTTCTGCTCACAAACCTTTCTTCAAAACCACAAAACTGTCTGAACAAAACCATCTGTTCTTTGTTCTTTGTATCAAATTCACTTTTGTTGATGTTGAAAAGACATTTTATTCTTTGGTAAAAGAAAATAAAAAATCATATTGACTTCACTGACAGAAAACCAAGCTAGAATAACAAGAGCTAGTTTTATGGCATCCCTTTGCTTTTAACTACTATATCCACTTGTTCAGCAATGCTACGAGGCCATATGTGTTTCCAGTAATATGGTGTTAATGCGTCTCCATGCCCTACAACCAAGACAATATGAGCAACAGCTGTTTTACCTGGCTTGCTGCCTCTGCCATGATATAAAAGCTGTTAATCTTGCCAATAAAACCCCATTAACAAGCGTGAGCAATGACTCACAAGCACATGTCATCCACTGGCAGCAATGACTCGAGTCCCTGAGCTTTCCTATACAGTATGAACATATAGGCTGCTTCACACTGACAAACTGCCAATCATCCTCTTAAAAAATAAGTGAGCTTTTTTAAATGTATAGATTCACCCAAATGATGGCTAAATGGCTGAAGGTAGTCTCATATTATAAACCTCTTACAGTATCTATAGATCTGTCTGTATGTGTGCATATAATTGAGCATATTTGAGATGTGATTTTAAAACACTTTAGCAGGATCAGAATTATTTAAATGGTTTGGTGGACAATTTTCCTTTTTTTTAAAAAACTCTGATTGGCATATGGAGGGGTTATTAA
Organism: Amniataba percoides; assembly: GCA_037176925.1. Classification (NCBI taxonomy): domain Eukaryota; kingdom Metazoa; phylum Chordata; class Actinopteri; order Centrarchiformes; family Terapontidae; genus Amniataba; species Amniataba percoides. Next base: position 26,253,115 of record JBAJHX010000001.1, read on the forward strand.
GAGCACACTTCATCTGCGGTGGTTTTGCTGTTCATGCTGAACACTGATGGAGACTAATATTTTGATGATAGAGGAAGCTTCGCTCTTCAGTATAATTATGCTAATGTAAAAGCTCCAGCACTTCACTGTCTATCCATGACACCGGACAAGGTACTTCATCAAAGCTAAGACAGGCTCGACCTGAACATATCACTGCGCTGGGAACGCCGGTGACCCTGAAATTCACACTGAAGACAAAAAGATAACTTAACACAGAAACTTCTCTTCTGTTCTTTTAGTCATTGAACATGTAACTCTTTGACAAACCAAAGATCCTGATGCCATGGAGGATGTTGTGTGTATGCAAGGCCGCGTGGAGCAAAGATCATTCCACAAAAACAAAGATTGTCTGCAGTCTTTCTATTCAGCTGCCATGGCCTTTATGGTAATGATTCTGACCCCTGTGCCCTCACAAAAGAAAAAACAGCATTCACAGTTTTCAAGGTCTCGCTCATACAAAGCACCTAAAGCATGCAAGACAGTGATCAAGGCAGCAGCCCACTGTCTGCAAAACCTTGGATGTGAATTAGGAGTTAGATGTTACCTCATTCTTTTCACAGAATATTCATTCATTGGTTTTATCTATACAGCAGATAATTAAAGAAGAATGTACTTGATTCTGAGCTCTGTGCAAAAGAGCTCTTTCAAAAGTCTTTCAGACTGTTGTCTTTCATGGGCAAGTGTACCAACAATGCCTGTGTTTTGTCTAGGTCTAATCCAGATCACCATCAAGTGACAGACTCAAATCGAGGAACATGAAGCAAAGATGGTACATGTATTCAAGAAGTACACAAGACCACCTGCTTAGTTGTCAGGACATTTGCAGTCATCAGACCTATCCAGAGACTATGAATGTTGTATCAGAGTGGCATTAAGAAGGAAAGAAAGAATCAATGACATCGAGAGCATCTTGAGCTTCAAATAAAGCTGTGATGGTCCAGACAGAGCAGAACGATTAGCACTAAGGCTGTGAGGTAAAGCTGCTATGTGTCTCCATATCTCTGTCACAAAAATATCTGTACTGACTATTGCAATGAAACAGGATAGCTCCATATGAGAAGTCTATATTTGAAAGGATTCGAAATCCTTTAGTCTGCTTAATTTCATTGAATTGTTTTCTGCTGCTGTTTATACTTGCTACACACATATTTGAGAGTTATGCTGTCTACACAATATATACAATTATAAAAGAATAAAAAAAGTCACTAAACTGAAATAAAAGCTGTGTTGCATTTAAGGGCTACATTGAAACTAATTTCTAGCGGCTATTTCAGGGAATTTTCACACAGATTCAGTACAGTACATCAAATAATATATTTATATGTGTTTACATCTTTAGAATTAACAAAGGTCAGCTAATTTTCATGGCTGTGAAGATACAAGCTCCTCTGGAGAATGGCTTTTTTTATTTTTCAAATAAATGACTGACTGCGTGTTATTGTCAGCCCCAAAAACATTTCATTTTTTTCTCAAATGAAAACGGAATTAAAATACTTGTTTGTATGAAATGTATTATACAACTTTAAAAGTCATTAGTTAAATAAACCATGACAAAACAGCAGATTATAATTCATAACACAAACAGAAAATTCTATCCCTATCTCTCTCTCTCTCTCACACACACACACGCGCACACACACACACAAGCACAGCACTTCCTTTTTTACCTCCATTGCCACAAGCTAAATTCCTCAATTCATTAGAGGAGAAAAACACACAGTTCAACACTCTCATACATTCATCTGGCAAATGTGGCCTGAGGAATAATGATTTACTGTGGCTCATATTTCACCTGAGTGCACGGGGCAAACAGTTGACTGAAGTGTTATGGAGAAAATGCAGACTGAGGCATTTTCGACTGGAGCAACTGGACAGATAGCGTTTTGTGCTGTTTGTGTGAATGTTTTTGTATGTTTGGGTAAATATAATATACATAATATTTATTTACACAGCATGTTGTAAAAACACACAGCACATTTGAAATCTGCTACGCACAATTCTTTTGCTGCTTGTTTCTAAAGCTGCACGAGTTGGTGTGGTGGTTAACTTTGCGCACAGTTATTGCACTGTGTATCTCCAGTGGCATCAAAACCTCACTTTATGGAGGCTGTTATGAATAAAGTTACATGTTATAGTGAATAATCATGTTTTGCAGCTAACCCGTACGGCTGAACAATGTGGGCTCTGTGTCCGCACAGTGGACTCCTTTCTGTCTTTGCAGGAGTAAAGCCAGCACAGGTAGGGCCAGCATGGAACCGCTCTCAGCTGCCGCCCTGCCCTGCCCTGTGTTCTCCTCCTAAACAGCTTCCACTTATCTGCCTGCCACAGGACTGTCTGTGAGCCCGACCACTGTCATGTAGACACCATTCTCAAATTGATTGTGACAGTGCAAGAGCCCCGATTTTTCTGCTTCAGAATTCCTGCTGCCATTTCAATGCTGGTGTACAATGCTAAGCTTTTTTCTTATTTTTATATATATATTTTTAAGGAAATTCCAAGAGAATGAATACAGCTTGTGTTCTAATTTAGTAGCTACATATTTTCCCTCAGTTTGAGTAAATGCTTGAGCATTTTGCTTTTTTTTTTTTTTTTGCTTTTTTCTCCCAACGGGGGGCCGGGAAACTGGCACTCAGCAGGGTAACTTAAACAGCTATGTTGAGTATGAAGAGACCCTGCATAGAGCGAGACTGCAACAGAGAGCAACCTTATCTGCCATAGGACGCCGTATATTATATTACAAAATTTACACAATGTATATGTGTCTGTATATACTGTTAGAGATTATAAACACCCTAAACCATGTGGTGAATGGAGGGCTTCAAGTTTTTTTTAAGAGAATAGAGAATGCTCCCTTTGAAGTATATCATTATAAATGTCGCGTCTAAGTATCCACGTCTACAGCCTTTTTCTCTCTGAAGCTCTTTTTCTCCGTTCTCCCTCCTGCGCTCCTTCTTCCACCTTGCCTCCTATTATCTGCTACTTTCTGTGGTTTGGAGCCCTTCCAGCCGGCCTCCCTTTCTTGCTCTGTGGTTTTGTTCAGGAGATTTCATCTCCCTCCTCATCGTTCCTGCAGATTGACAGCTAAGCTCAGGTATGAAAACAAACAGTTAGCTCTGGAATTGACTTGTGAAAAGAAATCCGCCACTAATGCTCCTTCACAAACTCTCCTCTTTTTTTTTGCCTGGCCCTACTGATGCTAAGCCCTAACAGCACACAAGAAAAGGCAGATGGAGATTTGAAATCATTAACCCTTAATAACACCGTTCTACATGTCTGTCTTAAGCACACCACCTCTGCTGGATTATTGTGCTTGTTTCGCCTGACTCTTAAACCTAAAAGAAAACAAAAAGCCTTTCCCTCGGAAGCAGCACATTATGGAGCCAAACACCCACATGGCAATAAGCTATAATTATGTGTGTGTCATATGTAAGGAGGTAAATGGTTGGTTGGGTTAGCAGACCTTGAAAAGCGAGTCCCTGATGTTGTTGATACTATTGTTTTGTGATGTTTGTTTACTGTATGTGCGTGTTCACCTCCGTGGAATACCATATTCCTGTACTCCGGGCAGGTTTGAACACGGCTGCAGTAAAAGAATGTCTTTCTTTCTGCAAGCAAAAGCTTCGGGTCAATTTGTATCATGCCTATTGTTGTTTTTTTTTCTTGCTTTCTTTTTTATTACTTGTTTTCTAACAAATATCGCCTAAAACTAAATCATTTCCATTATCACCAGTCAGATTCCACCACTTGCCCCCATAATAACACAATTACTTGTCTTTCAAGGTTTTGATGGAACAGTGTCAAAAGGCAGTCTACGAGGCGCTCGGTATAATTGGTGAAGGAATTGCTGGGCGATCAGCATAGAATATACAAGGCCACTCTGCCTGTAAGTACTGAAGTCTTTATCTGCATGTCAGCCTTTAGTCTCTACTTCTCTACTTTTTAGTCTCATTTAAAACCTACAGGCGTGTTTGTCTTTTGTACTGATTTTAACCTAACAATTAATGGAACCTCTGATTCATCATAACACTTTAGATCTTAATCATAAGGTGTTTTCTGCTTGGTACCTTTGTTTGTGTTTTAATTAGGCGGACCTTGTGCGTCTCCAACCCTGGGCTTCTTTTTAATTGCCCGTATTTACATCAGGCAGACATCAAACGCAGAGAGAGAGAGACATTTGTAAGGGGGAGCACAAAGCAGCCCTTTGAAATGTCTACAGTCATAAGAAATGGCATGCTAATTAAAAATCTAAGGCTGCCACTGTGATAGGAGAAGCATTTATATTGGTAACTGTGGTGTATAGACTGTCTCCATAACTCATCAACACACAGAGGCCATAGTGTTTATTATCAGACTCCCTACCTGTTTACAGACCACCAAGTAACCTTCCCGTTCCCATTCATCAAACAGAAGAAATGCCCTGCCTGTAATTTAACAGACCAGCTTTCAAAAGGCTAAATCATTTTAAACATTTTACCCAGTGCACTTTGATCTACAGTGGCATTCAGTACACTAGGGCAGGTACAATGAATCTAGTTTACCAAGCAATGATTTATCCTTCAGTTCATTAAGGTTATTGCCAATGAATATACTTATTAGAACATTCAACAGCTTCCCCCACCCCACCCCTGTCCCCTGTAAGTGTAATTAAATAATTAAAACCAAACATTAGTTTTATTTGTGAATGTCAACCGTGTTTTACAAAAAGAAAGAATTATGCAAATGATCAAAATCACCTGCATGCAAGTGAAATGAACTCTTGTCATTGGTTTGTGAATAGTCCTCATGAAATGTTGATAAAAAAAACACTTCAGTGTTATTTGAGAATTCAATGAGTTCAAATCTTCTAGGTGGTTTAAAAGAAATAAAAGCAAGACGCAAGAAGTTGTCTAATGAAGATAATGGCTGAGGGCAGAGTGCAGGAGCCAGTGACAGCTCGGTGCTATCAGCCAGCTGGTATTGTGCTTCCCTGCTCTGTATAAACACACCACCTCTCAGTAACAGTCAGTGCTAAGGACTGAGCAGCAGCCCTGCCCATCCTCGGCCCACCTTGGCCCTGTCATAAACACAGATTTTGGGGGAGTGCTGAGTTGCGCTCTGCCGTGCTGCGCTTGATACGCCGCGCAGGGCGTTCACTGTCGGGGTCAAGACATTCCACTCAGAGGCAGGCTCGCAGAGGAGACGACTCTGTGCGCCTCCTCTCCTCTCACTGCAGCCGTGCTCTGTTTACATCAAGCGCACTCTGGGTTCAACAATTACCAGAGCGGCATGAACATGCCACATGTGCCAAAGCGGAGTAGCGAGGCTCAGGGCCGTCTGAGGGGACAACAACAAAAAAGCGCTGACAGGCACAGAGAGCCTCCGAGCGGGTCTAAGTGGGCTGGAATTTTGAAGACAGCAGTTTGGAAGGAGTCGGGCATTCCAACAAAAGATAAGGGAGGAGAGAAATGAATGGAGAGGGCAGCCAAAGGCCTTTGTTTTATTTCAGAGTACAAGGCTGTTTCTGAGATTATACAGTACACAGATAATGTATGCCTGATAGGAATGAGGGACTTGTTAACGCGGCTTGAAGTGGTGTATGTGCGGTAAATCTGCCGGTTATGATGCAGCCCTTGTCGTCCTACCTTTCACTTCTGCCAGCAGTTCACTGGTGTTGAGCCTTTCCATCTTCTCCTTCCAGTCTTTTGAAAGAAGTTTCTCCATGCACGAGGATTCTGAAAAAGAGAAATGACATCGAGATCCATATTTAGAACATAATCATCTGCAACAATTTTTGAATATTGTGCACAGAATATCTTTTCTGTTTTCATAGTTTTGTGGATGTTATAAATCTTTTTAATCTATTCACCTAAATGAAAGTTAAAGAAAGTCAGTATATCAGATGAAAGAGAGGTATTTCATTTGATGGTATTGCACGGTGAACATTAAAAGAGGCTCAGCCTGACAGCTGAGAGATGAGCCAAGGGTGGAGCGAGGAGGGAAGCAGGCATTGTGGGGATAACGTTAAGGGTAGAGACGCGCATTAAGTGGGAGGTAAGAAGTGAGACTGGGTACGTCCGAGCGTTCACCCAGCTGCCAATGATGAAAACAATTAACATTTGTCCAGCAGACAATGAATCAGGGGAGGAATGGCTGCAATCTGCCATGCTGTCGCTGGGTGAGCTGATAAAGAACACACTGGGCCGGCTGACCCAGGCCTCCACCATCCCTGCACTGCTCAGGGGTCAGCCTGTTCCCATCAAACACCAGCAGCACGTCTCCACCTTGAGCCACCGTCTCCGCAAACTGCCTCCAATCTGAACCAGGTCAAGACACGCAGCGTCCGGCCCTGCTGAGTCTGATTAAACAACAGTCCTGTACAATCCAATTAATGTACTAATTACTGTCTATTTCTGATTGCTGGAGAAATGATCCTCACATTTCGTAAAGTGCCTCAGGATGATATAATTTGTGAAAGCATGTTCTTCTAGATTTGGAGCAAAATACAAAGCAGACACAGCGGTTATTACCACAAAGCCTCGGGGCACCATAATGAATAGTCTAACCACATTTCTTACAGCAGATTATTTATAAATGCAGTTCTGGCAACAAAAGAACAAAATTTATAGGCAGGTTAATGTTTCAAATGATGGCACAGAGGAGGTTTTTCCCAGTTTGATGAAGCTGTCAGGTGTTTTCCAAGCACACACAGGAACACAGGCAGAAAGACTGAAAAAGGCCTGTCACATGCAATATTTTGGTCCCTTCCTCCACCATCATTCTTTACATCAAACCCAGAAGAAATTTATACAGTTTAGAATGCATACAAGTGTTGTCTTCTTTTATCCCTCAGTAACATCTCCTGCCCTCTGCTCACACAAACCAAACACCGTCACCGCCTCTGACAGACACACAGACTTCAGAGGAACTGGGAGTAACGGGGAGTCAGTAGTTCTTGTGGCCTTGTTTAAGGATGGCTTTTAGAGAGATCAAGCAGAGTGACCGTTTTGTTTGATTGTCCACTTCCTCCGATGTGATGGGGGTCGACAGGACATCTCCAGCTCAGGGTCATTATAACATTACTTCTGCTTTATTGACTTTCCAATTCCCAACTCACAGTTTGTCCCCTTGACCCTACGAGAAGAAGAGAGAAAGGGCTGTGTGTGTTGTGTGTGCTTGTGTGTGTTAACTCCCTCCATGGCACAAAGATCACAGATCTTAAAACAGAGGTTAAGGGCAGGGGGGAGTAGCAGAGCTCAGCTCTTCTTCCCTGCGCCTCACCCCCGGGTGAGACAGCTTCCTCTCCCGGAACAACAAACTCCCCAAAATCATAATCCTCCAACAGACAGAACAACATCAGTGCGTGACATTTTCTCCCCTAAAGCACCAAAAAACCTTATTTTAAAAGTGTTGTAAAGGGGAATTAAACAAACACAGTGAACATATGTTAATATGCACACATATGCTCCCCCTCTCTCTCTCACACACACACGTACATATACACTCTTTCATCACAGATGCTGCTCTAGCATTTGATCATTAAGGAATGCACCAACTGTTGGAGATAATGTGGTGCCAGCTTCCATTCTACTCCAGTCCTCCCCCTCCTTTCCACCTCCTTCCCTGCCTCCCTCCTTCCCTCCCAGGAGAGCCGCCGCTCCCTCACTTCTCCATCCCGTCCACTGGGCCAGACACGACCTGCCAAGTCCTCCAACAGGAGAGACTACAGCTGGAATGCACCGCTGTCCTCCCTGCCTTCCACCTGGGAGAGGTGAATAATGACCAGGATTAGACTATAAAATAACTCTCAAACATCTTTCAGTGTTTGAACGGCATGGACAAAACAGGCAACCAAAAATGGATTTGGTGAAAGTGGAGAAAGTCTTTGCGCAGGCGTGCTGGAGGAAAACAGTAAATGAGTCAGATGTCTGGCTTTTTTCAAAGCGCCCTTCCACAGCCTATTTTTCAGAAGAATTTAGATTAATAGGAGGAATGCTATTTCAGTTTCTAAAATGTCTGTGTTTTTTCTGGAGAAATTATAGATGCCAATGGAAACACTGGTCAGTATCAACATAATAATTACTGTCAGGTTATGACACAGAGAATGTCAAAAATTGATACACGTTGTATTCACCAGAAAATAACAAATTAGGCCTGATAAAAGATTCACACTTCACAGATTTCAGTGGCTATGACGTGCTGGTGGATTTGCAAGTGAAAGGAAAACATAATTATTTAAGACAGTTGGTGAAGGACTTCTGAAGTTTTTAGTGAAAAGGCGAGTTTTCTGCTCTTGTCCTTTCAAAGTAGGACATCACATACTGGGGAATTAGCTAAAACAAGAGAAGAGTCCAGTGAGTTTATTTTTATTTTCCTATGGGGGCTCTTAAATCTCTCGCACCCCCACCCCTTCCATTTCATTCCCTCCCCCTCTCGAGATAAAATGCTCTGTGGCTGGGGAGCAGGCCATTCAGCTGGGATGAGAATGGAATGAAAACAATAGCCCTTATCAGGCTCTTATTTACATTTTCCCAGCGTCCCTGCAGTAGACAGCTTGGCTTGTCACCAAGCCCAGATCGCCCCACTGGACCCAGACCAACTTCCTCCAGCCCCAGTGATTCCAATGGTCCCTACGGACCCTCGCCTGGCACAGACCCGCTCCACTCTGCAGCTAGCACAGATAGCAACATACAAGACAAAACTACTGGAGTGTGTGTCCAAGACGTGTTCCCATTGAGAGAGGAATGGTTTCTGGACTACTAAGCCCGTCTGGGTCTCATTGTCTCTTCTCTGGGGCCTGTGCTGTATAGCTGGAAAAATGCCCTGAGCCCTTTCCCCGAGATTTTTTTTTTTTTGAGAGTTTCCAAGTGGCACTCGGAAGAAAGTGAATAGTCATCACGGATTTAATACTGCCAAATGCAATATGTTTATCTCCTATCAGCGCTGTCATCTCTGGTATACAGCTTTCCTGTGCAAGTATTCTGTGATCTGACTGATGTGGCTGAACAGGCGCAGGGATTGAGACACCTAAAGCCGAGATGGGCTGGCTAGATTAGGCTACACCTTTTTTTTTTCTTAAAACCGTATTAAAAACAAAGCTAATGATCCTCATAAATCTCAACAAAGGAATGTTTCTCCGTCAATGTGTGACATAAACAAAGCTTTCAGCACCTGGCAGTCAGCGCTGCCAGAATATCATGCTCAGTATAAACCACAGAAGTGAAGCTAAGAGGCAGGTTACTACCAACTATCCACCCTGACAGTCCTGATGGAAACCTTTCTTTGCCTCTCATATTTCACACCGTATGCTCTCACTGCTGTTGCTCCCTGATGCTTTAATGCAACACCTAATAATCAGAATTAATTTTTTATTGTTCCTGCAGCAAGACAAAATACTTTTATTAAATTGAGTGCTAGTTAGCTATAAATGCCTGTGGTTGAGCAGCGAAGGTAGGGCAAAGTCGTTTGCTAATTTATGTTTTTATTGCTGCTCTAAATAGAGTAGTTCATTCAAACGATCATTGCAAACTGTAGAAAAGCTCAAATCACCCAGTGGAACACCAAATAGACAAATAAACACAGCTCCAAACAAATCAAACGTTGTCACTTTGGAATTGGATTGGGCAGTAATAAAGCCGATCTTAAAAATTCACGACGCACTAATTTTCAAATGGCTCTCCACATTGCCATGGAGATATGAAGTCTGGTGTGTATATTAAAGTTAGCAAATATACCAGTGGTGCTTGGGCAAAAAATGCCACCCTCGCTTTTACGTATCAGTGTTTTCAATCTCTAAAAAGGTTTAATCTGCTAAATTTGTTGATGCAACAAAACACGCCGTCATGTTTCAAAAGGCCGTGACTGCCTCAAAGCACAGCGATGGTTTGTTACAACATGCAGCAATTGGTATTTTATTACCGCGTGTTGTCGGCAGTGAAATCGTTTCAACTGTCTGCCACCACATTCTGAGCTTCTCTGTGAGCAGTATTCCCCCGGGAGAAAGATGATACTTGTGTTTGAGTGTTTGTTGTGTTGAAAAGCCGTTGGCAGAGAAAAGAGGGCTATCTGGGAGAGTCGAATTAGCCATAACTCATGGATAACAGACTAAGAGACCTCCCCTTTAGCATTGGCCTTGTATATCAGTTGTCCCAGCCTCAAGGGGAAACATGTAATTACCAAATCAATGATCAACTGACACTGACCATATAAATAATTTCCTCCTCGGGATGCAGAGGCCCGTACAGTGAGGCAAACGGGGAAACAATGCCATGTGCAGTGAGGAGGAGCCGGAGAAGGGAGGAAACAGGGTTTAGAGTCTGTAGACAAGCTTCAGCTTGAATGGAGCATATTTTTTACAATTTGTCATAATCCAGTTGTAGTCAACCAAAACCAAAACCTCCACCAAACACTTTACTTGGTATTAGGAAGATATATGAACTGCAATAACAAAACTGAAGAATGCACCCTCTAAAAACACTGAAAAGTTACTCTAAGCAATGACATTAAGTTTTTAAAGTAATATGTTATTGAAGTTTAAAAAGAAAATGATAATCGTAGTGTTAAAACTACACTGGAAAAAAAATATAATACAACAACACAGTACTGTATAACAGAGGATCATATGAAACCTGACCTTGATCTGGTCTTTAAATAAGCTTCTTTAATTCTGCACTATAGACACAATGAGCTTGTGAAATGCAAGTGCTGACTTAAGTATAAAAAGTATAGAAAGTGTGCAGACTTGCTCTAGAAATGGTGAGTTACAAAGATGTTCATTTCCTGCACATGTTCACGGTAAATGGTAAACGTTTGTCAGAATTTTTTTTCCCCCCTTTGGGAATATGTCTGGGAAATATAGTTGCGTGTCTGAGTATGTTGATGATTGTGGCCTGGTGATGCTTAGCTAAGACATCTAATGAAGTAAGCAATGAGATGAGGAATATCCTCTGTTACTCAGTTCCAGAATGCCACAAATCACTGTTATTTTGCGACGATTTATAGAGTCATAAATTATGCATTAATGACTCCTACTTTCCTTTCATTTACTTCATGATATTGACTGTATCATGTGATTACTCATATAAAAACGATGAGTCTAAATTCTTAACGACAAAATGGAATGTCTTAAAAAGCTTTTTTTTAGTTTCACTCCTGCATTCAGTGTTCGATACAGAACATTTCTTTAATTCAGGCATAAATTTCTATCTCTGAGATTAAACTCTCAGAATCTCTGTTAGACAATGATAGGCTGACGTCTAATTTCCCATCCACTCTGCACTGCACGGGAAACAAATCAAAAGTCGAGATTGATAAAAAAGAAAATGACTGTGACACACTCCAAGGAGTCCTTTGAATATCTTAATCACAGACACACTAAAAACAAGACCCCATCATCACTCCAAATAAAACATAATAATTACAAGAGGCAGGCAGGGAAGTGAAATGCAGAGAGAAAACATGTTTTTGTCATTCAGCCGGTAGTCCCTGAGACAACAGCTGTTGGATGCTGCAAATACTCCTGAAGTCTCCATAATCATGGCGTTATTGAAGTGAGGACAAAAAGGGCACTAATTGCAAGGGAGCAATCGGAACGCAATAGGTTACACACCCGGGTGATGCCGCACAATGCAAACGCTAAAGAGGGAGCTGGGGGAAAAAAAACATTCTGAGCACAACAGTGCGTTGTCGCTCATTTTCAGGCAATTACCTTTCCTCGTTGTCAACAGTTTTAATAACCTCTACCATTTCCACAAGACTTTTTTTGCAGTTAAATAATTCCAGCTTTTTAATATATAATTACCAGTGCTGGCATGCATAAATAAAAAGGTCCAGAGATGTCAGCGTATTGTGGAGCACCTGCACCTCGTGGTGGGCTTTCTTTAACTGACACCTAATCATTATTCCACTTGGTGAACATCTCTGTTAGTCACCTTTAGACTATTATGTTTGGTCATGTAAACAGTTGCTATAAATATGTTGCAAGTTACCTGGAGGAGATGTGCTTAATCCAAGGGTCTGACATATCTCCTCCCCTGCTCACTCATTTCCTTTCATCCTAATTTCCTCACGTCTTACTGTCCCTTCTTAACCTTAATATGGCAACATGATATCTCACCTGTCAGAATGTCTGTTTGCATTACCAGTCAACATCAGATGTTAGTTTCTGGAGGAGGTCATGAATATTTTTTTTTCTTGAAAACGCAAGTCTTTTCATAAGCAGGAGTTTGAGAAGCAGCTTTGTGGAAGCTGAGCTCAGGGTTAATACTGGGTCAAAAAACTTACACAAACAAGGTTATTATAGTTTGTATTCAAGGGATAAATTCTTTTATGTTCAAAAGTCTATTCTGTTGAACTTTTTCTTTGATAAAACTATGTCATTTTATGCAGGAAAAATGGATGTAATTTGCAGATAACTTTTCAAATATTTTAGCTTTTTCCACAGGCAGCTAAACATGCTGGCCTATGTGACCAGGACCTTTTCACCTTTATTTACACTCGCCTTTATCTGCACTGACCAACGTGTTAATCCCTCAGCGTTGACCTGGCCATTCTGAGAAGACGTATACACACGCAGCACCCTGACCTCTCTAAATAGGACACGTGTCTATCAAGCATATATGAATTAACCATCCCCAAGAGGCTTCACCTCCTGAGCTGAGCAGCATGTGACCTCTCCCAATCCATTTTACTGCGGCACTCTGTGGCAATCAGGCTTGAATTATTAAAGTGAGCAGTGAGCAATGATCAATTCATTGCGGCCCTTGCTCGCAGACTGCCCGGCCGTACTTCAGCAGAAATGACATTGAGAACACTTGAGTATGCTTCCAGACAATGCACATAAATGTGAAATATGTCAGACCCAATATGTCAATAATCATAACTGTACAGGCTGAGGCCATGTCCAGGCTAATCCCACAGAAATGCTGTTAGATGACTGTGGGCTGAGCAGGTTTCAGCGCTGCGATTCCTCACAGATGCTTTCCTGAGAGAAGGAGCGGGAGACATCGAGGGGCAGACAAGACGCGAGCGTGCTGCATGCTGAGAAGTGCCCTGCATCACCAACTTCAGTGCTTTACTTCCTTTGATATTTATGTTTATATTCAATATTCTATGTGCATTTTTTTGGGCCGTATCTTGAAGAAACACTGTTGAAGACTTGCAGGCCCTGCAGAGGGCACGGGACAGAAAGAGCCAACATTCAAAGTGAAATTGCAGCCCCCCTCTTATCTACATCAATTAGACAGTGGGAAAAAAACAAAAGCAAAGAAGTTGAAAGGGAGAAAAGATTGCGGGGAAGTACACAACTCAAGGAACCTAGAAGTAGGAGGAGAGCAAGGAAAAAAAAAATCCAATCAAAACTTCGTGAGGAGCAGATGAGGAGCCAAGATAAACCAGTACTCAGAGCCCCCAAAACTGCAATCTCCCCTTAAGCCGGAGAGTGGCAGCTGGCAGAACAGCTGGTGAATAGGATTAATGTCAGAAGAATGAAATAAAACTCAACATATGTCCGAGCCTGAGGTGTTGGGACTGTGCGTGATTGTGCCCCCGATGGATGCCATGTGTGCATCTGGAAGGAGCTGCTGTGCTGCTCCGCTCTCTACCCCACAAGGTCACTTTTAAGAACTAGGACCATTAAATGCTTGGATAGCAAAATGAACTTTTCAATCCCTCTCCTCTCCCCTCCTTTGCTTGAAAGCCTCTAGTCAGGCAGCAGAGGGAGTCTATTGAACACGGCTATTAATACAATGCACCCTATAATTCATCAAGGAAGCAAACATTTGCTAATTTGATTAAATTAAGGAAGACCAAGTACTACATGTAAAAAGACCAGACAAGGTCAGTGAAAAGAGGTTTTATTAAAACTGATGATGAAAATGAAAGATAAGACTAATTATTTCATTCCTGTCTTTTTGTGTTTTGTTTTGTTATTTTTAAACACAATTGTTTGAGATTTAATAATATTCAGCCTAATAAAGCAAAGTGCTTTAAAATATCTCAAGTGCAACATTGGTTATTTTATTCTTTTTTTAAGCAGACGACAATAGAGCGATAAAGCAAAATAAAAAAAGTAGTCACATTGGAAAAAAAAGATATACTGATGCAAGCATGCGTTTGGTTTATTAGAAAGAAAAAGTAGACAGTACTTCTGGCGATGCTGATGAGGAGATCAGCACTTGTGAAGATGAACATTACGAGGAGAAATATGTGGACTTGATTTCAATTTATAATTTCCATTTGATGTCGGTAATCATTAGGGTCCACACACTGTAATAAATTATAATAATTTCACACAAAAATTAAATTACTGGGTACCTTGCATTGGAGGGATTTTTTTGGGTACCCTGCAATTTAACTGTCAGATATAAACTTGCTTGCTAATCAATGCTCAAAAACATTCACATTTATTCATCTATGTTAAATTAATAGATGTGTGAAGAAAACGTGGAGTACTGTGATCATGGCTGTTCAGTGTGATTTAGTAAATTAATGGGTGTCTGACTCCACAAGGACAAAAAGAGACTAATAGGATCCACATGAATGCATTACAATTTGCAGTGAAGCCAAGTGTCTGTTATAGACATCAAAACTTTATTTCACCATAAACGCCGGACGACGGCGATGTGCTTCATAGATCGAACCATAAGATGAGATATTAGAGCAGCACAAATGACAAGACTAAGCTGTGTAATATGCAGTGCATTTGGTTAGACATCATAATGTAAGTGTGTTGAATTTAGCTAGAGTGTGTGTGTGAATAGCCTCTAACAGTGTACAATATCATATAATTTTAGTTTAAGTAAATTACTCATTTTGAGGGGGGGGGGGGTTAACTCAACAATTAGGGTTGAGTTAAAACCCTAACCCTAATTTCTACTTTGGCAGGTTGACCTTTTCATTTTCAAATAATAATTAAAGTCATTTAATGAAATGTGTTTTCTAAAATGCCTAAGTTCAGGATGCTCACACACTGCTTACTGGCCTGACCAAAGGACACATTTTTTTAATCATGTTATTTATTCTCTGAGGGGAAAAAAGTAGACTCTGTGCAAACAGCAAAACATCTTTCTTTTCAAACATTTTGAGATTTAGTGAATGTCTCTTTTATAATGGTGTGTCATCACAGTAGAATTAATATTTTAACAATTTTAACAACAATTACAGAACAAACACAATTTATTAGAAAATTAAAAATAAATGTTCTATGTACTACTGTGCTTCTTGCCTTGCCTGGATAAAAGAAATGATGAAGTAACCATAGCACTTCTAAAGGTTAAGCATTCCAACTCCTAGAAAGTCCCCATTCATTTGCCCACAGCCAAGAGTCTCAATGTGCTGTTGTTCAACTTGGTTCAGCAACAATAGAAGCTGTATTTTTCTTTTCAGTCGGCCTGGTCCCTTACTGTTGGATGTAGAGCTGTACGGACGGAGCCCCGCTGGGCAAAGATAGAGAAATTTGCTTCTCATGAGTGACTGAGCTCATTGGTCCGGCTCAGAAAGCTAATAACAGGCTTACAGTATCGGCTTTGTCGAGCAAAGTACCACCCACCCTGGAAAAAAAAACAAAGATAAAGGAAGAGGAAAGAGGAAGGTGTGCTGTTAAGTGCGTGTAGGACATAAAATGATTGTATACAGTCTAACGACCCAATTTCCTTTTCCATATTATGCTAATTGGGAAGAGAATAATAAAAAGGCCACAACAAATCATTAATCCTAATTTCAAATAATAACATCAACTAATCAATACAATTTCATGATGTGCAACTGACAACGTGGTCTTAAAGCATATTAACCACTCAGCTGGTGTGGACTAAAAAAATTATTCTGGAGGTGCTTCCAAAGAGAGATGACGTTCGTCAAATAATTATAATCATTGGCAATGAGGCTTTGCGGTGTAATAAAATACATTTCTATTCATTTCTTTTGACATCCTCATTTCATCTCCTGGCGCATGTAATGTTATTGAACAAGGAGGGAAAAAAGCATTGAGTGGGAGGAAACATCTGTTTCATCACTGCTGATTAAATAGTCTCTTTGTTCAGGAGGAAACTATCAAAGTTTGATGTAAGACATTTATGTTTGCTGTTTGTGGGAAAAACAATGCAAATATGTTAATAGGCTGCAGTCTACACTAGTTGTCATGTTTGCTTGTGTCAAGGCGGATCTCTTAGCTGGATGGCTGACGTACGTCTGACTTACAGAACAAGCCTGCAATGTGCTCTGAAATCATTAGCAGGCCACAGAGGCTGTCTGTGCCCAGGGTGTGAGTTACACTCACACTATTTTGATCCTTGGTCAGATGACACCGGCTCTTTTGTCAAGTTATGTGTGGAGAATGCTTGGGAGCTGAATGCCACAGCTTGGACAGTGATACTAAGCTGGCACACAAGTCTCCCAGTGTAACCCTACTGCACACACACACGCACATACACACAGATCAGGAAACATGTGCCCTCCCTCTGCACCCCATCCCATTGTGGAATAGCCTCTGTTCTCCCCATTTCTGACCGCCGCAGCCACTCCCCCTCCTCCACTGCCCAGACCATATGAAGTTTGTCTGTATATATCTCTCTTCATGTTCCTTTCAGCTGCAAAAAGCAGGCTGTTATTTCCTAATTCTTGGCTTCAAGGTCCAATGACAGATATAGTAGCATTAATGGCTTCTGCCGTCTTATGTGTCAGTGTTTCACCATGTTCATGACCCTCCAAATACTGCGGTGTCACATAAAACAGTCAGGCCATTACAAACTGCAGCTGATTTAATCCTCCTGTCACCCAACTTTCAGCACTGAGGCAAATCCATTGTTTGTTTTTTTTCTAAAAGCAAATACAAATATTTTTCAATTTCCCCAAATTGCTACCACACAAGCAGTGACGTCACTGGCGAGACATACCTACAAGCAGTGTGTGGGTGTGTGAGTGTGTAAAGACAAACAAGCCTCTGTGCAACCCTGGCTGTGATTTGTCTCTCAGAGACACTCGTTTCCTCCTATCAAGGGGTTCCTGTGCAGCCAGTAAGCCAGGATCACAATGGGAGTTTTGTGCTGCATGGGTGCAGGGGGACACGCTCAACAGCTGAAACCCGGGAAGATGGCCCCTGGAATGCTCCACAGCAGTTGCTACTGTTGACTAATCGGAATATGAGAAGTGGGGAAGGTGATCTTGAATGCAAAGAATGGCACATTGAAGAAGCAGCTGCTTGTTTTGTCATCTGAATGACCAAGACAGCAGAAAGGGTTCCCGTTCTGAAAGGGCAACAAAATCTAAATCTTAGCTTGTGTAAAGTGAAACCTGTGTCGGCCTCCATGGTCCTGTGGGGACCTGGCCATGTTATGTGAGGGGTCTGTTTTGGAATAGATAGTAAATACATAATTCAGCAGCGGGCCAGGCACTCTGTGCTCCCTATTCCCCTCATACAGCCTCTCCATTTAGCCCTGGGCCCTGATCTCAGCCTGGCAGAGGGGCAACTTTGTCACTAGAGAGTAAGATGGGGTGGGGGGACAAACTTCATAGGAGGAGAGAGATGTTTATCTGGATCCAGTAAGGGTGACCAGAGGTGGGGGAAAATGTGGAAAGAGAGAAAAAAGAAAGGAAAAGAGGTAAAGCAAGAACGGGGCAAGAAGGAAGAGGATGGGAAAGTGAGATCAGGCAGGAGTGAGGGGCAGGGTCTTTTTTTCTTTTTTTTTGGTGAAAGTTCACATGTCAGGCTGGCAGGCTGCCCGCGGCATACAGCCGAAAAATCTATTTAACGTCTGCTTCACGGGGTGACAAGAGGGTTGATTGGCAGAGAGCAGAGAGCCGCTTTTGATCATGTGTCCTAACAAGCGATTCCAGCTCATGTCTCTTCAGCCTGAACAGATCTACATTACCTATTCAAACAAAAGTGACAGACCAGAGCACTGCTCCGCTGGGCTGGTGCGCCACGCCACAGGCCAAGGGAGAGCACACACACGAGTGCACAGACACACACACACACATTCAGGAAGGCCCCCACTGACAGATACAGTACATGCAAGCATCCACACTCACACACACGGAACGATATTGGCTGTTTGATCAAATAGATTACTTGCATCAAGATAAGTAGCTTGGTGAAATCATGTCGACAGAATAAAGAACAGATTATTAAAGGAGGAGGGAACACGGTGCTTGACTGATGTTTGGCCTGTGTGTGTCCTGCCAGGAGGGTCCCGGCCTGTCCGACAGGATGCTGCACTCCGAGGCAGCGTAGAGCTATGTGTGAAGAATGCCTCAAAATCTGCAACCAAGGCAACTGGATTTCCAGCCCTCATTGCATATGCATGGAGTCAGAGGCTCATGCTCAGATCATTATAACAAAGATTCCTATTAATTAGGTGGGATAAAGCAGAACCAGATGACATGGCAGCTGGGATGAGAGGAGAGGGGAGAGGGGAGGGAACTAAAAGAGGAGGGGAGAAAGTGCATGAGTCTGTTTCGGAGTGGGGGTAATGTATAATACAGACCGCATTATACAAGGTATACCTTTAGAAAAATCTTTCACAGTTCCTTTTTTAAAAAGCTTTAAAAAAAAGCTTTAAACTAAATGCATTTCCCAAAAAATAAATCTGTTGTCACTGTAAAACACCTGCAGCCAATTTCCCTGTAAGCCTTCGTCTGGAGTCAGCAGGGGTTGTGACACTGACAGGGGACAGTGTTGCAACAGAGTCAAGAGTTCATCAGTGCTAATCAGACCACAGGCTTAGAGCAGATCCTGTTCTCTTCCAAAGCTTTCACCCATCCCTGAATCTCATTACATGGCCTGTTGTAATAGAGGATAATGACCTGGGGCTACGCACACAATGCTCATCACTCCCCCACACTCAACCTACTACACAGTCATTATACAGTGATAATACACAACCTCGCCGGGGGGATTACACTTACAAATAGAGGAGAGGTGATAAAGGCAGGGGGAGAGGAAGAAAGGTCCGAGTGGTAACACAGGAACACATACAGTACACACATATAACCCCACGCCCGGACACAATGGTCCACAGTGGCACACCATGTTGTGCTGTTTTATGTCACAAGCAATGGTCAGGTTACATGCTGCTGTAATAAGGGAAGTCTTTTATCAGTAGCCATTAAATATCCTTCTACCTGAGATTAAAAGGGGGTCACACTTTGGCTGAATGGTGGCATGGCTCCCCTTCGCTAAGCTAATTACCCATGACTCTGTCAAAGGGCTCCAGGTGTTGAGTATTCTGCTTGAGCAGCTACTGTATCCACTCTGACTGATCTAAAAGGATGGAGCATTAAGGAAAGGCATCTTCTTTCTGTATGCATGTTTTGTTTTTTTGTTCTTTGACTTCGTTTCTGCCTGTCTCTCTGGAGCTGGAAAAAAATGTTACGTTTTTGATATTATGAAATGATAGCTATAGATTACACGTGTAAAGTCTCCACTGTCAGTTTAACGGCTGTGTCAAATATCCTCAGACTCCACCTGTTCCCTGCCTGGATGGCCTGCAGCTGTGTTGAACTGAAGTGAGCCACAATATTATACATACTGTGATTCTGGACACCATAGTTATGGCACTCAACAACAGTGTTTTTCTTTTTTAAAGGGCTTTGATCTAACTAATAGGAAACTGCCACACTGGCATTTTTTATCCAACACAGCTGACCATTTTAAAATAACTAAACATATCAGACTGGGAAAATCTAAAGGTCTTTTTGCTTGTATGTCTCATATATTTTTATGCATCTTGATTCTTCACTCACTGGGCCAAAAATAAAAGAATGAGACTTCCCCCTGTCTCAGCATACCACTCAATAGCACAAAGATGACAAAAAATACACAACTGCATGCAATTCATTGCTAGTTTTACTGGCACAGAATCAACAAGCACAGACTGAGTCCAGGAAAATCCCTAAAAGCTGAAACAGGAAGCTTAAACCCAATTACCCGTCCTTGTCTTGGGGACGATCATAAAGACCCAACGCACAAAGTATTCTGTGTTGACTTGCACAGTATTGATTCATACTTTAGTGCATTATATAAAACTGTTCTAATTGCATGTGAATCAAATCAAGGTCACCTTGGGTTTTTATAATGGTGGCTATTTTTCTTTTTCCCCCTAATACTTTATACTGACATTTTTAACTCTTGACAAGTGCTGTCTGGAGACCTATCCATAAATAATGCATTTACAATACCTAGTAAATAAACATGGGGCACAATCGTTAGCCCTGCTGGCAACTGGGCCTAATAGAGCTTTTACAGCAAAGGTGACTATTCAGCTAAATGCGATGCTTGCTGCTGGGAGGACATTTTCATTCATTAGCACAGTCACAAGCACTTAAAGCACTTTAAGGACGAGAAATGGAGAGGAAGGGTGGAAGGATAGAGAGGGTGAAAGGGTACAAATATATAGAGATAGAAGAATGGAGCAGTGTTACCTATAATAGTGAGGCCACCTATATTGTTGTAATGTTTATGAGGCCTCATGGCCAGTGAAGGGAACCAGCTAACACCTTTCTCTGAAAGGATACATGAGAATACTGTATTAGTATATGTATAACTAGCCTTAACAATACTATTTACTGATTTATCTGATAAGGAAGTTATTTCAACTTAATGGTCAGTTTACCACAATTGCCAAAATAAATATATATTTCCCACTTAGTCACAAAACGTTCAGATACTTTTCACTTTCATTTTACAAATAGGTGAGCTAATCAAGCTTTGAGTATTCAGCCATAAACCCAACACAATGGAGGTGGATAAGGATGCTCGTAAAGACAGTCAACAATATTAGGATACCACGTCCAGGCTGCTTTTATACCAAAAACTGTTAACACCAATTTAAATGGGATTTCATGTTCCAAATATGAGCGGTGTAAAAAGTGTACCACCACACCGTTTGTTTTCTCCCCCCTGCACTTGAGGTCACTGCGTTCATCCTAAGTCCATCAGGACAATGAACTATCTTGACCAGACATGGAAGCCCAGAGAAGAATGGTAGCAGATGGTGAGGAGTCTCTGAGGACCCCGGTGATCCCGACCAGGCAGGCACCAAAGCAGCAGAATTAGACACAACAGTTGTCATGCTTAGATAAGCGATATATTTAGCTCATCTGTTGCTTGTGGCACATTAGCAACATCATTAAGAGAACAAATGGCTTCTCCAACCTTCTTGTATGCTCTTTAATAGGTTAATCCTGCCCTTTTCAATTTCCAACCGTGTCTCTCTCCATAAACAAAGACGCGAGATTATGATTTCCCGAAGCTGTCTGTGAGGTTTTCCTCTGGCAGTTTCTAAGAGTCCCTTTCCCTCCATTTTACAGTAATCACTGATCATCACCACTGAAGCTTCGTCAAGTGCTCTCAAGAACAGAGTATCTCTCAGTTCCTGCAGCTTGGGGACAGCACACTGAACTTTGCGAGGCTCTTGTCTTCTGCTGTGTTCCCTGCTCAGAAACTAATTTCCTCCAACAAGGGAGTTTATTTAGGTGGCTATGATACACAGAGCATGAGGCAGACCAAGTTTCTATTATTAACAGGAGATTAAAACAGCTGTATGGCACTCTAAAGCACCCTCTCCTCCCTGCACTAACATACGGCCCTGGATTACAAGCTGCACTTGACCATTTAAATTACTGCAACAACCAGCCTTCACCAGCTGGGGCTCATTACCATAACGCCCGCCATCACTACAGAGAGCACTGACAACCTTGCCCTGAAAATCAACTCCGCAAGACACTGGACACACATGAAATATACTCTTACCTCAGGGTAAAACAAAGAACTAGTAGCAGAGCTGCTTCACTTTTACAGTGAAAAAAATGTTTAATAAGGCGTCATGGGCTGATTTCTCTTCTACGTGAGATCAGTTCCTGATTCAAGCCCAGTGCCAACAAGAGCAACAGCAAGACTTCTGCATGTTCCTAATATTTATGTCTGTTGGTGTGAAAGAAATTAGATAAAGACCCCTGTGATCTTAGAGAAAACATGAAGGGACTTTAGTCTTTGTGTTTTCCTTTGCTAAATTGCCAACATCAGTGGTCATTAAATGATGTAAAAACTATCAAATACAGTATGAATAATTAAGCATCACGTGTTGGCATTTTCCTTAATTGGAATAAAGGGTGAAACATGCCGGCATGCTCATGTGTGTTTCATGTTTCAAATCCATCTTGACCTTTGGTGGTCATTTTGATCCATTTCAGTAATCCACACTTGTCAGTGTTCAAAACGATCTCCAGTTTATAGGTGTTGAGATGAATAAGGACTGATTGTTTCCGTCATCTATTTTCCAAACGACACCACAAATAATCAGTGCCCGTATCAGGACGTGGCCAAATGATTATCTGGTGAGAGGCCTGTGTGATGCACTGATACAAAGATCACCAAACGAACACTTAAAAAAGAAGTGGCAAATTATTTTTAGGCTAACAGAGGTCTAATTTATTCGTCTGATGAAGTGCTTAAGCTAAGAGCTCCCCAGACACTAAATGAGACACATGCATTCCCAAGGGGGTTTAACATTTGATTGGATGTAGTTATATTACTACAGCCCTAATTAAGAAGGGGGATGTGTTTCAGCAGCTCTTTCAAATATTTGTTTTTCCACCATACTCTTGATAGACTGCAGGCTGTGGGAGGGAGAGCCGAGCAGGGTGAAACGGGGTGCAGATATGACATAGGCCTAACAGTTTTATCACTGAAAAGGATTTTCTTCTCTGTGTGTAATTGTAGGAGGATTTAAAAAAAAACCTCTGAAATCTTCATGGTGTTTTGAATAAGATAAATTTATTAGGCGCATGAAACAGGTAAAAGCCGTGGGAAGTGCCCGGGCTGTTTGCGAACTTTGATGAATACCTGCGCTGAGAGAAAAGTGTTCTGTGTAGTGAAATAAAAAGAGGTAATGTTCCTGGCATCGGGTCAGCACTGTGAGTTTTATAGTCAAAGAGTTTGCCTTGGCACGGCAGAGGACCACACTTATGCTGAGGTGTGCTGCCACACAGTCTTTGTCACATTGGAAGAGGTTCAGAACAAACTGGAAACACTGTAACGTCAGTATTCCCAGCTTGTGTGTGCCCGCATGAGCGTGTGTGGTGGACAGATGCAAGAGAAAAGAGACGGATAATCAAGAAGCTTGTACCTTTTTTTTTCTTTTTTACAAATTGGGAAGATCAAGCACGTTTAGGAGGAGATGGGTATTCCTTCAACCCCAAAGACACAAACACACACACACAGGGAGTCATACCGTCTTGCTCTGTCTTTGTCATCTCCTCCAGCTTCTTTTGCTTCAGCGTGTCCACTACGTCTGCCAGGCTTCCTTTGCGGCGCTCCGGAGTTCCAAAAGCTGATCCGCTCAGCAGGTCACTCCGCTCCCGGGCCCCCTCCTCCGGCTTGTGTGGAGAAGTGGAATTGTTCCGGAAGGAGTACAGGGAACATACTTTATTGCTGTCAGATTCCTGTAAGACAAACAAAGGTTGGGAGGGGTGGCAACAAGGGATGGGATTTGTATTAAATGATGAGTGCTCTGTCAGGGCTCCATTGAGCTTTCTGACAGTTTTTCATTCAAATGCAGTGATTGCTGCGTTTTTGCAGCTCAGGGGCAATTTGACCATATCAAATGACTCCTCTCTGGCATTCATACAGCAGCTTCTGTATCTTCAGAGCTTGCTGCGCTGGTAAATGAGATATGACAAGTGAAAAACTGAGATGAAATGATGAGGTACACTCTCATAGGGCATATCCATAATGTGCTCAGGCTTTACTTTTCATCTGCAGAGACTACACGGAGAAACCTCCCAACTGTAATTTCTCAAATTGCTTTTGAGTGTGCATTTGTGTTAGGGTGACTGCTGTGTAATTTGTTCATTTTCTCGTGGAGACCTATTCTCAGCTGAGTGCCTTGAGCCATCATAAATCTGTGTCCTGTCTCGAGCTGTTGTTGTTTTTCAGTCCCACCTGTGTATGGTTTAGTATTTAACTAAGGGTCCTGTCTCTGGCTGACTGGCTGAGTGCTCCCTGTGCACAAACAGAGACATGAAGGAAATGGGGAGAAGAATGGGAGAGAGCTTGAGGAAGGGGAGCGAGAGAGAGAGAGGGAGAGAGAGAGAGAGAGAGAGAGAGAGGAGAGGGGGAGAGAATACTCTGCACATGTGAGTGTATAGTCAGCACACACACCTCAGCTGAGGGTTTGCGTCTGACAGAAGGTGGTGTTAATTATGGTTTGCGGAGTCTGAGAAAGCAGAAGGTAGCTAAGCAGCCAGGACTGTTGCAGCCTTTAACGGGGGAACACTTAGCTCTGATTTAAAGTTTGGCCCTCACGGTGAAGAGAATAAACATGACACACATCTGCATTCAACACATACTGCTGGCCAATCTTGGAAAATGTGCAGTGTGATACAGCAGGGTCAAAGGGTACAACCATGTCTGGAGCCACTGACGATCCTAAATATTTAGAAATAAAAATAGTCAGGAATGCGCTAAAATGAGCAGGAATGTTGACGTGCCAAATTCCCATCCCTGCGTTGCATGTCGAGCTCCAGGCAGAGTTGCAGCAGTGTCTAAGGTGGTCTGGTACCAAGCGCCGGGGTGGCACGACCTACTCGGCACCTCCCAGCCCCTGTGTTGGATGATTATGCAGTGTGGCAGAGACAGTGGAGAGTGCTTGAGGGGAGTGGAGCAGTGCTGGGTTAATCAGCTGGCATGGGTTCAGGGCACAGCCCACACAGACGCATGGCACAGCAGTGGAGTCAGGTAATCAGCAAAGGCAACACTCTCATTCCTTTCGCCTTATGCCTTTCCCTTTTCTTCTCTCTGTCTCTCTCTGTCCTCCTCCATTTTACCTTTCCTCTCTTGCTCGTCTCGCCTTTTCACATCTCTCCTCTGATTTAGTCGTTTAACCTATTAATCCTTTTAAGTAACTTCAAAACATAATAAATCCAAGCTGAAGAAACATTTACGCTTCTAACAATACAGTATATCAGATGAACCTGTCCTCGTGACATAAGATAAAGGCAGTAGGAGGCAATAATACCTCATAAAGAAAAGCTCAAACATTCATCCTTTGAACTTGAGAGTAGCCATAATCCACCCTTTCATGATTGGATTTTTTTAAATTTTCCTTTAACTGTTTTCAGACCTGTATAACTCTTTTTCCTCTCGCCAAGATCACATTTTGACCTGTAGCTGTGTCATTGACTCTTTTGCATAAAAACACCACTTTTTCCTCCACAAAAAAAGGATGCTTTTACATAAAGTAACCTCTGCGGAAGATGTTCCTGTTCATTCGCTCAGCATGTTATAGTGCAAACATAAAAGAAAAAAATACACACGCTTTTAATATAAAAATTTGTTTTTGTGTCTTTTTTTCTATCATTTAGGACCTCATTTTCAGTGCAACTAAAAATTTTGATGTAGGTGTAATTTTTCTCTGTCTTTTCAGCTCCTCATCATAAAAGCTAACATTCTGTTGATGACATCCGATAATGTGCCCCAGATAAAGACTATACCAGAGCAATCCTAGTGTGTATGCTGAATGTTACCAGCATACACACTCCAGCATCATGAGGAGCAGTCTGCTACAGAGGCTATTCATGTGTTTGTTTGTGTGTGTGTGTGTGTGTGTGTGTGTGTGCGTGTGTGTGTGTATGTGTGTGTGTGTGTGAGTGTGTGTGTGTGTGCTGTTATGCTGAGGTGTTGAGGGTCTCAGTGGCCAACTGCAGAGCCACTTCAGAGGCCCTCTGGGTCTCTTTACCAGAGACCCGTCTGTCACAGACAACCACCTGCCTCCCATGTCTATAGCCCACAAGTGCCTACACTCTTCTTCGCTCTGCCCGCATCAAAGCAGCTCTGTACTTATAATGTACAACGTTTGGGGTCTGGCTGCAGATGTAGCTTATACGCAACAAGGAAAACAACACACGTGCAAAAGAGGGCGAGACATGTTTCTTTCATAGTGACAAGACTGCTAAAGGAAGCAGATAAGACTGCATGCCCCTCCATCAGCCACAATGTGATTTTATGTGCCATTCATATGCTTGAAGAGAGAGTTACATGTAAAGGTGTCTCTGTTTAATTTAATAAAAACTGATGGTTACGTGTTTGGCAGAGCTGCCTATCTGATGACCCCAGAATCCCAGATGTTTGACAGCTTTATGGATCCGTGACCAGACCATCGACTGAGCCTCTTTGTATAAGCCAGGAACAATTAGGGTTCACTGAGGCCAGGTCTTGAATACCCAAAGGAGCATAATAAGACAGAAGAGCACACTCAGAGTTTTGAAATTTCACTAGTTATTTTTTCAGTCCTTACCACAGAGGAATCAAATGAAAAGGCGTTTCAACTGAAAAACTTTGGCAAAGTTTGCAAACTTTTAACTTCTATGTAAATTGAATTTAACTCAGATTGTCAGTCTGTTCAACTAAATGGAAAATCATAATGGTTTATAGTTGAAGGATCTCTTGACTTTCACTTTTGCATAGAGATTGTATTCGGTATTAGGTATACTATTAGGTGTACTGTGTTCTACACTCTTAACCAATGATAATATTTTGTCATGTAATTTGCAACCACCATCCAAAAATTAATAATAAAAAAAAACAACTATAAAGTGACTCCACATCACACTGAAATTGCTTCCTGTCCATTAAAAACACTATAGTGTGCTATGGGAAATTGTTGACCTCTAGAAAATGGGCAAAAATGTGAAAAACGATTAATGTGATTTCTATTTCACTTGTATGCAGTTTAATGGAAATGTCTGATATTAGTGGGAATCTGGCATTTTCTTTTGCATGCATGTAGCGTGTTAGCATATCTCACCATGCGCTGCTGGGCTGACACCAGGCTGTCCCAGTCGGTCTCGGGCGGTACGCTGCTGAGCGGCTGCATTTCATCGGGATGAGCCTTTCCATGAAGCAGACTGTGCAGGGGCAGCTGTGGCGTCCCATGGGCCTCGGCGCTCTCCTCTTTCTCCCAAGACAAGTGCTCCTGGCTCATGGCATCATCCCCATCAACCACAGCGGCGAAAGGAGACGTGGCTTGCTTGGAAGACATGACTCTGCTGCGGAGCAAGAGAAGGAGGTGAGAGTCACAAAAGAGAGATGATATCTTACTAGGATGATCAACAAAACATGAAGAGGAAATTCACTTCCTTGAATATCTCTCAGCAGACAAGCAGTTACGTTCAAATGATAATCGGCAGTGGTAAGTGGAATAATAAGTGGTGCACCTGAGCACATGATGCTGAATGGACTGGATGCTACAGTAGCTGCACTGGCCTGTGGACTTTGCAGCAGGCCGTGGGGTCCCTAATCCTTTGTTTAATGCAGATGGATGGCTTGATCTAGGGCTGGAACTGTGCCGGCTTGGGTCCTGGCCCAAACCCCAAGACAGTTACTCAGGCAGTGGGTCAGCCAGACGGAGGAACAACCATCCAGATGAAGTATCAGATAAAAGTAACTCCTGACACACAACTGATGTCGAGCAAGGTTTCTTTTTCTTTTTTTACATAGAAGCTACTTGAGCAGTCTCCTTTATGTTTAACCTCAGTTTCAGTTTTGTAATATAGACATCCTTTCATTGTCCTTGTGAGTCTCAGTCAGCAGCAGTAAAATTCAAACGAAAACCCTCCTCATCTTCTTTTGTTACCCCTCGTCAAATTAGAAAATTATTAACATTTTTGGTGTGACAGTGTTCCCTCAGGCCAACAAATCCCACTTAAGCAGCTTAAAAATCTAACAGTGGAGGACTAAATTCACAAATCTGTCATGCTTTCATGAATATTACAGTGAAGAGTGTGTTTGACATATCAGGTGCAAAGGAAACTCATGTTAATTCTAATTTCTTTTTTTTTCTTTCCCCTTTTACAACCCAACTCTTTTTGGTGCAGAATTTATACAACCAATTCCGTTTTTTCTCACAATTAATGAGGCCGCACTCATGCTGTGTGCTACAATGAATGAAATTAAACACTGTGCCAGCAAATCTAATTATGCATTTGGTATTAAATTAAAAAGGGGATAATATGGCCTTCCTACTGATGTGAAGTGGAAAGAAGGAGCTGGAGCATATTTAACTCCTAATCCGCTTTTCCCTCAGCTGTTGTTCCGCTTTTTTTTTCTCAACTGCAGGACATTGACCATTAAGACCAGAATGTGACTACTTAGTGCTCAATCTCTTCTAGAGGATGAGCGTGTGTGTCTGTGTGTGCATGAGAAGGGAAAGGAAGACAGAGAAATCGGGGGTGTGAAGGTATGGGTCTGTGTTTGTATGTGACAAAATGCTCAGGGTCCTTCTTGTATTACATTTGATCACTGATCGCCATCTGCCCTGTTCTCCTGCTCTATCCACAGGGGTCAGTGTGACAGCACTTTAGTTCCACCCTCAGCTTGCCCGGGGGGGGGGGGGGGGGGGGGGGGTTCCCCCAACCCCTTTGGGCCCGGGATCCAAAAACACCCTTTTGTTCCACCATCTCTTCCCAAGGATCACCCACCACACAAAAACGCGGAAAAAAAAAACACCACAAAAATAAA
>JBAJHX010000001.1:26281742-26292831 GCA_037176925.1 Amniataba percoides
CCCCCCCCCCCCCCCCCCCCCCCCCCCCCCCCCCCCCCCCTCCCCCCCCCCCCCCCCCCCCCCCCCCCCCCCCCCTCTCTCCTTTCTCCTCTCAAGGTTGAGGCGAGCTATGGTGCGATGGCGTCCTTGCACTTTCTGCAGAGAGTCAGGCAGAGATAGGGAAAGATACGTTTCATCTGAGAACGGCTTTTATGAACAAGGTTTTTGGGTCTTATAGTTCTTGGTCTTACTCAAGGAAGTCTGGCAATTGGGGTGTATTGTGTACACACACAGCTGAATTGTTATTGTCTGTGTATCTTCCTTATTTGAATGGCACATCTAAAGGGAAAAACACTTCAGAGTGCTTCACAAAATGTAGAGAGCAACATTTCAAGGACAATTAGACGGAGCATACAACAAAAAGGGCTGAAATATCAAATGAAATCAAATAAAATAGGAAAAGACAGTACCGTTGCATGTTGCCATGTTATATTTTTAACTTGAGAACTCTGGAGGGAATTATTGCTGAAGTATATCAGATATAAAGGTGTATTGAGTTATCTAAAAACATGCACCAGGATATCCAAATAAAAAAGCCTCTCTGCTTTACCACGCTCACTGACTCTCAGTGTTGTCAGTGACCTAAACAATGGTAGCCTGAGTTAATCTCATGTCTCAGCAGCTGTACAAACAAACCAAGTAAGTCAGGTAGATGGCATGACAGAAGTGTGAAACTCTGACTGCCTGTCTGTCTGCCTGTCTGTCTGTCAGTTAGCCAGCCTGTCTGTCTCTGTCCCCTCTGTCTTTTAGCCCCTGTGACTGGCTGTGTTGTCGGCAGTGCCTTTAGTGGGACTCAGCCCTCAATTTTAATCAGCCATTAAATTGTTTCCTGTAATTATATCAAATAGAAAGTGATCTCAAAATTGGGCTCCGTTAATTGAAAATCAAAAGTCGGAGCAAAGTTCAGAGCATGCGTGTAATGGTAAGTAGAGGGGGCAGTGGTAGGGACTGGGGTGGGGGAATGGAAGAGTGTGTGTGTGTGTGTGTGTGTGTGTGTGTGTGTGTGTGTGTGTGTGTGTGTGTGTCAGTGGGACCGGGTCGGCCACGCAGATTCTGACGTATTTTTTATTCATGCACCCAAAAAGCCAGAGCCTCGAGCGCAACAAGCACCTCGTCCTCAATGGAGTGTGAGAGTGAAACAAAGCACTTCTTTTGTATTACACAGTAAATCAAGTGGTATTATTTTACCACTAAAATATTCAGTCTCTCAGGCACTTTTACTTTGGTCTCCAGCCATCAGTCAAACTGCTGAGGCGTGAGCGAGAGAAGGCGATAGGGAGAGGGAAAGAGAGAGAGAGAAAAAAAAGGAGAGAGGGAGCAATGGAGACTCCATCCTCCTGTAACATGTGTCTACAGCAATCTTGTTAAAGAATGCAACAGATCTGCGGCAGGCTCCATAACAGTATTTGTCAGCAGGAGTTAATAATTTATTAGCAGTGCTGGGAGGGCTGTGCTCACCCCCTCTGCCCCACCCCCACCTCCAACAGGCCCCATACAATACTACTTCATATTATTGAAAGGGAAAAGGGGAAGTGCGGCAGTAATTCTCTGAAAATATCTGAGGGCAAGCGTACGGTATTTTATTCCTCATATTTGGAGCGGGGATCACACAGCGCTGAGATCTAAAGGGGTCTGTGTGCGATACATCAGCACAGACACAACAAAGACATCTGATGAGGAGCAAAATAAGGAGCAGAATTCGGCTGAATGTGGGTAGCACCGGTGCAAGTAGAAATTGATGATATTTTCTGATAGAATTACACTGTTTACAGCCTTTTCGTCCGTGCGCGAAAATAAAATCAGCAAAACAGCCCTGTTTGTACAGCTACGGTGTACTCTGGTGCTGCTGAAATAACTTTACTCACATTAATAATTAAATCACTTTTCTCTGGAAAATATGAGCCCCAAATGTGCTTTAACAGACTAAATAGTGAAAATGTGGTGAACTGAAGAGGTAGCTCATAATTCCTTGACAAGCTGCGCACGCTCGTGCTTGATTACACAGCAACAATAGGCAACTAACAAACCAAAGGAATCAATAAGTGCATGAAACGTTCCCTTCCTGCCGACTCTCTCAAAGACAAAGCCCCAGTGACTTTGAGGACTGGAGGCAGAGATGAGGGAGGGTCAGCTAGAAAAGAGGACTGGTCTATATATAGCTGACAATATTGCGACATTTGAAGGATTAGGACTTGAGTTCTCCAGCCGCGGGCTCATATGGCCTGGAATGCTTTGAGTCATGAATTGTTCCCCGCGATAATGTTTCATCATCGTGCAAAACAACCTCCGCTTAATTGGCGAGTATTAGAAGAGTGTTGTGCACTGTTCATCTGAGGGGTCTTGTGACCGAGGGGCCATGTGTCCTCGGCCGGCTATCCCATTTCCTCTTTCATCGTAAAAGAGTCCGACTGACTTTCACCCGCCGTCTCCGCTCTGCCACACTGTTTACTTTTTATAGACAATGGTGATGAGTAGCTCCACACCATGCCACCCACCAGCCCCAAAACCTGACCTTATGCCCACTTGTCTGCCTCAGTGCTGATGTCTCGCACCCCCGAGTTTTGATCACGTCCCAACAGGGGAGAAAGCTACACCTCCTTCCTTCACATGTTATTGGCAGACAAAAAGGAGAGAAAATCAAATTAATTATTCAAAACAAAAAGTCAAAAAAAAAAACAGATGGAAGTGCAAGGCAATGACAGATAAAGGACTTTAAATTTCCATGTATAACAGAGCGTACTCATGCACACATGCATGATAAACTTCACGATATAGTGTGTCAAATTTTTTCACATAAGACACCACTTTTAGTCTTACAAGTGACATTTATTCGTTTAACTGTAGGTATATTCAAGTGTCTAAATTTAAACATTTAAAAAGAACAGTTAAAATATTACTACTACTGACTACATGAGATCTTTCAATAGAGCCAATTAACAAAGGTGCTATGACTGTTTTGTTCTGTCACTGTCATTTTGTAATGTATTTTCACAAGCATTTATAATAAAAAAAAAAACTAATTAATTTTTTTGTTAACCAAATTAATTGCTAAACACACAATAGCAGTAACCTTAGAAATAAATACATAAATAAATAGAAATGGCTGTCTTTTGAAGCGCAGCAGATGAAGAAAAAAAGTTTGGGGCATTTAAACTGTGTCTGTGTACGTGTGTGTGTGTGCGCACAAATGTGTGTACGCGTGAGAGAAAGTCACAGAGAGAGAGAAAATCATCTGTGTGTTTCCCTTCAGGGGTTCCTCCTGTTCTAACAGGTGTCGTGGTAGGGTTCCTCTGGGTTCTTCACCTGCCATAATGAGATATTACTACCTGACAGCTCCCAGCTGGAGGAGCATTGACACGGAATCCACCGTTTAGCACAATTAAATTATCACCCTCCATTGTGATTGTGCCATGCTGTGCAGCAGCCAGGTTTCTGGATACATAATCAACTCGTAACACGGGCTGTACGCTGCACAGTGTTAGTCTCTTTTTCACTCACACACACACACACACACATTCACAGAGTGCACACACATACATGTTTGTATATTGTATCATTCCTGCTGATTTAAAGTAAATCAGAAAAGGATATTTAACTACTCCTCCCATCACCCCCCCCCCCCTTTTTTTTTTTACAGTTTAAAGCAGTGATGCACAAATTGATTTAAATCTATTAAACCTCAGCCCACAAGGTAATTACAGATAATGGTATAAAAATATAGTAAATAGTAGAAAATACAGTTTTTTTCCAGCAAGGTAACCAACTGTACAGTGACTGGAGAGTTGTCTAAATGAATTTGTTTAAATTGTTCCTCCATTATTGTTGACCTTCCCTTGCAAAAAGTCAACTCAATTACGGCGGCACTTCATCCTCACTTCACACTCTCTCCTGATGCCTTCTCTATTAGAAACTGCACAGTTACCACAGTTAAAATCCACACTCAAATGATAGCCACCCCAGAGCAAATTAAGCAAGCCACCTGAAGTGCACACTTTACATATTGAGCAGAGCACTGATAATTACTTTGCAGGGTAAATTATTTGCAATAATATGCTGCTAGAGGAACTGCCTTGTATCTCACTTTAAACACTTGCGCAGCTGCCATGACAGCATGGTTGGTGTCCTTGCCCCCCACGCAAGGCAAAGGCAGATGCAGGTGTGAGAGTGCTTAAGTGTCCCTGTCTGTCTACTCAGGAAGGGTCGATGAGCACTCACACGCTGAATCCCTCGTTGCCCCCTCCTCCTCTACCTCCTCCTCCTCATCCCCCCTCTCCTTCGTCCCCCTGTGCCATTGGCCCTTTTCCTGATCCCAGGACACAAGCTCAGGGCTGGATGGCATAACAGCCTCTCAGTTCCCCAGGACACACACGAGTTCACTCAGGCGTATGCTTTCACAAATGAAGGATGGTCGTCCAAAAAAAAAAAAGAAAAAAATCTACTAGCCTTTTTTTTTTCCTGCACTCGCATCATTCTCAAGCTGAAATTATCCACTAGACAAGGAGCATACTGGGCGTTGTGAGTTGAACACACACCAGAAGACACAGACAGTAGCAGCACAACACTGAGAAGTGAAAAGCTACTTGTTGTTCTACCCTTTTTCTTTCTTCTAATTTTTCTTTTTCTCTGGGCCTGCTGGGGGATGGAGTTCCCAAAGAGCCCTCTGTTGCTGCTGCTGCACTTAAGCAAACCTCACAGCGAGTCAAGCCATCAACCAACACAACCCTATTTGCTGAGCAACAGTGGAGCTTTGTGGCTTGCCTCATAGTTGACAGTAAGTTATGAGCCCTTTGTGAGCAGGAGAAGGAAAACAGAGATCGGAATTTGGCAGGAACATAATAATACAGAAATCTCCTGTTCATGGAACCTGAAATTTTCATGGAAACAATCGAGCATTGTTGAAGGAAAGAAAAGCAACGGTGACAGATGAAATATAGAGTGGGGCCCCCTTTTTTGTTAAACAGTAAACAAAGCGCCATTCAGGCCAGGTCTATTCTGTCATTTATAAAGATAACTTCTTCTGTGCGCTTGGGAGTTTGCAGCAAATGGCTGCACTTCAATAAATCGAGTGTAACATCTCTCACAGTTGCCAGAGAAGTTGAGTTGAGGAGCTGGCCGGGGGGTGCCAAACAGAAGTGAAGGGACGCATCCCAAGTTACCAAAGAGATGCACAATAAGTCTATAGGGAGCATAGAAATCTCAAGGGGAGGGGAAGTTGAAAGGAAGAAAGCTAGAGCCTTAGAAAAAAAAAACAGACTTTTGGCCAAATACTCGGGCACAATACCTAATTATGAAGGAGAAATTTTGCAGGGAGCAGGAAAAGCATGAACATTGGTGACTGGATGGTTTATTAAAGTTGGGGGTGTATTGTACTGTACAGCAGGGGAACTGTGGGCCTCAGTCTTTGGTCTTGCCATCATGAGGTCATCATTGGCAACTTTTGTGCCCAGCAAAACTGGGGTTGGTACAATTGCCGTTGGTTTGGACATCTGGAATGGCGACACACACGCTGGCCCGCTTTCTCCGTCACTATCCTTGTTCCCTGCTTTTTTTCCTAATGCAAAACAAATCCTGGTTACCAAATTGGCAAATTTGTAATGTCTGCAGAGAAGAAAAGCAATTCTGTTCCCTTTCATTCTCATCTCATAAATAGATTTCTGGAGCTAGGGGAAAAAATGAGGAAATTACCTTCAACACTGTTGTAATTAAGCTGCTGTATTGTTATTTGAGGGGCTCCGAGGACAACAGCTCATTAGCTACAGTTAGACCGCCTCTGTTTTCTTTCCCTTTTCTACTATTCTCTCTCTCTCTTTCCGAATAAATTAATGGCATTCATCAGGCACTTTCACACAGGGGAAGGCGCACATATGTCTCTCCCTTGTGACAACTGGACTTCTTTTCCCTTTTTGTCTTTTGGGCCCTTGCATGTTTTTTAAGGACTGTGAGAAGAAGGGCTGGGGTAGCATAGGGGAGGGGAGAGAGTAGCCACGTTTCATGTGACACGTCAATTGGAAAATCAAAACAGGGGTAGTTCATTTGCTCCACCCAGATGAGGCCATCTAGCAGAGCCATGATGAATAGGGGTCAGGCAAGCCACACCTCAAAGATTTATGATTAAGGCTTATTATGTTGGGAAACTGACATTGATTGCTGATTTAAACCACTGAAACCAATTAATTTGCCAGTGCTGAATAGAAAGCATGGTCAACAGTGTGTGTCAATCTGACAGGTTGGACGGGAAGAAGCCGAGCAAAAGTGTAGGAGCAAATGAATGGCTGGCACCCAGCTCTGTTTGGAGGTGGTTAAAAGTTACCACGAATGATTGACAGCCGATACAAAAAAAGAGAGGGAGACTAGAGAAAAATGAGATCTGAAGAGCAAAACCAGAAGCCCCAGCCACTGATCTGAGTAATTGCGCAAAAATTTGGTTCACAGAAGACGTGTACAAGCTGCTGTTTTAGCAATGCTAAAATGGTTTCATTCATGGGCCGGCACTGAGAAAACCTGAGTAAATGAATGTGAAACATAGCTCTAATAAAATCAGAGAGCTGACAGACATGGTTGAACCGAAAAATGTGCTGTATTTCCACTCCGGGGGAAGCGGGCACTGTAGTGGATTAGACGCTGACTAAAACTCAAACTGCCTTAGCAGGCTGCTGCTAACCATGTGTCTCACCGCTCGCACTGTGCTTCCACCCGTTTCCGCATTTGTCCAGAGAAATGCACAGAAGGAAAAAAAGTGATATACCTACCACAATCTATTACCAGAGTGATTTTTGTGCTGTGTTCACAACAAACGCCACATTGCACTCAGTTGCATGTTATTTTTCTCTGCGGTTGTCGAGGGAGCTTGTGTTTACCAATACCTTTTCCTCTCTGCTAGTCTCTCCTTTATTCTTTTGCTGGCTCGCTCAGAGGACACATGCATCATGACAGTGCTTCAAAATGAAATCATTAACTAAATTGCTTTCTTAAAAAGCCACAAGTGTGCGGCAGGATTTGTGTGTGTGTTTGGCTGCGGGCCACGGGCCTCTGGTTCCCAGGCAGCCTCTGCCCCGGCTCTGTTGTGGTTCCCTGCCACCACACTCATTATGCTCAGCCTCAGCACAGCACGGTGCAGGGCTGCGGCTCGCCTCGCCTCACTCACTGGGCTAGTAGGAAATAATCTGGTAATCTCAAACTACTCCTCCATTTCAACCGGGGCCCCATTCACACAAAGAGACCCTTTGTCCCTGAACATTTAGGACCACCCTTTGAATCTCAATCAGGGAATCAATCAAAAACACGTTAAACAAATATGGTTTTGTATTTAATGTTCAAAGCTTAAAATGTCATTTCTGTAGAGCTGATCTTCAATCTTATACTCTTGATATAAAACAATAATTCCTGCTGTGACTTGTCAAAATGCTAACAGATATAAATAAGGGGGGAATAGCCGTATCAGCGTGAAATACATATGAACATAAATTTTCAGTGTAATAGAAAATAAATAGATGTGGGATATTTGCACACAGAAACATACCCAGATAAATGCACACATGGACAAAAAAACAACTTTC
Source organism: Amniataba percoides (assembly GCA_037176925.1). Lineage (NCBI taxonomy): Eukaryota > Metazoa > Chordata > Actinopteri > Centrarchiformes > Terapontidae > Amniataba > Amniataba percoides. The sequence continues at coordinate 26,289,338 of JBAJHX010000001.1, forward strand.
TGGAAACTTTATCAATCTGCCAGAGATAGATTTCAATAAACAAAGCAAACCAGAATGGAAGGTAAATAGAGAGTGAAGGCCAGACAAATATTTGATAAGAGGACAGAGACTGTAGCTGAGCTGTACGACAGGGTAGCTGAGGACCCCACCTACCCACACACACACCGACACACACACAAAAGCACAAACACACCCACCTAACCCTCAACACTAACTGTCTGTCTGCTCTCCGCTGAGCTGAAGGTAGCAGATGTGTCTTTCACAGCCTGTGGAGTGTGTAACCAATCTGCAAACAATAGCTGGAACTTGACAAAGGTCGTTGCACTTGCAACGCACTCTTTACAGTAAAGGACAGTCAGACCGCATTGGCCAGTTAGGTAAACCATGCCCTTTAGGTTGTTGGGTTTTTTTTTACTTGACACACCACCAAGGCATTTAACTTTGAACATAAGTGCAGTTCATACCTTGTGTATTTTCAGCCCATTAGTCAGTCACTATAATGCTATTTGAGCTCCGATATAAGCCCCTTAGCAAAGTTTAAGTCACTTTTTTGACCTCCTATTAAGTTAACAGTTGTTGTAAACATGTTCAATCCTATTAACCAAATAAAATACATGCTACTGGCCAAGTTCCGCACTGTCACATGCACTAAAAGCCTGCTCTGATTCTTAATTACAGCAGACAGCCATGACAAAGAAAAAGATCCAGCATCCGCCATGCTTTCAGGATGTGGGGCAACAAAAAACTTATTACATTTCACAACAGAGCAGATCATTTCCACCTATTTAATTCTGTATTAAGCTAACTGGAGCTTGGCTTATGGCTTATGAATAAACCAAATATAGTGAGCCTTCATTGGTGATGGTGATCATAGTCGAAAAAAAGGTCTGTGCAATGACAAATACAAAAAAAGCACTTCTTCACACACATGGAAGGGATCAATTAATTTAAAGTCAAAAACAGAAGGACACGACAGGAATTAACAGGTTTCAATCAATTTCCACTACATTTGATTAGCTTATATTAATAATCTTAATATCCGTTAATAAATTAAATACATTATGTATACAGTTTTTAACTGGTAATGCATGATGTGCTATTTTGAACAGCAGTTCTACCTATTTTCTTTGCATGTCTTTGTATTAGTTATCATGTTGCGCAGAGTTTCTGCAGTTTATAAATCCTCCTCTGTGGTGTCAGCAGGGCAGCCGTCCAGCATCAGCCTGGCATATCAGCTATAAATGGCAGCTACATCACTGCAGCTCAGGCTAAAAATACAGGACCCGGTTTCTTCCGTTTCCCTGTATTCTCAATTGTGTGTGAAACTGTAGCTGAGAAAGCCTTGCTTTATGTGGAAAAAAATGAGTATTGGTTTTGGACCTGTTGAAGAACAAGCAACAAATCTCCAGTATTTTGTCAGCAAAATGCAAAAATATTAGAGCAAGAGAGACTTGCAAGCCAGGTTTGAAGAAAGCTCTCTAAAAGCTATCAAAAGTTTCAAAATTTCCCACAACCCCCTCCTGTGGGTGTGCCTGTAAAGTGCTTCACTCCCGTCTGTCAAAAAGCTCTAAGGGATTGCATCATGGGACGGGGTGTAAGACGATGGTAGCAACATACTGTAACATGGGGGAAATACCTCATATTGGTTGATTCATAAACACCTTGTGCACTGGCTGGCCGGCCTCTCAGACTGGTCTGTGCTGGGCTGGTTGTAATGGTAGAGCTGCTCTGTGCCGAGCACCAAGTCCCTACACTGGCCTGAGTGCTGTTTAGAGGTGTGCGCACACACACACACACACACATAGAGTCACACAGATTATAGCATGGCTGTGTTTTAATTGAGTCTCAGTCTTTGTGGTGTCTGTTATCTCTGACTAATAGCATACATTGGCCCTCTCTCATTATCAGAGTGGGTCTTTATCAGAGACCCTTGTTTGATACAGTTAGAGTTGATGCATTATGAACCGCACACCAAGAGTCAACAGTGATCTGCATATTCAATAACTTCCGTAATTATATGCGCAATTCATCAGATGGGATGTGATTGCAGGGGAAGTGGAATAGAGTGGAATAGAGAGGAGCAGAGAGGTCTGATTCCTGGAGGACTAAAGTCTAATCACAAAACTAACATGATAATTGAAATCTAAATTGAAAGGCTTAGCTCTCAGGGAGAGTATGTCAGACATGGAGTGTAGAGGCGCAAGTGAGAGTGAAAGAGAGGCAGGAAAAATAAGATTTAAACTGTGCATGTAGTACACAAGCCACTAACAATACACACATAAAAAAATAGGCATGCTTCACACCAATATTATAACAAGGTCCAAGAAATGTGTCTGTAATCCAGTTAGGACAGTTAGGAGGTAAGACTTGCTGGAAGTGAAAGAGGTTTAAGCAGCCTACTGGGAAGCTATATGGAAAAAAGAAAATCATGAAATTTGAGATTTTATTTTTCATAGTGTAACCGTTAATAAACAAGTAAGGACAAGTATTAAAGACGGGTAAAATATACACACTCTTAACCTGGTCCCTGGTCAAAGAAGATGTGCGTCAGATGGAAGTTCAGTAATGGCTAAATATTCTCCACAGTCAGCATCGTGTCTTTTTGTACGAGTAGAAGGCACAACATGGCCTTTAAATTCCTTTTGTTAAGAGGTGACAGAAGCAATTGCTTGACAACAATTGTGTAAAAAGAGACCTGTTCTGCACAGTATTGTACAGAACAGTCTTCTGATTACACGTCACTGATTGTCACTCATGCTGTGGGGCGAGGTATTTTTTTCCTCTCACACTGGAAAATAAGTGTGTTATAGACTTATACAACATTAGTGAAGTTCAACATAATCATGTAAACAATTTTCTTTCCACATGCTTCTAATCAGGGGAAGTATTGTCGCACTGAGGAAAAAAGCTGTCCTCCAGTTCACCTCAAAAACCGTGCTGTCGTTGCATTCACTGCTCGAGCGCAACCCAAAGAAAGAACTGAAGGAAAGAGACGGTGCAGAAAAGTCCTCTGTCCCATCCTCCTCTCCTCCCCCTTTCACTGCTGTACCCCCCCTCCCTCCCGACCACAGGATTCATATTCATCCCTCAATAACGTTTAATTAGTAATGCCAAATTCATTAACCTGTACTGCTGTTACGCTGGCCTCAGCCATAAATTAGCTTAATGTGAGCAGACGTATTGCAGCTGTAATAAGGGACATAAAACTCAAAGAGAAACACATACTGTTCCTCCATAGTTATGGATCATTATAACTCAGCAGTGTTTTAGAGCGGGAGCTTTCACTTTCAGAGCAGCGGCCCTTTAGCAGCTTTTAACTATAAACCCATCAAACACATTTTTTTCTTAATGCACAAGAAAACTGTTTTAGTGCCGGTTGAAATAAAAAGAATATTATGGAAATTACTCATGGCAACGAGTATTTTCTTAACTGTCTCTCACCGCCAGATTACTTGAATATCTCTCTCTCTGTCTCTTTCTCTCTCTCTCTCTCT
>JBAJHX010000001.1:26300431-26325449 GCA_037176925.1 Amniataba percoides
GGGCTCAAAACACTCGATTGTACAGAATGGAAAGAGGCTCATGAAGCACATCTACCCACAGAGCTGCTGCAGTGGCAGCCTAAGTGGTGGCTTATGTCTCAGTTCTTCCACAGTGATGGAGAGTGCATTTGCTCCCTCTGCATGGATCCAAAATGGCAGTGATTAACCCTGCAGGGTGTGTGCGCACGTGGGGGGGGCACTTTACTCCCTGTGGGCCGGGCGGCCATGTTGACGCCTCTCCCCTCTCTGAGTCATGGGGGACCCACCCACCGCTGACAAAGCCATGCTCTCTTCTCCTCGACTATGACGCCACGGCTATGAGCCCTCTATTCTACGACCCAGGGACAACACACACACACACACTCCAAATCAATTACAGTTCTATGGTTTGAACCCAGCTCCAAAGTTCAGTAAATTTTGTTTGTTTATATTTTCTTCTCCTGTGTCAGCTGCTTCAGATACTGTACATGATAAGAGTGGAAACACATTTCTACTCTCAGAGGCCTGAATGTACACAGAACTGAGGACTTGCAATGTCTTGGAAAAAGTCAGAATGCATTATACAGTTTGATTTTAACTTATTAACCAGTTATGCTCACCATGAAACAATGAGTGGTCTGATTTTATTTTCAAATTGAAAATAAATTGTGATCTTGGGTTTTAAATTATAGAATTATTATCTTTATTTTTTTATTATTAATAGGAGGTCTGCTTAGGATTTATCCAATTAATAACGTGCATGTTTTTAATGTTTTTATCTCTTGAACATCAAACCTAACATCATTGTTCTACAACATCTCTGCCAGTAGCGTACCTATGCAAATTGAAGTGATAAGCTAAAGACTGCCTGATGACAGTCTAATTAAATAAGCCTTTCAGTGCTCTCAGCGGAGCAGTGGGATGTGTGAAAAGGTACTGTTGGTTTGAGAGGAAAGAGATCCAGAGAGGGGGGAAAAAAAAAGCTGTCCAAGCAATCCCAACATCCCAGCAGACAGATTTACGCCAACTCAACACCAAGTCACATGAAATATGGTGATACCTGGTCCGGCACATGTGTCCACACACACTGACATATATACATTTACACCTATAGTGCGGCACCCACACACATGCACACACAGACACACACACCTTTTGCTACCTTTACTAATAGCAGCAGTTTGGCATTGACCCCCTCCCTCCACCACCTAACCTACACACACACACCGTGCACTGTACATATGCACAGGCTTGTACACACACGCACACACACACACACACACACACACATACACACACACACACCTCAGTCAGAGCTGCCAGATGAGTAGTGAATTAATTTGTGTGAGCCACTCCAACATTAAGAAGGTGTGTTGAAAGGTGTCTGCTCATGTTTCAAATTAAACGCGCTGCTGGTCAGCATTAGCACCTCGCCACCCGTCGGCAACTGACACTTAGGGGGTTGGGGGGATGGGAGGAAGGAGGGGAGCCCATCCGCCGTTCACACTGGAATAATTAGAACATGTCAGGAAGAATTAATTTCCTCATTTTTCAAAAGGATACACAGAAATTACCATGTTATTATATGACAGGGTCCCTGGGAGGATTGGATTAAATTTGATTTCTTGCGCAGCCCACACAACAAATTAAAGTCATAAATAAGATGGAAAGAAGCAGGGCACAGAGCATATGTTTATGGCAATGAGTGAAGCCAAGGGACCAGAAACAACTATCTTCATTTCATTTTATTTAAATCAGGCCGACACCATGTGTCTGAATGACAGCAGTTGCTAATGGGTCGAGATTAGAGGCTCCTTGATATTAACTTGGAGATCAAATAACTTCAGCTGAAAAGCGATGGAACCTACAGAGTGTATTCTGCTCGATGAGTCTGCTCTGCACAGACTGACCTGCTATTGCTTGATGTAGGTCTTATCATTACAAAACATCATCAACTTATTTGAAAGAAAAACTCAATATTTAAGTCAGGAATTGGTGGACAAAATAAACACCACACATGACAGACACAGACAATGTACGTCCATCAGCCTGTTGGAGAGCTCCAGTAACAACATTTCACTCACTCCAGGTCAGTCAAACACAGAATTCTCTACAATGAGTGGCATTTTCTGGTGACTTGTGCTAAACAAAAATGTTGAGTGTTGATTTGTATTTATAAAACTAAATACAATACACTTTCCCAGAGAAGATAAATAAAGCCTCTCAGAAGAAGTATGAAAAGATCAAACAGGATTTTCTTTCCAGGATGACATACAGTAGATATCAATTTAAAGCACATATTCAGCTGACACAATCTAACAACGCAAGACTGAACACCATCTCTCTTCTTCGGACTTACACAAAGGCTTGTTAGCTTACTGTTACAATTTAATACCAGCTTGCCTGGGAAGAGTTTTTCGACTCTTTCAAAATGGGCCGTCATTAGAGTCTAGCACTCCCTTGGGCACCACAAACTTTAAATAATTTGCGAATCAATTAACTGGCTACTCTCAACGCAACAGGGATTTCACACTCCAGGGTCGTGGTGCATTATCAGTTGGAGAAGATTCATGGCGTTTTGGGAGAAAAGTTCATGGTTGAAATCATTAATTCATTTTACCGGACTTTTAGTTATGCATTACTTTCCACAGCTGGGGTAGCAAGAAGATTAATGGCATGTTCTTTGGTCCTGTTTTCTGCCGTATATAGCTACTAGGTGAAACTCTGTCCTACAGTAGAAGGGAACATACCTTGGGACAGTAGTCAAGCCAATATTAGGTTTTATTCTTCTGAGAAATTAAGTCCATCAAACCTTAAAAATATGTATATGCATATATAAAAATTAATCATTATAATCTCATAGGTTAGGTCCTTCTCACATTATTAAATATGGACTATACTTAATTACCTTTACATGTAAAGAAAGACAACACCCTACCTGATCAAATTGCCAACATGCATGTTTTACTTTAAGCACTTCAAATTGAGGCCAGCTATTAATTGAATGTAGAGTTTAGGAAGATTAATTAAGTTCAGGCAGGTTTTCCACATTCTTGACCAGACATATGCAACGGTTAGTTTTTTTTTCCAAATTTGCACTGTGATCCTCTGATGTGATCGAGGCTGATAGAAATTAAAATCTTTCTGAGGCGGTCTTTGTCAGGCGGTCCCTGTTCAGCAACATGTTGACCATAATCACTGCAGGGTCAGTGGATTGAAGAGGCCCATTTGATAAATAATAGACAACGAATAACCATTCAAAGGTTATTCATTTTCATTTTATGGTGAAGTGCTGTTTATTTAATTTCTGACAAAATGGCTCCCCCTCCCCTCGAGTGGCTCTATCGATAGATGGCTGAGAGCTGTGAGACTGCAGAGCTGTTGCTTATTAGATAAATGGTGCATACTAACAAAGAGTGCATGTGGCCTTTTCTGATGGTCTCGCATATTCTCAGGTGTTCCCAAATGAGATTGAACCAGTGTAATTAAACTTGTTCTATAAGCGCTCCAGACACAAACTAAATTACTTCCTGCCATGTTTTGAGATTAATTAAACTTGTAGGTCACAGGATTTTAGATTTCAGATTGTATGAGGATGCGACTTGATACCTTTGAATACTGTGTTGGCAGTGGATGTTGGCTCACAAGGACTTCATGTCATTTATAACAAATGAATACAGGTGCATTACAGCATTTAACATTACAGCGACCTAATGTAACTATTCTTTATCATCAGAGGTTCAGATATTATCTGGACCAGCAGTGCACAGCTGGCGATGAGCACAAGTAGATTATTAATAATATTTGTAATTATTTTTGTTTATTTATAAAAAAAAAGCATAGATAGATAGATAGAGTTGCAGTGAACCATGTTAACTGCTACATATCCCGCTGTATGCAAAGACAGCAAAAGAAATCACTCCTTGTAAACATAAGCTGGTTTATGTTATATTGTTTTTACGTGTAAATTATCTCAAATAACCCAGAAAGTTTTAAAAGAGATGCTGCAACAGGTTGAAAGTAAAAGATCTGCTCATATCAATACCTGATCTGATCACAGATGTATTGTTCTTAAACAAAAGCTGGCATGCGCTCCCCTTGTCATAACTACTGTATTTCACCTGGGGAGTGTTTTATGTCAGCGCTGTCCGTTTTTATTACATCTCTGTCAACAATGTGTGCAGTGATGTGTTTTACTGATGTGTGTACAGGGCCCTTAATAACTTGGATTAATTAGACGCTGCGTTCATGTTCATCGGTCGGGTCACACGACGCCTGCCGTCGTACGACCATTTCAAGCCGCTCACAACGAACTGAACTAAACTAGCAGCGGTGGCAGAGGAGCCTTGCTGGTTGACAGGTGCATGTTCATCTGAGCAGAAGAGAGTGCGTGACGTGAAATGGCATGATTAAACAATGGTAAATGGCCATGAACTTTGGATTCAGAGAGACATTTCCCAGCTGTTATTGAAGAGCTTCTCAGCCACATTAATATGACTCCCATGACATCTCCAACTGACATTTGGAAGAAAAGAATAATATCAACTAAGTTCCTCACCCTTATTTGCTCAATATCTAAGAAACATTTTTATTAGAAAATGTGCGCGAGCAGCAGCTGAGCAAAGATTGTTAAAGTAATACTTCCATTGATGGAGAAAGGACCTTAGTATTCTCTATTCTGTTCTTTTAAAGCAAAATGCCACATTTCATGGCAACTGTCTTACTGTATTTCTTTGAAAAAAAATTCCACTTACTCCATTTTAAACAGACATATCTTGGTATACAACCAGGATTAATCACTTGTCCTGTGACTTTGACTTAAACATCTGACTTCTGCTTTAACATAAAAGGATGAATATCAATCCTATAGTACCTACAGCGTTGCGTTATGGTTGTGGTATGCAGATATACTGCAGTATCCAGGATTTATTTGTATTACTATCCAGTGTAGCTCTTTTACACTTCAGAAATGCTTACACATCGCTGTAATGAGACTAAATAAACTCTCAATTAATTCCAAACAATTTTCACTTGATTGATTTCAAGGCTTATTCTGATTTATGACATTCAAGGTTTCACATATTTGATCAGTGTCAACAGTAAATGTGTTCCAAAAGAGCTCGGTCCAATGGTTGATGTGAGTTTTCTCTCGTGTCAGAAAGAGTGTCTTCATTTTTCTCTGTTAGGCTTTAAATATCCATTGAGACACCAACAATTGATGAATACTAGAAAAAAATGTGATTTGACCTTAAAAAAAAACCTCCCACACAAGAAAGTGGATTATATTTCACAAGGAGCAGGAGCATGGGAAAAAGATAGAAAAAAAAAACATCCCGAGTTATCACAGCAAAATACTGAAGCAAAACAGCATGCAAGGAAAATAAGTTGGATGATCTAATGTTTAAAAGGTGTGTCAGTAACTTTGTGGCTATATAACTGTCTAATTGTGCATACATTGTGTGCCTATCCAATTGTCCACCTCATTTGATGCAGGTGTTCAGTGTGGGTGAAAGACAGCAGGGGTGTGTGAGACATGTGGCAAGACAGGAAAAGCTGAAAAGGCAAATTGATACTTACAAAAACTGAAAGACTCAATCCCCAGCTTCCAGCGATCACTGGTCGGTAGATTTTGAATTCATGTAAAAATCTGAAATGGAAAAAGAGGACAAAAAAAAAAGACTATTTTCAGTGTGTCCTTGTGTGTCACATCGTATCTGTGCTATTAACAATGGCAGTATAAATTTGATTTAAACAAAAAAATTGAATCATTTAAATGTTGTTATCGATGAGTTTAAATTACTTCAGTTTGATTAAAAAATACAGCAGTGGATTTGAGCATGGTTAAAGTCAACAAGGATCTCAGATAACTGTATTTACCCTCATCAGTACAAACAGACAGAGAACAAGAGGAAGAGAATTGGGCCATAGTGACTGTTGGCTGCGGGTCAGAGTCTCCACAGCTGAGCTACTGTAAGACAGCTTTGTTAGTGTCTGACCTCCAGTCCTCACAGCTGTCACCAGTGGGAATCCGTCCTAGACAATGTTTAAAATCTACTTCTCTGCTACCTCATTAATCTGTCTTCCAGCCGACGGATTCCACTAATAAACAGCTTTCATATAAAGCGGCGTTTTATTTAATTTTGCCTTCTTTCTTCGAGCACTGCCTGCTAATGATTTATTTAGGAGGCCATGCTCTGCTAGTTTCAGCATGTCTTGCTGAAGTGCTGCAACTTACTGTAAGAGCTCCAGGACGGTAGAAGTGCATACAGATTTAAGCTTAATTTAAGAAAGATTTCTCATTTTAGAGTGATGACAATGGACATAAAACAATTCACTGATCAGGCAATCTTCAGAGATGAAAATGCTGGAACCTCATTCATGTTCATTTTCTCATATTATCCTGTGTTTCACAATAAGCCAAGATCTCATTACCAGCTGATTTATACAATTAGTCCGCCTCGGCACTGCCAATTAAACGAGGCCAAGGGTTTTTTAAGGTCACGCTTAACTGATCTGTCACTAATTTGCGCTACGGCACCTCAGTCTCCCATCGCCAGGGCCAATGAGCCACCAACAACAAAACCGGATAAATACACCGACTACTGCTGCATTGTTGTCAGAGCACAGCGCGGAGTCTGCTACGTGGGAGGCTGGCGGGCTAACAGAATGAGCCAGATAAAGGCAAGAGTTGCAGACAGGTCTGAATGTGCTGGCCTTGAGGCTGGAGGTGACAATGGGGGAGAGGGGACCCAGGTGACCCCAGCTGAATGGAGAGCTGTTACATGAATAGCACCTCCGAGTTTAAAGTCTACTCCCGCCTCTCAAATGACGCTAAACACACACTATTTCACTGAACTATGCTCCAGCTGCAACCGCCCACTCCTGTATTCACACACACAGTCACACACACACACGATTAACTTATATTAGTAGCTATTCAGCATACACAACAATCCCTGCCTGCTGGATAAACCACATATTACATGGATGGTAATTCAATAAACAAGTCTTTGTCAAACATCTGACAATAGGCTTAATTCCTGTTGTGCGTGAATAAATGAGAGCTCTTATAATTACAGAGAATAGACATTAACAAACCTTTGAATTCATAATCTGATGTTAATTGAGAACAATGAGGTATATAATAAATGGGGAAATGTATTCCTTATTCATTGGTTATTTAAGTTAATTATTTGTCTGAGGGAGGAAAAAAAAACAAAGGAATTTATAATTGCAAATAATGAGCGAATCCAAATGATATTATAATGGAGCTAATGTAGTAATCCCTGCGGTGTAATAAGAGTCAGTGTCAACTGGCCTATTGTAGCTGCATGTAGCAGCTCTTTTCCTGCTGTGAATTAGACCTACAGGCAGGAAACATAAAACAGGCACTCCCCATTCCTAATTAGAGGACCGGGGACTTATTAAACCCAGTTCCAGTCAACCCCAAATTCATATTATTAGTTTCACCGCATTTTTATACATAAAATGTCAACACATTTAAACGACATATTCTTTTTTTTCTTCTTTTTTTCTTAAAGACAGAAGCTGTTATGGTGAGAGGAGGAGATGCCGAGTAAATCTGGCCCCATTAAGCCACAAGCAAACATCCAGAGTGAGGCACAAAGACTATTTTTCTGTCAAAATAATTTCACTACGCTGGAAATACCGGAGGTTTAGGTCTCTGATACAAAAATCCAAACAGACTGATGGAGCCGACATCAAAGGAGCAGGGACAGAGAGCTCACAGCCACCTGTGGCATTTCTGTCAAAGAGTGGCCTTTTCTCTAGCTTTGGCTGGTCCTAGCAACCTCTCTCTCATTCTCCCGCACACACACGCACACACACAAAGAAATATATGAAAATGCTAACATACGGACACACTCAAGTTGCCACAAAAGCTTTCATATGCAGCGGAGCGGAGTCGAAAATTATAGCATCATTTCCACTGCTGAAATTTGTCGAGGAATACACACACACATATACAACACACACACACACACACACACAAAGTCTTTCACTACCGAAACTCAGCAAAAACCGAAACCATTTTGCTTGTGCTCGCTGAAACTGCTGTAAAACAAATGAAAATTCTGAAAATGTTCTCCTGAAATTTCGAATGGTTCACAGAGCACTAGATTCAAATTCCACATTTCTTAAACGATACAGTGGGTTAAATATAAGGTTGATCCATTCACTTGTACCAAAATCTGTGTATGCCTGCCTGAATTATCAATTGAGCTAAAGCCTCATGAAGTAAAGCAGTTTTACTGTAACAGCGCAAACAGAGATTCACTTTCAAGAAAAAAAAATCAGCTGAAGCTTCAAATTCCAGACGTGCTCACGTACAGTGCTGGCTACGCTTGATCTAATTTTCCCTGACCATAACGACAGAGAGTTGTGTTTTTCAACCATCATGTGACAGTGGCTCAGTATCAATGGACAACATCACCACAGCTGTTCACAGCACAGGAGAGACCAACCACTGCAAACTCCACCAAACTCTGGTTTTATGTTTCATGAATTAACTCTGCAGTGCATGTTTAAATTTCATGTATATGGTGTCGCATGTGCGTACATGCACGTATGTAAATGTATATTTCCTTGTGTAGTTCTTGTGTGGATATGCATGAGGCAAGCCAAAACTTGTACTTTGACTCGTGTTTGGAATTCATCCCGATCTGCAACATGTCTTAAAAAAAAAAAAAAAAAAATCCTTCCAATCCTCCATTCCAAATCCTCACTCCTCTCCTGCGTCCAAACACGCTAAAGTAGGAATTCTGCCGAGTTAGTTATTTTGACAATAGAGGTAATCTATGCCATCAGCAGGCTGCTCCGTACCTGGATGCTGTGTGGTTATCTCTGCAGAAGCAGCAGCCACACAGCCAGGCAGGCCGGGGACTGCGTGGGGGAGTTTGGGATGCAATGAGGTGGGGCCGTAACAGTGGTCCCAGGGGAAATAGGGAAATAGGAAGAAGAAGAAGAGGAGAAGGGTGGAGGAGGGGGTGGGTGCAGTGTGGAGGGCGAAGGGGTGAAGCGCAGAACATTCTGACGCACAAGTGTCTGATATAGTAATTGAACACATGTGATTGTCTGTTAAATATCCACTTCCATAAAGTCAATCCTCTCCGCGGTGGCATCATCTGTGAAATACGAAACGACAGCTTCCGTGCAGTGAGTAATCACCTTAGCCGGGAATGAGAGGACAGTGCTTCTCGGGAGAAAGCGCACATTCAGGTAAACCGTGAACACGCTGGCACAGATTATTCTAAGATGGCAGCTTGTGTGGAATCATTGTCATATATGTGCTCACCTCCTACTGTTAAGATAAACTTTGAGCAGCCATGGGAAGGAAAAAAAAAGTTCACTGCTGTGTTGTTAGACAAGCTGTATTGCGACAAGAGATCCACCATATCATTGAGTTATTTGGTGTTGGAAACAGGTCAATCACATGCAGACAGCTGGTTCATGCTACAGCACACCATTAACAGTCTCATTCGTACAGCTCTCTTTTTTCTCTTCCTCTTTTTTTCATCTTAACCCCGTGTCTCTCTCAAACTGCCTTTTTCTGTCCCCGGCTGCTCCTGTCCTGACACTGAACTACAGCAGACGAGACACTCGCAAAATGTCTAGCACCAACGTGTCAGGAATGACTACCAGAGCGTCACTCCAGTTACAAAGTCTTCACAGGGAGTAAAACAGTGACCTGTGTTTTGGCAGAGCTGGAGTGCAGCAGTGTCAGATAAAGCAGAAAGAAGAGAGAGAAAAAATCCCACCCTTGAACAGCAGCTATTCTGCCCAGAGTTTGTCACGAGCAATACCCTGATACAGACAGAGTGCCGCGGTTGAACGAGGCTTTCGTGTGCTGCACGGCAAATGCATTATCCGTCATTTCCTCTGCGTCAAATAACAAGAATAAAAGTCTATTTACTGAGCAGCTGGGTTGAGGCAGGGTGAAGGGAGAGAACGACCAGCAAATAGAATGTTTTCCTCGGCGGTGGACGGCATTCAGCCCCCAGTGCTCCTGACAGGCGGGCGTGCAACCTATCAATTCTCTTTGATTCCCTCTCACATATTCTTCACTCCAAAGACTGTAAAGACAGAGAACACAGAATAGGCTTGTCTTTTTGCACACCGATGAGACCTCCTCTCTTAACTTCCAAGACATACACACATATTTTCTTCTCCTTTTTTTCCCCCCTCTTTCTCTGTTTCTGTCTTGCTCAGTGTGGGGTTTGTGTATTTGTGTACGTTGGGGGCAGGGGTATGAAAACAAGTCTCTCCCTCTCTCCCAGGTAATGTGTTTATTTTCCCGGACCCATCTTCTAGTTTACTGCGTGGTGGCGTTTCTCCCCTCTTATCGCCTGGCCCTCACGGGGCACTTTAGCCCCTCAAATCCTGTTCACCACATACTGGTTTTAGAATCTGTGAAATGAGTGCTAGAGAAGCGTGGCCACAATGTCTGCCTGTGTTGCTACTGGACTCAAATGGGCTTGGTGCTTTTTTGTCCAGGGAGATGCATAAATGGAAGTTTTTAACACCTCAAAAGGAGGCTGGGCCTTTGTGGAGCCACACTAGAGAAGCCTGCCAGTCTCCCGAGGAGGCAGACACACTGAGTGCTGCAGGACAAAGAGCTAGAGGAGCAGAATCAGCAGGGGCATCACTCTGCAGACAGGCAGACACACACGTACGCCCACATATACTGTAAAACCGCAGTCACATACAGAGCGCACATACGAACATATGCACTCTAATATTACCAAGGTTGGAAAGTCAGCATTCCAATTATCTCAAATAGTAAAAGTAGATGTGTCAAATATATCATAACAGTCATATTACATTTACAATCTGACAAATGAATTGACAGAAAACTCGTTCCCCCCATCACTAACACCTGCAGCAGTATCAAAGGAATAAGACACAGTTCATCTGAATATAAACCCACCAGTTAAAATACAACATACAGTAGCTAACTGTAAATGAATTCATATGTGATTGTACAAACACGCTCAATAAAAATGACAAAAACAACCAGCACAACAAATGCCGCCATTTCCTACTTATTGATTTCAGCTCCACTGTTTGAAAATAATTTCCTCATTTCCATCCCAATTTCCCTTATTGAAATTCTTTTTTTTATGCGCCAGTACAGCCCAACAGCTGGCATTTACAATCAGTCTTTATGCTGTTTAGATGTCTACAATAAGCATTTAGATGCAAATATCTCTGCCTTGTACAAAGGAGTTGCAACTTCTGTCAGAAGCAACATAATCAACCTGCAATTGTCTCCTGGCTCCAAGTGGTTACCAGTGACAAGGCCTAAGCCGCAAGCATCTGTATTCAAATGATTCCCTATTTCAGGCACGGTTTAGTGTGGATATTTTCCAACAGTACTGCACTGAAAATCAATCACATGGTGAATTAAACCAGAAAGGAATCAACTGATCCATAAATGATCAGGTTACAACATGGCATTGGTGTCCGCAGATTATTCAGTGTTTTCCTTGTTTCGAGGAGAAGCAGGGACGCGCTATTTGATAGCGGCCTTTTCCACCAATGACTTGTATTACTGTGGCACATTTTTCCATTTGCAAAGGCAGGCTTAAGTTGACAAATAATTATCTTAGTGCCATGCCCACCACAATGCAAGCAGACAACTTCATCAAAAGGACATGTGAGAAATCTTTGTAGCATGTAAAAGAGTAAAGCAATTGTACTCAAAAAAGGGAGGATTTCAGTCAAATGCTGGAAAAAATAAATTTTTTTTTCATTATGTTCCATTCATGCATCATCATTCATCCATTTTCTTCTAAAAAGTGGTATCTAAAAAGTGATCCTCTTTTCAGGCACACTGGTGGTATACAAACCAAATGGACGACTGACAGATGGAATAAAAAAAACCCAGAAATCTTGATTAAGATTTACGGGTCATATGAATAAAAAAAAGCCTGATCCTGTGCTGTAAGCGTATGTGGCCATGGTGTAAATCTGATACTGATGGGGGCATATGCTTTGCTTTGGCTCCACTCAGCCCTCTATGGCCATTTTAACAATTAACATTATAACCTCTGTTTTTTCTTTTTATTTACAGTTGCAGGGGTCATTTGTCTTTTCTTTTTTTTTTAAACCCACAATTAATAGCAGCGTTTGCAAATGCAAATGAGTCCATTTAGGGGGAGGGAAAATGATCAGTTTGAGAATATTTCTGCCTTCTTAATCTTCTTAAGAGGGAAATGATTTAAAAGGAGGACACAAATCTCCAGTGACATGGCAGGAACTGTAGGGCACTTTCCTCTCTCCCTCGCTCTCCCTCCATTCTCCCTTTCTCATCTCACTCATGCCCCCCACTTCCACCTCCCCCATCCCCATTTCTCTCTCTCCTCCTAATTTACCTCTCCCCCCTTGTTGCCCTGTAGGGGTGGAAGGGCCAGGAGTAAGGGACAGGGGGCTGAGAGCAGGGCTCTGCTTGGCTTGTCCCTCTAGAGGAAACAAATGTAGTGTTTGAGCCACTGATCACTGGTATAATTGAGTTTAACACTCCTTTTCTGGATTAAAAAAAAGAGCCTTTGAAATGAAAGGTCAAATTACCTCCACAGTCAGGCAATAAATAAGTCAAACAAGGTAAGAGGTTCCTGCCAGCATATGTTAGTGGCAAATTTAATTAGCAGGAAAACAGGAGGGTCTTCCATTCCACACTGCACTGAACAAAAGCAGTGCTGGAAGTGTAAAGCAAGGGATTGAAACTGTACCAGTCATCACTCAATTCATCTCATTCAAAGTCACATTCACAAAATATTCACCCAGCCATCAGTGAAAATTTATGAATGCTCCATAATTTGAAAAATCCAGCCATAGCACTGTAATATCACCAAGATATCTACAGTGTTTTTGAATCAAATTTCACAGGGGAAAAACTTGAGTCTGGATAACATTATAGGCCTTTAGTTGCACACTTTTTAATGAATAATTTTTTTCCTATTATGTAAGGTATTGTATAGGACCATTGTCCATTGATTGCAGTACAAGGAAAGAAAATGGGCATAAAGTAAGGCTGCAGGCTGGGCAGGAGGTACAGAAGGTGGCAATGCACAGAAATAGGGAGAGAGAGAGACAGAGGGAGAGCAAGAGAGACAACACTGCTCTACACCCAACTAACTACAATGTGGCCTTTGTGACATAATGCACTCTGCACAGCCGATTGTGGAAAATAATCCAAAATTTACTGGTTCGCATATCCAGCAATAACAACTGACATCACAACCTGTACCATATATCCCATGTTTCTGGGCACATTTTACATTTAGTGGAGAATGAGGGGGGTAAGAAAAACATCGTCAAGCAGTTTTTATATTCCCATCATGTCCTGGGAGCCCATTACAGCATGGCACAGGCAACGGTAAAACTGAGAAAACTCAGCAGGCTGAGGCTGCAGGCGGAGGGCTGGGGAACACTTTGACTCACAGCACAAACTTACTGCACACACTGTTAACTGCTGGAGAAAGATATAGTTCAAGCAAACACTTTGCACCTACAGATTATGTGTATTTAAATTCTGCTGGTCATTAAGGTTTAGTTTTTCCCTCTAATGTATTTAGTTGGCTTCCATGTGCTACCGTTAGTTTTAGGCTGAGGATCTTCGGGTGTCTTTGCAGAGATTAAAAAAAAAGTATAAATAATGAAGAAGAAAATGCAGCAGAGAAGCAGAAGGTGGAGGCCCTTTAGCATGTTGTCCAGATTTGAAATAGAAGGTTGGTGTTAACTTTGATCAAAGTACAACAGGTGGGTTGCATGAAAGATCATTATGCTTTTTTTTCACTTGGCCAACACATGCTTCTCATTATTCTACAAGAAAAACTGACATTGCTCCAAGCTAAAGAGAGAGGGCCCTCCATGGCCACTACCACTCACCGCAAACTAGTTTTCAAGTATATCTTACATTACATGTGAGTACACATTTTGAAGCTGAGTGTGCTTTGAACATTCCACCGGGACAAAATGAAAATGTAAATAGATTAAATTGCGTGTCCAAACATGCAATAAGTGCTGCAAGGTAAGTATGATCAATGGAATAAAAGAAAAGCACTTCAGGGTTCTTTTTCTCTCAGTATAACAGATTTCAAATGAACAAGCCAAGCAGTCTTTTAAATAAAACTAGCAGACTGGTTCCCACAACCTTTAGAAATGTGAGTTAAAATGTAAACTAAATAAAACATAAATACATGTGCTGAAATATGTGACTTCCACCCAGCTAAAAAATAATAAAAAAAAACCATTTCACCATACCATTTAAATTTTTAAATGTCAAAAAAATGGGTTTGGGTGCATGTGCATGTGTCCGTGCACATGTGCATGTACGTGTCCATATATCCACATGTGTGCATGCCTGCTCTCCACAACAGCCCCCTAAACGTGGTTTTGGGCAGACTGTGGCCTAACAGTAAAATGTTGAAATTGGAAAAAATATTACCCTTCTTTCTCTTGAATAGGCGAGAGATAAGCACCCTTTAGCAATGAAGCCAGTGGAGTTTAAGCTTATTATGAATACCTCTCAGAGCGCAGAAGCATGTACTGTAGAAATCAAAGGGAGTAATAGGCAGGTAAGCCTGTGTCATTTTAAGGAGGAAGTCAGTTGTGAAATTGTAAAATCGCAAGGCCCTGCTGACAATCTCCTGCCCTCAGAACACTCCCATAAATGATTTCTAATGGCAGTGGCTATCACATATCTGAAAAAGTCAGAAGTTTGTGAGGCGAAAAGAAAGAAAATCCAATGCTAATCTCTCCATTGATGGAGACTACTAATAATAATACCATTTATCTCTTTGATTAAACAGCACATACTCTGAAGTTCACAAGAATGTCGATTCTTTGCAAGTGCCCTAAGCTTTCCGGAGCGGACTTGGCTTTGCAGAGCATTCTTCATGGTCTCATGTTCAATTGGCTGTAAAGGTCCACAGCATAACTCCTACATGCCGGACTGAAACCATAAAAAAACAAACTTAGGTCATCTTCATTTTTTTAACATGACGTTCAGAGAACAGGAGCAGCTCATCAAATTTCTTAATTCCTGCCTGATGTGAGTGTGCGTGCACTCACAAAAATCAGCAGCTGTGGGGTCATAGTTGCATGTTCTTTGTGCATTTTCTGCCTAATAGCAAAGCTCCTCTGCTGTAGATCTGCAGTAGAGATGACATCGTAACACGACTGCTCTGAGGCAGCCTGGACTTTGCAGCGCTCACATATTCTACAAAGACATACACACACGTTGCGCACGCAAAACACACACTAATAGTATACCATGCTTTTTCTCCACTGAATATTCATCCATGTTTCCACATCATCTGCAGGTCTCCTAATCACAGTCACTTCCCCTTTAATCACAGGGCTCTAATTAGGTCCTAATAAACCATTTTGCCATCCTCTTGGAGCGCCTCTGTGTCACTCACACATCAAACCAAGAAATACTATATTAAGGGGCTGTCAGCCTCAAAGGAAAGCTCCTCCAGCAGCAGTGATACAGATACTGCAGGCACACCCTCTTACGCTAATTGAAATTATCGAAAGCTCGGCTTACATGTGACACTTGGCCATGTCTGAAACCATGGCCTGAAGTATAGCAGTCAAAAGCATGACAGTAGTGCCAGCGCCGAGGCTCTACTGGGTTCTCTGATGTCTGGTAATTGTTTAAACCTGAGTGGATATGGCACAGGGCCTCATGCTGTCAGTTCTGCCAAGAAGGGAGGAAAAAAAATGTTCTCACTAGCACTTTCCTCCTCTGTTTCTCCTATTCTAATTCAGTCCAGCATGAGCTTCAGGGAAAGCCTCAATGATTCCACGTTCATCTTGGAGAACCAGTGTTGGGGATGATGATCGCTGACCGCAAGTTGATAATGATGACTGTTTAATTAGAAGCCTTTCTTTGGCCTGGCCACCACCCAAACTTCTCCACCCTGCAGATGGTAACCAATAAATTTAGCTTTGCTGAGGATGAGGAGGAACATTGTACCTCCCCAGTTCACCCTCAACCCCACCCCTAACCAAGGACATAAAGCCTTTCTCCTTTCTAACACAAGACCAGAGCAACCAGAGCCCATGGCTGCATGTACCAGCAAGCATCTGGCTGTGATGGAAGCCCAACCATGTCCTCTGCACTCCACGTTTATCCCATCTAACTTGAAATTGGTAACATGCTTTCAATGAGAAGAGGTGTGGGCCATCAGATGACATTTTTTGTTCATTTTGGGGAGCTTTTTCATTATCTTATATCAACATAACACCTTTGCTGCAAAGACTGTCCTGTTGATGTTTTTCATTTGTTCTCCACTGCAATATCCTCTCCTTGCAAATAAAGTATAATTAAATTTTTTATGGTTATGTTTAGGCAACTAAAAGCACTTGGTTAGAATCAGGGAAACACTGCGGTCATGGTAAGTACATTATGGTTATGGTTGGGAAACTAAAACACTTCGTTAAGGTCGGCAAAAACATCATGAGTATGGTAAATATTAAGAAAGTCGACTGTGATGGCATAAGGCGTAGGAGTCATGTGCGTGGCCGTCCGCTCTGGCCTCCTCCCTTCACACTGCGGTAGAAGAACGTAAGTCTGCGAACAAGCTTTGACAGTGAACGTAAATCGCTTTCGCAAATTAGTTGCATATGAGCGCAATACGTAGGAGGGAGGATTTTGAAGTCATTTGTATATACTGTATATTTGTATGCAGTCTGCAGGGCCATTAATTGTGGTCATATAATATTCCAGCATGCATCTCTTTCAAAATCGGAGCCTTTTTCGTCCTTAATGCTTGTTCCACAATGTCGTTCCACTCTCCTCAGCAAAGTTTTTGTGCGTTTTAAAGACTGTCCTGTCTAGTGGAAAAAAGAACGAGTGTTAATGTTCCTCAGACAGGACAGCTCCTCCCATCTTCCCCTAGCCCCCCTCAGTCTCGTCCTCACCCACCTCCTGTCAGTCATCCTCCCTCGGACAAGCCTCCTCCTCTACACCCGCACAGCCTGGCAGAAACAACTCTGTGTGAGTGTGTGTGTGTGTATATGTGTATTGTTTGTGGGCGGGTGGCGTGTGCCAGAGCGGCTATCCCCTCAGATTGTCAAAGAGGCTCATGGGAAATTTACTGCGTGGGCCAAACCACAGGCTTTCTCTATCATTTCAGCAGATTTCTCTTTTTTAGTCCCATTCAAGAAAGTGATTATCACAGACGGTACTTTCTTTGGCTTTACTCTTTGAGCTCAGGGTCGGGCTTTCTGGGTTTTCCTCACTCTAGCTGCACTTTGCTTATAGATGTGAAGCTGAGCCAGTCGGGGGGCTTCTTAAGAGTCATTTTAGACTGGGAAAATCTTTCCACTGCCAAGAACAGTTGTTTCTGAAAAGCTGTACATTCATTTGCAAACCCTAAAAAATATGAGCAGATGGCTGTGAATGTTGGTTTGGTCGAAAGTTCATACTTTCCAGCATTAGCGTCTCTCTTATGATAAGCTAATATTATAGACAGGTAGACGGAGTGATGGATAAAGTCGCTCCAGTCCTCAACCTATGCCAGCGCTGGTGAGAGTAGGAAAGTGTACCATTTGGAAACAGATGAAAGGTGAAAAAATAAATAAATAAATAAAAATCAACCTCTGTTTGAATGCCACCACTGCATATAGTACCACCCAGTAGGTACAAAAAGTGTTCTTAACCACCTTGAAAAGACAAGATTTCCCCTGTGAAAAATAC
This sequence comes from Amniataba percoides, assembly GCA_037176925.1. Lineage (NCBI taxonomy): Eukaryota > Metazoa > Chordata > Actinopteri > Centrarchiformes > Terapontidae > Amniataba > Amniataba percoides. The sequence goes on from JBAJHX010000001.1 coordinate 26,318,139, forward strand.
ACTGTGAAGGTCAGGAAAAAAAAAATCAATTTCTTAGAGTAAAGGAGGTGAGTTTGATCTACTTACACATCAGCAGAGGGGTCTGAGGCAACATGAACACTAACATCATTATTTGTGCTGTCTTTAGTCTCAGAAAGTCTCGGACAATCTTCTCTTAGCTCATCTTTTCACCAACAGGGTCTAAACAACCCCCTCCCTCTACTCAGAGAGAGAGAGAGAGAGAGACCGAGAGAGGATAACAAAGACTGACAGAGATCAAGAAAAAGCTTGTGGTTGGGTCTGCTGAAGCCATTTTCTCATGATGCACATTAAGGGCAAAGCCTTGTAACACATCCAAGTCAGTGTAAAAAGAAATTATTCAAAAAAGAAACAAAAGACCTGGGCAAGGAGAGATGCCATGGTTAACTTCATCAAAACTTCAGCCACAAGACCCTTTCCATCCACTCCCCCACCCTTCTTCTTTGTCACTTTGATTTATTTTTGGCATCGTACATTAGCATTTTCCAAAGGAAAAACTGTTGGGAATCTGATTTCTGGCCCAATACATCTTTTCTTTTCCATAACTTCCTCGCCTGTTTTCGATGTCACAGTAGCTGCTCCATGATGCAAGTGGTTGATCGGTGTTTGTTTCCAGCGAAGGGGGGCTGACACACACTATCTAGAGAGCTTGAAATTCAGCGGCAACAAAGACACAAGTGTGTGTTTTGTCTTGAGGTCTGTCCTCAAAGTTGTCTTAAAATCAACAAGTTATAGATGACCTAAGATGTGAGTACTGATTCTAAGCAAGTAAATGTGCAAGTAGAGGTCAGTTATGCATTTATGTAATTACATGATTAGTGTATAAGTATTTAATATTGTATTAATACTTATAAAAGCCAAATACCTCGGCCTTGTGCATGAAAGTGCCACTTTTTGTTAAAATTGTTGCTTCAATGCATGCCACAGAAGACAACACACAGTATCATTTACTCAAATCACGCCTCTCAAGACTGCACGCGCACACACACAACAACGAACAGACACACAAATACTACCTATGTGCCAATCTGATCTGAAAACAGTCGTGCGCCAACCAAACGGCTCCCAGCATCCTAAAGGCTGGACCGCAGAGTAAAGAAGCCAGATTGGCTGCCTTAATCACAACTATGGAGCATATTTTACATCTCGTGTCAGATCAAGCTGGCAGATTCAAAGCCGGCTGTCAACCTCCACTAACTGGATAATGTCTAATCGTTCAGCTTTTTTCGTGGAGACCTGGGTAACTTGGATACAAAAGAAAGCGACTATGGAATACAGAAACTCTGAAATACATAAACAAAAAACAGATCTTCCATATTTTCAATCACAAAAGACTGAATGATAGTAACCTTGTGACTCATGCACAGCTCTAAATGTTGAAATAATTAATGAGAGCTTTTTTCCTGCAACCCGGCTATTCATAACAAACGAGCCATTCAAATACTGTATGTGCTCTATGCCATAATTGAGCTGCTTCTCCCTTATTGTTTTTTTTTTCCTTTTTATGGCCTTCTTTCAGATTATTTCACATGAAAACTCTCAGTGTCGCAGCTGCCCATGTTGGTTCAAGTGATATTTTCAAAGAGTGCTTTAACGCTTCCTTCAAGGCAGCAGTGTGCCCATGAGACTCGATCCAAACACAATGGGGGGGGATCACAAGGAAAAAGCTTGTTGTGACGCTTTTGTGTGTGAGCAGTGCAAAAGCCCACATTACACTAATCTCTTTTCCCTTGTTCACTCACAAGACACAATCTCAGGTCTTCAGAGCCTCTCTAATTCTAGTAAGACAGAAATCACCCGGGACAAAAGATCACAGCTGTTTTTTTGTTTTTTTTTAATAATAATAATAATAATGATAATAATCCCAGCATACAGCAAGGTCACTCTCAAACACACAGACAAATATAGACAGTAAATCTATCTATCCAGCCATGAAAAGCTGATAGACTGATAAATAAACATAATTTCTCTGGGACTTAAATTAAAGCTCTGGTGTGGCTGCAGTCAGAGAAAGCTGTTACTGAGTCAAAGTGAAAAAAATGAATTAATGCACGGCTCTCTCAAACTGTAGCTAACAAAATGGTTGCCACAAAAAAAAAGAAAAGAAAAAAACTGGCTTTGGATTCTGCACTCAAATGTCTGCAAAAGCAACATGGACCGACACGAGTGTTTGTGTAAAATTCAGTTTCAACCACCTGCACTCTTTTCACACAAGCTGACAGTTCTCAGCCTTGGTCCTTATGCTGTGTGTGTGTGTGTGTGTGTGTGTGTGTGTGTGTGTGTGTGTGCCTGTGTGAGTGTGTGTGTGCCTGTGTGAGTGTGCGTGTGCCTGTGTGAGTGTGTATGTGTGTGTGAAAGTGGTGTATGTATGTGTCCCCATGCCTGTGTGAGGGAGAGAGAAAATGTGTGTGTGCGTGTGTGTGTGTACATATGCAGGGACTCCAAAATCCACCACATTTTAATTACTGCCCGGCTGCACTGTGTGCCTCTTTGATATGGAAATAAAGGCAACCATCTTCACACAGCCACTGTTCAAATCTTCATCTGATTCATAAAAAACAATGAGCCCAACTAATTCCTCCACCTGATTACAGTCCCGGACCTGTGTCAGAAACACACGGCCACCAAGCCCCTTCCAATTAATTCTACATATTAATGTGTGATTTCAAAAAAAGGGAGAAAAAATCAACAGAGACTACTTACCATAGCCTAGTCTGTTGCATTTTGAAGTCAAAGTTAATTATGCACAACTATGCTATGGACTGAAAGAAAATGTCCAATTATTTTGAGAAAAACATTTTCGGTGGGAGAGTGAATGATACAGATCAAAATGGGCCACTTAGGTTACTTGTGCAATTATGCAGTTCCTGTGAAGATACACATATTTAGATTTTTTTTTCATCTGTAATCCTTTAATGTCAGCAATACTGTTCACTTACAGCAGCCAGGGGGACACAGATCTAATAAAGTCGATGTTCAGTAAGTGCTGGTGCACATAGGTGGCATTTGTTTCTGAATAAAAAAAAAAATAACATACTCAAGTTTAATCTTTGACATTAGAGAAACCTCTGTTCAAGGCAAAACATGATCTTAAAAAAACACACAGAGTTAGATTGTGGAAAATTAAAAGGCAAAGCTGGATGAAATTCAAAATGTAAGAGCTTGAGACTCCTTTTCAAACCTCTGTTGTATTGCACTGGTGTATTATACTGTCTCCCATTTAAGTGCCTGGCTCCACTTTCTCACAGCTTTTCATTTAAGACAGCGACTCCGTGGAGGTGATGCCCCACTGTCTGCTCTTGATGACTCAGTTGACCACCGATTTCATCAGCATTTCTCCTGAGCGAGAAGTGACAATGGCGCAGGCCGCGAAAAGCCACGGTTTGCAGCTGTGCGAGCACAAAAATCCACTTCATCCAGACGGAGGGCATCTGCGCCTCGCTTACTTCCTCTGAGCCACGAAGCGCGCTGGTGCAAAAACCTGCTCTACCCCACCAAAAGGCAGCTTTGGTGTGATCGGAGGAGTGCAGTGTTCTGTCACCGTGCGCAAGCATTCATTACACAGACGCCGTGCGACGCCTCGTCACATTGTCCCGCGCAAGAAAACGAAGCATCGTGACAGAAGTGACATGTTACTAACTTGTCACAAACTTCTTGTTGAAGGGGACAAATTACAGAGAGGGGGGGAAAAAAAAAGAAAGCAGCTCTGCCATATTCCCATCAGTTTTGATCATTGTTGAAATATTCTACAGCAAATTAGATAACACTTAGATAGACAGATGTCACAACATCTGCTGCCCCCCCTCCTCCTCCACCTTTACCAGGCCTGCTGTTGTTTACCTCCTCTCATCTTGTTTATCATCAGGTCTCAGCCGCTCTCTCCACTACCACAAAGAGAGGGAGACTGGTACCTGTGCGCCCCTCAACCACCACCACCCCTTGCACCACCACCCAGCCTCTTCTGTAAGCTTCGCTCTCCCTGCCCGCATCCCAGCAGCGCCCTGTCACTTGGAACCAAATAACTGTCTTTCTGCAAAAACACAGTGTGCATGAAGAGGGAGCGCGTCGTGTAAGGTCTCAGCTCTGCCGTCTGAATGACGTCTGATCAGGGTGGGGGGGGAGACGGACGGACGGACAGACAGACGGATGCTGTGGCTTTTTGGATTCTGACGTGTCAAATCAAAATCATCAGCAAATCAACGGGAGCGTTTATCTGTGTAAAGAGTGTAAAGAGAGTCTCTGTGCAGTATCTGGGAGAGGAAAAGTATCACTCACACACGCTGGGCCTCACACACACACACACTCTCCCTCTCTCACATATGCTGTAATAATAAAACAATTTTACAGTTTTACAAGAATTTTCAATATCAAAAGGTGACTAATGCAGCCTCTCCAGCATTGCACAATTTTGTAAAATAGTTTGTAACACTGCTCTATCTGCAAACGACAACCCATCACTACTATTTAGAATCCCACTGCAGAATTATGTCGATAGGGATCTTTTTTTTCCTCCTCCATTTGTCAACTGTGAAATCATCTTATCATGAGCTGGAATTGGTTGTAATTCTGTAAGAATTCTGTTTGGCAGAGAAAGCCGCTCTGACTGTCAGCAGAGGAGCAAAGGCCATAAAAAGAAACCTACACAAGCCAGCGCTTTCACTTTGCGTCACAGTGTGGCCCGAAGAGATAATATTTGATTTTTAACAGTGAAATGAAGCAACACTTGACAGTTCCCAATACAGATCTGTGAGCTCAGCGCTGATGAAGACACTCTGGTATTTCTTCTTTTGAGTGGAGTCACAGTTGTAATTTTAAAAAAATCCCAGCGAACAACTTCTGCTTTTAAAGGTAAATTATCCGATTCAACCAACAGCATAAATACACAATCAATGTGTACATTTATAAGGTAAGAAGTATTCAGACAACGTCACATTGGGCCCATGTCTTTCTTTACTTCTCTCCCTCTCTCTCTCTCTCTCTCTCTCCTGCCTTTTCTTTGATCCCACTAATTGCTGGCACAAGAGCTTAGTTTAAACAAATTCCACCTTTAGATGATGAGGACAGTTAAAACCGGAGCTCCAACTAAATTGATTTGGTGGCAGTCAGTCCAAACTAAATTTTAGGAGGAGTCCATTCACAGCATTTCTCCTCCACTCAATGAAATAAATGATAATTATTTTAAAAAAGGCTCTCATGGCAACGTAGAAAAATGAATAATAATAAAAATGATCCTCAGCAGCAAAGTGTGCCTTGCAACACTGGAGACATTGGACTTGGACAGAGGGCAGGAAATGTTTAGACAGGCCAGGTGGCTTCTCCCTTCATGCCAAAATAAAAGTCCGAAAATGTTTGAACTCCCCAGCACATCAGCGTCAGAGAGTCTATATGTTCCACCGAGTCCAGGTGGAGGAGGCTGAAAAAACCCACCCGCAGATTAGTCGTTGAAAATAGAGAAAAGGCGCGAGGCCAGGCAGAGTGAGGTGTGATAAAAGTGATATTACCTCCCTGCAGATCTGCTGAGTGTCACGCTCCGACTATTTTTTTTTATTCATGTTTAAATCAGCTGCAACTGCTGCGAAACAGGCGCGCATCTGTCCGGGAGGGGAGAGTGCAGAAAAACGATACGATGGGATCAGGTTGCCAAAAATCACAGCAACACTTCACATTTCTCCAATTATTAAAATGCACCTTGGAGTTGTGTGTAAGAGTCGCAAAAAAAGGCAGAAGAAGGTGATTAATTAAGATGCGGGGAAGTTTGTGTGCACAAAAAAAGAGGGAGGTAAAAAAAGAAAAAGTGAGAGATGTTAAATAAGAACCAAGTGCGCGTTTCTGTGGCATCAGAGAGCCGCGACGCCGCTTTTCTCACTCTTTCCTCTCTCTCGCTCTCTTTTTTCTTTTTCTTTCTCTCTTTTTTCTCTGTGAGCGCCACGCTGGGCTGCACAGGCCGTCAGAGACACTCTGAGACAGACGCACAGTCCGTCCCTGTATGGACAGCAGGACAATGTGCTGAATGCGCAGTCTAATTATAAACGTGCCATTTCGACTCGCGTTTGGTCTCCAGGAGCGTCTTACCTTATGAGGACACCCCGCAGACCAACTGTCCGGCAAAACCCCTCCAGGATGAAAAGTTTTAACCCCCATACACACACACACACACACACCTCAGAGAGCGCGTAACTGCCTCTGTTTGCCCCCCATCAGTCCGCAGAGAGGCGCATTTGTCTCCGAACTTCAGATGGGGGGCACACACACACACACACACATCCGTGCCTGAGAGTTCATTTGGTGTTCATTCATCATCCACAGGTGTGTTATTTGGGTGGTCACAAAACGCACGTGCCCGCCGTGTAAGAAATGGAAGAAAGTGGATTTTTTCTGTTGTTTTTTTAGAAAAAAATATATGTATAAGAAAATGAAAAGTTTCCAGTTGTCTTCTTCATAAAATGCTGTGGTAGCCGCCTCGCAGAGCTGGAGGTTTTTTAGAAACACACCGCCGGGAGTGCGTCTAATTTTGGAAAACATCTTAAAATGAGGGGCCATCTCCGCGCAGCACACACACACACACACACACACACACAGAAATATGGAGAGAGACGCGCTGCCAAAACTGAACTCAATCAGTGTTTTTTAACTTAAACCCCCCTATTTATGATCAATCTGAAAAATTATTAATGAAGTTTGTGCTGTATAAATATTTCCAAATGGAGAATAGAACAAGAAAATTGAAGTGATTTTTTTCCCAACTCACAGAAAAAAGAGAAAAGTTTATTTTATGCTTTAAAATTAAATTTCAAATATCTAAAGGATAATTATTCAATTTAAATGGCCAGCTGGTTAATTGTGTCTTCTGTCTCCCTGCAGGAGCCGCAAACAGAGCGGAGAGAGTCCAGCCTGCGGAGCGGACAGCAGAGTGTGTGTGAGGATCTGTGAGGCCGGCTGTCCTGACAGAGACCGCTGAAGAGAACAAGAGAACCTCTGAAGAGAACAAGAGAACCTCTGAAGAGAAGAGACAGAGAGCAGGAGAAGCTGCAGGGACGGAGTCGCGCCGCGCGGAGGGAAAGTTAGGGCGCCTCCAAATGTTTGACTCTTCTGTCGGAGCGTCCGTCTGTCCGGTGAAGTGACAGCCCGGCTCTGCCCGCACGGCTCGGCACGGCTCGGCGCGGCACGGACAGCGCAGCGCTTCACAGCTTCACGAAGCTTCTCACGTTAGTTTGGAGCAAAGTTAGCGGCGATCGGACCGAAGCGCAGCGCCCCGCAACTCCTCTCGCCGTGTGAGTGCGTGTGTGTGTGTGT
>JBAJHX010000001.1:26325549-26344145 GCA_037176925.1 Amniataba percoides
GCAAAGTTAGCGGCGATCGGACCGAAGCGCAGCGCCCCGCAACTCCTCTCGCCGTGTGAGTGCGTGTGTGTGTGTGTATGAGTATGAGCGTGTGTGTGTGTGTGAGTATGAGCGTGTGTGTGTGTGTGTCGCTTGTTTTTGTGGAAGCGACGCGTCAAAAAAAAAAAAATCGCGATAGCCAAAGTTTGACAGAAAGTGCACACAAAGCGGAGGAGCCGCGCCAACTCGACGGATGAAGCGCTTTCTTTCTCTTTTTTTCCATTTCCTTATTGTGTTTTTAAAAGAATAACAATGAAGCGATTTAAACGCAAAGTGCGCGCGTCGCCGCAGAAACCAGAAACAGGGTGAAGGCAGCGCGTGGAAAAGCTGAGCGTGTGTGTTACCTTGCCGTGTGAGCCGCTCTCCGTGCGTCCTCTCCTCTGAAGCTGCCGCACTTTGTCGAGCTGCTGAGCGAGGACAACTTAAAGCTGCTCGAGCGGGGCCATGCGAGGGGATCCGAGCTGTCTGAAGTTCAGCTGTCCGAAAACTACAAGTACCTTTTGTTGTTCGCCTGTCTGTTCTTTATCTCTCTCTCTCTCTCTCTCTCTCTCTCTCTCTCTCTCTCCCTCGCTCAGACAAGAGAAGACGATGGGCAGAGCTGCTGTCAATCTTGGCAATCAATGCGCGCAGCCATGTCGCAAGTATTCAAAGCATTTCCCGTCGTGCAACATCAGAAAGTGAGTGGCCAGGGCATTGATCTGAGGAAGGCAAAGAGGCAGGACTCCCCCCCCCCACCACACACACACACACACACACACACACACACCATCCAACCCCCCTCTTTCTCTCTCCCTCCCTCCCTCCCTCCCTCCCAGACAAGAGATGCGAGAGAGAGAGAGAGAGAGAGAGAGAGAGAGAGAGAGAGAGAGAGATTTGTGGTGAAATAAAAGTGGAGACAGGGAGGATGGCTGTAACTGCCCGCAGTTTAGTCACTTTAATAAGCTTACTTAAATGAACATCACTTACAGGCGCAGTGACTGCAAAGTTAAAGATGACACACACACACACACAACTTCCTTCACATGTAGTCTTTTAGTGACATAATGACATTTTTTTTATTTCTCTATTATGTCAGGAGACAAACAAACCTGCCCAACTTCTTCAGAAAGTTTGAACTGTCCCTCAGAGGAGTCAGCTGCAGTGAGAAAGCCCGCAGAGTTCAGGCTGGTGTGATCGAGCAGCGCTCATTTGCATAAATTAAATCAGAACCTAAAATTATACACAACCTTTTTCTTCTTCTTCTTCTTCTTCTTCTACTTGTTCTTGTGCTTTGATTTGTTTGAAATGAAGGAGACACGCGTTGTTTCGCCGTGCAGAGGTCACACATGAGACGGGCTGGAGGTCTCTCATGGACTCCAGCTTCTCCACATTTTCTATGTGTTATTGGGACATTTGGGCTCATCTCACCCCGCGGAGCGCGTAACGTCCACCTCCACGGAGGATTTTTATTAATAAGCAACGCAATCCAATTATACATGTCAAATATTCAAAGAACAGATCAGCTATAAATTTAAAGAGGACATATTCCTCCGGCGTGGTCGGCTTTGAGTGATGGAATTTAAATTAACAAAGCGATTTTACAAATAAAAATAATTATTGTGATTATTTTAAATATATATAAAAATGGGAAAATGCACGGCTGAAAATGTCATTTTTTACGCATCATATTTAACTTTAAACTCTTTCACCTGATTTTTTTTATACATGTTATAGACAGATTTAGATTTCACATTTTATGTTAGAATAATGTCGCATCAGTTAATACCCACTCAGATTATTCTCTTACATTCAGTTGTAAATTTATTGTGTTTAAAAACACATCCGGGATCAGCCCTTTGACTTTTCTAATTAAAGCTCAGGTCCGACGGCTGATCCTGTTTTTTTTTTTTTTTGGAGGGGGGGTTCTTGCCAAAACAGAAGCTTTTTTTTCTTACAATGAGACACTTCACATCTGTACTGACTGAACACACGTTTTAAATTATCAGCTGAGCTCGGAGGAGGCCCACACATGTCACACACACAGAAAAATAAACCGGCTGCGCGGAGCCCAAACGCAAAAAGACAACTGATGAGAAAGTTATCATCTGTAAAATACTTTCTAAAAAATCAGCAGCAGTGACAAACGCACACACGCACACACACACATAAATAAAAGGGTGTTTTAAGCCCAGCACACACCACAGCTCTCACCCTGCGCCCAACATGCCCAAAGGTGCCAAAAACGGCAGACTGCCGTGCGCAACAATAAGAGGAAAGAGAAAGTTTACTTACAAAGAGGACAGCAGACAGCGGCAGAAATTTTCTGATTGTTAACTGCAGAGTCACATAGAGCTGAAAGAAGGAGGAGAGGCAGAGAAGAGAGAGAGAGAGAGAGAGAGAGAGAGAGAGAGAGAGAGAGAGAATTGGCTTCACAAGTCATCCACATCAGCTCAGACTCCAGCGCTTCACTGTCCCTCTCTCTCTCTCTCTCTCTCTCTCTCTCTCTCTCTCTCTCTGTGTGTGTGTGTGTGTGTGTGTGTGTGTGTGTGTGTGTGTTCAAGGTGAAGCCAAACGCAGACACATCTCCATCAGGGAGCATCACAATGTGGAGGCGCGCAGCCGCTCTGTACTTTACACGCCTCACTTCATTTCTTTTTTGGTGAAACTTTTAAGTCTTCCTCTTTTCTTCTTTCCCTGTCCGTGTGTGTGTGTGTGTGTGTGTGTGTGTGTGTGAATAGAGTTCGTTTTCCTGCTTTGAGAGAAAGAGAGAGACTTACCTTTCCGAAATAAACTTTTTTTTTCTTGTACTTCTGCGGACACTTTCAAACTTGAGCGCCTCCTGAGGTCCGCCAGTGTCAAACTGAAGGAGTCTGATACCTGCCTCCTCTATTTTTATTCTTTACCAGCAGACAGCTCACACACACACACACACACACTGATTCTGACTAATCCTGTAAAAATCTTCACACTGTATCTTTCAGATCCATGCATGATGATTCAGATGTGATATCTGCTGTGTGTGTGTGTGTGTGTGTGTGTGTGTGTGTGCAGCGGACTCACCGGGGCTGAAGTGTGTGTTTCACGTGTCTCATACGCCACCTTTTGGACACCTCGGGAACATCCTCCACCCTGCAGAGAGAGAATCGGAGGATTTGGGCCACAAGCCTTCTGTCTATTTTAAGGTTAAATGAACAGCAGATGGAGAGAGAGAGAGAGAGAGAGAGAGAGAGAGAGAGAGAGAGAGTCTTAGCAGTAAAATCACTTCCTGCAGAATCTTCAGACATTTAACACTGCATATCAAATTCTCATCCTGCCTCAATAAATAGATAAAATAAAATGTTGCAAAAAACAAAACAAAACAAAAAAACAACAACAGATATGCCTCATTGTGTTTGCTTGATGGGGCATTTATTACTCAGAGCTTTAATCTGCACCGTGTGAGCTGTTTATTTCTGGCTGCAGCCGAGCAGGTGCCAGCGGGTTCGCCTGATAGTTCTCAAACCACAAATATAGACCAGTGTTTCTATAGAGGTGTTGCTGCAATGGCTTCCTCTTTAGAGCTCGGATGGTGGTGTGTGGAGCCTGCGCGAGGAGCAAAAGACAGTCCAACTTGTTGGGGGGTAAGGCAGACACATTTGCATACCCTGTGAGTCTTTGATGCATCTCGAAATTCAAGTCTAGCCCATAAATATTTGAAAAGGAGAGTGCATGAAAATCAACATTTTTGTTACATTAAATTAACATGTGTTCTTCTCCTGTTCTGCATGGTTAATTAGAGAACACCATTCAGTCAGTGAGTGAGGATGAGGAGTGAGGGTGTGTGTGTGTGTGTGGGGGTGGGGGTGGGGGGGTAGCTTTGATTACACTGCAGCCCAAGCAAGTTTCAAAGGTGTGCAGCTGATTCATGCTCAGGAATACAGTGATTTGTTTTCCTGAAGAGGGTTCACAATTAGCTGCATTGTATGAGAGGGAGATTATAAAAGTTGGATTTTTATGGAGTGTGACATTTAGGCAGATGTGTCACAGTCCCTCTAACAGTAACTCCTTATCTTAACCTGTCTTTAACATTTATAAACAGCACATGCACAATGAATTCATGTTTATCACACACCATAACACACTGCAATGCAGGTGTGAGCACATTTAAGCAAGTGTTTGCCTTATTTGATAGCTTTATCTCCTCTTCTGAAGTTATATTATTTAGTATTATATATTATAATATCAGTTATGTTCGGTAACACAGTCTAACATATACAATCATATTCTCTGCAGTTTCAGATAAGTTTATGAACTGCTGTAAACCTTAAAATCATAAATAGGTGTTATATTGCACCAGTGTATGAATGTCTTATTATAATTATTCATTGCATAATTTAGCTCTAATTCAGCTATAATCCTAAAATACAGAGGACTGGTACATGTGCACAATCTCATGAAATATATTTATTATCAGAAATTGAGGGATATCTTTAATTCATACATTCATATTCATACATACATGAATTGAGCCATCCATCCTGACTTCAAAAAAATGTGCTAATGAGCAGACACGTTTGTTTTTCACTTTTATTCCATTATCAAGATGTTTCCCAGCATTGCCTTACAGACAAGTGATAGACTGCACTGTTTTTTAAATGCACTGGGACATCTAGCAGCTGACCTCAGCCGAAGAGGCGATGGAGCTTTTCTGAGGGAAAGAACATTTCTGCAGCTCTGCTCGACATTTACCCCCCATGGCAGTGAGCACATTAAGTGACTTGAACATGTGCGTGCAGACGCGGTTAATCTATGTTTTAAATATGCCGTTCCTGGACAGAAACACAGTCTGTTTTGAGCTTGCTTTGTAAACAGCTCACGTGGAAGCCGTGTCCTGAATTTGTGTTGTGTATAAAACATGTCAGCATGCATATAAACATACAGTGAGGCCATGTTCAAGACAAGAAATGACATAACCATTAACACATTAACCTCTGTGAACACCCCGACCTGACAATCAGTGAGACGACCCCACCTGTGGTCACAACCACTGATACGGTCCAGTCAAAAAGGATTCACATCCACAAATCCAACACAACTTAATCATTACCGAATGCCAAGTTATGCAATTAAGTCAAACACCATTTGCATACATGCAAATCGTCTCTCTCCCTATTGGACTTGCAAAGTGGGACGCTCTGTTCTCATTAGTTGACCCAAATCTCTTACTTGTAACTCTGGATTTCATCAAAGTTTAGTCAGGATCTAATATTTCCTTTCAAGTTAACAGAGAACCACTGATTAATCATGTTGAAATAAGGAGTGCAACATGCCAATTCTAATTATATACTTATCAGGGACACCATCACACAGCCTGTGCCAACAGTATTACAAATATCAATTCTGTAGTACTCATGAATACACTTTAAGCAATTATTTATGGTACTATATATGTAATCTATTTCTAAATGCATTACCTGCTCTGTGTTACTGAGAATCTGATCAGAACGTTGTTTTTCATGTGGGAGACACAAAAAACAAAAATGTGATTTTTTTTGTTTGTTTGTTTGTTCTGCAGCTCCACCCTTTGTGTTAATGACCAAATCTGACCTTCTTTCTCTGTACTGATTTATCACTGATGTCTCTATAAAAAGGACGGATGAAAAAAAGAGTGATGCATCACCATGATAGTGCTCTGTGGGTCCGTCGATGTGTTTGTAGCGTTTTCCTTTAAGTTGCTGAATGTAGTAGATTTCACTTAGATCAGTGTGTATGTGTGCATGCACGGAGCTGCTAGATTAAAGAAGAGGCCCAGGGGCATTTGGTTCATTTACAAAGCAATTGCTTTTATGTACAAAAAGCCCAATTCACTGTAGGTATTGTAAAAGCCTTCCGTTTAAGGGACATGAGATTAATTCATTGTTTAATGTAACACAGCACCTTCTCAACACACACTTAATCATTTATGTTGGAGGAATTGTGTTCTCTTGCTGTTTAATATATTAAACCAGTAAACGTAATATTCAATATTTAATATTTCCCGTTCGTATTGTCTCCCAGATGATATCACAATTGTAGAACCTGAACATAATGAAATAAAAGACAACACAAAAGGCATTGTTTTAGTTGCTGCATTTATTTAAATAGATCAACGTGGTGCAGCTCGACTGTAATTCAGTCTCCCCTCTATTCTTTTTATAGCATGCACGCACGTTGGGAAGAATATTCAGTGATTCCTAACTCTTCAATTATTCAACAAATCACCATTCCATTTCTTACATATTAAAAAATGTACCGTATGTGGAGCTTGAAAATGATAAAACAGCATAAAATACTCTTTTGAAATCAAAGCACTTATTGCATCGGCTTCCTTGGTTTTGTATTTGTACAATTGGACTACAATCTGGATCCCCACAGTGTGCAAAGGAGGCACCGGCTGTGTTTCCACTGTAAGCTAATCCTCAGACATTCACAGCGAGTAACAATAATATTTATGTGATGGAAATAGGTATCACTGGGAATCAGTGTAGGATTTCTCCTTTCTCTTCCCCTGTCAGGGGAAAACTGTGAATATGTTACAAATGCAATGTGCGGTGCAGTGAACAATATAGACCTGAGAACAAGGTCAGACTCCTCAGCATGGTCTCAATAGACCCTTCCTTTCAACCTCAGACCGGTCTGGGAAAAAAAGAAAGCCCAACCAAAAAAGCAACAAAAGTCTAGACTTTAACCTGATCAGTGCCATTTTAATCATACTTTAAACATACATATGATGCACTTTAAATTAAAACTGGACATTTTATTTACTGCTGCTTACTATTTTTTTAGCTCTTCAAAAACTGCTCTCTAACAAACATCCCTGTCAGAAAACTGAGCAGTATGTGTCTAAGTATTCGTAGAAAAAGCATTTCTGAAGCCAGAAAGTATTTAGTAAAGGATTACTGCGGGAGGCCTTGATTGCGTTTAACAGAACAGGACCCAATTAGCATAATAGGCCCTCTTTCATTCTCTTTGAAGTCCAGAGCATAGAATAACAAATGTATATGAACCACCAGCCAAACGTCAATACATGGAAATGCCACAATCCTCAGTGGAGGGTCTTGGGTGAATTTTTGCAGGAGGAGGGAAAAACATCCCATTTTATTGCAAAATAAGCAGAACAGAGGATGTGATGGGTCTTCTAGCCACCAGGGCCAGCGGGCGCTGTGGGGCCCCGATCCTGGAGGAGAGATGGAGGCAGGGAGGATGCGGCTTCTGAGGGAGGTGCATCCTCGTCTCTCAGGTGTTTTCAGAGCACAGCACGGTGCAGGCGAGTGAGGGTAATTACTCTCCAATTAAACATAAAGATGTCACTCGGGAGGGAGCCACAACACAACAGATCAGACAAGCGAAGGGAGGCGAGGGCGCTGCATCCATTTAAAGTGTGCTCGTCAGGGCCCATCAGCACACATACCAGGGCAATTCATGACAAACACCATATATAATGACAAATATTTGTTGAAAACCACGAGCCTTCGTAACGACGGCACCATCACACTTTCCATTTGAAAAGATTTCCTCTTTTCTTTTTGAATCAGAAGTACATGCATTTCTCAGAGGTTTCTTTTACAATTGCGATGGAAACATAGTTCATGATTTAAAGATATGAATTCTGTACTTCAGAATCCAGAGTTATTAGTATCCACCTTCTTGGGTGAAAATACACGGAATTAAAAATGCCCTTTTGAGATGGAAAAAGCTTTGAACTTAAGATACATTTCAAGAAGCCTCTCCTCTTTTTTTTTTTTTTTTTGTATTGGAAGTTCACCTCCTTTGAGCATGCCATAGTTTGGTTCCCTTTTCAAATAATAGAATGAAGTTTAATAGGTCAAGGCAATCAATGTGGAGGTTCAAACAGAATCTTGGAGCTATGATGAGTGCACATTTTGTACTTTTCCTTTGTACATGATTAGAATAAAGATACGGTCAATAAAGGCGTCAGTGAAATATAAGAAAGAACAAAGACTCTTTTGGGTTAAAAGTGAAGTAAAAGTTGCTAATTTGTCTGAGAATAACGAACCTCAAATCTTTGTATCTGGACCGTTTGAACACCTTTGTATCAACTCCATAAGAGCAGGAAGAAAGAAGACAAGACACCGTCCAGCTCCAGCATTGGAAATCAATGACAAAGACAAACCTACTTGTAGACTTTTTGGCTGAAATCATTTAGAGCTTGTGGGACTGTTGTGTCGAATGATGTTTCTAATGTTGAGAATGTACTTTCTATCTCACTGACAATGTTTTCTTTTTTTTATAGCAAACTTCAGTTGGGTGTCAAAGATAAAACAGTCTGTGTTACACTCTTGCTTTTAGTGAAAGCGAAATATACAGACATCAGGACAATGCTGTCTTGATTCTTTTTCTCTTGATTTGAGTCATGTTCTTTTGGTTTGTTTTATAGAAGCGTAGTTTCTCTTTACGGGAGCAGTAATTAAGACTTTCAGCCTCCTTTGGCAAACAACAACCACAATATAACTGCTGGGGGTTGATTTGTTGGTTGAACAGCACCAATAATTTCTGACTGTGAAAATGTGACTATTACTTAAGTCAATTACAGGCCAGTGTAAAAAGCAGCCATAAACAACATTTTTTATGTAGAATTTCTATACATGTATAATTTTATACAGAGTTTTTACACTTTTTGCTGATTTAATAATATTATTGGAAAGCTGAGCCTGTATTGTGTTCAACCTACTCACATAAAAATAAAAAATAAACCTGATCAAATCTAAATCAGATGAAAAAAACAAATACACCTGCAATAAAGCAAGTATTGTGTTAATATCTTTAATATTCACATTTTTATAAATTTCCATTGTGCAACCTTCCCCAGTCACACAGAAAATATGTTAAAGGTTATTTTCATCCTGATGTAAGCAAAAATAAAATTCATTTTGGCAAGCTAAAAGGAGACTGGCAGTGCTACAGGTACACACATATGATATTTCAAGTGGTTTGGTGTAAGAATATTATCTGAGTTTTGACAAAAATACTACCGTCATGACACATTTAGTACCTCTTGCTCGGAACATTCTGTACCTGACAAAAAGACAAAGACAAAAAAATCAAACGAGTTCCCAGTTTAGACCACACTGCAAGTAAAAGAAAGTCAGTTGTACCTTGGAAACATGATACAGTGTACAATTCAAAGTGCAATGACACGTAGAAAATATTCTTTTATTGTGATGAGATTAACATTTGTTAGACACTTCCATCATTAATAAGCACAGCAGAGTCTTCCTTTTCCCTCTGGCTTTCAGCAACCATAGACACTGTGACTGTCGACGCTCCGTGAGCTTCGGAGAGCAGGTTAAATGTTTAGTGCGGTTCTTGCACTGCCGAACTGAAGGAAGTTAATGTCCGAAATCAAGGGGAGACTGTCTTTTTTTCTTGCAGAATCTGGATGTTTGTTGTCGTCGTGGAGTAGCACCTCAGTGTCCAGAAATCGCTTGAGCTGAGAAGAAAACACAGGAAGGACAATTATTCTTAATGTATTCTCATGCAAAAGGCCATACAGACCATACAGATGTGAAAGACATAATTGTGAATAATTATAAGGATGAATGAATAGTAGCTTTTACAGTCATTTCATACATAGAAAAAAACTCCTCCTCGGTGTACTGTAACTTAATGTAAATCATAAATTCATAAAAAAATGAATAGATCTTGTGCGTCATTCTCATCCTCAGCACAAAACAATTGAGTGTCAGAACAGCTTTTACAAACCAAATACACATTAGAGCCCACCTCTAACAGCAGTACATGGGCTGAAGGAGCTACAGAAAAAAAAAACTTTGGGAGAAACAAGAATCACACACAGCACAACAATACGACATTACAGCAAGCCGTCACACTCTCCTTACAGAGATAATAACACATGCAAGTCATGCCAGGCTGACAAAGAGTCATTTCATGCTTCTGACATGACACAAACGCTACATTACACTAAAAGGTCAAAGGTCAAACACATGAACACTTTATTATTATTATTATGTGTGTGTGTGTGTGTGTGTGTGTGTGTGTTCATTCATTAATATCTGATCATTCTGTGTGGCACCTTTTTTCCTCTTTTTTTAATCTCCACCCAGATATTAAATCATAAAAAAAACAAAAATAAAATGTAGTCCCCAGCCGATGGATGGGAGATTGTTAATAAGGCAGTGAAATGACACAAAGCCTTGTTCTGCGTTTACAGTAACAACAGTGATGCTCTGACTTCTCGCTGCCAGACTACAGATGGGGAGCTAATTGGTGCTGTGGAATGCAGCTGTGCTGACTACAGAACTGTCAAGGTGCTAAATCAAAAGGTGTCTCTTTTGTTAATTACACACAATGCTACAAACAGTCATGTTCGTTTGAGCCCTTTCTTTCCTCATCCATCCATAAATATTTTGGCAGTGGTACAAAAAGGGAAAAAAAAAGAAGAAAAACAATTTACAGACAATTATCACAGTGGGAAGAGCGGGCTGCCTGCAGATGTTTGTTTGGATTATAATGGGCGCAGAGGCAGGGCTTCCCTAACCTAGACAAGATGTGTTTCCTACAATCATAACACCGCGGCGAGCATGCAGAGAGGTGCAAAGCACACAGGAGCACCGCGTTAGAGGGAATTAGCGAGGCCTCGGAAAAACATTAGCGCCGTAACATGCAGTTAGGCCT
Source organism: Amniataba percoides (assembly GCA_037176925.1). NCBI lineage: Eukaryota > Metazoa > Chordata > Actinopteri > Centrarchiformes > Terapontidae > Amniataba > Amniataba percoides. Next base: position 26,336,242 of record JBAJHX010000001.1, read on the forward strand.
TACTTTATTTCTCGGATTAGACAAACGTGTAGTGAATCCCGTTGCTTAGAGGAGAGGGAGGCGCCACAGATGCAGGAGGGAGAGGAGGAGGCGGGGGAGGGGGTGGGGGAGGAGGGGTGGGGAGGTTAGCCTGTGGTGGAACTATGGAGGAGAGGACAGAAGAAAAAGCAGAGAGGGGGAGAAAAGGACATTGGCTGTTAGTCAAAGGGACAGTTCACGGAGAGTTTTAAGGCCAAAGAGAAGGCAGAGCTGTGTCAACCAGACTTTCACTTCCTGTATTCTGCATAGAAATGACACTGGGGAGGTCAAGTCTAATATCTGCACACGTAATGTCTATATGTCAGCTGCATATATTACACATATCATGACATGAACCACAGAACAACTCCAATAAACTGATTAATTGATCAGCAGAAAAAGAATCAGAAACTATTTGAATGGGTTGATCCAAAAACGCAGAATATCTCCAATCTCCAAAAATATGAAAGTTCTGATTAGAAGAGAAGTGCCTGAATAGCATAAATACACCATCTAAATCAAGAAGTATTAGGGCTGAAACTACATTAATTATTAGCTGATCTGCCAATAATTTTCTCTGATCAACTAATCACTTTGTCTACAAAATGTCAGAACATAGTGATGTTTTCTGACTGTGACACGAATATGCTATTTTCTCACGGCCAACACAAAAATATGAAGTTTACTCTCACATATGATAAAGAAAAGCATCAAATCCTTTCATTGAAAAAGGTATCACAGTGAGGGTTTGGCTTTTTAACCTGAAAAACAACTTAATGGATTCCAAAAGTTCCAGAGTAGTTAAAGATTCACTTTCTGTTGATAAAGGTGCCCCTCCTTTCTTCAGGTATATAGAAAGTTTGTAGAAATCAGATAGCGTGTGTTCATGCCTGAGAATCCCAGAGAGCGAGCGCTTTGAAGGTAGTTACTCTTTCTTTATTACTTTTGTGTTTTTTTCTGTATTATTATTTGATAAGTCGAGAGGATGGTAAATGTCTGTGGTTAGTGCCTCCTCCACCATCAGACCTTCAAGGCTCATTGTGATCTGTTTGTAGTGGTTTGAGGTGTAATTAATTTTTTTAAGCATCCAAACATTTCATCAGCTTAAAAGTAAATAAAGCCATGAATAGCTGAGGAGGCACGACACAAGGGAGTTTATTTAGTTGATCGTTAATATTTTGTAGATCTTTTTTTTTTTTCAGGTACAAAATTAAAAATTCCTTTCAATATACCTGACAAGTAATTAAAAATGATTTAAAAAATATCAAATGATTTAACGATTCAGAAGAAAAAAAAATCGACAATCAAAAACACTTTTTTAATATATACTGTACATAATTTCAATGCTGCATATTCCTGCTTTTATGCCGGCATTATTGAAGTCTCTCATGCATAATACTGCGAAAAAGACTCTTCTTTTTAATTCAAGGATTTGAAAGTGCACCAGCATACCTTACTTTAACACCAAAGGGAGAGAAAGTCACTGATTCAGTCTCCGCTGACAAGATGCCACCAGTTATATTCTCTGACATTTCTCTATGCTGGAAATAATGTTATAATTGTTGACTTTGCCTCACTGTGCATATTAAGCTTCCACACACGTTGACAGCTTGAGTGTTAGTGTGTGTGACAGATACGTGTGTGCATATGTGTGTGTGTGTGTGTGCGTGTGTGTGAGAGAGGCAGACAGACTGACAATCTGCTGCAGCTACAGTGAAAATGAACTTGCCTGTCTGCTGTAGAGTATGAAAGAGATGAAAAGTGAGCGCAGTGTCTTTTATGCAGGTTCAGAGCTGCGTTCAAAGCGGCAGCAGTGGTATGCAGAAGGAGAGTGGAGTTTGACTGGGTCATTGATCAGCTCACAAAATGGCCTCATCAAGCGATTCCTCCCCTGTCTGAAAGATTCTACACGGATTGCAATTAGAGGCTATCTGCGCTCCTAAGAAGGAATAATGTTCAGTTATTAGGAAATGAACGGCCTTATTGCTTGACTCTGCACCTTACGCCCTTCTCCTCTGCTCTCCGTCAATCCAGCATTCTTGAAAGGCTGCTTCCCTCTTTATCCCATCTTCAACCAGTAGATGTCAATTTGATGCTGGGAGAAATTTTACTGAAGCTGTCAACACAGTATGCTTTTTTTTTAAAAGCATATATAGTAGGTGTGTCTGTGGAATAATGATTTTTTTTACATGCTGTAAAGCAAAGATGTATAAACCTACAGGCTAAAAACGAACAGAGAATAATTTTCTACTATATCTACACATCTATATGACCAACCTGCCACTAGTTTGCTCTTGAGCGAGGCCTCTGAGGCGAGGGCGTAGGACATGGTGATGATCCTCTCCTGCTCCTGCAGAGCTGAGTCGAGTGCCACCGGCCCCACCTCCGGCTTGTCCACGCTCACTGTCGGCGTCAGGTTTTGCACGCTGTGGAGATGAAACACCAAATTCAGAACAAAAAGATCCGCGCCAGCTACTTGGGTGTCAGAGAGGAGTCCGATCTACAGTCCAATGCCTGTGAAGGTGGAGAGAATTTAGCACCTCGCTCACGGAGCCGTCTGCAGGGTGAATGACTGCCAACAAAGAGCTTCAGGCATTTTGCCGTAGCTGGCTGTCTGGCTGAAACCTCAGAACGGGCCGTTTATCAGCAACACTCAAACGCAACATCACGATAATTTTATTTCATTCACCTGGACTTTGCCAAGATGCTCTTGATGCGCTCCACCTTACGATGGCGCTCCTCCATCTCCTGCGGGCTGAGAGGCTCCTCAGGCTCCGAATCTATGTAGCGCTCCGGAATCAGCACTTTCTGAGGCTTGGAAAGCTACGAGAAATAGTGTATGTGTTAAGATCCAAACTGCTTCACCATGGTTGCTGTCAGTTCACCCAGAACAACAAATTACCTACTTGCACAATTGAAGGATATTGAACATTTTATAGAGATGTGCAACATTCAATTAGCCAATCCTAAAACACGGGGTTAAATTGCTCTTTAGAGATGCTTTTTAGATGCTTGGTTGAAACTGCAAAGAATATTTGATCTAACACTCGCACAGCTACTCATAGCCATGTATAGTCACAGCACACAGAGCAACAAGGCGTCCTTCCGCCTGCTGTACTTCTCATGCAAACCATGTGGCTGCTACTGTCCACATACAACATCATCTTTGCGCCATGTTCCCTGCTGGTTTCGTGGTCCGTCGGTCATTCAGCTCCTCACACTCTCTGTATGCATGATGAGTCCCTTTTATGAGATATTTTGGGCTGAACAAGTAGCTTGACAATTTCAAAGGCTTTATTTTTCATTTAACTATACCTTCCAGCTTGGTGGAGGCCAAGCTGTTGAATTTAGAAAGTATAAAACACGACATCCAAGTCTTCGTAAGATTGTTCTTTCTATTTCGTGCTCAGTGACCAGTGAGCTGAATATGAATAAAAAAGGAAATATACAAGGTGCTCTGTGATTCTGGGGGTATGTGTTTTAGAGCATGTCTTCATCATATTCATGAACGGATACTCAACTCATCAGCTGATAACTTACCTCTTTGCTCAGGTCCAGGTCATAGTCCAGTGGTTCCAGGTCGAGCTCATGGGTGGGAGGGGTTGTGGCCATGGAGCGGAAGGTCAGCCATTCATCAGAGTGCGAGCGGGGCCTCTCTTTGTGCTCGGGAGGTCTTTCCTCCCCCTGAACGCTCCTAACTCCCTGCGCTTCCTCCCCCTGAACAGCCCTCTCGAGCAACTGCAGGTCAAAGTCCTGCTCTCTCTTCCACTGGACAACGCACACAGGAAACAAAAAAGACTGTGAAACAACTTACAGAATGCTGTCGTCAAGCTGTCTCCTTCATCAAGTGAAGGTGAAACTTCCACTCATATACACACGTCATGTAGCAGGTACTGTGACTGTGAAAAACAGTTATCACCGGTGTGCTTACATGAGCTTTAAGTCTGCAGAGAGAGAGAGAGTGAGAATGTGTACATGTGTGAAAGAGGAAAAGAAGAGGGAGCATGCATCCATACACATGAGATACTGATGCATGCTTCTATAAAAGTGAAAGCTTTAATATCACAACATGCTGTAAAGTCTCTCAACAGAGATACAGAAGATGACACACTGAAACAAACAGGAAAGATCACTCATACTGATCGCAGCTCCACCCAACACAACCATGTATTCAAAGAAAAAAAAATAGAATAAATAAAAAAAAAAAAAACATGGCAATATCAGTTCATTAGAAAATAATGTTTATTTATTTGCAACATTCACATTTGAAAAATGGAGGGTACTTATTGCTAACAATGAGCTAAAAATGCTGCGCAAATACTGCAAATCGTTTAACTTATGTTGATACTGAGCGAATGTCACACACATTAGTGCTGTCTAAATAAACGGGACAACACTAAGTCCCAACAAATCAGACCATCTCTACCTTCTTTAAGTTAAAAATAAATCCAGCGAGGAAAATGCCATGATTAGGTTATGTTTTGGTCAGTAGAAAGTAAGAAGGCACTTTCTTTCTCACCCTCTCTCTCACACACACAGATACACACACACATGCAAACACACGAATGTACTGCTTAGAGACATCAAGAGCTCTTAATTAAAGAACAGTGGCCATTAATATCTAAATAAGGAGAGACGGGGCTCGGGCTCCCTGGGTGCTATTCTGAAAGACCAAGCCAGTGTGGCAGTATGGTACAAAAACAAAACAAGAATAGTGTGAGAGTGAACACAACTACAGCCAAGAAATGGAAAGATCAGTGAACAGAGGACGAGAATGGATAGATGAAGCAATGTTAGGCTCTGTAACGGGGAATGATGGCAAAAATACACAGAAAATGATGAATGAGGAGTTGATGGCACAGAGAGCCTGTGTTTGAGGTAATTAGTGTGTTACGTGTTTGATAGGCAACAGTATGTATATATAGACTTTGAGCAAGAATTCCTGTTTAATGTAAATTGAATTACTTCCACTTTATAATAAACATGTTTGACAATTCTTTTAAGTATTGTACACACTCTTTTTGTGCTACAGTAAAGTGTTAAGTGTAAAGAAGAAACTGATTTCCGTTCATCTGCGCAGGCCTTTTTTACAGAAGACATTTTGACACGTGACACGTTTTAAAAAAGCACAGGTGTAAATGGCAAAAATCACACTGTCATGGCTGACTGGGACAGTCGAATAAAACCGAGCATCTGTGTTTTTCCGTCTACGTCAAATCCAAACGTCTACTGTGAAAAAGGCCTCTTTAAGTCTGAAAACAACATGCATGAAACAGACACAGTTAGAGCCACACAGTGAATAACATACTGCACTAATTTAATGTATCACTAGCAACTTGGTAAAGTCAGGAACAGAGAGGAGACAGACTACGCTGAGTAGAGGCATGCATGACTGACTGTAGGTCGCCACTCTCGGTCGTCATGCATGAAGAGTGTGACGTGTGATGCTGTTCTAGTAACATACTGATCCCAAGTCTGCTGAAAGCGGGCGCGAGAACGAGGACGAGGCGCGCGACGACGGAGAGGCGTGGCGGTCTCCGTGGCTCAGGGTGCGTTTGCGCTGGCGGACGAGGGCCTTCTGGTGCCTCTTCATCCTCTCCAGCTGCTCGTCGGCGCTCATCTTCCCTCTCTGCTGCTGCGCCGGGTCCCCGGAGTACAGACGCTCCAAGGCACTTTTTGGTCTCTCCTGAGAGGAGTGGGAGGAAGGAAAGTCGATAACATGAGCAAAAGGTGCAGCAGAAAGCAAAAAAGTGGAGGAAAATAACAAACAAATATGATGAGAAGGTGAAATTGTGTAAAAGGAACAGAGTACACATTTTTAACAACAGAAACATTCTGATGGTTATAATTGGCCCATACAGAAAGCATCCGGTGCAGCATACATAATGAACCATGTGTCCAGTCCCACAAATACATGTTTTTTCTTGTCAAAAATAAGGAATATAAGGAATTTGAATACATTTAGATTATTGGTTTGCTTGTCTTTTGAACTATTTAAAATAAACAAAGATAACAAAATCATACAGTGCAGGGAAAGGTAGAAAACCAAATGATTTCACAGTCTCACAATATAGAACACAGAAAATAAAATGACAACTTAAATGTAATCGCAAACTAATAAGAGGTGTAGGGAATAATTCAATAGTGATTTTTATCAAATCAAGATCATACTTTAAAGTTCTTATGTCTAAAATAAATTAAGATATGTTTTATTAAATTCTGAGATCTGACACATTAAAAACATTTCTCTAGTAAAACAATAAAAAAAGTTCACTCAGTGGAATGAACAGGAATTTATTTTTAAATTGAAAATATAACTACTGAGATCTCAATGTAAAGATGCTGCTGTAAAATGAACCATTTCCATAATGATATATTTGCTTTTTACATTCCATAACATTTTAAAATGCTGATAAATGTATTCATCTTGGCTTTGAAATACTTCATTAACTCCAATAGTAACAGCAAACAAGCTTTTTTAAATCTGCTGCAATTCATCACATTTTACAAATACATTATTATTTTTTGGAACAGTGTATTCTTCATTCTTCATGCAGCAATGACAACAGCACCCCTTACTGACTTCCCACCTGTGAACACTTCCAGCTGGTTTGATGGAGGACTTGAAGCTGGAAGGATCATTTGAGCTCCAAATATCAGCAGATTTAAGTCTGTTAATTCATTCATGAATTTGGTTGGTATCATCTAGAATTTGGGCTTACAGGGAGCAGGTGTGTTGAATAAATTCAGTACTGTATCTGTGCTGTCTCTCCTCTGATTTGTGTGCTCATTTTTGATTCGGTCTTAACTATTTGATCCTTGGTTGAGTCTGAGCCTCACCTTCACGCCGGCAGCTGAGGCTGCTCTTCGGAGGGTCACATATGAGGAGATGCTTGAAGACTGATTTAGCCTGAGCGAGGAGCCAGACGCTCCTGAGGGAAAGCCAACAAACATTAAAATTCTGCTCTCGAAATGGCAATATAGCTAAATTCAGGCGTAAAATCAAATACGCTACGGCTAAACAAAGCCTCCATCATCCACGTACCTCTGCTAGGTAACGTCTGGTAACCGTCATGTCCAGACACAACCACACTGATGTGGCTGGAGCCGTCTCCAGCTCCCATCAGCTCTGGATCGCTCAGGAAAGGCCGAAGCTCCACCTGAGACAGACAGACAGAGATCAGAAAGAGGACAAGAGCCTTTATTTTGAAATTTGGACATTTAAGCAGCATAAAGTACACACATACCGTATGTACCTTACTGTCTCCATTAGTGTACTGGCCGATCTCTCTGTCCCTTTTGCGTTCATCTGACTGTCGTTTGAGGCCGCGCACAGAAGTGTGTCTGATCACCGTTGTCTCCCGGGGCAACGGGGGCACAGCAGGGGGATGCTCATCAGGACTGTAGAGCTGAGGTAGAGGAGGTCTGGGAGGCACATCATCCTCACCCTGCACACAGAACCACAGATAAATGCTTAAAAAGACAAACCGCTCATTGATCCGACATCAGACTAGAAAGCCTGACTAGAAAGAAAATACAATGCTACAGATAAACTGATTCATCACTAATCTAATGTGAGAATTTGCTGCTTTTTTTTCTTTTTGAATTATATTTTGTAAATTAAAAATCTTTTTAGGTTTTAGGTTAGTTGTATACAGAAGACATTGCTCTTAAAAAACTGTGATGGACATTTCTCACTATTTCCTGGCAAATTATTAACTAAACAGTTACTTTGCATGAAAAAATTATGTGAAAAATGTGAAGCTTTTCTGTAAAGCATCCTGTGATATTTTTAACCAAACAGTCGACTTAAGAGTTGGAGATGGTGTATGAAAACTGTGGCAAACTGAGTCAATAAAGCTACACACATTGTATTGTACAAATAC
>JBAJHX010000001.1:26344245-26358301 GCA_037176925.1 Amniataba percoides
CTGTAATGGGGAGGTCACTCACCCATTTAAGCCCACTGGCGATGGTTGCAGAGTGGAGTAAAGGCTGCTGGCTGGGGCTGGAGGAAAGAGTCGGGATGTGGCTGCTGGGGCTGAGGTGGGGGCTGTGCTGCTGCTGCTGCTGGGACAGTCTCATCTCCATAGCAGACGGGCTGCCAGACACAGAAGGCACTGACGACGCCGACACCGAAGGCACAAATTTCCTCTCTGGGGAGTTGGATGTATATGAACATGTAACATGAACACACACACGCTGGAAAGACAGTGCTCTCTTTTCCCAGGGGTAGTGTTCAAGGCATTAGTATTGAGTACATGATTAAGAGCTTTAATGGCGCGATACAGTACTGTGACCACGCTGTGTTTGTACTTTGTTGCAAAGACAGCAAATATAATTTGCCTGGCACACGTGAAAGCTCCATCCAAGCGCGTGTCTCACCTGGGTTGGTAATAGAGGAGATAGTGACTTTGTAGTTGGCTTTATTGGTGCTGAGGCCTGCGATGACGTCCTCAATCCTCCACAGCTCTTTTCTAATCTGGACTTTCTCTTGCTGTTCACAGACACAAAACACTTGGAACTCTTGTGTACCAAAGAAAAGAATAATCCAGATGATTTTTTTTTTTGCCAAAGTATGGCTTTTAATTTGTTGAGGTGATACCCAGTCCTCTGAAAAAATACCAACTATAGAGAATTCTTTGCTTTATCCTTAATTCATTATGAAATCAGTAGGCTGTAACTCATTTGCACACACACCCATCCACAAGAGTGAACAACTGCCTGTCTGTGTGTGTGTGTGTGTGTGTGTGTGTGTGTGTGTGTGCGTGTTAAGCGAGATCTCTGAGCCACAGACCTGAGAGAGATCGCTGCGGTTCATCTGTCCCTGCAGGGCTGACTTGAGCCAGTCCACGTCTCTCTCCAGCCGACTGTACTCATTCCAGGCGTTCTCCATCTCCTGCAAAACAAAACAGAACACACTCCAAATAATAAGATAATATAATAAGACAAGGAACAGCTTTTGGGTACTGTACTCATCTTGTGTGCCAATTATTTTTATTATTATAATTTCTCACTCGGAATCAAATGTTGTTGTTTTTTTTATCTGAGTCACTTGGATGTCATCTGTTGCTTCCATTTTAAAGCTTATTCATTTTTATAGTGAGGATTACAAAAGTCTGAATGCGACCAATGTGGCTGGAAATTTACCCTTGATTTTACCTTTGTGTCATCTTGTGATTAATTTGGAAATGTTCTTTTGAAACTCGTGTTTTGTTTTTATTTTAACACTGAATATTTTGAATATGAGTAAACATTTTGACAAAGCATGTTTTTAAGTGGCAGAGAAATGTAATCTCGAGTTTCTTTTTAGCTTACAGGTTTGTCCCCAAGTACTCATTTTGATAGTCACAGTCAACCTGAAACATTGTGTCAGTTGCAGAAACCATCAAAAGGGAACAACTAAAAATAGAACTGAACATCTTGTTACCAGCCAATAAAAACACAATGCAAGTGGTAAGCATGTACTTAGTAGAGGAGACAGAATCATAGTAGCCTACGTGCCAAAACAAAATTAACTAAGCTGGTTGGGGGCATTGTATACATTTCACTTCAACAAAGATGATGTACTTTTCCTCATTAGAACATTGAATTTGTGAGTCCGTCTTACCGTGGAGGCTTGGGATATTTCAGCTCTGATGTGCACCACGTCCTCTTGAAGTAATTTCTGCTGATAGGCGATCTTCTCAGCGTGGGCCGGCTGGTCTTTGTACTGCTCCATCTGCTGGTGGGAAACATCCAGCACAGACTCCAGCTTGTCCTAGTTAGGGACATGAAAGACATCAAGTCATAACACGAGAAGCATTTATGGACCACACCAATGTAGGCTGACACACACACACACATATAAATACTACACTTAATATGATAGAAAGAAAAAAAGAGCTACTTTTGTGTGTGCAAAAGCAAAAACCTTGTCTTCCTTCAAAGTGCGTATCTGGGCCTCCAGCTCCTGCAGGATCTTGTCTTGTTCACACAGTCGACTTAATTTCACCTGAAGGAAAAATGCATGCAAACGATAAGAATGCAGAAAAATGAAGGATAAAAATCTACCTCTCCTTCTTATCACCCTCCTATAATACCACACAGTGAAGACATAATGCAACAGAAAAATGGGACAGAGATAAAACACTGACTGGGCTGATGAGATACAGTATCTGTTTACAACAGAGGAAGTCTGCTCCATTCTTGTCTTCGCTACACTATATTCACAACAACGCAGCCAGAGAAGACGAATTGATCGTCTACTGTAGTCTTCGCTGTCTGTAAATATGTCAATAAGGCTCATCTATGTGAAAAAGCCCAGAGGAATTCTTCTCATCAGCGCAGTGAGAAATATCAAAAGGCTCTATACTGTCTGCACTGGGGGTGAGATCTGGTAATACCCATTATGAGTAATAATAATCAAAAATCCATATTTTCAAATTCACTTTTGGAGAAAACTGTGTTTATTGAGAGTGACAGATTTGTTTTCCCAGAAATGGGTTATGTGTTTATGAAAACAACATAAGACTGCCTAGTTCACAGTCTTTCTCACACAGTGTATTTTTTTCCCTCAGATCTATTTATCATTCTGTTCAATTAATAATTAAGCTGTTTTTATTTTGCTGCCGTATATTGTTGTTTTTAATTGCATGAAATATTCATTGTTCAGACAAATTTACTGGCAATTTCTTATAAATTGTTAAAGTGGAACAATGCTAATGATGAAAAGCCAGGACATCCATCTTATTTACCTCCATTTAGCGGAAAACAAAGAATCAAAAAAGCAGGATCAGGCAAATCAAACTGAAAAATTTAACAGCTCAACATCTAAAACTCCCATTACATGTATTTTTCCCTTTAAATTGCAGGGAGGAAAATAAAAGCCGTGGTCGATACTCTCAGGCCCTGACTGTGCAGTGTGGATGGGTGTCCCCACAGTGTTGCAATGTACATACGTTCCCTTCCCTCCGCAGCCTCTGTTTACCACAACTTAGGAACACACACACATGCACAAACCACACTAAAACACACAGTAAAGTCAGACTAAAGTCAGCTGCTTCTCTGTAGTGGATTGTAAGAAGTCGGAAATGGAGATCTTACAGAAAGGGAAGAGACGGATAAACAGGGTGCTTATCCGGCTGTTTCTTTAAATCCTGAGAACGTAATGATTCACTTACATCGGCATCACTTTCTGCTATTTTCACAGGCCTTGATGGTCTTTCTTTTTTTAAACTCTCACGTCCAGTAACCTGAAATTCCCAATAGCCACAGATGAAATAAAATGTTTAATATCAAACATCAGGTGAGGTATTTTGAATACCTTTACTTTAACATTTCCAGTGAACACGTAACAACGACTGCATGGATTGTGAACATACAGTGAGACTGCTTGAACAAATCAAGCCAGCTGGATCAAGATGAAATGATGAAGACCAAAAAATTCACATAACAAAATAAAAAAAAAAAAAAGCATGACCATGAGCAGGTAAAACAAAACTTTGTGCAGTAGCTAAGCAGAAACACTGATGCAGAAAGAGTTCTGCATCTTTATGTTGAAATAAACCGTAAAACCCCCAAAGCTGCTCTTTCCTGGCTGTAAATAAGAAGCAGGTCCTTTATAAGAACCACGAGGGACGGAATTATTCCTGGATGTCTGATTATATAATTACACTGAAAAGAGTTAAGCTTCATGTAAAATGTGATCATCTCTACTTCAAAAGCCTACTGTGTATCACCTGGGTATACATTAAACTGTACGTTTTGTTTTCAAGGCTTCTAGTTTCATGACGGTGTGGTAAGACAGTATGCATGTGCTGGCGAAGAGAGCAGTGACAGTGTGGGCAAAGCCACTGGCGAGAGACTGAAAAGGTGGGAATAATTAAAAATAATGAGCTGTGCGTAGCTGAACCAGGCCTGGCATCGTGAAATTGTGGACCTCATCACAGTTTAACATTAGTTTGTGAAGATCTGTAAAATCTCAGTTCACCAGTGAGATCTATCTCCAGACAAACAAATCATAACTGCCTGCAGCTTCTGAGTCTACAGCCATGCTGGCGGCTCCGTGGCAATTTATCCAGTAGCTGGTGAGATATTTCAGTCCGGACCAACGTGGTGGACCGACCAAGACCATCATTGCCATTCCCAGGGCCGTGCCACCAGAACGGCTAAAAATAGTCACTAAATTATTACTTAGTTCCTTCTGAGTTAACAAATTTCATTTCCACATGCAAAAAAAGTAACAACTTGCCTATTCTGGCAGCTGGTTAGTGATTGTATTTAACATTGTATTTCTGTGTCTTGAAAGTGGCAAAAGATAAATTATACTGTGTAATTCAGCAGGACTGCATGAAAAGTGTAAATATACAGGTGAGAAACATTATCACCAGTATTCATTCATCATCAGTATTGAATCATAAAAACATTAGGCATCGTTCACATTGTCATTTCAGAGCCTCTGTATTCCTGTTATTTTTTCATATGGACTTGTGGTTTAGTGTCCTCACTTTAGTTAGCTTCATATAGTTCCTTACTTTTATTTATATTATACGTAACTTACTATATACATACAGGATACAGAGAATTAAATATTTCTGTAATGACTTCTGCGGTAGTTAGAGGTATCTTTCAGATTTATTTCTCTTTTGCTATCACTATAATAATACAGGGCTTGTCACTCTGTGTGTCCTATCCAGAGTTTCTCCAGATAACAGCTGAATCGTGTGGGTGGAATATTCATAACACACCCACATCACGATCACCACACCCAACGCAGCGGTACGGAGCAGTGCAAGTGGCAGACTCAGCTAAAGGGGCATTCCACCTACTTTACATGTCAAAGTCAATTACTAGTCATGCGGAGTAGTACACAGCCTGTGAGAACAGTCTTATAATGCATTCTGTGGTTTTGGTGGGAGCTTTGTCAAGGCTGGGAAAATTACTTAAGCTGTGTTTTAGCTTGTGCTCGGAAACTGCACATTTTTTAAAGACAGCCTCCGTCACGTCCCGTATTTTGAAAAACGTGGGCGTTCACCTGTTGGGGGAGTCAATCGAAACCCGGTGTAAAGTTAAAAGTCAAAATAAGCTCATTTTGACCACTTCCTTTATCAACTGTCTTTCACAGATTAGACAACTTTTTCTAACAGTATTACATATCTGTAGTACTCTTACAAGACCGCAGTGTGCACACACCACTGCATGTCAATGTCCGCCAGTTACCACGATGAAACTAGAAGCCTAAAACATAAGCGGTCATTACCGTATTAGAATCACAATGCCAATCTATTTCTTAAAGAGCACCATTGGGTCATCTCTTATGTTCAAATGAGCAAAACAAAAGCAAAGTGAAGATATCACAACAAACATTCAAAACATCCAGAAATGCTTCACAGCATGCGAGGAAGTCCTCTGACATAACGGCTTCCTGTCCATCATCTCAAATCTCATAGCTGTGTCACACAGTGAATGGTCGGATCAAGGCTTCGATGTGCAAAATCCTGCAATAATTTCCAGGGATGCATCACATTCCTATTTTGAAAAGCGGTGGAATGGTCTGTTTCACTTTGTATGCACACCATCCTTACATTCCAACAGTACCCAAAACTCGGAGTGGAGTTTTCAAACACATTGTGTACTGAAACGATCATCGGGTCAATACTTTGGATCTGTTTTGAAACAGGAAATGGAGAGGTGTTACAGGACGTACTGCACATCGCCAGATGACCTCCCTCCATTCCAAAACACAACCCAGATTTCTCATCAATGCATTGTGGTGTTAGACATACAAATCAATCAGGATCAAATGCTTTGCACAGGTGTCAATGGAGTATAAGCCAATAGCTGCTTAAATAGAGCAGTAATGGACCTCTGCAATTCTACTATTTGTAACATTCACATAGGAATTGGAGGTCACATGACTCAAGACAGTTTGTAAATTCAGCCATGTACTTATAAAAACTGCAATTCCCATCCGGATGAGCTTAACATCAAAATGTGTTGGGGTGACATAACTGCATCTTAAAGCACAGCTTTATCATCCAGCGGGAAACACTGAGACAATATACTTGAATAAAAGGTTAAACACTGCTATCACTTTATGTCGTCCACATTGGACCATCTGCTGGATTCACCTGATCATTAATGCAAAAAAATGGCATTTTATCCCCAAATGGGTAATTTGCATAGTAAGAAGACAGTTCAAAGACATGTTAATTCCATCATAAGGAGACAGTAGAGCAGAACAGTAGGGAAGAAGGAAGGAAAAGGGGGAAACAGGGAGGCAGATGTTGGGAGGCAGCAGCAGGAGAACAAGATTGCAGTCCACATAAGGGAGATGGAGAAGAGGATGAGAAAAGGATAAAGTGGCATTTACTTTGTTGGGGCCCACCTTCAGATCTAGATACTCCAGGTCCTTCTTCAGTTGTATGTAAGTATCATCAGCCTTTAAATGAGCAGTGGAGAGATAAATCATTTGAAATGAAGCTGCAAAGGATAATGGGTGACCAGATGACTCCTAAGGCCTTTATTTGCTGTTCAGGCTTTGCTAACAGAACTTTAATTAACTTGGTCTCAATTACAGTTTGCTCCTACCTCTGTATTTTTATCCACGGTTAGTAAAGCCAAACTGTAATTAAGTAATCGTGTTATTTTTTTTGAACTGGTTTAATGTCTCATGTTTGACCTCATACACAACTGAGCGACGCAGGTCTTGTGCATGACATGTGGTCAAACTGGGGGTTATACTTCTTCACAGGCATGGAGGATGGCCAGAGAATGGGCGGATGTCAGAGACTGGGTGGAGCTGTCATTACTGAGCACCGTTGCAGCTTCACTGTGGTCTGCTTGTCTTACAGTAATGCACTTGTTTGTGAACGGGCTTGTAAGGGAGACTGTGGCCTGATGGCAGCTTCAGGGATGGTGACACCGAGAGCAAACGATTTATCAGAGCACGCAGAAATGAAGAGACAGATGTGTTGTTTTTCATCACATATTATTTGTGGCTGTGCAAGGTTAAACATCTGTCAAACAGAGGATAGGAGAAGGTATAAAATGCAGGCACAGTCGACAAGCAGCATGCTCCAAATATGATTTCTTTTTTTTAATAGAATAAGACAAGCCTCTGAAAGCTCCTTCTAGTTTTGAACAAGGTGAATGACTGAGATGGACTATACGGACACTAAAGTGCAAAACCATGCCAGGAGGGTTGAATAAACAAGACGACCGAGCTACGCCAACAGACCGCACAGTCTTATGAATGACAGGGGAGTAATGTATGGGTTTGGCTGGGGGACGGGGGACGGGGACCACGATGCACTGGCAGGGGTTGCAATGTGCAGTATAGGAGGTTAGGGAAGTGCGAGGGGCCCCTGACCTGCATGCTGGGGCCTAGCAGGCCGTTGTGCTGGTGGTGCTGCAGGTGAGCGAACGCGTCACTGGGACTATGCACACCGGCCATCTTGGCCTGATGCCTCCGGAGCTGAATGAGGAGCAGAGTCAGCTCCTCTGGCTGCAGCCGAGGCCCGGGTTTTAGAGGCCGGAGGCCAGTGCGAGCGCAGAGGGAGGAGAGAAAATACTTGAGAACCATTCTGGGCAGTACAGTGGCTGAAAGAGGCCAATATCTCAACTTCTGCTTCACTAATGTACTCATTATAACTTAAAATGTAAAAGCTAGAGCAAACCATAAGGCATAAAAAACAACTTTGTAGGGGTCTACATCTTGATACTGTCACTGAGATGAGTCAACAAATAATATTTAGGGTATTCCTATTTATACCTTGATTAGCTGTCCTACAATTGGAAAACTGTCAACACTCTCAGACAGATATCTCTAATAATGAAAGTATACACTGACAATAATAAAGAGGACCGTACCGTTTTGCCATGCAGGCTGGGTGCACTGACGGTGTGTGTGATGTAGCCCATAGCTGGCATGGACCGTCTCTCTATTTGGGAAGTCTGCAGAGAAACAAAATTCATCAACTTGTTATCACAGATCTAATACAGTCAAATCAAACAGAATGCCTAATCCACTAAGTCATCTTCAATAGAGTGCTGAAAGTGAGAGAGGAGACCACTCTATCACATTAAATCAAACCATTGCCTCCAAGTCTGCAAACAAATTTGACTACACAGCAGATTTATTTTTTTCATCTATCCCTTTCTCCCTTTCATCACCCCTACTCTTATTTGAAACAAGGTGTGCCCTGAGTTTCAGACGCTACAGGGCTTGGAGAAATTTGACGTTTTTGCTTAACACACAGAATTAGCGAAAACCAGGCCCACTACAGAACCTTAAAAGGACACAAACAACAAGAGATTTAATTAACTACACATAAATTATACTAAACCTGCTTTCTTAAAATAACATTTGTTTGCTACCAGCAAGAGAAGCACTGTAAGCCATTCCCTTTGAGATTCCCATGCCACTATTTTTTTTGCTGTATAATAGGTTTTTTATTTAAATGCGAGATCAGAAGAAAGAGACCGCTGCTGATGTTTGAGATAGAGTAGAGATGTTTCTAGGGTGCCGAAGAGCCCTGGGCAAACTGGATTAGCCGCTAATAAAACATACTTCTTAATGATATTCCACTGAGGTATACAGATTGCTATTACTTAAGCGAGCTCCAGCCAGAGAGCAGCATCAGCCTCAAAGCTGCTGGGTGCACCAAAACTAAGTTCATTGCAGACTAAATTTAATTCCCATAAACATCGCTCCCTTGGTTCGTCCTGCAATGTCACTGTGGCTCCCTTTGTTAAAAATGTATCTTCTTCTGAAGGGTTTTCCATAATTGTGCGTCATTCTATTTTATGGTTATAATCAGTGTCTTGACGCTCGGGTGAATGATGGAGGAAACAGAGCATCTGCGACACTTTGTTTACTTGTGCAAGGCCAACGGGTTGGTTGTGAGGCTTGTGTGTGTTGGCAAATGCGGTGATGGTTTGGAGGGAGATCTTTTCACATGTGGAGGGTGTGGTGGGCAGACGGCGCAGGGTGTGGATGACAAGACGGCCCCTCGCTCCGTCTCCTGCGGCGGCGGGTGTGCTGTCTGAGCGCTGCGACGCTTTGGGGAGCGGCCTATGAGCTCAGGCTTTCGCTCACACATGCTCACGCCACCTGTGGAGCGGGCCTGGGTGTGGACTGTGTGAATCTGCGAGCGATTCACATGAGCATCAAAGTGCGCGCTCTGAGAAGCCGGAGCCTTCTCATGCCCCTCGCGCTAATCTTCCCATGGTGTCCTCGTGAGCTCACAACATCCCTCGAGTCAATAGACACCTCACATCCACAATCTGAAGCTACCGTGAGAATGAGACCTTTGTCATGTGGCTCACTACATGTGAATCATCAAGTTTTACTCCAGTCCCATGCCAATGACAGGCTACTGATTTAGCAGCATTACAGAGTAAAAGCCCCAGTGACTGAGAATCAGCACATGAACTCCCATTCATCCAACGTTGTGGGGAACTGCACCTATCACAGCACATGTTGGGCAAAAGGCAGGATACACCCTGAACTAGCTGCCCCTCTGTGGGGGTGGGATTATTGGGGGTGTGTTATTCACTCAAATCTCTCTTTCTATGAGTGTGATAGCAGAGAGATGCCACATGGGGAACAAACTTATTAACAACCACTCCTCTTCAGCATCCAAAACACACAGAGGGCTGTAGAGAGGACTGAAATGATCAATTATTATTATCAATGAATCAAAGTGTTTTCTCAATTAATCTTTTCATTCTTTTGTTCAATGAATATCAGACATGTTCACATTGCTTCATTTGTCCACTAACAGTCCAGAAGATACTCAGTTTATAGTCGCATAAAGGAATGTTTGGCCAGAGAAGGATTGCTGCTTTTACCTGAAGAATGAATTGAACGATTAATGAATTGTCAAAGTAGTTGCTGATTAATTTTGACTAATTAGTAATTGACTAATTATTTCTAATTATAAGAATTATAATTTCTAATTATCAATTATAATTACTACTTTCTCTTACAACTGGCTTAAGATCAAGTTAATCACTATATTGGCATTTAGATTTTTAATTTCATAATCAGTATTACTGACTGTTGTACTTAATGATCTCCATTAATATACTGCACATTTATATTATATTCATTATTACCATTTATGCCTGTATTTAACTGCACTGCACACCTGTTTCAACAAAATGATACATCTTTTTTTTATATCTTATGTTGTATTTTAGCACATTATATTATATGTTACATACTGCATCACTATATTGCACTATTTTATATTATATATCTTACGTTACTTGTGTGATCTTTTTTAGACATTTTTTGAGCAACAATTGCTCCCTTTTAATTGTTGTATATGTGACAATGAAGTTCTTAAAAAAACAGTTTATGTTTTATACAGTGATGGTGCAATAATTTTTTGTCTAAATAGTCTGGAGGAGATTTCCCTGAAGAAGCTCAAACTAAATGTCAGTGGTCCCTCCTCCCCAAGCAGGTACCTGAGACAACTGGGCACAGATGTGGCCGGGGGAGCTGGACCTTGTGCTGTCCCCGGGTGCCACTTCATCCAGGGGCCTGACTGTGCGTCTATCTGAAGGAGTGTGTGGCCTGCGAGGGGACAGGGGTGTGAAGGAGGAAGGGATCGACGGTGGGACTTCACACGGGGACGGTGGGACGGAGATGGAACGTGGCATCTCCACGGTAACCCTAAAAGATGAGGAGTCAGTGAAGTTGGGGCCGGTGTAGATCGGGGCAGTGGGGCTGCCGTGACGGAACTGCTGCCGCTGCTGCCACTCGTACAGCTGCCACACCATTCCCTCCTTGGTGGCCATCCGCTCGTCGGTGGACATGCGGAAGTGGCTGAGCCGGTCGTGGGCATACTTGTAGTCACTGGGCAGGTTGCACGTTGCCGGAGGAGAGTTGCTGCCCGATGGGAGACGGGGAGACTTTGGCAATGACTGGTAGGTGGCATCCATTGTGCTGGCTTTGGGCTTCAAGGGAGGAGTCCGCCGAGGGAGGTTGTACTCAGCAGAGGGAGCACTTAGAGATGAAAAACACACAAGCATTTTATTTACATAAAGAATCTCACATTATCTGATCACAACTAATTAAATTAATTCATTAATTAAAAGGAAAAACATTGAGCAGCTCATTTATACAATTCCTCACATTAGCCACTAGAGGGAAGCATTTACTCAAGATTTTCGCTCCTGTTAGAGATGAATCTTGGTTTATTCAAATAGACTGTGAAATCAAACTAACCTCTTGGGTGGGTCCCCTTTTTGAACTTTGACCCAGTGCTCCACCTGAGCCAGTGTGTTCTTCCTCTGCACATGTTTCTCTGTGTCTGCTCGCGAAACAAAGCCCCTCTGATAGACAAGATTTCCGTTTTGTTCTGGTGGCAGAGCCACTTGGATCACAGTTTGCTGTCCATTTTTGTGGGCCGCACCATTGACAGAGTCCGGAGAAAGTCTCTCTACTCGTTCTTCTGTGGCTGACTGGCTGGGCATCCCTTGGATCTCCAGTCCATACCTCCCCTTGTCTCCATGAGCCAGTTGAATACCATTATCCAGAGGCTCCTCTCCGTCTGTCCTTCGAAGGCTCTCTGGCTGAGCTGAGTTCTGTGCGATGTGGACGTGGTTGGTCTGCGGGACTGCCTGCTGCACGGCCTTCTTTGGCTTCTCCACCTCTCTGTGAGACAGGATGATTAAATACATAAACAAAAATGAATCCCACATATAAATAATTGCTTTGTACAGCCTATTTAAAATTGTGCATTGAGGTGTATAAGTGTTTCATTTTTGAACTATTACACATGGCTACACCTGTACAGTTATTCAACCATTGTCTAATTCTCCCACTTCACCATATATTATGATGAAATGCAGCACTACTCTTGAAACAAGGGATTACACAGCAGTAAGCAGTGGAGGAAAAAAAACATCATGGACACTGAGATTCTCTCAGAAAAGATCAGAGACCATAGGGAGTTATTTTATAGCTTTCCATCTTCACATGTTTACATAGAGAGGAAAGACTGACAGTGAACCCTCGCCGCAGTATGCATGCAGAGAGAATCATCAGGGAATAGAAATGACTCACTTTGTCTTCTTAAAACACCTTTGGGTTGTGTGCCACTCTTCTTAATGTAATCAAATAATAAGAGTTGCAATTCATGAGCCTTCACATTTAATTTCATTCATCCATAGCCCACTTAGGGGAATATCCAAAATTTCTCTCTTTCAAACTGATTACACTTAAAGATTTTTGCAGAATTAATTCCTGAGTATAAACATAGGAATAAAAGGTATATTATAGTTGATTGAGGTACATGTTATATGGCAGTGAAGTGATCGCCTCGTAGCGAACCCAGTGGAAAATGCATCATTTATTATGACTTCATTAGTGTGAAGCATTTCATATAATTAATGTTTGATTTTAAGGGACCAAACTAAGACTGGAATGTCAAGCACTTTCCTAAATAACAATAAGCACTGACTTTCATTGACCTCTAGGTGGCATCATTGTACAGACCATTCAAACCATGCGGCACATCCACCTAACGTGTCCAAATGCAGTACGTGATGTATTTACCTCAGACTGTATGGCAGACTATCTATGATCAACTGTAAATATTCAAACAGCAACACAGTCTCTGTACCTGGGCAGATTGTGTTGTGCTGTGTGAATTCTGCTGTAGAAACACATTGGGTGGCACGTGGGTGTCCATAGCTCACCCAGATGCATGACACTCAAGCACACACACACAAACATTTCAGTGGCCCAGAACAGACGGACAGGGTTGGACCTGCTGTGAAGACTGCTCATGCTGTGAAAAATAAGCCCATGTAGGAGAGTAAAAAGAGCCAGATTTTTCTAATGAAACTGATATTAAAGCAGTTAAGCACTGCTGTCCAGCACTGTAGTTGGTGAATACAAAATTGAAGTCCATAATGCTCCACCAAAATGGATGATTCAAAAGTTACATTTGTTTTAATACTGTCATACCCAGCTTCCACTTATGATACCATCTTCAGACAAATTCAGTATACAAAGACTGCCGGTGAGATGTTGGCCCTAAGTAGAAGCTCAGCCAATGGGAGAAGAGTATCCTCCTCTGGTAGAGTGAGACCAACCTCTTTATAGTGTGACTCTGCTGCATCAGCGCAGCCTGGTTCATGGCCCGGATCCAGCCATTCATGTCCTCTTGTGTGTCCGCACTGAAGAAATATGTCCGCATCCCGCAGTGTTCTGCCTGTGAGCCAATCACAGAGTTCTTATTGTAAATGTAGGAGCGCATTCCTGTATGGCTCGCCTATCAAAGGGAAAGAGATGGAGAGGGAGGGGGAGAGATAGAATATGAAGATGAAAATGTGAACTTCCTGCTGAAGTCAGGAAAACGCTGCACGTGAGGTTGATGAGTGAAAAAACTTTGCTTTCAGGTTTACTGAGATTGACAGCTGTCAACTCAGCGAGGACAAAGTTTACAGCAACATTTTACTGAAAAGAAAATAAGTGTTGGAGAAAAGTGCTGCAGCAGAAACAATGTCAACACTGTGTTGTTTCTGGCCACAAAAAAAGCAATTGTATTTTCCAACTGCTTTTGAAAAAAAAAGCTTCAGCACACAGAAATTAGACGGCAACTACAGCAAACAACCAGACAGCAGCAACAAAATGCCAATTATGGACATTTTAGTCAAGATACGAAAAAAGACATCATAAATGTTATAATATTACCTTTTTTATTTGTATGTGGTGATTTAAATCAGTCCTCAGCTCAAAACCCAATTCTGTGCTGACAACCAGCTATATTACAATAAAGGAGCATTTAGCTCCTTTTGGCAGTTTATTTTGCATGTATTTTATCTCGTCCTCACCCCTATATACTTTCTCTGCCTTCACAGTCACACAGACTATCACCTCATTTTAAATCTGCAAAATCTGTTGTACTAATCTACTCAATATACAGTAAAAGAGTGCAAAGGTTTAGTTAGTAATGTTTGATCATACTGTAGTTGTCTATAATCAAC
>JBAJHX010000001.1:26359817-26383635 GCA_037176925.1 Amniataba percoides
TTAGAAATGTGCATTCAGCAGCTATTAGCATGATATGAAACAGAATGAGCTGAGGATGGCAGTCCACTGATGTGAACTTTCAAGTGAAATCAAATACCTATTCATGCAAGACAGGAAGCCTGTGTGATTCAGGACGGCCGCCCGCAGAGAACAGTACTCACTCCGCCCCGCGCACACACACCGGGTCACAATGGGAGGCAATTGACCAACAGGGAATGAGAGAAACACAGTGAGATGAGCAAAAATCAGAACAGAAAAAACAGGAAGTTACAGCAGATCAGTGCTGACTCAGTAAGAAAGAAGAGAAATGACTCCGGCCGTGGTCTTATGGCAGTCATCACAGAAGCAAGAATGAGTAAGAGTGGCAGCATCAAAAGTGTTTTGATTCTTTTACGATCAGCAGCATCATCGGAATCACAGCCTGAGCTTCCCTGAAGGTTAAAAAACACTCTTACGTAAATATTTTAGAGAAGTATTGTACTTAGTTACACAACCTGTTTTCTTATATCTTCTCCATTTAACTGCTAATAGAATTCAGTATGAGAATAATTTAATGGCACCATCTCAAATCCATTATTTCCAGCACAAAGTGTAATCTGTAATCCACCATGCATGTCAGTAATCTCCAGTTGTTTAACACCAGACATCTACTGAGCTGCTGTCACGCTTACGTGGCAGTAACTGAAATTTACAAAGCACCTCTGATACACATAATTGAGTCTCCTGCTCTTTAATGCAGAGATCTTTTAAATACACGGCAGAGCCCGGGCTCATTTCACCTCACCTCACTTACACTCCCCAGCAAGTGGTGGGAGGAGACGGTGAATAGGGCTGAATGTATAATTAATATTCCCAGCAGCACAATTATCACACAAATTCCACTGCATGTAATATGATCTTTAAAAAGATTTGTACCACACCAGCGAACACGGACACGCACTCACACTCAGACATACACACATACTGTACAGCACAATCAGAGAACAAAAGCTGAAGTACAAAGGAGCTGAAAGGATTGCAACAGAATGCCCTGAAGCTGCAGTGCTGCATCAAACATTCAGGCACTATTGTTCTTTGCAACAAGCTCTGTGTTTCCACAAAGGAGGAGCTGGATAATGTTAACACTCTTGCTATAACCGAAAGACATACATCCCTTCGCTGTCCTCTGGCAGAATTAAAAAAAGAAAAAAGACTTTGCTGCATGCACTTATGAGGGTCCCCAAACACAGTGAAGAACGTCCTTCCCTCTTTGCAGTGAGTGAAAGAAATCAGACTGTCTGCATTACCTCTGTGCTAATGTCAACTCTTCAAAAAATGTGATCAGAATACATAAAGGATGGAGCTGCAGCCATCTACTGTGACATCCACCACCGCCTTTGTGCTCAAGAAATGTCAGTGACCAGACAGGCAGAAGTTTCAACCACACAAACAAATTTCAGAAAGTTTCAGTAGCAGAGTTGCTGGCAAAATGTAGCCTGCCTAAGTAAATGTGAATATAGGTTTGAATTTTCTGTTTCAGTGCAAAACAATACTTTATTTCAGAGCTTACCTTGAGAACTGAACAGAATAAGGCCAGCCTTATCAAACACATCAGTGTTTCATATAATACAGGGAATTATAAAAGTTTAAAGAAATACAATTATTTATGAAAAGACAGGCCATCATATCAAGGAAAAAGTAAGAAAGGACACAACACCTTGATTCAAAATGTTGATATTTGACTATTTTCAGTGCTGTGTGCTATGTACACATTTTGGTTGATGTTCAAGTTCTAAAGTTCCCAGATGTGACATTTAATGAGAGACTGTCTCAAAAAAGAAAAACAGGAAAAGAAACATGAAGGAGTAAAGGAAAATGCAATGTAGCCAGCAGAGAACCAACCAGCCTCCTTGTGTTACAGCTGGGGAAACTACTGTGAGAGGATTGCAATCAAATCCTGATGTGACGATGAATATTAATACAAAAAAACAATGATGATGGCTACGCATGGACACGACAACTTCTTTCACAGATCTGATCCATTGCCACGCCGGTGTTACCTTGAAAGCGTATTTGCGGTTGATGTGGTCATCGGGCTCGACCGGAGCGATGACATAACTGGGCAGAGGGATGCTGCCGAGCACCGTCTCCTCTCGGCTGTCTGTGAAGCAAGCACACACAACACAGGGAGTTCTGTCCCGGGCACCTGAAAGCAACAAACCCTAATTCTGCCAAAGTCTTTTACGATGTTTACGCGTGATTGCAGATTTATGAACAGCGGGAAAATTAGAGAGGCATAATTCAGGGGTGACTCTTGCATGGACGAGGCCATGTGGCAGCATGTGGCGCGAGGTGGCATGTGGCTTATCTATTATTCAGTGTGATTAATGGAGGAGAGGCGGTAGATGCTCTGGCAACACAAGCACAGATTACATCCCATAATAAAACACTCAAGTTAATAAGGAGGGAGAAGTGGGAGGAAGAGATAGAAAGATATGTCATACATCTAATTACAGGCTGTCATTAATCAAGAATTGTATCTTCCCTCAGAGCTCTGTGCGTCTGATTTAACAGTCGAGACCGTTTTCGCTCTGTGTCTGCTCAACTCTGGCCAAGTGCACTTTTCACAAACTCACCTTTGTAGTAAAACAAGCAGTAGTCCGACAAAACAAACCACTTCCGTTTCCACAGACGCATTCCAGAGCTGTCCTGGGGGTGAAGGGGGAAACGCAACACACAGTGTATTTAGAAATCTTCCTCGCAGCAGCACATTTTAATTCACATTTTAATTAAAAGGCTGAGTTTGGGAATACAGCGTAGTTAGCAGTGAGGAGGAGGGGGGAGAAATGGCTTTATTCTTATAATTAGAACAATAATTTAATTTCATTGAGGGTTTTTTTTTTCTCGCAGCATGTCACAAAGCTGCAGCCTTCACACACAGTGCTGGAGGTCTTCAACTTTCTCACTCTCTGACTGCGTTCGGTCTGTGCTTTTTTGTTTTAGGATTACGTGCTCTCCTGACACTCAAGTCAAGATTAAAATGTTTTAGTGAGTGCCGTCATTTTGTAAAGGTTACAGTTCATGACACATCATCTGCACAAAACCATAGAAACCACAAAGACACAGACTATACGCAGGGAAAGAGAGAACCACATAGAAACACTAAGAGTGGGGAAACCGTCACAATGATGTGAGCTGTCACATTTATCCTACGCCTGCTCTCCTCCACACAGCTACACCTGTTGTTCGGTGAAGAACAACCCTCTGAATGAAAGTAATCTGATTATGTGAAGACTGTGCCTGATTTTCACAACGTGACAGACTTTGACTCTCTAACTCGTGCACCCAGACACGTGACAGGTGGAGACTTTCTGACGGAGGAACCCCTCAGCTCACCTGTTTATAGAGCCAGCCCCTCACCACCACTGGGATGTTGAGGTTTCGTTTAATGGCGTGATCCCTCTTGCCGAAGCTGTGTACTTTGCCCGTACCTCTGGAGCTCTGCAGAACACGAAGGAAAACTCAAAGAGTTCATTCTGTGGAAACTGCAAACCAATTTACTGTGCCTATCTGAGGTAACAAACAGTGATTAATAAAGAGTTGTAGTCTGTGTGCCTGTGGCTCTCAAGTTGGTGGGGGCATATTTCTGTGTTTGAGTGAAAAACACAGATGCAGGAAAAAGTTTTGCTAACAATAAGTCGTTCAGTTAAAACCCACTAGTTTGTTTTACCAGTCGTTTCACATTTGTTCAAGATGGACGAACTTAAACTTAAATTAGATTACACAAGGGTGGGAACAAGTGTTTGAATCACTGGTATATTTCAGCACTGGTCTCCATAGTGGAGAGAATACAACTGCACAATTTTGTTACTCTCTCATATTGGGAAAATGGCCTCCTTTTTTGGTAACTTCCTTCTTTTAACACCCATAATGAGAAAAGGAAATACCAACTAGCCATCCCTGTGGCTGCCTGAATCCATTTATTATCAGGCATATTTTTAGACAAGGTCATTTCAGACCACATATTCTCTGTGAACATTAAATCATACTTTTTCTACAGAAACACCTGGGGTTGTCTGGCTGACCAGCTGGATAAAAGAAGAGAGAAAGGTTGAGGGGGAAAATATGCGTATCCAATTCCTTATACAGAGTCATAAATGTGACAATAATAATTTGAAATGCCAGAGGGACCAACACTGTTTGTTAATATGCCAAATATTTTCTTAAACATCTGATTAATTGTTTAGTGTGTAAAATATTAGAAATTAGTTTAGACAGTCCTTTCTTTTTAGAGCCCAAAAGCATCTCCTCATCATCGTGTTTTATGTTTTTATTGTCAGATCAACAGCTCACTATCGAGAAATATTTAGTGTACCACCATGTTACACTAAGAAAAGCTGCATCATTCACATGTGAGAGGCTGGAAGCAGCAAATGTTTGCTTTTTGAAATATCATGTATAATTAATCAGCTAAGTCCCACAGGGCAATAGCTGTTTTTAATGGGGCACTGACCTTTATTCCTGTGTTAAGATGTGCTGGGTTGTGAAAGTAAAAGGGGGGGCTTTGTGAAGAGTTCAGCTATCTTTCTTTCAGTGGCTCCCAGTGGCAGGGGAGCGTGAGAGGTTTCAGATTTCTTTGTGAACAAATTATTGTCCCATGCTCTTGTGGCGTTTCCCATATTCACTGACAAAACATGTTTGCAGGGAATATTTCCATGATGACTGTGGAAATAACAGCAAGTCCATCACAAAAATGAATCCTTTACACCGCACCCTTTTTCCAGTTCCACAGCACGAGTATTTGAGTTTTATTATGCTTCAAAATGGCTGGATTATTGCTCTCTGTGGTCATTAATCAAAGTGAGATAATGTCTTCTACAGTTGATTAAACCAATTTATCAACACCAGCATTAACAATAATCACGAAAGCTCCTTGAGCAGTTTGCTAGTGTTGTGTCAACTACAATAAATGTCAAGGAAGAAAACATAAAACAAACATTTTGGTTCCTTTTTAGGATTAATTTCCTCCCTAAAGTTTGTAAAACAGACTCAGCTCAAAGAACTGGGCTCTCAAAGAAGAGAAATGTCGATGCTCACCTTTGACCCTGCGGTGGCATCCACTGCTGCTGAGGTCACAGCCTTGGAGGACTCTGTGACCATGCTGGGGGATCTCTGATTGGCCGCTGACTTGGACATACGGGATTCTAACCTACAGGTGAGAAGAAGATCGGTAACACAGACGGGATGAGAAACATTGGGTACTGATACTCCCTCTCTCCTCTGACAAAGACACGCAGGGAAACGGAGCACAGCCCTGTGCTGAGCTTTCACATATAAAGGATATGACTATTTCCTGACACCGCCACGCGACCTGTCACAGCCAATGGCTTCACAATGGATGTGTTAACAGTGGAAGTTTTGTGTTCCAGCGGCCCCAGGGCACAAATCCACACACACCCAAATACCAAGCCGCACACTCACATTATCTTTCAACAGCTTATTTAACCCACATCCCAACTCACTTTTCCTCATGACATCACCGCTGCTATGATAACATCTAATAACATCAGATGGCTAAACATAACATTTCACTGTTTTTTTTTCCTTCAAGGTCTGGGGTTTTAAAATCAGCTTCATTTTCACCCTGATTATTGTAAAGTTTCTCTATGAACTGCCATGCCCAAACTCTTAAAACCGAAATGATCTATTACCTGTGTGAGCAAAACTCTTCAGTGCTTTTTCCTCACTCTTCAATCAAATTAGGTGTGATTGATAACTTTTGAACATTTGGCTGTTCCTTTTCTCACTGTAAACTCATAATATAAGCTATAAATTGTAAGCACTGACATGAGATAAATGCTGATGTCAAAGCGCAGCTCACCCAACACTAGCTGCACAACACTGTACCAATAACTATTTGTGCGATGCCTCATATACACCCCTCAAGGTTAATGGAATGAGGTGGTAAACAGCTCCAACCTTCAGTGCAGAATTACACAGAGGCAGGTTATGATGGTTCAGACAGAAATGGGACTATTTTAGTTGACATTGCGGTGATAACTGCCAAATATCCTCCAACATGAAGTGAAACTTCAAAAGAATTGAACAAAGAATTGCATGTATTACATCATGCCTTTTCAATGTGTTGCATCAAAGATTCCCACACAGACAACATGGTTAATCTGAGGCGAGTCTTAATCTGAAATATTGGACAAAGTGACAACGAGCCAGTTTATTGGTCACAGTTAAAAACCATTGACAAGGCCTGATGTAGTAGTAATATAGGCTAATACATGAATGTGAAAGACAATACACTTGAAATTAATCATTTTAAATGAGTAAAAACTTTGCCTGAAACTGAAGTTACATAATGTATGTTGGAACTATGGTGATCAGCACTGCAAGCACAGTGGTAGCGTCAAGTATTTTTTTTCCAGTTATCAGCTTGTGTTCACTCCCGCAATTTCAAGGACAATTCTTCCAGGATGCCGCAGACTTTTTTTCACCCGTATGTGCTTTAAAAAAGGATATATCATAGATAAAGGCAAACAGGAGACAGCGAGGATCAATTTGATTTAACAAGGTCCCAGAAACATTTCTTGGGAATTTATGTCCGTGCTGATTAAGTAATAACATATAGTTCCAGCAGCATTTTTCATCCACAAATCCTGCTGACCTCTTGTCACATCTCATTTCGAAAGTGCTCTGCTGGTGTCAATCTGGAGACTGTGCAGACCTCAAGATTAAAATAAAGTCAATGTCACAGTTAAAAAGTACATTTTCCTGCTATAAGAAGCCATTTGCAAGAGAACTGTGAGGTGACTATGCTGAGCCCAGGATGTGCACCAAAGGTCAAAGTTATATATGTATAACTTCTGAAACATTTTTTTAAAAACTCATCTGCAGCCAGACAGCTATATATAATTGACATGTAATTCACAAATACTTGGCAGCACCTCCTCCTGGCTGCAGGAGTGAACTTACAACAGGAAGCAATGTGTGACATGTCTCTGACAGCGCTGCCACTGGATCCCTGCATTGTTCTGCAAAAGGGTTAAAAGCAGCACTAATGCTACTGTTTTTTACTGCTTTGTGTGCCGCACCACACTGAGGCTAAGGAAAAGGATTTAGGGCTAGAGATGTGTGTCAGAGACTACAGCATAAACAAAAAAATGCTGGTAGAAAGGGGGAAAAAGGGTGAGACCACAGAGGAACATGTTGGAGTATCTGCACTCACAGCCTGGACTGCAGCCAGCCTTTTTACAGGATGCTTCTGTCTTATCAAGGGGACTCTGCTGCTTTATGTGAAGCTTTCACACTGTTTACCACCACTGTCATTGGAATAGTTCCCCAAGAGATTTGTTGTGGCATGTGGTGGAGAGGAGCGATATTTCACATCCCGAAGTGTGGAAGGGGGAAACACTAAGCTCCATCTCTGCCTGCTTCTCTTACTGTGATAGAAAGGAGGGCATATTTGACGCTTCTAAATCCTTTCAGGCAGCGGGTGTACATGAGGAGAGTTGACGAATTGATCATAGTGTGATAATCTATAACAAAGTCAGGATCTTCAGGCCAGCCAAGCACACGCTGATCGACCTCTCTGTGGGGAAGGGCTTCCTCAAGCTCTTTTTCCTGCTCTGCCCTCAATCCGATACAGGTCCCCGGGGAGCACACGGACGCTCTCCGTTCTTGGAAAGGAGTCAGCGATTCATGGAAGAAACCAGCTTCCTTTTCAGATATCATTATATGCAGAATGAAGCCTGTAACATCACCGTGACAGTGAGCAGAAGCAACAATTTTGCAGCCGCAGCGAGGTCATGCCTGGGTCGCACACATTCAATACCAACAGCATTATAAAACGAAGGATGAATGCAAGAGGCACAAAAACATGGCAATAAGATAAACAGAAGCTGATTTAGAAGAGAAAGAAGGCCCATCCTGCAGTTTGCAGTGTGTGCACTGCACCACAGGGTGGTTTGGAGTTGTTCAAGTTAAAATATAATTCAAACTGACTCTGCATAACCTACAATGTTACTGAATTCTACATCGTACATCTGCACTAAAGCTGCCGTTTTGACATCTCTGTTGTTCTAGATATTGAGCAAAAACTAGAACAATCCAGACACAAAAACTCATAATTCTGTTGCTCAAAGCTGCTTGAACGGACTAGAGCTGAGTGCTGTGGATTCACTGGGGCGGACAACATGCACTCTAATAAATTTGTTGGAGTGTTCCTTTAACAGCAGAAATAATACGTCACTTTATTATTCTTAGTGTATATGCTGAGATTAGGTTTCTTAACCTCACTGTGTGAGGGGCATAAGATTGGTGCTATTCTTATCATGGCTTAAAGAGATTAGGTCTGGCATTTAAAAGTAAAAGAATCATTCCATTACAGATGAAAAAATGCAAGTAAGCTCCTTGATGGTATACAAATCCAAGGCTCAACAGAACTGAACTAGGGATAAGAGTTTCAGGGAATGAATGACAGTGGAGGATGCTTTAAGAGGCCATATTTCAATCAGTGCTTGACACTCAGCCTGCTTCTGCCTATAGTGGAATCTGCGCAATGCGTGATCATCTTACCGCAGCCAGCCTAAATACGATCAGACACCTGCTGCCTTATATATTGCTGTAAAACCTGCCACACAGCTTTGATGGCTTTGCAGGATGAGAGTCACACAATGACATTAAAACAATGGCAATAAATCCAACTGCCATGCCATGCTATGGACAGTAGACAATGAAACCAATGGTTTTTTTTCATTTACATGTCAAGTGCAGTTCCAATTCTGAAAAACCTCAGTGATATATTCATATTTAATATACAGTATATGTGTCAAAGATGTCTCTTTTTAAAAAAGGAACACTTACTTGGCACATAAGAAAAAGTATTAAAAAAAAAACAAGATTAGCATAACATGGCTGATTGATGAGACAGATTCATGAAACCAGATGTGATATGAAAAAGCACATGTGAGTGTTAGCTGTGCACATTACCCTAAATTCTATTAAGGCAATCATTTGAGGAATAATACATAAGAGTCTCTGGGATTCAAAGCCACTCACGAGTGCAGTCAGTTATGAATACCATCATGATAATAAATACAATAATATAAAGTTAGTTAAAAAAAAATGACTATGCCCATCTCTTGTTGTGTTGTGATTATGACTGCAGCTCATTTTCCTGCTGACCTGTCTTTGCTCTGCTTGTTACTGCAGAAAAAAACAACTCCCCCCCTCTTTGTGATATGCTTTATCAGGGACAGTGACATGCTATTTCCCCACCTATTTCTGGACTCCCACCGCATGACCTTGAACTAACCTCGCTGTACATTTAAGCAGGCAGTATAAGCACCATTCCCAAAAACAAGACTCGCTCACCTGTCTTGTAGAGTGTATTCTGTGTTTTCAGGGGAAATCTGTCCAGTCACGGGGTGCCGAAACGACGTAGCCCTTAGGTTGTGGCTGTGGGACAGAGGGAGATGGAAAAGAGGGAGGATGGGGGGAAAACAACAGCAAGGGAGAATACAGAATGAGTTTCCAGTCATTAATCATATTCCTGCCTGATCACATTCCCAGCATGGCTAACTTTTTATAATTCTCCTCTGCCGCCAGTTCAGGATACAGCAAAAAAAAAAAGTTGGGAATACAATGAACGCCTCAGTCAAATGTAAAAGAATCTATGTTAGCACTGCGACCGGGTCGGGGAGCACAGCTCATATTCTTTTACACAAAGCGTAAGGCTCAGCACTCTGAGCCAGCTCGCCTGGCTTTATTGATTTCAGTCAGATGGGGCCATTCATTGCTTTAACTGGAGCATGAACGCATGTTACTGTCACACGATAGAATAAGAAACAGACAAGCAGCTAGTAGTGATGGTGTAGAGGACTGAAATATTATGCCAGGACTCTACTTCTTTTTTTTGTGACTAGACAAGGTGACTGGAAGATTGGGACTGTTTCATTTAAAGTTTTCCAACAAAACCACAGAAAATATGTAAAAAACAAGATTGAATCCATTTTTGATCACTGATGTATTTATGCTCAACTTCATCATCGAACTATCATGGCCAGTTGAGCTTCAAATCATTCATTGTGTTTAGCTTTGCATTTCATTTAGTTTCTCACACTATTTACATTAAACCCCACTGCAGCAGAGGGCCTTTGAGGTGTACGGCGATCCAGGATTAGTTCGTTGCCGCTGGTACTCAGTACTCCCATCCATTATCCCCTCACACTGTGACACATCCCTTGAGATGCTGCTGGCTTTTCAATTTTACTTTGCATGCACATAAAAATGCAGAGCCTTAGAAACTTGTTCTGTAGAGACATTATACAATGTAATGCTACGGGAGAATTTCCAGCTTCGGCATTTGTCATAACAAATATAATATAATGTATTAAAATATATAAAGGCCAGTGTTTCTTCTCAACTCAGCAAGTGTACCTGAAAAGGAGACAGCTATTTGTCTGAGCATGAGAATTACAGATATAAAGAGCTGAAGTCTTTGTCCCAATCAAGCAGTTTGAAAAAGTGAGAGTGAAAGTGTGTGTGTAAAGTGTGTGAGAGTGAGTAAAATCATCCACTGGATGGCAAAAGTATCCGTTCAAGTCTGCTTTTGTTGTTTGTGACTGTATTTTATTCCCTCTGACCCTCCCTTATCTTTTCCCATCACCATCATACACAGTCTATTACAGCAGAAACATCACAACACTATTTTTTCAGCAGAAGCTGTGAAATACTGTGAGCAAGCGAACAGTAAAACCAAATGCAGACACATACACATGGGTGCAGATAAACACATAGCTGAGATAAACATGTTTACACTATCCTAACAAAAAAGCGCACTAAAGGGTAAATATTTGTACATATAACCAGCAGGAAGGGCTGGTGTCTCTGAGGTCACAGCTGCAAAACTTCAGTACCATAAAGGTGCAGAGTGATAGGAACAGAAGGTGGTGCCTCACTGCATCACCATGCAGCAAAGGGAGGGGGGACAAACCGAGCCGGGTGGAGAGATTTATGAGTTGACATTTCACAAAAGTTCACAGGGCGTATTGAGCAGGAGTGATGCTGAGCGATTCTGCACAAACAGACAGCATGACATCAGACGTAAACAATGCATAAAAGCTACACATACGCTCATCTGAAAACACCTTTCAATTACACATTCATGCACACACACAGAAATACACACACATACACACACTGAGGCTTGTTCCTGGTAACGATTCATAATTTGCTGAGCTGCGCTGGGTGCACACAGCACTGCACCAGCATCCCCGGTTAATTAGGAATCTGCATTCTTTGAAGCTTTTGTTTTAGCCGCATTACTTCTGAACTATTTGTCACGGAATTTGCAGCATCCCCAGTTGGTGTGCAAACACTGCAGCACAGTGGGTCTATTTGTTTGCTGAAAGCTAGCTCCCATCAAACGCTTGTGACAATATTGTCCCAAAGGAGAGAATGAACTCCTGCGGCAGAGGAGCTGAAGAACACTGCATTCTGGATTATGTGCTGGGGACACAGCTTTGTTGTCGGTGCCAGTCAGATGCAGCTGCTACTGTAGAATTTAATATCGCAAATATGATGATGATGATGATAGTGACTGCAAAAATTGATGGGCTGTCATCATGTAACGCATTACTCAAAGGGAAAACAAAACCACTTTACAGTCACCTCTGCTGATTTTTGAAAGATGATTTACATCACACTGATTTGGGTGCAGTCATTTTTTAAGTGAATCAATAACTTGTGTATCTCCATCTCTGCAGGGATGTTTCGCATCACTGTGCAGTACCTATCCTGTGTTAGACTAAAGATCATGGTTCAGGGGAAATTTTTGTTCCAAAAGCAGGCACTGCCTCACACCACCATGCACCACGCTGCAGGGCCCCGAAACACTAAACATCAGGTCAAGTAGAGTTTCTGTTTCCATTAGGCCAGATAAAGATGGGAAAGAATGACTGGCATCTCTCCGTGCAGAGGGGCTCAAGAGGGCTTCACTCAGTGTAGCGGTGTTAACGTGTACAGTCGAAGTGTTTACACGATGCTAACAACTGTTTGAATATCCAGCTGAGAAAAGAGGTTCTGTGAGCTAACTTTATTCTTCTGCATACAGCCGACCCTTGCAGCAGTAAATTGTGGATGCTTTTTAAACTGGGTAAACCAAACTTAACTGTGAGCAGTGAGTAAGCTGCGGATAGGATGGCAGCCTAGTTTTGATTTCAGCCAGGGCTTCTCCTCAGAAATGTGTAAGAACAGCAGCACTGCAGCTCAAATCAGCTCTCTCTCTCTCGTCTCTCTCTCTCTCTCTCAATGCTGTAACAACTGGAGTCCACGGTTCAGCCCTGGCATGCCAGACCAAACACGAAGCTCAGAGTAATCCCTGTCCAACACAGGGGCTAAGTCTTGGCAGCAGGGGCAGCGGGGGCACGGTTCACTGGTTTGCACACCTCTAACTCTCTCTCTCTGTCTCTCTCTCTCTGTCTCTCTCTCTCACACACCAACAGAAACACAGCGAGGCTCCAAACTGCCTCAGAACAAACATCACTCCATCTGCTCACGTCAACTCCTGTGTCTATTTGCACCACTCTCCCTTAGAAAAGAAACCACAGTGGGGAAGAAAAAGAAAGAAAACTCCCCAAAACTATACCCACTTCTAACGTGCATCTCTCTGCTTCCGTCTGCTTACTTCCTCTGCTCTGCTGTATCACACACACAGTGGAGACGGCCTCACCTGCTGCGAGACAGTGAATCACCGTAAATCAGCCGTGGTGCCGCGGGTCGTGGAAATCCTCTCGGCATTAGTGGGGCAGGTGGAAGACGCACAGGGTCTCTCACAGCAGCTGGTATCCGCAAAGAGCGAATTGGAGATCGGAGCCAGCAGGATGAGAGCAGGAGGGGGAGCTCTTTATCTCTGCTTTTTTTTTTTTTTTCCTGCACAAGCGTGCTGTCTGAGTTTCACCCCACACTTGCTGGGCGGATGCAAGAGATGCAGCTCCCTCCCATCAGGGGAATACCTCTGTTGCTAATCAGATCCTCCTCCCTATCCATTTCTGCTTCCCATTCTTCACCTTTCACTCCCTCTTTCCCCAGAATTGCAATTGCTAAACAGCAACTCTTTCACGAAAATAGTAAGTTATGCAACTTGTGTGCCTCAGGCATCTATAAAGTCTTGAGAAAAAACTTCAGTTCAGTTATAACCACTTTCTACAGTGCTGTCAAACCCCTTCCATAATAAAACTGTCATATATTTAAATGTGTTTTGGTAAGTGTTTGACTCTCGGTTGCACAGGTGGTATCCTCTGAGTGGCAGATTTGCAGCTAAAGTAATGATGACAAGAAGGCATGCTGGAAAATGTTCTTATTCTTAATGAGTAAAATATTGTCCCGTGACTGGTCAGGTCATCTACAGTCTACAACAAGCTGCTTTGAGCACATCTTTTAAGTTAACATAAAAAAGTGTGTCTTTAACCCTCCTACAGCTGCAGCACTCGCATCATCTTTTGCTGAATATCTGCTGTGCAGTCAGTGGATTGGCTTATTCAGCTCTTCAAACCATGACCACAAGATTAATATTAAACATAAATCAAACAGAGAATCTAAACCAGCATCCAGAAATATCTTGCAGCTTGTAAAAAATAACCTCTTAAACTTCTTGGGCCCCTTCAAGGTCACCTCAGGGTCGTTGGCGTCCACTCTTTGAGGCACTGGTTTAACAGTAACATTGATCTGTGACCTTCACTAAGAGGGAATCCAAACTAATCCTGAGGAATGCTGCCCAGAGGAGCAGGTGGTACCAACATACTGTAGGCCTGTTGTACATGTTAAATCAAACAGACAACCAGTGGAAATCTAAAAGAGCATCCAAGTCTAGAAGGTCTGAGTTTCCTGTTTCGCTGCTAGACTTTGTCCATTTATTCTTAATTTAAATGCAGTTTAATTCAATGATATCGCTCTTCAATTAAAAATACATTCTGACAATACGATGCTCTAGAATTTAAAGCAGTTACAGCCCACAGAGGAGCACAGACACAAGAGCTCTTATGGCGAGCGATTATTTTCAGTGCTGTGAACGCGAGCACAAGCAGCCTCTTGTCTCCCTCCCTGTAGCTCTCATAATGAGCATCACAGCATCAGTGTGGCGTCTGAACTCAAGGAGGGTGAATCATGCAAGTTATAGAAATAATAAAACAAAAATAAAAAAGTGACATTTTAAAGTTTTTTTTTCTTTCAAATAAGCCTTATATCGCACCAATACACAGTTCAGAAAAAGTACAAAACTACATATAAAAATGGAAAAAAAACTATGAAAACATCAAAAGAAGAAAAGGAAATCCTTCAGGCACATGGCTCTTACACCTCCAGCAGGTCTGCACCTGAGCTTCACCTCCAACAATGACGGATCCTGAGAAGA
Source organism: Amniataba percoides (assembly GCA_037176925.1). NCBI lineage: Eukaryota > Metazoa > Chordata > Actinopteri > Centrarchiformes > Terapontidae > Amniataba > Amniataba percoides. Next base: position 26,374,219 of record JBAJHX010000001.1, read on the forward strand.
GGCTTATCCCACAGACCGAATTTAGTTCAGCATGATGAACAAGTCGTGGATACTAAAATGCATACAACTAGACATACTATGCTGACATAACTCATCCAGAGAGGACTGGGCTGCACAAATTAGCGACACAGCTAGTACTGCAGATCTGCTGAAATTGGATTATAAAATAAAATCCACTCTCATAGGGCACAGGTTAGCCCTTTGACAACTGAAACACATTATGATTTCATTAAACAACTCATGATTTTAGTCAACATTTAACAGAAGAAAATACTTGCAAATTATTAACTGCAACAATTACTGTATGAATGAGTTTAAGTTAATCAGCAGATTTTAATTAACCAATGAGAACTTTACTTCATGGTCACGCCCCAATCTGTCTAAAATGCAACAAACTTAGTTTTGAACAATGGATATTACACAAGGTAGAAAATGTCTTTGTGTTCCACATAAATTACATTTGATATGTCAGATTTCTTATGTACTTTTTGTGACATCAAAACAACTCACCCATACCTTATTTAGAGGAAACATTACAGTCCATATTCACTTGATGATTAAGGCACTTACTGACTGATTATGGCAAATTTGCGCAGCTCAACGGAAACTCACCTCTTGAACCAGTGTGGTGAAATGAATGTGATATAATCGCTTGCATTTGGCCATGCATTGTAGCTGTGGATGAAGTAAAACACAAATCAATGCTGTGCAGCTAATCACCAGAGAACACACAAACAGCACTCATTTATTTCAGCTCGGCTGCTGACTTCATTTTCAGACCGATTCAATTAGCTGCAACCAATGCATCATTAATATCAGCAAGCTGTTTGCGCACTAAGACAAAAGCCAATCAAAGAAGCGCTGAAGAACACATTAGAGGTCAAATGAGGTGCCATGAACCAATACTGAACTCTGTAATAACAACTATCTGTGTGAGTCTGCCGCCCCACCCGAGCAGTATGAATTGGTGACAGCGCATTACATCGTGAGAGAGAGAGAGATATCGTGGACCTCCTGAAACGCCCTGTAGCATCCCAGGCATAGCAGGCAAAATTAATTAAGCCTTATTAACAGTGGTTGGTGCACAGTATCCTGACGGGGAGCCATTACGGAGATAACCATTCTGCAGCAGGATTTGCACATGTTGACTGACCTTTATCAGTTTCACGGCCGCAGCCTTGCTCGGCTTCATTTCCCTGACATTTGTGGAGGAATTACCTCTCCGAAGAGTTAGTGGGAGATTCCAGTCACTCAGCATGCATTTCACACTGACTGGCTGGCCGGCCTTTCCCTGTCATTGCACCCATTCACTACTATCATCATCATCTTCATTGTTTACAACTGCAGAAATTCCAAGTCGGGTTGACAGCATCATGTAGTTACTTCAACCTTAACAGAGAACAGTGGCGCCTCTGTACACACACATATGCACAGTCTTTGAAAACTGCATCCATGGAACAGGAAAACCAGGGCCTGGGCTCTGCTCTCATGGAGCCTGTGGCCATCCAGCAAAGCACTCAGGCTCAAACGGGCCAATGGAGAGGAGAAACAGGTGCAAGGAGTTGCCAGTGTCTGTTAGCCTGTCAAACAGAGGATTTGGCAGAAATTGAAAGGGCTATCACCTTGTTAACATTCAACACACACGCAGTTCTGACACAGCACATTTCATTGCAGTCACAATGGTCCTTTTGGCCGTCCTGTTCCAAAACATACGCAGGGCAACAGCTAATTGCGCTGCAGCGGACGCGGGAAAGAACTGTGTTGGGCCAATAACAGAGAATTAGGATGCAAGGAAACATCGCTCTCCATGCATGAGACCCATTTTGAAAATAACCCACCACTGAGGAAAATGTGGGTATGCTGGATGCTGTTGCAGGACCTCAGAACATCTTTTGCCAAAAATAGGTGTTGTTCATCAGTTACATCTCATTTCACGCCTGCCTGATTGGAAATGAAATGTTTTCAAACTCTAAGGGGACAGCAAAACTGACTTAACACAAGTGCACAAACACAGGCTTCACAAAGAGCAAAGACCCATCTTAATATCTTGTAAACAAGAGGGTGTTCGCTGTGTTGCACTGTTATTAACTTGTTATAACCTGAAGTTGTTCCAGCAAATGCTGATAAAAGTGAGAGATGGACACCTACACGACTGTGAGCACATCAGCACTTCCTTTGCTCCATTGGCACAGATAAAGCTGGCTGATAAATATTTATAAAGGGTCATTTGAAGTAACACTCCAAAGAAATTGGGGTTTTATAATGCCTCCAACCATGACAATAAAAGGACCTCCAAAAGCACTTATCTTAAGGATCGATAGCGACAGGGATATGCTGCAACAAAGGAAAAAGTTAGGAAGTTTTCTGGAGCAGGCATTTCTCTAGGGAATAAATCAATGTGAGCTCCCTGCGGCTTTAAGTCAATATTTAATACCGCAGATTTACCCTGCATCTTACTCACTGAATACTGATGACCCAGAGCAACCAGCAGTCGTCTTTATGTCATCTCTTCATTTGTGCTAACAAGATTTGTCAGAATCTGAAGAGTGAATGTGAGTTTGGTTATGGTGAGTGCAAGCAGGGGAAAAAAAGCTGATACTGTTGCACACCTAATCAAAGCTGAAATGAGGACAGATTCATTGGTTTTCTACCTAGGCAGTACTAAACACTAGCTAAATCATTAGTGTGCATATCCAACATTTCAATAACTTCAGTTTGGAGAAACCGAACGTCCGCGGCAGCCTCTCACTGGACAGTCAACTGTAACAGTCAATAACACCTTAGAATTTTGTATTAAGTCTAATTTTAGGATACAGAAAGCGCACATGAAAGCCAGACAAATCTTTTTTTACATTGTACTCATAAAATGCACAAAGAATGCTTCCTTTAAAGTTTAATGTACTTGCATTTGAAAAACTCGCTGTTTCTGACTCCTGTGAAAAAGATAATAAAATCCAACAGAAAGCATCGTTTGTGACCCTCTGTTAATCCACAGTGGACATCTTCACACAACAGATTGAGAGAAAGGGGCTACTTTAAATGTTGTGGGTGAGGGGGAGGTGGATATTCTTCTCTGCTGCAGTGCTGGATTTGGAATTAATCTGAAGTGATCTGCTGAAATAGCTACTCTTAAACAACATCACAGCAGCATAGGTGGTTTGAAAGTTCGGACATTTTGGCAGGCTTGGAAAAACTCCCCTTTCTCTAAAGCTACGGGTGAGAAGATTTGTTACCGAGACAAAAGCACACAATCAGCAAAAGCATCACATACCTGACAGTGCAAAAGAGATGAGAGACAGCCTGCAGAGCACATCAGGGGAGGATGTTAATCTCAGCTGCAGCCCTTATTTGCACACAGACGTTATCAGAGGAGCTCATCGACTGATACCATTTTCTAATAAAAGGACAGCTTTAAAATGCCGAATCAGTCAGACAAAGTGAAAGCCAACAGGAAAGGAATCAAACACTCCTCTGGTCAAAGCTGAAACAAATGATACGTCATTAGCCGACAAATGTGGGCTGTGATCACAGCATCTATAGAGGAGGTTCAAAGCCACTCTGCTCCCCCTCGCTGACACACACACCTCCACCTCCATGACATCAAGTCAGCCTTTATCATGATAAGGAGTGTCACATGAGCCAATCTCCTCAGGGAATGACAGGCTAACAAAAAGGAACATGGTGACTTTTTTTACCTCTGTTCTCCTGAGGCTCCAGGTGGCTTTCAACCACTGCAGGACAGAAGGAGGTGAAAATACGTGACTGACAGTGAGGGATCTGACCATGAAAGGTGAAGTATAGGGAGGTCATCGGTGTACACGGGCACAAAGTGAAAACAACGCGTCAGCACTCAGCAGGGCAACAGTAACAGCTGCGTGTCCTCTCTTACTGCTCACGCTGGATCTGCCGGGCAGCACTGCAGCTCTGTGAGCAAAACATTTGAAAATAATTTGGAAGAAATGATGGGATTGGGATCCTCTTCCTCTGCATTTATGGCATTCACTAGCAAAGTAAAAATGAAAACACAGAATAAAGAATCTACTTTGAATTGTCCACTAAACTAAGCCATTATGTCAGAAGTTTTTCCTTCTTTGTCCATCACCTACACTGACAACATATTACACTGTCAAAGAACCATCAAGCGCCTAAAATCCCACCTACAGCATGCGTTTGTCTTCTGTGTAAGAGCTCATTTACTGTGGCAGCACTGTTTCAGCAAGTTTTCTCAGCTGAACTAAGCATATTTGTGGCATTAATGTCATCACACCAATTTACTTTCTCAAGCAGGGACACCTAACAGGCTCTACTTCCTGAAAATATGAGGTTGCAAATTGGATTTGACAACCAAGACTATGCTACGGGAGATGGGAAATGATACAGAAAAATTAGAGAGAAACAACCATGAAGAGTAGCATCTACAACTGAGACCTGAGATGTTTTTAAAGGAAGAAATATGATGTTAAATGTCCGCAGTTGGCAAGTACTTACCGTAGTTCTATTTAAAATATCATTCAAAGAACAGGAGCTTGGCAGAGAAAGAGTCCCAAAAAGGTTGAGCATACATTTGAAGTTGATGGCAATTATCTTGTGATTAAGGTGGTTATGATGAAACGTAACTATGGGTGAAATGTGACGATTACACATGATGCTATGAAGCTATAGATTGGCTTCAAGAGTCAGAGGAGAGAACAGTGTGACTCCTGTTTTTAGCACTCTTATACAATAATTTTGCCATGTGACTTAATTTGTCATTCTACCTGTACCCTCACTGTTATGCATAGAGTGTCAGATTTCTCAGACATTTAATGCCAGTCAACGTGTGGTCCGTTGAACAGAACCAGTTGCAGCATCCGAGCATCGCCCAACAAGCCGGATCCAAGCCAATGATTCCAGTCAGGAAAAAGGTACAGTAACCACTGCTGATGATGGACATCTCGAAAACCTCTGACTCTCAAATGGAAATGCACTGAGAAAATCTGACGAGAATGATGCGTGGATAGCAACTGCCAGCCCAGCAGGCTGGATGATCACGAATGGGACCTAATTAGAATGAATGCAATCAAATGCATGTAATTATGTTCTATCTCAACCCCAAATTATTTCTTGTCTTCCCTTTCCCACACTGACATAGTGGAGTGATGGGCAGGCACACAGGAAGACATCAAAACTCATTCATCTTTCACATGATGGGGGACATGTGATATGGTGCTGCCATCAGTCAGCTATTCAGATGGGCTCAAGCACGTCTTCATTTGCCAGTCTAATGAGGCCCGCTACAGAAAAACAAAAAATCTATAACTATATAACAAAATATACTCAAAATAATTCAAACAAATAAAATGTTTCACATTTAAACTGTCAAAGTTCATATTTCTTTGTTTTCTGTTACAACCTGAGACTGCACACATTTGCCTGTGGCTCCTGAAATAGAGCATCTACTTGAGTGTCCAACGCACACTGCGAGGCCAAACACGGCTAATCACCTCACTGTGCAATGTAGGACAGAAGGGGATGTGAAGTAGGGGGGAATGTTAAAGCTGAAAATCTGTACTCTCATCTGGACCTAAACAAAACAGAACCACCCAGAGAATTTAAAGCACAACAGAGCAGAACGAAACCTTAAAGCATAAAATATTGTCGGATAATATCTCTTTCACATGCATCTAAAAACAGGCAGTTCCATTTGAAATGAAAACAAACAAATCATCAAGATCATTCTCCTAGTGTGAAATGGTGGTTACTGATTAAAGTTTCATTACATCCCCACAAAAGAGACATAAGGAGTAATTCATTTGAATTGACCGACTCACCCTTGGATGCCTTCGGGGAGCTCCACCCATGTGTAGGAGGCTTAACTAGCATAATGATCGTCGCACTGTCAGCAGAATTAAAAACTGAGCATATTAGAGAGCTCGAGGTTTTGAACATTAACAAAGAAAGGATCATTGTCCATGTTCCCATCTGGAAATGTACCAAAACAAGACAGCTGAAACATGTCGACTGTTCCCAAGTCAGCTGGATCCTGCACACCTCCCCATATTTCTATCTAATTCATCAAATCTATAATTTGTTTGTTCTGATGCTCACTAGATGATGTCATGAAGTTCAAGAGGAAAAAAAACAAGAATTCTTTAAACATAATAAGGTTATTATGCTATTAAGTCACATTTGGTTTAAACATTCTGCACATTCTGCTGCAGACATTTTCTGGAAATACTTTAACAGTCTTGTCATCTTCTCATCTCTGTGTTTTTACTGGAAGGAGTGTTGATGAACCCACTGTGCAGATTATCCTCAAGGAGGGCAATTAAGAGCAAGAGCTAAAAATGCATCTCCAACGACCTTGTCAGTTTTCTTAAAAAACAGAGAAATCCGTCAATAATGAGCCATCTGAGTGTATCTGAAATGTAGAGGCAACAAGAAAGCTGAAATACTTTATTCATCGAGAAAAAAATAGTGTTAATTAACATTTGCACCTTGCAGCTACACATTTTTAATTCAGCATTTGCTCTCAGCCCAGCGGGTGGCTTTCTTGAAGAAAACTCTGGAAATGTAGTGCATCAAGTAGTGTTTATAGTGGCATTTATAAATCTGATGATCAACAATGGTTGTGGTATGCACAGTTCTTATTAATGTTGTAATGAAGTGGAGCAATCATGCCCATTCCCCACCCCCCCACAATGTCCCTATAAACTCTGGGCAATCATGTGACTGCTCCTCACCATCTATGTTACACAGCGGAGGAAGATTATTCAAGATTCACGTGCACACATACACATGCATTTACAGAGCAGACTTTCCTGCTCATCCTCTCAGATTAAATATGTTTCTCAACCATTTCTCTGATGAGTGCCAAAGCAAAATTAGGGACAAGGAGAAGCAGAAAGGAGAGCAGAGGAGAGGAAGGAAATCTGGGGAAATGGGCTCTGCATCATACTGGCACTTAACTGCATTTGTCATTGAAATTCATACAAAGCACACTGTCAGAACGGTCACAGCATCCTGCTTGTGATAAAACTGATTCTGCATCACTAATGGAGGTGGTGCATCGATGCACAGCCTCAGCACAGCTATCTGCCTACTACGTGCATGTTGACATCCATGGGAAGTGCCTACTAGTGCTGCTGTTTAGGGCTTTAAGAGAATTTATGGTGAGGCAGCTTGTCCTGTATTCTGCAGCAGGTCTGCAGCACAGATGTCAGTCTGCAATGACAGCTTCACAATAAAACAATAAATCCTTCTCAGCAGACACAAAGCTACGAATGTGGAAACTTAAAACTCAGTCAGGTTTTCTGACTGTGATCTTAATCAACATAGTCACCAGTCACAATGCCATTTAACAGAAGATAAGGCTTTTTTAGGTTCTGAGCAACGTGCAGCAGAGTATAGTTCACTAAATGCAGCACCTGAATAGCCACGTGCACCTTCCAAATGCAGTCCTATCAATCACAAACAGATAGAAAGCATAGAGCAGGTGTATCAGAACAAAGCCAGTCTACCTGCAGGCTCTCAGTGTAAGTCCCATGCAGCAGCAGTCATCACTTGCTAGACTAACTCCGAGCATTTTCTTTGTCTTCAAGCTCAAAAGAGCTGTCTGCTTCCCGAGGTTTTACAACAGCAAGTGAATGATCCACAGCATGACTCTGTCTGATTCAGCCAAAGTTAGGAAATCTGTCACACTACACACACTCTCCCCTGAGCACGCACGGGCACACTCACACACAGACACAAATTGCATATGTTCACCGTCAGATTATCCGTCTGATCTCTGATCCTCATAATCCTGCAACGTCAAAAATAAAATCAAACATCACAAAAAAACTAGTGTAAAAACTCACTGGGAATCTTTGAGATGACTCTAAATACGTCTGAACAAGAAACCACACGATTAGATCTGAGACTGAGACTGAAAAATAAAGTTCACCTTTTTACTATTAGTAAAAAAACATCAAGCACTAAGCTTAGGTCTAAGCGACTTCCCAGGTAATAAAATAACTAATGTAACGACCGTAACGGCAGAGGGATGTGTAAAAGCTGCAGGTATGTTGCCTAATGAGCGCTGGTGCAAGAATGATCGATGTTGGCAATTTTTGCACATCATCAACATACTCTTGGGAAAACACCTCTGTAAGAGCTGGTTGTCCAGGCAATTCAACTCAGTAAGCTCAAGAACAAATGTTCTTATCTATCTATTTCATAAATATAGTTCAATTATATTATTATATACAAAATGAACATAATAACAATCCTAAGAGCTGTAAGTATGTTAAGATACAGTGTATTCACATCATCCCTTTTACCATATGCTCTTTATAATGTAGAGAAACAAAGTAGGACAAACGTAGTTGAATTTCATTGTATCCTTAAGGATTACACCATCTGAAGCAGGGTAATCCCCATTTCCCAATACCATTTCATGAAAGCCCTGTCACTTGTCGCCAACGCTTTGGTAAAAAAGCAGAGGGGCAGATAAACAGCCACTGGATCCTCTAACAATCGGATTCGGCTAACCCGCACGCTGTGTAACACGCCTAAATCCCTTACACAATCACGTCAGAGGCATTATTATGCCATCCCACCATCAAATACCCTCCTGCTACCCTCAACCCTTGTCTGCCACACATGCAGAAACAGGCACACACAGAGAAAAAATAAAGATTTGTTTCAACATTGGGGAGCTTTTGTCAGCAAGATGACAGTAGAGCAATATGTATCACCTTATCCAACTGCTGAAAAATGAACTCTAAAGAATACTAAGAGACAAATCTATTGTTCAGACTCTTGATTACACTGCACTATTATTTTGGATTCGGTACAGTCGCGAATGATAAAGTCATCACATTTAAGCAAAAACACAGAAGCTACTGTATGAGGGAAATTTGATTAGTCTGGTAAATTTTGCTGCAGAGAATCTTGGCCCTGAGGGTGTCCAAGCTGGTACAGCACAGCACACTTTACTGCAGCAGGTCTGCCCTCACAACGGTGTTTGCTTCAGTGTGTACAGATAATATGTTAGCAGTGGAAGAAAACAAAGACTTCTCATCAAGACCAAACATCATCTCCTCCACTCACGATCCCTCCTTTGCAGGACACACAGACTGAGTCAGCTCTTTATATGTACGTGTGTGTGTGTGTGTGTGTGTGTGTGTGTGTGTGATATCTGGTCTCTGCTGGGAGCTAGCTGTGTCCAGACTGGCTCCAGGCTTGGAGGGACCTCTCTCCTGCAGTTCTCATTACAGAATCTGAGCAGACACACACCGCAGTGCAAAAGCAGCCACTGAACACACTCCCACTGGGGAGCTACATTACACTGATACAAAGGGTTAAGACAACACAGCTACTCCATGACTGCAACGCTCAGTAGCAGTGAACAACATACAGGCACCACACACACACACACACACACACACACACACA
>JBAJHX010000001.1:26392893-26414592 GCA_037176925.1 Amniataba percoides
GTGTGTGTGTGTGTGAGAGAGAGAGAGAGAGAGAGAGAGAGAGAGAGAGAGAGAGAGAGAGAGAAAGAGAGAGAGAGTGAGAGAGGAATCACGTTCTCTCCTTGCTCTGCTCTAAGCATCACTTACTTGGGTGAAAAAAAAAAAGAAAATCAGGAAAATGATTTAACCACTATTTCTGTGATGGTGCAATGACTGGCAAATGCCTACTCCATCACGTTTTCATTTTCTTGACCTTGAAATGCTTCTCACCTGTTCACACAGTATTCTCATTCCCTGCACAGACACATGGTGCAACGACGTGAAGAGAGGCGCAACAAGCTGGGAGTTCAGTTAAAATGAAGAGGCACAAGCTGCAGTTATTTAGTCAAAAACTCAGACTGTGATGCTGCTGTGACGACGACAAAAGACCAAGGATAATTTTGTCAACAAGCACAAAAAATGTGTGATGATGATGTTTCAATCACAGAATAATGCAGATAGAAATTAGCTCTTTGAATACCTGCAACAGCCTTTAAACATAAAAGGAACAAGTCCACCTAACTTGACAAGCAACATGGTATACTGTAGGAGTGCAGTGTTTTTAGTCCCTCTGTCGCACTTATGATGCCCCCAAAGTCTTCATCAAATTTCTTCATTTTATTAAGATAAGGCAGGATTAATCTGATCCATCAGGATTTCGCCTGTCAAGAATGACACAATGATTTCAGAGTATCTATTTTCAGCTGAAGGTCAGTGTCTCAACAAACAGCTTGAGGGACGTTGGAGAAAGAGAGAGAGCGAGCTGTGTTTACCCACAAGCTCTCACACAAGGGTCAGCAGAAGTGATGTGTGTTTGAGCTATAGGTTTAGACACCATATTGACATAAAATCATTAAGGGAAAAAGGCATCTCATGCTGTGTCCTGAACATACCATAATTCAAAATTCTGAACATCTGCACGACTAAATCTAAATACAGTTGTGTAATTTCATAATACAATTTCATTACTTGTTCTGTCAACCGAGTGAGAAAATGTCCATGTGTGAAAATGTCTTCAGTAACAATGTACTTGCTATTTTGATGCATAACAATAAACATAATAAGAAAAATGTTAAAAGAATCGTGAAAATAAAATAGACAATGAAAAAAGGGTGTAAAATATATTTGTTTTGAAATGGAAAGAGCTTTGAAGTATTTCAGTGGAAAGGACTGAATGTGAAAAATATTGACTAAAGAATGCCCCATTGCTTACAGCATGGTGACAAAGAGAAATGTGCTACAAAGTCTACAAAGAGGCATAAATCAAATGTCAGTAAATCCAAGAAAGCTCCTGTTACAAAGTAAATAGCGAGGTTTAAGATAATCATTTACCCTTGCAATGCTTTAGACAACAGATGTGATGCCTTTGATGCCTGGGTGTAAACATCTTTGCTTTGTGGCACCACAGAGTGAGTGGATCCTACGTGACCCTGCAATTTGAGAGTGCGTAAACTACACCGAAAGTGACGCTATCACAGTCTAAAGGCAGCGCTTCAAGAAATATGGATACTACAGTACTCTGTGGAGCCTTACAGAGGCACTTCGATGAGCACAGCTGGCCTCGAGGACAGGAAAATTGTAGGGCATATGCAACTCGTTCTGCAAGGTGTGCCAGAGCTCTTTCTCACAATAACCAGGCACAACAAATAAACACGGAAAGTGTTAAAAAGAAAAAAGCTCAAGACTGGAGAAGACCTGCCCTCATCACAGAAGGCTGTGATGAGGGCCGGTCTATAAATATGTAATTAATACCTGCTCACTGGAGCACGCATACAGTCAGAAAGCTGCTGGTGCTGTTAGGGGATCTTATTAAGTGAAACATCTGTTCCAATTGGATGAACCTAATGACATACCCAGTTTCATCTATACTGTCTCATCTGTATCATCCAAGCATAGTTTAGACACGGGCACTCTCTCATATAACACAAAAGATTTATAGATATTATGTGGGTATATAAAGCGGACAGCAGTGCTGAGGAGCTGCCTCACCTTAGCTTTGCTGAGACAAAAGCATTTGCACCCTCCCTGCAGCGGAAGAGCTCTGCCTGATTGGTATTCAGTGGTGTGTTCAATCTTTCTTCATTACTTCCCATGGCACTCGACAACAATTCCCAAACAATGTCCCTTCACCGCCACGGTCCTTTAAACAAACATGAAGGTTATTTAGCATATCTAACAGTAGTCACTCTCATCTGCAATACCCAATAGTATTAGACTAACGTCTGTGAATTATGTTGTTACGCTTCAATACATCCTAACGATGAGGTGTGAGGTCCCAATTCTGAGTCTTAATCTGAGCATTTCTGTTAGTGGTCACTCATTTGGGGAAAAAATCTGCACTGTTTTCCTTCCTGACAGAGGAAAGAAGCCCAAAGCGGGACCAGTTGGGAAAATGCTTTAAAGTTGACGTCAAGCAAAACTAATAACCTAAATGCGCTGTGGTCAAGTTGTCTCACACAGAAAGAGCCCTGCACAAAGACACATCTGAAGTTTTACCTCACTATAAAAGTTTAAAGGTCAGTGTCCAGTGTCAAAGGCACAATGTGCTTTTTAGCATTTGTAACCCTGGAGTTATACATAAATATTTGTTAAAAGAATCTAAAATCTGGAAGGGCAAAGGTCGTTTGAAGGACCCAGAGGCTAATTTATGCCCCCTCTTTTTTGGGCAATTTTGATCTTGGAAATGGGGTATGGATTTGCTGTGTTTGCAGAAAAATGAAGCTTCATTAAGGCAGCATTAAGATAAGGGCCTGTAGGGATACTAAACTTCTTTTTCATCCCCTATTAAAATGCCTTGCTTTGAAACTCCCAGACCACCTCGTGGCTAATTAACGCACACTGTCCTGATCAAAACCAGCCAGCTAGATACTAAACGAAGCACAACCTACAAAACATAACAAGCAACTAGAGAACGGGAAGATAAACATTAAAATCTAAGATAACAATAAAACACTGATGTCGTTATCAAGTCTGAGTTAGGAGCCGAATAATGCCGCGTGAAATCTATGTTTTATATCAAACACTTCTTCCTGGACTGTCCCATACCACTGTAGGCTCACTGAACAATGTGAACTGTGTCCTCAACAGGACACCATTGTACCTCAGTGGGGTCGTTTTTTTTCCCTTGGGGAGCTCTAGAATTGCACATTTCCTATGCTCTGTGAGTGCAAGTTATGTGGTGGAGAATAAGCCAAACTTTTCCCAGCTTTTACATGGGAATCACTTAACACAAGGTTTTGTGGAGATATAATATGACACTGACACATTACAATGAGTTCAATAGCCACATTAGTTCTTAGTCTTTTGTTTATCATCATGCTCATGGATCTATAGCTTCTGTTATGTGACTTTGTTTTCAATTGTTCTTCATCTGGAGTCATCTGGTACAAAAAGATCTGGGCATATATTAAGGCTCATGGCAGTTGAAGCCACTAAGTTGAAAAGAAAGCTTAACATAGTTGTATTGTTGATAATTTATCATTATGTCATTTTCAGCCTTCTTTTGCAGTCTAATTGTTTTCTTAAATTGACATCCATCCATTACACAGGTTTACCTCAACACACAGGCCCATTTCATCTGCAGCACATCATCTGTGGGGATTGAAATGGGATGATTTTGGAAGATGATTTCCAAATTGGGTCACTTCCTTGGAGATTTTCCAGAAGTATGACAGCCAGAGACTCTATTTCAATCTGCTGCCACAGATGACAACAGACCTCACCCATTAGTTTTGACAATCTCCTACTCCAGTCTACAGATTTCAGTCTATCTATGTTTTAATGCCAGTATGTACTGAGATTATCAGTGAATTAAAAGCAAAACCAAAGCATTTATGTAAAATTTAAACTATATTTTACAATAAATAAATAATAATAAATCCATCTTAATCTGAGCTAAGATGTTGTAAAAGCCTGAACGGCCTCGCTCTGTTGGAGCATCCAAAACAAAGTATTTGCACACATTACACAGATAGCTCAGGTCCACCGGCTGACCTGCGACAAAGTGTAAATAAATGTGAGTTTTGCAACAGCATCAGCGTCTGAACAATCCTTCCTTTATACTCCACCTCAGCTGAATTCCAACATCAACACACAACCAAATCTACACTCTACGCTGTCGTTTTAATAGAAATTTTAAAATGCTGACTTCACTATAAATTATAAACACTTGAGATCGTTTTAATGGTCTGACAAAGAGCCAATAAGGATCAATCACACTGAGCAGAAGCCATCGTCACTATATGTGTTTGAGATTTGCCTGCCAACATTAACAACCAGTGCATATCTTGTACCAAAGCTGTTAAGATATTCCTGGAAAGTAAGCTGTTTTTAACCAATTTCTACAGATAAAGTGGTAATAAATTAACCAGGCCAGCATATCCACTCAGCTTAATTAGCTGAGAGCTGGAGTTAAAAGTCAGGTGAGCTTGACACAAGCAGTGCTTCCTATAATTACCCTGTAGACACATGGGATAGATACTGCAACCTGCCATCATTCAGGTGTGCAATAAATCAAATAGACCACCAGAGATAAACTTCTCCACTATAAGAAAATGACAGTGCTCCATCACCTGAGAATAATAAATGGTCAGATCAACCTTAATTTCCCCTGCTGAGCCATACTGCTATCAGCTGTTTTTCAAAGTAATCATCTGTGAATGCTTTGATATGGGACTTCATAATCGTTTCAAGAATTAAAGAAAGACCACTCAATCTGTCACACAGCAGTTTAATCAGTGCTGTTTTTAACAGGTTTGGGTTTTCATTTTACATCTATATAACTTTATAGCTAGAGCTGATATAGACAATGTTAATAATACTATGTTGTCTCAACAGTATCTCCACATCAATGTTACTATTTAATTACAAAAAATACAAAAGTATAGATACAGTCACATGATATAAGTTCAGTGTATCTTCTATCTGCTTGTGAACCAAGATGTCCTACAGTATACAGTCATATCATCAATAAAAATAACCCCCTAACAGTTTTACCTACTCTGACAAACACACAGAGATTTGATTTTCTTTATGCACCAACGTGGACAGGTCTCCACTGAAGGTGAGCTTCACGCTACAAGAGTCTCGTTGTGTTCCTGTCCACTGTTTCACTCTGAGAAATTAGCCCCCAAAAACAAAGAAACAAGCAGGGGGCAGGAGCAAAAACAAGATCCTTTCACCAAGCCAACTGGGCAACAAGTAGTGGACTGATTTAACAGCTTTGACATTTAAGCTGCCATATATCACACAACTTCACTGTTGTATTGTTCTCGCTTCTTACAGAGAAAAAGTGCACGAAGGGAGGGGAAACACAAGACTGCCTTTATTCTACACACAATATAAGCGTCAACAGAAACAAATTTGTTAGGTGAAACCATTTAATGTGTCTGGGTTTTTTTAAGGCCAGGCGGTCTTTCGAAGCGGCAGCTGAATGCATGGACTTGGCTCAGCAACTAAACAACTGGTATAGTATCTCTTTTATTACACCGATTTACACTTAGCTTTGAGTGGAGGCTTTGCTGAAATGAAAAATAGTGTTTGTATTGTAAATATAGTGGTGCAAACTGGTGTCTGCAGAGCTTTGCATGATGCTGAGCTGATTAGTAACAATCAACCTCGGAGAGGCTGCAGCTACGGGGACGTAAAACCTCCATACAGGCCTTCTGTCTGAAACAAATGGGGCAAACTAAAAGGGGCACGACAGGACTACGGGTAGTCGAAAACCTTTAACAAGCTACAGTGGGAGGAGCCGCTGTGATTCACAATGATCCAGTGCCAATGAAGAATTTGTCCCCATGTTTTTACAGTGGACACCCTGTTTGTCATTGTTAGCCGTACTTATCTGGTGGCCTCCAGCATGATTTTCTGGTTTTGCCCTGCTTTTTCTCACAGACACCGTCTGATGTGCATTTAGGGACGCGCAGCACAATCCACACAGTTACCCAAGGTGTCAGCCACTGCAGATGGCAATGCAAACATAATGCTCATAATCCTCGAGCCATCCACTTAAACATGTAAACGGATGCGTCGGCATGGTGCTGATGGTGCAGCACCTTTTGCTTTTCTGCAGGCTGAATCCAACACATGCCCTTTTTTACCGAATGAAGGACATGTGAAAATCTGACCAAATGGAAAAAAAAAACTTCACACTGCAGTCTGTGACTTTGGAAATCCTGTCCTCTGTGCCTCTATAATGCAATCATGCCATACATCTCTGTCACCACATGGTCACACCCCTCTCCTGCAACCTTTACAGTCTCTATCACACACACACACACACAGGCTGTACACCTATCTAATGGGGAGAGTAGAGAGGTCCTGCATGGAGGATGTGAGGGGAATTTTAATAACCCTGCTTCCTGTCCTGCAAGGCACCGCCACTCTCCATCCACAGCGCACAGGCAGGAGGTAATTGGCTTCACCTACCCGCCCGGACCCCCGTGTGTGTTAATCCATAATGCTGGTGCGTTCACGTCGTCATGTGCCTGTTTTCAGGTGAAATGATGTGTTCACTGCGCAGCCTCTTTTTTTTATCTACTTTATGAGTTGCGGGTCAACTCGGAGCTGCACAGTGATCGACAGGAAAGGCAAGGACGTAGGAGCATACCACACACACACGCACATACACACACACACACACACACAGCACTTTAAAACGCAACAACTAGCTAAAATTAATCAAATGTTACACGGTGAAACAAAAAAAAACCGAGCCACTCACTTGATGAAGTAGCTCGCCCCTTCGTCCGTGAAGCCCTCCTCCCATCCTCTGGGCAAATCTATAACACGAACAAGAAGAAAAAGGACCACAGTGAAGCACCCCGCCACAGGCAGAAAACACATTGCAGCTAAAAAATAATTAAAAAATCCCGTCGGTGTCCCACAGATGTGACACTTTGTCGCGTACCTGAACGGATCATGTGTCCCGAGTTCACCGGCTCGCCCGTGCGCGGATGAAGCCAAGTAGTGCTGCGAGTTTTATCACTGCAAGAGAGACACCTGTTACTTATGAGGGGAAAAAAGAACAACAACAAAAAAATCCCTTCACGGTTACAACGAAACCTCGCAGAGACCGCCGCGGGACTCCGAGCGGCTCGAAGCAGCGCTCACTTGATGAAGAAGACTCGGCCATCCCGACAAACTCCGTACGACCAGTGGGCAGGTAGGGTGTCCCGTCCGAGAGGTGCCGCCATGATCTCTCCTCTCCGCCTCGGCTAGTCCCCCCCCCCCTTCTCCCTCTCTCTCCCTCTCACTCTCTCTCCGCAGACTTTCCCAGCGAGCCCGGATAATCCCAACCACCGCTAGGGCTGCATGTAGTTTTTTTCTTTTAAAGGGGAAGAAGACCAAACCCGCACCGCGACCACCACCACATTCAGGCTGAAGGAGGAGAAGAAGAAGGAGAAGAAGAAGAAGTGACCGGCTCCCGCAAGCAGCAGCAGTCTGGTGAATGATGATTAAAAGCGAGCAGACCTCCACAGTAGAGTAAGAAAGGAAGGAGGTGCAGGGTGGGGTCCCCGGGGTGCAGCAGAGCCTGTGGCTCTGTGAGCAGTGATGCTTTCATACCACATGCAGGACAACAAAAGTGAAGAATATAAGTATGCTGCAGTCCCAAAAAGTGATTCTAGCAGGGCCCCCAGCACAAAGTGTAAGTTCTTTAAGGGGGTATTAAAGGATTATAGGAATACCCCAATTAAGCCCAAATAAATGGGAATGGTTAGTTTTATGTCTTTAAGCTACTACAGTATGTGAGGACGTGAGTGTGTGAGAGAGATGAGAGGAAAATGGATAAATCAAGGAACCCTGCATCCTCGAGGAAATGTTTTAATACGGGCTTATAAGAGACAGCTGGCAGTCATGTCTGAGGAGACGAGGAAATCCATTTCATTTCAGGTTTCAGCCAGCGCTTCAGGCCTTTATCTGGGAAGGTTCGAGAGCGACCAGAGGAGGAATTGTTCCACAGGAAGAGAGGACACTGGGTTTCTAGCAAGGATAAACTTAGACAATGCAAGACATTTTTCAGGCTTAAGGCCAGCCAGGTGAGATTCTGATGACATTAACTTGTGCTGGAGGTGTGTTCATCTACTTTGTCCTCCGTGTGAGTCACAGTAGTTAAATCACACCCAGGTTAGGCTGCCTCAAGTCTTTTCTACAGCATAAAAGTTGGACCCGAAACAAGGTGAATACTTTGGATATGTAAAGACTCATGTATATATACATAGATATCACTTACAGACATAAATCCTCCTCTACTGGTGGAATTTTCTTGAAATAACGTTCACATTGGACACAGTATTCAGAGATCGTGCCTCCAAAAAGTCGAATTTATTGCGCCGCAGTGTTAAATGATTTATATTCCCACCTTTACTAAAGAATGGCTGAATTACCCACAACCCTAATGTGCACAGTTACTGCAGCACTGCACAAAGATGCATACGAATGGGAAAATGCACAGCCACAGTTGAGCATAAAAATAAAAAAATCTGTAAAACGGTGTGTATGCATGTGTGAGTGCTGAGAGTGAGGAGTGCCTGCATGAGTGAATGAACATATGTCCGTGCATAAACTGCACTGAAAGCCTCACATCACCCTCAGTGCAGCCGCACTTTGAGGACAGAGAGCCTTTCTGACCATGACACATTACAATAATGCTTACACTGCATCAAACAGACCTGCCCGATCTACCAAAGCCGCCCATAAATTTCACTTGGGCCGTGTGAGGGCAGGCAATGTTCAAAGTCACAGTGGTGTTGGCACAGAAATTATTTTGCTGAGCATCGAGCATCCAGAGTCAAGCAGGGAGGTTTCGCTTCATCATGCCCTCTTACATAAACGCGTTATCAAATGATACAAACCTCTCCGTGTAATGTCATGAGCTTTAACTCGGGAAGAGTGAAAAGTATCCTAATAAACTCATAAAACAATCAGAAATCCCCCAGAGTTTCTTTTGCTTCCTGTGCAGAGTGGATTACAGTCATCTTTACGTGTCCTTTGAGAGGGGGAAACACTCCTGTACGGGGTGCACATCAGTGAGCAGAGAGCAACAGACGTCTGTCAACGTTATAAATATTTGATCTGTGATTCCCTTTTGGGGAGGCTTTGTTGAAACACTCTCCAGTGGTTTAAGGCACTGTTCTTCAAAGATAGTGAGAGATGAAACACTTCCTCTGAAAAAACATAGTACTGCTGCTGTGCAGGAACTAATTCACTGCTAACCTTCAGAAAAACATATCTGCTTGACAGAGGAGTCAGAGAATAATGTGACTATAATGTGATAAGAAATTAATCATTAAGTAAATGAGATCTACAGACTAGTGATAAATCAAATAGGTGTAGGAAAAAAATACATGATTGTCATCATCATTATTATTATAGTTGTTTTAAAATGATACAGATAATGTGCTGTAGGCCTTTGCAATCATCAGGTCTAATCCCAATTGACACCTTAAGAGAGACATGTGCTCTCCACCACCATTAATCTATGCCATGGAGCATTAAATCTGTTTTAGTACCTGTTATGTGTTTGACTCTCGTCTGTATGTTACCTTACAGGAACAAATGTGCGAATCATAAAATGCATTGTTACATCTGTCTCAATATGAGAGCAGCGCAGTCCATTCGCCACAGATCTGAGGAAGAAGCTGTGCTGCATTTTGGGGAATCAGTGCTTTGCTAAGGTCAAGCAGAGACTGTCAGGAAGCTGCAACAGGCGAAAATACTGCCTTGATTAATCAATGATGCCGCTGTAACTATTGATATCGCCGTGCTTGAACATGTTGTAATTTGGTGTACAATTAAAAGCCTGCAAAATGAAGCACAGGTGAAGGTGGAGCATTACACACACTGCAGTGTAATCATCTGGTATCCCCACTCATTTGCTGCTATTTGACCTTGCTATGATTTATCATCATCCCCACTACACACACACTCACACAGACACACATGTAGTAATTTACACACAAATGCACTCATAGTTGATGCGCAGTCCGGCGTAGCTCTGCAGTGTGGTCTCGGCTGCTGCTGATTCCTGCCTCTCGTCGGCTGCCAGAGGCTCACAATGCAGCAAGGTGACTCAATGTTATTGTCTTCTCCTCAGAGGGACTCCTCCTGCTGAATCACAGCTTACCAAAGGTGCTGAGCAGAAAACATAATAAAGATTCTCTTGTTCTCCTCTGACTTTCAGCTCTTCGGTTTAGAATAGTTTGGGTCCCGTAATCTATCTGGCAGAGGCCCACCGAGAAATCAATAACGTTGCCTCCGAAATGCATTTCTACAATCATCCCTTCATCTGAGCAGGGTAAGGTACATAAATGAGCGTGTGCAGGTGCCTGAATTATTAACTACACACAGTTTGGAGTAATATTATTATATTATATAGTAATATTATATGGAGTATACAGTGGTCTCCTGATCATTATGCGGCATATTTAATCATCATATAGTTGTTGATTAAAAAGAAGTGCTGATGTTCCCCATCTGCTCGAGCTTTCTTTCACTTTCTGTGTTAGTTGTGATCCAAGACAATGATTAATTGCCTTTCAGCTCATTGAACTATTACACTGACACCTACAGGGCAGGGATGTTATATTTAGTCATAAGCCAACTGATCCAGATAAAAATTAGATTCACTGTCTCGCTGTACCTGCCAAGGCTCATAAATAGTTTTTTGGGATTTTTATCCTGGCTCTTATACTTCCCAGAGAAAGCCAATGTTTCAACAGCCCCGGGGCAACAAATTTATGCCCTCTCTGCAAGCTGGTCCAAGTATTTGCTGAAAGAGGGCGTGGGTTTAAACACAGTTTAGATCTTTTTTAAATCTGTTAACTTTTAGTGTTTATATTAAAACTCAATGAACGGAGGAAGTATGTTAATAAATAAGCTAAGATTAGTTTTAATAGCATTCCTATTATCTCCTGTGTTTTTCAATATATTTGATCTGTAAAGCTAAAATGATATTCAGTACATTTATATAACATATCCAAAATGCTTAAAATTGTGCCTCTCATTCACCCACTGACAAGCAGTGATACATTGAAGGCAGCAATGTAGTGTTTAGTGTGGACACTTTGACAGGCAGGATTGAGCTGTGTGATTAGTGGACAACCCATCACACCTACTGAGCCACAGCCACCTGATCCTTCATCAGTAATCAGTTTGGGGTTTAACCTCATGCTGTTGGCCACCCACAGGTCATGTGATTGTGATTTTACATCAGATATGTTAAACATTTTCCAGTCTCTGTTGTGTCAAAACAAGTGTGCCCCCTAATGCCCAACGACAGAGTAGGATATCAGATTCAGTTTTTTGTGATGGCAGTGCAAATCACCAAGTGAATCTAAGTTTATGACAAATGACTCCTGACACTCACATTACACACAAAGCACTTCACTGAGAGTCAAGATAGCATGTATTATAGATTATAACGCATAAGACTAGTGGGTCACTGTGTCTGGGTGTTTGCATATAAAGATAAAGTGTGAATGATCAACTTCTTTCAGATGATTTACAGTTTCTTTGAGTGCCTTCAAAGACCGTCAGAAGCTCCGGTTCATCAGTCTGTGAGTGCAGACTGCATCAAGAGGAGTACAACTATCTGTAAGTACAGCCACGAGGGTCCATGTAAGATCTCCCCTTGAGCACAGTGAGCGGTGCTGGGGTGAGAGGTGAGCTTGGACTCATTAATCACAGACAGCTGCTTTGTGAGTTGAGTAAAGAAATACGTTTTTCTTAAATTTACTCCAGCACTGTACTTGGCTGCATTTACCAAACAGCTGAAGTTACAGTCTGCTCTGCAGATGAATATTTTACAGACCAACATATGAGCAGGCTATTGAGTGTAATGCAGTGTTATTGATTACATAACTTTATCAGTTAATTGAAATTAGCTCCACACTGACCGGTTGCAACATGTCAAACACACAAATATCCATCCATCCATCCATCCATTTTCTTTACCTGTTTCTCCTGAACACACAGGCTTGCAGGTGGTGTTGGAGCCTATCTCCACTTAGAGGCGGGGTACAACCTGGACTGGATGCCGGTCAGTCACAGGGCCAACACAGAAAGACAACCGATCAACAACCTCACACACTCACACCTAGGAGCAATTTAGAGTCGTCAATTAACCTGCATGTCTTTGAATTGTGGGAGGAAGCTGGAGAACGCAGAGAGAACCCAGAACCTTCTTGCTGCGAGGCGACAGTACTAACCACTACACCACTGCGCCGCTAACACACACATACATCAACAATAACAATCCAACATCATGACACTCAGTAATACTAAAAGGGGCCTCTATAATGTATACTTTCACTTTGAACGTTTTTTACTAACCTTTTGAAATGGAAGCATATATTTACAGTGCTTTGGGGTTTTTGCACTGTTATGTTTCTTCACTTACATATTTTATTTAAATATCACAGTGAAAGGACGGTGGATGTGTTTTATCTACTTTGTGTGAACCACTTTCCTCATTTTCAGAAATGAAGTAACAGTCTGCCTATTTTTCGACATTAGATATTGGCAGTGTTATAAAGTAGCTAAGACCATTTACTGAAGTAGTTTTGAGGTACTCGAGGAGGATTTCCATTTTCTTCTGGTTCATGCTTCTGCTCAACTAGGCACCTAATATACTTCTTATTACGTTGCATTTATTTGAAGACTTTAGTTACAAAGCAGATCCAGAAATACAAAACATAATCAGCACTTATGATGTAACGTTATAGATTGAGAGAAAACAGTGGACAACATGACTTCCCTTCATGTCTTGTTTCCTGACCTTCACTCTCTCTAATCGCTGCGATCGATCTGATCAGAAAGCAAGAAGTCACCGCCCACCTGCTCCGCCGTCACGCCGCCACGTACGATGCGGTGCAACGCAACCTGCTAGTCTGTTTGACGGACAGCCGAACCGACCACTGCGGTCGCTGCTGCCGCGCACTCGAACAACCATGCTGACTAGCCGCCTAGTCGCCGACTCAACTCCAGCTGAGCGGAAGCCGACGGGAGGCGAAGCAGAGACACAGACGAGCTCCAGGATTCAGAATAAAGTGAGTGAATAAGTGACCCACGTCTTTGACTTTCTTTGGTGAAAGCCGCTGGCATCACGGCGAAGTGTCGTGGACAGTAAAGTCACACACGCTTAGCTGCTGGCAAAAGTAGCCGCTTGATGCTCATCAGCTAAACCTGTCAATGGCAGTGCTAAAGCTAAGCTGATGTTATTAGCCGGCCAATAATGTACAACAGGGCTACACGAGCCGGGGGCAAATGAGGAAGCTGGACACACAGTGATACGTGTCCATCCAGGAGCTCTCTCATCTTGTTTATGTGTATGTCTATATGTAATGTCAGTAATAGTGTCATGCAAGGTTGTTAATTGTCCTCATTTCCAGATGTGTTGGAGCCGGGCCCTGCTCACCAGCTGGGCTCTGCTGCTGGTCCAGCTCATGTGTTTGGAGGCAGTGCCCATCAGCATAGACAAGACGAAAGTCAAAGAGGCCGAGAAGGCAGCTGAAGAGCTTCCAGCTAATGTGGTGAGAGGACACAACACTTTACATCGCAAAGCATCACTCGTACTTTTTTTTTTTTGCCTGTGCTGCAGCCACAGTAGGTGGCCATTAAAAATGATCAGATAAGAGTTCATCCTGTCTGTGTGTGCAGGCTTCAACTTTTTTGATTTGGCTTTGATAATATACTCACTGACGCTGACATCGCAAATCTTTGCTCAGATATGGAGGTTTTTTCCTGTATGTTTCAGTTCAAAGACCTTGTTTTTGTAGGCTTGAAGTCAGACTAAACCGACTCAGTAATTGATGTGATCTTTGGTTTACTTTTCTTTTCTTTCAATTTATACAGTAGATGCCCAGAGTTTCGATGTGTTCAGCACCAGAGTTGAAATCAGCTCTGTTGGCCAAGTATGTGGACACATACAAGGAATTTGGCTCTGGCTCATTTTGTTTTCTCTCGGTGTACTTGCACAGAAATAGACAGAACACTGCCAAAAAAAGCAGAAAAAATAAAAGAATAGACAGGAGCATCACATACACAAGTATGTGAAAAGATACGGGTATGAGCACCAATGAACCAACAATATAAATAAAAAATGTCCATAAAAAAAGTGAAGTGTTTCTGTACGTCGTAAATAGCACAAATGGCGTGTTGATTGCAGCTCTGATGTTATGCAGTTATGTCGCCGTTATCAGCTGCTTCATAGGCAGTAAACAAGAGAGAGTTCTGTAACAGCACCCGCATTTAATTTAAATGAGGGATGGCCTGATGTCTCATTGCACTACAATTAAATGACCTCAATCAGATACTCAATTCAAAACTTATGATCCATTTCATCATGGGCACAGCAGCTCCAGATGTTTTCCTCTGTCAGTGCACAGATTGGAGTCATTGATTTCTGCCTCAATACAGGTTTGTGTGTGTTAAGTCTTGACATATTGGCTTAACAGACCCTTAACAAACATCATGCAGATTTTGTCCAGGGGTGAGAATACTCACATATGTAACCTTTTCATTGGAGAATAAGGAAGTGGTGTTTAAACGCAGAGCAGCTGCTGCATATGGCAGTTTGCAGAAGGCGGTAATACATTTTATAGACATTCATGGAAGCCCATAATTTCTACATAAAACATCTGGACAGAGGACGTATTATGTTGGTCAGCAGATGTGTATCCTGTGAAAGTTACTTATTTTAACAGTTTTCAGTCCATCAGACCTCTGAAGTGCCTTCATACTATCTAAAGTTTTCAAGTAATTGATTTGTTACATTTCATAGGACACTGGACTCCACTACGACCGCTACCTCAGGGAAGTCATCGATTTTCTAGAGAAAGACCAGCATTTCAGAGAAAAGCTCCACAACACAGACATGGAAGACATTAAGGTACCCTGCTTTTCTTTTATTGAGTCATATCAGCATGATGGGAAATTTCCACCAGCTTTTCTTCTTCTTTTCTTGCAATTTTGATGCATTGCACCATCTGTGTTAAGTTGACAGAGTACTGGAAACCAAAGTTATTGTAATCAAAAGTTTAAGGTGTTCATTTATTTATTATACTGTACACTAACCTTTGCATCAATCATGTATACAGCAAGGGAAGCTGGCCAAAGAGCTAGACTTTGTCAGCCATCATGTCAGAACAAAACTGGATGAGCTGAAGAGGCAGGAGGTAAACCGACTTCGAACTCTGATTAAGGCCAAGCAAGACCTCGAGGGCGGGAACGGTACGTTGTGCAGTAAAATGTATATTTAATGACTGATTTGATTCATATTTATAAATAAACAAACAAATAGATAAATAAATAACAATACTACCTGAATCTATATATGCTTTTATTTATGTCAACCTTTATTCCCTGAGTAGACATAGCAGTGGATCACCAGGCTCTGCTCAAACAGTTTGAGTATTTGAACCACATGAACCCACACACATTTGAAGTGGATGACCTGGATCGGCTCATCAAATCGGTAATTCTCCTTGTTGCATCATCCCATAAATACTTAAAGACATTATTCCATTTATTTAAACTGCCATTGATGAAGTGACTGGATGGATGGAAAATTCCATATTTTGCAGAAATAGTAGGGAGACGGTAAAACATTACCAAACCCAACTGCTTTATTTTTAAGTTAGCAGTAATGGCTAAAGAGTGGCCACGAGTGTTGTGGATTGTAGACAGCTACACATTATCAACATCTAGGAAGGAAAGGAGGGGCGTTATAGGTGGAGAGAACAAAGGTGTCATTGTGGTGGGACACTGTGCAGCTTGTGTCATGTGACCCTGCTTTTCATTGTCACCAGTTATAGTCTTTTCTCATAAAAGTAACAATATTATTAAATTATTTAAAAAATGGAGCAGTTGACCTGGATTTTAAAGATGAACATTGGTGGGGTCTTAGAGGAGGAAAAGCATTCAGAAATCTAAATATGTTTAGTTTCCAGAACAGCTAAAACATGAAAAACAGAAACTGTTCTATAACTATTAAGTAAGACATCGCACCACATTAACTGTTACTTTGAATCAAGGTGGATTTCCAGCCCATGTAATTTTCTTTTTTCCTGCATCAAGGCCACCAAAGATCTGGAGAACTATGACAAAGAGAGACACGATGAGTTCAAGAGGTATGAAATGATGAAAGAGCACGACAGACGGGAACACCTGAAAACACTGGACGATGACGAAAGAAAGAAAGAGGAGGAACACTATGAAGAGATGAGGAAGAAACATGCAGACCACCCTAAAGTCAACCACCCGGTAAGTATGATGTGTTTTTGTAAGTCAAGAAAAACCTGGAGAGTTCCGTCTCTGCTAAAACAAATGTGACTTACTGACTCACTGTACATGATAGGTCTGGTTTTCTATGAGTGTGCTTCCACCACTGACATATGCATTGTTGTTTATCCATCTGTAATCCAAATGTGGTTTTGGTTCCATGTTGCAGGGCAGTCAGAATCAACTGAAGGAGGTGTGGGAGGAAGCAGATGGCCTGGACCCTGAAGATTTCGACCCCAAGACCTTTTTCAACCTGCATGGTAAGACATTCCCCAACAGGCCACCATCCATTTATTCAGTGCTACGTAATCCGTAGTGTCAGTATGTTTTTTCTGCTTCTCTATAATGCAGATACCAACGGAGATGGCTTTTTTGATGAACAGGAACTGGAGGCTTTGTTCACCAAAGAGGTAAAGCTGTTGCAAATGAAAATTTGTAATCTGTCAGCGAATGCTTTTTGCACTGACTGTTGGTCTCTGTAATGTTAGCTGGAAAAAATTTATGACCCCACCAATGAAGAGGATGATATGGTGGAAATGGAGGAAGAGAGACTACGTATGAGAGAGCATGTTATGAATGAGGTATAATAAAACTTCTTTTTTTCAAATACAAATAATCCATCTGATATATATATTGCCATGGCTTGGTTCAGTCAAAAATAGCGTAAATCATCTGCTCTTTGCTTCTCTTCTTCCTCATAGGTGGATTCTAACAAAGACAGGCTGGTCTCTTTAGATGAGTTCTTGGTTGCTACAAAGAAAAAAGAATTCCTGGAGCCAGATAGCTGGGAGGTAATGCACAATATATTAAACAGTACTGTAATCCAAAACTACTTTGTTAAAAACAATAAGTGGGACTTTAATAAATGACATCATATCCCCACTCTGTGTTCCTCAGACCCTGGAGCAGAACCAGGCTTACACGGACGAGGAGATGAGGGAGTTCGAGGAGCACCTCGCTCAGCAGGAGCAGGACCTGCACCTGAAGGCTGCTGACCTCCAGAAACAGAGAGATGAGCTGGAGAGACAGCAGGAGCAGCTAAACGCACAGAAGATTGAGCTGCAGCAGGTGAGGAGTGGTACACTGTTGTTTAGGATATTCTAGTTGCAGATGTGGTTTGCTTGTTCACTTCAGCAGTTAATGTGGGAAACTTTACATCCAAAGCTGATGCTGTAAGTTTAAAAGAAAACGATCATCCTGTAGACGGCACAAATGTGGATGGAGTTTCAGTGTGATGTATTCTGACTCCCATAAAATGTTTTTCCTATATTAATGTTTTATCTAAGATATCTATCTAAAATACTCTGTGCACTATGCAAATGTAAATCAACCTTACATGAGACTCCATTGTTACAGGCAGTTGAGCATATGGAGCGGCTGAAGTCACAGAAAGTAGAACCCCCCCCAGAGGTTCACGGTGAGTGCGTTGTCCCATTTTATTTGTCTTTTGAAAGCTGTTTGATGTTTATGGGCCGACACTGAGACTGTAAAGCATCGTCTCTGTTACAGTTGAAGGAAACGCTATCCCAGAGATACACGAAGCTGACAACCAGATGCATTTCGAACAAGCCCAACAACAAGAGCATCACGCCGCACCCCAAGCACCTCAAGATACACCTCAGGAACACCACCAACAACAAAACCAAGAGCTTTCCCAGCAGGGCCTCCCACAGACAAACCAGGATCTGCCACCAGGCCACCAAGAAGCTGCACAAGGCCAGCATAACCTGCCATAACAGTGCTGTCACAACTTGAACCTCCACTATTAGACTTTCGCAGCATCTCCGCAACAGTGTGTGGAGGAGCAGCCCCTCCTGAGTATTAGGCCTCTTTAACCAGCATGACTTGGGTGTTTGGTGGAGTCTTGAGATGAAGGAGAGCAGCACAAAAGGAAACCCTGTTGAAAGACACCAGTGTTTGAGAATAACTATAAACCTTGGATTACATAACGGAATTACAATAGTAAAATGACCAACCAACGCTGTGCATCTTACAGTGTGCATACTTGCACGTTCAAGGAGATGTGTTTCATTACATTAGAATTTTATCAAGAATTTTTGGGAATACGATGATACAAAAATCCAACTTTGCCAAGCTATCTTGACCTGCTGTTCGCTGTTCAAAGTCCACAACGTCTAAACACCACTACAACCTGAGCCTGTTGGATATGTTACAGTGCAGCTGAGGAAGGGGGTGGGGGGTAAGGTGTAAAAAGTTTTAATTTTATCATTTTGATTTTGATTCTCTGACTTGACTTGACTATCAAGATATGCCCTCAACACATCTGAAAAATTAGTTTACATGTGAGTTGTGGTGAAATGTGTTTTCATTGGACTGTACCAAACATTTTAGAAATTGAGTCCAAGAGACTTTTTTAAAAGATTTTCTATCAAACGGCAAAAGAGGCACAATTGGAAATTTAACCAGTTTAAGTTTATATACCAAAACTGGAACCATATCACAGAGGTAAACTGTACCGTAATCATAAACTACAAGGGTCTGGGGACATTTTCTTCCACCATCTCCAGCGGCCATTTTCACCAAATAGTGCATTCTTTTAACACCCCCATAAAGCTGGGTTACTCAGAATCCTCATATTTTTGGTAAGAAATCATTTTACCAATGGTTTCACTATTTTCTTACAGAATATTCTGGCTGCTGTCATGACCTGTCAGCCTATGTGCTCTGCATATAAAGACATCAGATACACGACTACAGAAACCAGCCATTTTCTTTTCTCTGGGCCACACTGCAGCTGCTTTCTGATGTTTAAATAAATAAAGGTGCTTGGTTCTTTAAATACAGAGGTGTGGGATAACCCTCCATTCAACAAACATTTACCCCTTTCTTTGTCACAGCCCAAAGTCCTGCAGACGTTTATTATATGGGAATAATTTTTACAAGTATGGGTGGCCAAATGTGGCTTCTAAAATAACATATTTGTATTTGGTACACTCAGCAGTGCGATGGGCATTTCAATCCCGGTCTTTTGTTCACGCACAAAATTAATGTTTATTTATGAGTTGATCTTAATTGATCAAGACTTCATTTGTTCAATAAAACAGTTTTGACATCAAGGATCTCATTGCATTGAAGGTGTAGACTTTTGGTGTCTTTGATCACAATTTTCTGCATCACGGTATTTTATTGAAGCAACTGCTGGATTTGTGAAATTAGTTTGGTTAATTTAAAGATTTTATCAGAAGAAAAAGGGCAAAGCTCAGAGTTGGGGTTGAGTCTACATGAGCAGTGTCTTCTTTCTTTTTTTTTTTTTTCCGTCTAATGTGTGTGAAATGAAAACCTCTGAGGTTGCATTCAGATCATCGTGTCTGGCAACAGATGTGCTTTTCCTGACTTAATTACTTTCATTTGAAAAACTCAACAGCATGGCATATATTCCCCATAAATTGCAGTTTGGTGTAATTGCTGTGGTGTCCAGGTTGCTTTTTTTCATGTAACGTTGTTTCTTCTAGCTGGCAGACTGTGGCCACAGCAAACAGGCGTTGACTTACTGACGCCTTCTGCTGGAGAAAGCTTCATTTATGCCCGGTGAAACGACAGCTCTGCCTTATTGTGGGTTTTACTTTATACAGAACTTACACATGGAAATACATACTGTTCTTTTTTTTTTGCTGTGTCATTTGTTTTGTGTGCCAAGTGTTCCTCTAACAGTACTGCATCATGATTTGCACAACATGTACAGGTTTTCCGATCGCTCGCTGCTGGATAAATTACTCGTTTGACGATGCTGTACACCTCAGTTCAAGACAATAAAACAGTTATGACCTTTCAGTCTGTGTAACAGCTTTGATTACTTGATGTGTCAAATACGTATACTGCAAGGTAAAACACTATCAGTACAGACTATCCAGTGCATGTAATATATGAAAGATGTTTGATCTTCTGATAGCCACAGCAGTATGATTTTGAGATGCTAGAACCTTTCTCATCACCTGATTATATTGTAATGTTTTCTAGGAAAACAGACAACTGCTACTCATGCCTGTTATTGTAAAAGCATAAAAAAAAAAATTAACTGAAGCAGGACTTAAATGCATTACAAAGCAGGAAAGTAGCATCATTAAACAGAAGGTAATAGAACACAGCTTTATTGAAACAGTCTCAACCAATAACATCAGCGTACAAAGAGGTGATGGCGCATGAGGTGACAGAGGGGTAAAAAAAAAAAAAAAGGAACATTAAACGCTTTTATGGAAATTATAAGATCAAGAGGAAAAAGTGGCTGACAGCACAGGGCAGAAGAAAATCATTCTCATGGAATCAGATCGACAGTGGCAGGGTATTTTTTGCATTTATTTTGTACAAAAAATAAATTAATGAAATCTTTCAAGTTTACAGGAATATCTATTTGTTGTTTTATATCACACAGACTTGCTGATAATCCTACAATGTGGTGAAGTTCAGCATTTTGTGTTAAAACATTAAGAGGATCTAGACAGACCAAAGCAGGCTGACTCTGATAAGTAGGCCAGGAGTTAAAAAAATAAGATTACCAATGAGAAACAAAACATTGTTATAAAAGTGAGCTGGGGCAAACACATTCAAAAATCCTGAATGTTAAACGTGGCGCGACTTGACGGTCCTTAAGAGATCCTTTAGGATCGCATTGCTTGAGCGTTTCCTCGAGACAGCCCTCGAGGTCCTTGGGCAGCTCCCCGCTTGTAGTTTTGCTGATATCCCTCCTAAAGGAAAGAACGGGGATTAACAATAAGTAGCCATCTTATAAATGTAAAAACAGAAAAATACAAACAAATTCACTGAACAGACAATAAGGTATCACAGGCTTTTTCACGAGTGTATTTAATGCTTGTTAATATTGAAAGAACCCTTACCCGCTGATAGGTGTTATTGGAATAGTCCCGAGATGCGTTAAATTGGTTTTGACCATAACCACCGCTGGGAGCATTTGAGAAAGGAGGGCGATAGCCTTCATATCCACCTGATGATTAAAAAAAATAATAATAATAATTAGTGAACTTGTGTCATCACAGTTATGAATCACACATTCACTGCTAGGTAAAACTCTGTTCTGTGTCTGTACCTCTGAATCCATTGGAGGAACCCCTGTACCCGTTCATCATGCCGCGAGGGTTCCTGGGTCCACCCCTTGGCACACCCCTGCTGTTGTAGAAGGACTGGCCCGACTGTCCGAACCCTGTGCCTGGAGAGGACTCTTCATGGCCTCCTGCTGAGGGCAGGACCTGGTCTTGGGGCTGGAACCCGCCAACAACTGGACAGAAGTTAACGAGACAAACTGTAAGTCTGTGAGCACAGACGTTTTGCTGGCTCAAAAAGCTGCAGGCGTGCTGATCTCCTAATTCTACTGTATTCTTACAGAAGGGATATTTTATCTTGCTGCAAGACCAAACTACAGAGCCCCTG
>JBAJHX010000001.1:26420147-26452947 GCA_037176925.1 Amniataba percoides
GACAAATCGACACTGATCTAATTATCCTTTTGAATAATAAACAGACTTGAACTGCATGTCACTGATGGATGGATGGCTAAGGAGGCATCAATCAATAAAGTCATTTTCTATATAACGTTTATTTCCTGTCGGCTGCCACCTGACGATGAGCTGAGGACTCAGATAAATCCATCCAATGTTAAAAGGCTGCACATATTGTTACTTCCTTTACTTGAGGCCGGTACATTTGTTTTTGGTGCTGCCCTCTCTTTTACTGACTAAACGGGCTTCACGCCGTCCAGCATCACGACACTTGAAGCCCACAAACACCGGGCCGGACCACATCAAGCCGCTCTTTGATTTGTACACACGGAAGAATAAAAACTACTATTCTTACGCTGAGTTAGGATATAACACCAGTGGCTGAGTTTTTCATGGTTATTTGGGGGGTAGAAACATTTAAAAGGAAATGAACTGAATTATGAATCTGACTAAGGAAGTTAACACAAGTTAAAATGTCGGCCCTAATGATCAAAGTTAAAAACCTTAGCTTCCCTAGAGACACCAGCCAACCTCACTGACAGATGATAAATACATAAACTCTTCGTTTATATGGCCTTTATTAACAAGCTGACCTTTCACCAGTCCGAGATAAGTATTAGCCATCTACACAAAAATCAATTTAACAATCGGGGGAGTGCTGGTGAATAATCTCCTTGTCCCATTGTTAGCCGAGCAGCTAGCATGCCGCTCGGTGACATTATCCGGCCAATGTCTCCAGTTCACCGGCTGTCAGCTAAAAATACAACCTTAAAACAATTATTCTCGGTTCTTGTCACGGATAAGTCTCTCCACCTCGACCACAACTGAAAAGGCAAAACACAAAGACCACCTCAGGACGCTGCGACGGCTCGTTTCGTGCCGCCGTCTCGATTAAAAAAAACGATTTATTAATAACAGGTTAAGCAGAAGGCTTTGTCCGCGGTGACACGGATAATCCTACCTTTATACTCTTTGTCTTCAAAGAGATTTCCTGTGCCGGGTTTGACGTTTTGCTGTCTGAGAGCAGGTCGGTCTCTTTTTTCACTTTCTCTGTTTTTCTAGAAGGATGCTCCGGCTGAGCTAACGGCGGCGGCTACAAGGACCCCTGTGCTGACCTCGACACTGCCTGACGGTAAAACGGCTGGAGGAGTCGTTGTGGAGCTGCGACGATTAGTCGATTAATCGATTTGGTTGTCGACTATTAAAGTAACAGGCAACTAATTTGATGATAGAGTCACTGTTTTGAATCAGAGTCATTACATTCAAGTCAGGATATTCGCATTGTTTAAATACACAGTTTTGTTAACATGTGCATGGCATCTCTCAGAATCTACAGTCTTTGTTTACTGTATATACTTTATATACTGTATCCACCTACCTCATGATATAAAGCTACCTGTTGCACTGATCATATTGATTTCAGCATCCTTTGCACTCCATTGCACTGCTGTCTCATTGTCTACATGTTACTGCTGTTGTCTTTGTTGTCATAATGTACTTATTTACAGTATATATGATATTTCTCTCTATATTTCCACTTATACTTATATAGTAGGTTATGTTAATATTTTTTATCTCATCAAGCTGTTGTCATTGTTTTAAACTGTCCTTACATCTATATCTGTTTGTGTTGTAAACTCTGGAGTCATATTCCTCTTATGTGTGCACATGTGCTGTTGTGATTCGGATTGTTTTGTATTCATTTCAATTTTAACAGTCTTTTTTTTTTATATGTATTGGCATTTCCCTGATTTTGACAGTCTGTTGAGAGTAACTGGTTGAACATATTGCAAGAAAATGTAGTTCCAAAACTCATTTCTTTATTTCATTTCCCTTACAGCCCCACGTCACCCTTCCCTCCCAGAGCTGCAGAATTACTCACAGATGTATCTTTTGTACATCCTGTCAAACTATCCGTGTTGACGCTGCCATAATAAAACAAGGTCAAAATAGATAGATAAATAAATAAAATGAAAAGATATTGATGGAGAAAGGAAAGGAAAGAAGACAAGAAGGGAAAAAACAAAAAAAGATTAGCAGACAAACTACAGATTTAATCCTTCAGCGAGTTGAAGTATGTTATGAGGGATCACCATTACATTATTGTTACCTTTCAGTTCACACCTGTGAATCTGGTGTCTTTATTCCAATATGACAGTAAATTGAAATTCTTTGGCTTGTGGACCAAACATATGAGGATATCACAATAGGCTTTGGGGACTGTGATCAATATGAGTAATGAAAATAATCATTAGTTGCAGCCCTAAGCATCATCAGAGGTGGAAGAAGTACTCATATCTTGCACTTAAAAACAGCCGTACCACGGTGTAAAAATACTCTGTTGCAAATAAAAGTCTTGAATTCAGAATTTTACTGAAGTACAAAAGTGATACAGTCAAAACATATATAAAGTACTAAAGGTAAAAGTACACACTACTTCCTGGCACTTTCAGAATAATGTATATTATTGGATTATAATTAAGTGTTTAAAACTTAAATGGGATAAATAAAGTAACTAAAGTTATCAAATAAACACAGAATCAAAAGTACAATATTTGCCTGAATTTTGTTGAGTAGAAGTATAAAGCAGCTTAAAATGTAAATACTCAGATAAAGTACAAATACCTCTCAACTGTACTTAAGTATAGTGCTTGAGTAAATGTACTTAGTTACATTCCACCACTGGTCGTCATCCTCTTGTTTGACCTGGTGGTGCAGCACTTTTGTCTTGAACGGCATCAGAATTGTTATTTTTTAAAAAGAAAGACGGTGCTCTGATCTTGCTTCCATTTTCTCTCTGGCAAGTTTAACGGCAAGTTAAATGTCAGGCTGAGAGGCACAGATTGGCATTAAAAGACAGAGAGATGGTCGGACTGAGAAAATGGCAATTAATCTACACCATCCTACTAATGGCAAATAATGACCAGAAGATGGCGCAAGTGTCCCACATACTGGAGGGGCATTAATTAAACCTCTCCAAACCGAGCCCTGTAGCTGCTGTCTCAGATGGTCCTCTGAAGTGTCACTGTGGTGAAATTCAAAATATATTCCTCTGTAAATGTCAGTGGGTACAGAGGGTGCAATGAATCAACAGTCATGTGGTGATGTGCACACAAGTATTTACTGCTGATATTAAAGAACCTAAAACAGCAACAACAGAGTGAACCGTTGAAATTGAACGGCAAAGAACAGAGCGAGAGTTTCATCAGAGTTTTGGATGCCAGACTGTAATGACCAGGTTGTACCACATAAATACTATAAAGCCAAAACTCAATGCAGTACACGTGTACTAACAGTGGTAGTGCTGATTTAATACTCATGTCTTAATACTCAAGTCAAAACCACCAGTGTTTATATGTGTCAAATCAAAACTATTGTATATTATACTGGAAATGACTTGTCTATGGATTAAAAGTTTTGTGCAATCAACAAACGTTTTGCAAATTTTTGCTGAGCTGAGTTATTCAAATGATGCTGTAATCTTTAGAATGATCATTCTAGTTTTATTCCATTATGTCTGTAATAAAAGAAAACAGATTCATATATATGCATATTTCAGTATATATGCATTATACCATAAAATAACAGCATCAGTGTTGTCAAACCTTCAGAATTTCAGACTTCACTGAACTTTCACGTTCAATTTTCACACCTCCTTTACGATCCCTGTGTCTGGCTCCCTGTCTGATGTCTGTAAGCAGTGAGGCCGGGGTGTACAGATATCTACTCCTCTCTCTGATGTGGGCTGCTGAGTAATGGCCGTACATCCTTCAGTGCTCTTCTCCTGCAGCACATCTGACTGGATTAAATATGTGCAGAGGATTTATTGGCTGAAAAACCACAAGAGCCCCACAAAAACTTCGGCCCCAGACCACTTGTAGAGGAGCCCAGGCAAGCACAGGAATTCAGCTGCAGCCCCTCTGGCTTCCCCTTTCTTCATTTCTACCCTCCCTGCATATCTTTATATGCTTTCGTCCATGACCCTTTTTCCTCACACTTTTATTCGTCTTACATGCCATCACCCAAAAGTGGTTTTGTTTCATGAAAAGTCACCAGAGACACAGAGGTGAAATCAGGATCTTGGGTGTTTCCAGACTTTTTTTTTGTGGGGAGGTGAGGGGCTTTTTCCACTCACAGCCTCTCCTTAGTTAGTTGGGCAACATTAATAATTCATGGCCCACATGTGTTGCAGACAGATTACAAGCATCTTCACTTAACTACCATCATTATCTTTATTACAGCGGGAGGATTTTATTCACCATCTCGCAATTTGCGATTCATGCGATTGAGGCTTGATTTTGGAGTGCGGTTCAAGGGTGGATTTGTTTACAGTGCTTTAGGAGAAACTACGATGGTTAGTATCTCCAGTCTTTTGCATTTTAAGCACCATTTTCTCACTGCACTGCATTTACAAGACCATACCAATGATGCCTTTGGTAATGTGGGTATTTTCTAAGATGCTGCATTTCTTATAAGCGAGCCCTATGCTTTGCAGGACACATGACCCCATGTTTTATCCGTTTTGTCCGTAGATTTAAAATTCATAACTCATAAGGTGTCACAGCATCTGCAGAAGAGCAAGGTGATCCTGCTGTGATGACCACAGACATCCACACTGATCTTCAGCTACACACCGATCCATGGACTGTCTAACACTGTCTGCTGCTAGAGATGTACTGTCACTATCAGTGTCACATCCTATCATAGTCCAACCCAATATCTTTGTCAATCAAACCTAAAACAAAGTATCACAGTTTATCACATGGTGACTTTTTAACACTGTTGAGAAAATGAATGAATTAAAAGATGCAGACTTGTATGTCTAGATACATGGTTGTCTCTTAATAATAATCAGGACTACAGTAGAAGTTGAATTTTAAGTATTTTCCATAACTTCATGAGCTCCACAAAAACACATGAATGTCAGTGAATGGTCGTCTTGTATTATTAAAAGAGAAAGTGTTTATTAATAAGATAAATTTAACTATATATGTATAACACATATTACTTATATTCCTTGCTAATGTTCTGAGGGGACCTCACATTAACAAACATTACATTTTCATTTCAAAGTAAAAGCTGGTAATGTGTATCCACAACAACAAAACAAAGTCGGCAACTTGTATAACTCATAAGTTTCAGTTTTCAGGTCTCTCTTCCAAGTCGTGAATGCTCCCAGTTTCCACTTGTCTGCAAGTTTACATTCTCTTTCATCACCAGTTCTTAATCTACACGAGAAAGCCACACAGAAGTCATCGAATTCAGTCAACCCATTAAAGACATCATGGTTTGATATATGCGACAGCTGGCTAAAAAGTGATGATGTTGAGCTTTGGCTTAGAACATCTGCTTTGCATGTTACATAGTTCAAGAGCAGTTTGCATCTTTTAAATCCTACGTTACTCAACTGAAGTGTGTGTGATGTATTTGGATATGTATTTGTCTAAATATGGTTAAAAAAAAAAAGTGAGGTTTGGCCAAATTATGAGTGAATTTAAAGAAATAATGAGTAAAAATATTTTGAGTTTAATGAAAGACACAAGTTATCAGTAGCAGCAACTCTCTGAATTGGACTTGCAGTGATTGTAGTAGGTAGAACAAATGCTGTCTCCCTCTTAATTATATCAAAACCACACATGCTCCAACAATGCTTTAAGTAACTGAGGATGCATGCTCTAATTTCTGATCTGTCACACTCAGCACTCTGTGAGCTAAAGAGCAAACATCTTTTCAACATATTTCAAATGCAAATCAGTCTTTGTCAAGTGTATTTACATATTGAAAATATTGTTCACATGTGGTAAGGATGGTCTGCACAAAGTCAATTACAGACTGAGTCGTCGTTATTTTTCTGTCATAGCTTTTCTGTCCTGCATGTGTGTTCCCACACAATATCTCAGCTACAAGAAAAGGAGAATATACCTCACATATATGTGGCATCTGGTAATTCAGGTCATTCAATCAAAATTTCAGCTCAAAGGACCTTCGAGGCCTCAAAAGCAGGCTTAAATATAAAAGTGCCATTGTTTCTCATTACACGCTAGCCTTGCCTCCCATGTTGTAATATTGAAACATCGCCCAGGCACAAGCAGAAGTTCAGGCATATTTGTTTTGTTGTTGTTAGAATGAAGTCAGCGGGAAGGTGGAGGAAAAGTAAACTATGACCTTTGACTTCCTGTTCTGCATCGCGTGACTAGTGTTGCTGAAGCCCAAACCATCGCACTGGGTCAGCGCTAACCTGGTCTGCTCAGTGACAGGAATCCAACACACAAACTGATCTTATCTGACAGCGTGAAACCAGAGCAGACCTGGCACTCCTGTCCTACAGAGTCTGGCCCAGAGGGCATCATGGGAACTCTTGGGGAGTCAGCTCAGGGATGAAACACCAACGGAGACATTCGACCACCTCTGAAGCTGGTTTTAGAATAACATCTGTCAGTCATGGACACGGTTAGGGCAGCTCCAGCTATATAAGAGGTAGAAAATATCAGACCTTTCACCTTTATATAGACTCATGCAGGAGAGCTTAAGAAAACTGTTATTTATTAGCTGAAGTGCTTAAAATGATTCATGTAACACCTTTGAAGTAACATTAGAGAGGAATGCTCAGGTTTGTTAACAAAAGGAATAACAATAAATTATACGATGATTATAGTAAATTAGTAAAAAAAAAAAAAGGGTTGGCCTATTTAAAGTAAAAGGGATGCATCAGCTCAACTCAAATATAGTGAGAAAAATACTGAGGCTCACACACTGAAAACAGTGAAAGTCAGGCAGATGCTACATTTAGTAGATCTTTACCAGAGATGACAGGAGATGAGTTGAGTTGAAACACGTTGTCATGCTCCGCTCTGAAGTATTCTGTGGGTTTTTTTGTTAAAACTCAATCCATTTTGCTGTAAAGCAGATGGAATGTGTCATGTTTACTCTGCGTTTAGATTCAAATCAATTTGGATGAAAATCTAAACCCAAACTTGGTGCCAAATAACCTCCGCTGTCGGTCTGTGTATTTCAAAGTTATGGAAGACTTTTGGACTTCCACTGTTACCTCGGGTGAAATCTATCCCCGCTGCAAAACCAAAACAAAAGCGATGTGGAGATAATAATACAGCATGCTTCATCCAAGCAAGTCAAACTAGAAACATACTTGGATGTAGCCTGACCGTGAAGATGGTATCAACCACCAACTGTGAATGGCCACAAAAATGTCTGACCTCCTCGAATACAGTATTAGCTAAAATTAAACAGTTTGTGTTGCAACAGTAGAAATTCAGTTTATCAAATCTCAAGTCAAGTAATTTCTTTTAGAAGTGGAAACATGACTTTAAGAGGAGTGAAAGCTCTCATTGACAGAGCTTCAATAGCGTCAGTTTAAATCCAGTGTCTGTATAAATAAAAGGGCAGGCACAGCAGAGAGGACCTGTGCCGAAAAAGCCCACACGACTGGCCTGGAAACACAATGTCTAAATGAGAAATGTAATACACACTGATCATATGCCAAGTCAGAGCTTAAACAAACAAGTGCAGACCTGGACAATGACAAATGCTCAACTGTTTTAAATGAGCGCGCACAGAGCTCTGATATATGCATGATTGTTTCCTATAAGCATTCATGCAACATCAGGACACACAGGCGGCTGACGTCTGGTTTACATCTTCAGCAAAAGTCTCTGTCATGACTCCCCTGTATCCCAGAATCCCCTGTGCCTCTGGTGAGACGTTTGCACAGAAAGAGAGAGTATCTGGACCCTGTCAGCATTTCCCCAAAGACGTCAATTATGCAGACTGGCTTAATTAGATCAGCTTTGATTGCTATTTCAAATGACGGGAATAACACGAGGCTGCGTGTTTGTCATCCCCACCCATCCCTTACTGTCGCGGCGGTGTCGGAGAGCTGTGCACAATTCTGTCCAGCTCCACGTCTGTCATGTCTGGAGCTGGTGAGTGAGTGGGCGTTGTGTCGGTGATGAGGGGCTGACGTGGCAGGTGCTCTGTGGACGATCTGGGGTCAGACTCTGGATTGAACCTGAAGAGCTTTTAAAGAAAGGCAGGCTTTTGACATTGTGCACCAGGCATGTGTCACAGCATGTGGATTTATACAGACCTTCATACCCCACCGCAGACACACACACACACACAGGCACACACAGTTACATCAGTGCACACCACTGTGAGCAGTACCGAGTTTAGTCATCCAGAGTTCCACAACAAGTCTCTGTTTGTGTTTTATATATACCTATATGCATGTGAACAAGAGGTCACTTATTTTTTTGCCTCTCAGTTTATATACTGTAGCTTATGTTATGTTTTGTGTATACTTGTTTGCATGTGTGCATTTACACATGTGGCTATTGTCATCTCTTGACTGTCCCATGTGCCTCTGTAAGAAAAAAGACAAACTTTCAGTGATGTTGTGCCAAGCACACAACTCCCATCACTGAATCAATGAACAACATTTTAATGTTCACAGCATGAGTTGGAGCCTCAGCCATCGAGATCAGAGTAGAAAACAACATTATTGTGCAAGCATATGTTTTATAAGTATAAGTTAAACTTAGTACTGAATGATTTTTCATGTGGTGATAAAGCTAAACTTTGTATATTCAATTACTGCGGCATTCTACTCATTTATCTCAAAATAACATATATGATGGTGATTCTAAAACTATTTTCCAAGATAAATATACACATATACATATAAATAAACACAAGAAATCTTATAGAATAAATAAAAAGAAGAAGCAGATGTTTGTTAACCTTTTAACTTGAGGACTGATTTGTAAAAAAATTGTTTTCATATAGTTAAAAGTTTGGGAAGAAAAAATTAAATTCTACATTTTTCTTTTGGTTCCTCTTTATGAAGATTTATTAAATAAATATTTTCAAAACATCATTTTTATCTTTAAAATGCATGCTGATGATAGTTCAGGAGAGACCGTGGAGGGAGGTAGAGGCAGAGAAACAGAGAGAGAGAGGAGAAAGAGAGAGAGAGACAGTGTGTGACTGACATCTGAGGCGCAACAGTTCATTATGTAGTTAAAGCTGCAGATCAAGTGGTATTGGTGGTGGTGTGACTGTGCATTCATTGTGAAGCAGCCTTGTGTTACATCAGGTAAAGGAAAACAGGCCACAGAAAATTGAGCTTGGCTACTTTCCCATCGTCAACCATTAAATTAAGTTGGTTTATTAAATCTGAGGCAAAAAGACCACGGCCATTTAGTTTTTAAACTGATAACAGAGAAGAGCTCACAGGGCCGACCCGTTCCCAACACTACTGCTGACGCAAGTACTCTCGCAGTTGTGTACCGACATGTGTAAGCAGTAACTGTCTCAAATTTGGATCCTATTAAAATGAGTTAAAAATTGACTTCTGAAATTTGAGGCAAGAATATCCAAACTTGTTTTCATTGAACAAATGAACAAGACCATAAAAGGCTGATGATGAATGATGTGTTCAGGTGAATTTTTTTGACTGTGACATTTATTGACAAATTAAGCTCACTAAACCCAGCACAGACTTTAACCTATTAAGGGAGAACAAGCAAAAGTAGGCACAGGAAGAGCAAGTAGGAATGCGTGAATGAATGAACAAGCTCTTTAAGGTGATGTCAAAGTGGTGGCTTATTCCTCACTAAATCAAATAATGGGACCTTTCACAGAATGATCTTTTAGTTTTGTACAGTCCACTGCTACTCTCTGGCTCGCTAATCTGTCGGCTGTGGAACTAACTAACAGACTAATAAGACTAATAAGCATCTAGTGCTACAGTAGCCTATATATGCACCAACCTTATGCATCTTGGTCAAACACGACATCTGCTTGGCTTGTCTTGCTTTGACTTATGTCAAGCTGTGGCTAATCCCTCCTGTTGCTCTGTATCTGCATGGCAAAGAGGAGACTGCAGTGATGCTTGGATTCTGTGCTCAGGCTGAGGCCTTTGATGTCCCATGTCCCAGTGTCCTTAAAGTGATTCTTTATTGCTGATTGAGTGATAGTTTTTTTTTTTTTTGCTTGTTTAGTCCCCTCATCTAAAAATTCATTTTAACATTCATTGAATCTCTGTTAGATTTTGTGGCTTAACTCGACCAAAAAGAACTCTTTTCTTTGCAAAATTGAGCAAAACCTCCATCATGCCCATTGAGTTCATATCAATATTTTTAGGGGGTCATGGGGTACATGTCTGGGCTCCTCGGGATAGGAACAGAGCTGTGGTTCTGGTTTTAAACATGCTGTAGCTGCCACAGGAGAAACACAGAGGGCTTCAGAGAACGCAGATTCTCCTGTCAGTGAAATAAGGCCAAGCCGTGCAGATCGCCAGCAGGGCTTGTTTCCCCCTGTCAGGGAAGAGACGAGACCATGAACAGCGTAAATACAGCACTTCCTCCTCCTCATGGTTTTCATTCTCAGCAGCATTCTCTTTCCGCCCTGTGCATCTCCTCCCAGATCTTACGCAGACAATAACACACAGAAAAATACCCACACTCTCAATTAGGCAGGACAGTGCGTCTAATTATGGACAACTTCTTTAAAATGACAAGAAACACAGCCCAGTCACATGTTGATAGAACTAAACAAGCAAGAATTAACAGTACATATTTGATGGTAGTTTGTGCATACAAAGACAAAAATAAGAAAGACATCTCATCCATAATTACGCTTGACATAATTCTGCTGCAGTGTACTTCAGAACAAAAGCACGCAGAACAAAGTAATTACAGTGACCTTACAGATGCAATCAAGAGTCCAGAGTGTCCTCAAGCAGTTCTCTTCTCTTTGTTCCACAGGAACATCTTAAGCGCCTGTGTTTGCTGCTTGTTCTACAAAACAAACAAAGACATGCAGAGCTGGAACGCTGATTAGAGAAATCAACAAATCCTCGACAGGACATGAGCGCATGGGCCTCCCGGCCAGATCAGGTTCTTTGGAAAGGGTGAGTCAATGAGGTTAAAGGACAGAGAGCGAATTGGCAGGGGGGGCAGAGGTGTGAACTTCGAGCCGACAGAACAGCCTCTCTCAATTTAGTTTACCATATCCGTCATGGGAACATCACTTCTATTTTCTTTTCATTACAAGACCAATCTCTTCACAATCCTTCCAAACAACAGTGGAATAACAGCTTATTTGCTCTGTGTGGCCTCGGTCTGCAGGATCCTCTTTGTTGTTGTTCGCGGTGCTCACTGAAGGTGAAAACAATCTTTTCACTCATTGTAAAATTTAAGCAGCCCCCCTTGATTTTTTTCCATGTCACTGCTTAGCGATCTCACAGGTGCACCGCTAACAAGCCTGCACATGATGCTGCCGATTAAAATAAAATCTTCTTAAAGAATTAAGTAAACAGTAAATAACTAATGAGATAAACCTAATCGCTGTGATTTCAGTAGGACGTAAAAAGCAAAAAAGCAACTTTAATGATAGCATGATCTTATTTTTGTGACTCACACTCGCAGACGTTGGTGTCACAGCAAAAAAAGGGTTTTGGTGCGCCGGTCTGAAAAAATGAGCAGATGTTTCCCACTCTGGGTTTATTTGGCCAGACAGGTGAGTGATGCATAATGCCACTGCTTGGCCCACTCGCTGCCTAATTGCCCTTCACACACATAGACTGGTTCAGATCAGATCTGACAAAAGCACAGACCTGTAGCATCTGTGAATGTGTGAAACACTTTAGGGTCTGTTTAGAGATTCCCCTCAGGACTTTTTTAAGATGTGATAAGATGTGTTTAACTGTACAGATGGCCCTGACTTTAAGGCTGAGTGAGGAAGGTAGTAATTTATCAAGAGATGATAAAGATGATGAAGGATATCGGTCACAAAATGAACAGCACCACTGGAGAAGACTGTGAAGTTGTCAAGGCAACAGGGTCAGTGGGCAAACGTAATGATGGGCTTTCATGCCGTATCTAAGCTAAATTAGTTGTCAAATCTTCGTCAGTTGAAGTCCACCTCAAGAGCTCAAAAACAAAGATGAATGTCCACTGAAGCTTGATGCGTCATCGGTTAAATGAGTAGAGGATACAAATATAGCTGCACATAATCAAAAGCTAACTGTCCATGTGTGGTCTAATAAAGTCACTGAATTCAACACAGTGTTGGGGGGGAAATAAAGCTGGTTAGGTATGGTTACGTGCTATGATGCACTTTAAGAGCCCCCCATTTACTGACTTGTGTGTGGCGCAACTCTGCCAGGAGTCCTTGAGATAGTTTCCTGCCATAATAGCATGTGTGAAAAAGAAGAACATAAACCGCTCATTTTGAACATCACGTTAACACCAGAGTGGAGCTGGAAAATGTCTGTTTTTGAAAAATAAATCCAGGACTTATCTTATGAGTGAATCAAAGGGATGTTTTTGAACATTATGTTGGCAATTACTGTCGGACTGCGGTGCTATCCAGCTATTCAGCGTGCTTTCTTAAAAAACAGCCAGACACTCTGCATATCCCTTGTTTTTTTTCGTCTGGGCTTAGCTTTTAATGTAGCTGCAATCAACCACAACAAGATTTTTGAGGCCCAGCGTTCATCCCTCAGAAATCCCACCAAACGTGAGTAGTATTGGAATTCCGGAGCACCATGCCAACCGTGAAGCCTCCCTGCCTCTCACAAGCGCTGCATGGAGGGGCAATTTTCCTCCGGCTGAATTTCCCAAAGCTGCCTCACCTGGAACCAATCTGTAACACAATCGAAGGGTCCTAACTTGAAAGCCCATTCCTTCCCTTTGATAGTCTCTTCTTGGTAGCCTGCACGGCGCTGGAAACAGGCCTTTTGTAATCGGCAGATACAAAAGAGCCAGGGATTGAGATGAGTATCCACCCATCAAAGTGTATTATGCAAATAATCGAGAAACAAAGCTCAGATACTCTCTTACTTTTTTCTCTTGTTTCGCGGGATGAGGGAGGAATTGGGCTGCCATTTGGAAATTTTAAGAGCTGTTATCATCCCCTGTTTTCCTCTGGATCATGCTTTGTTATCCCCCCCTGTGCAGTTGATATAACAACCTTTGAGATAATGAGACACAGCACGTGCATGTGTCACTGCCTCTCTTTTCTAACCTTTTAGCGACAGGTGTGAATCGAGCTTTCCTGCTCACAGTAGGATCTGCTCTCACAGCTCTTCCAATAGGCAAGGAAAGCAATTAAACTTTAATAGCTGACCATTTAGGGCTCCTGGGAAATTTAGTCTTGAGTCAACATGCCAGACCTTATTTCCTTCCTCCACTTCTTCTTCTGTAAGCACAAGCAAAAAGGGAATCAGAAGCTCACTGATGTGGTTAATAGCTGTACTGCAGTGTATTGTCCTGTATCATAAAATAAAATACAAACAAAGAAATAAATAAACTCTAATAAACTCTTTTATATTCACTAGGCACTGTGAGATGCATCGGACTCCACTGCTTTCTCAGACATCCACAGGATGAGAAAGGTATTTTTGTGCACAATCCTTTGAAAAGGTCATTTACTTGCTCATACATGTGATCGCAATTGAGTGATTAGCAGCAATTGAATCAGCGGCAGAGGAGCGGAGTGTATGGGATGTAAGGCAAGAAATGAAAAGGACATTTGTTCGGGGAGGCTTCCCTCTACACAGTCACGGTCCCTAACTTTGAATAACTCAAATAAGTCAGC
Organism: Amniataba percoides; assembly: GCA_037176925.1. Taxonomy (NCBI): domain Eukaryota; kingdom Metazoa; phylum Chordata; class Actinopteri; order Centrarchiformes; family Terapontidae; genus Amniataba; species Amniataba percoides. The sequence goes on from JBAJHX010000001.1 coordinate 26,433,789, forward strand.
GAGTCACAAGCCGATGTCCGCACTCGTCCAACAGTGTGCCCTTTGCTGCGCTGCCCAGAGTGAAGTCCTGCCAGTTTGTACACTCCGTTGTTCATTCGCCATAATCAACTTATCCTGTCTGCCTTTCATGTTCCTGATACCCACACAGAAAGCTTTTTGATTCAGGACATCTGTCAGTTTGTTTCATACCAAGAGACTTACTAAGTATTTTGGATGTCTTGCCACGAGCTTGCCAAATCTCTGTTTTCTAACAAACAATGGTGTCGTCTTTCTCTATGTAAATTTAGTTAGTGTTCATTACAGCTGGGTAGTTTTTGTGCATGGATGCAGCATGTGCTTTTGAAAACCTCTGGTTTTCGGAAATGTGAACATGGTTACATAAAATTGATTATTTAAACCTCAGCAGTCAACTTTGGGATAGGTTTCATTATGAGATCCCAAGATCACAAATATAAGTTTAACTGTCCAAAAATAGTGGGAAAACATAATAATTATTCAGGTAGACAAGATGATAGAATAGGTATTTTCCGCAGCAGACAGTCTTACTTCTCATGTTGGGAAAAACAAATTTGTTGACAATAACATTAACAATAGTTCTGTGTTATTAATTAGAGTTTCCCACTGCGTTATGACAGTGCTGCAGTGATCCAGCATTAACAATCCTCCTCCTCACACTGATTCTAAGGAAAGGCTGACCTGCTGCAAACATCTGACAAAGATGTAAAGTCTGTACAAAAAAGGCCCTGACTGGCCACTTTGGGCACTGGATCTTTGGACTTTTTTATTGTGCGGCAGCTGCAAACCGCCGAGCCACCATGCCGTTCATATTTTAGTGTTACAAGATCAGGAGTTAGACTGCCAACATTGGGGAAAAAAACCTTGAGAAAGTCTGTCATAATGACCCTCAGTGCTGTAATATGTCTAGAAAATCCTTAAAATGTATGCTTAAAGATAACCATGGCCTATTTAGGGGAACTTTTGCTCTTTTTTTGCAATAGCCCATTGTTTTCAGTGAACCCTTTGCCCTGACCTGCAGACGTCATATTTTCACTTTTGACATGTGAACATATTAGCTGTTTTTCTCTCTGAGCATGGCACCTTCGGTTAGCTGCGTATGTGACATTTTAACCACTTTGTCTGTAAATATTTGAAACCTGAATTGTTTTACTTCACTGCACTGAGCAGTCTGCACTGTTTCATTTCTTAACCACTACTTTGTCATTTGCATTTTGCTCATTATCCCTCACTGTGACAGCGTGTTACCCATTGTAAAGTTAAAAGATTTTAACTTGTCTCATTGTTATGACTGCACAAAGTGTAGTTAAGCCAGGACAACAAAACGTGATGATAGAATTGCTGCATTACAGGAGCAGGCCAGAGCATCTGTAGGCTCATTAATCAGTGCTGTGTGTGTTCAGGCACTTCAGACTCCCACTTCTACCTTCTCTTTCCTCCGCCCCTCTCAGACTGGTCGCCTCTCTCAGCGGCAGTCATATTGTATTAATACAAACTGATTTGTGGTGCTTCTCCCTACTCACCTGTAGTTTGGTCTGATCAGTTTGCTGACAATGTCTGAGTACGTTCCAGCTGTTCGGTCTTATTTTCATGTATTTCGGATCAAAGCCTGGTGTGTGTTTGTATGCACTGGATGTAGCTGGGCTGCATATTAAGGATGATCTTTTTGAAACCAATTTAAACATGCTTTAAAACTGAAACAAATTGATTTAATCACCTGTTTGAAAAAGTCAGTGGATCTCAGTGTTTGTCTGAGCAGACTCAGTTCAGAGTGATCCAAGGTTCTGCTCTCTACTTGTAAGATCAGACTGCTTCATGTTTGACTTGCACGACCCCAGCCTCAGTAAACAACACATGCAGCTTTAATTGGAATCACTTGGTCACCCTGAAGCAGGATGAACAGGGCTTTGTTGCCAGCATGGCAGCTCCCAGAACCTGACGTTACATGAGTCCAAAGAGGTGGCTGAACCACAGAGACCACATGAATGTCCCACACTTTGAAAACCCCTAACCTGTATCACCAGAGTATACAGTGCTCCAACTTAAACCTCTGCTGCTACTGCAGGATGCTCCTGTGTTGAGAGAGACACTAAAAATGCAATTAGCTAATTAATTTGAATTTGAATTAAGCACTGTGAATCACAAAGAGCAGGAGAGTAGTGCAAGATTTCTAAAAAAAAAAAAACAAAAAACAAAAAAGAAAAACAGCACAATGACACAAATTTCCATGACTAACTCCACTGAGGCATGTTTTTCATTTAGAAACACTTGTTGCTAATTACCAATTGGACTTTAACTTTGAAACTTGTTTCCCTATTGAACTGATGCATAGTCACACAAGAGGTGTAGACAGTGTTTTTAACCACCAGTTAGAGGTTTAATCAATATTAGATGCAAGGAAGATTTTGTACAAAGTGTCAGGTTTGTGATAAATAATGTCAAGAAGTCAGTTGAGCTTCTCTTGAGACTGTTTCAGTTTAGTAGAGCATGCCCACAAAAACATGTGAAAATCTTTTTTACAGAGATTTAAAAAGATGCTGCAGAAGACAATAAAACACACACACACAGATAACAAAGGTGCCACTGACAACATATGATCAACTTTATTGATAAGTTATTTGTTGTCACTCTGATTAGCATCTGTTGCTCAACTAAGTCAGTTAAGTCTTAAGTTAACAATATCATGATTAGATGCACATATACGATAAGTTATCTGTCAAGATTTTAGTTTTGACATGAATTTGACGTCACTTGGTGGTTATTGGTTGGGTTGTATTGGACTGCATTATATAAATAGTCATTTTTAATATTCTGTCCAACTAATGCATGACCATGGGATGGACTCAAAGAAACCAAGTAAATGTACCATTTTGTTCATGTGTTCACGAGAAACAAATAAAACAATCAACTATCTTTATATCACCAGCACAACCACAAATACATATGATACAGACATGTGGAAAAGGGCAGATAGATAAGGTATATAGTTTGTTACGTGTGGATGTAATATCTCCTTTATCAGTCCTTTGCTTTTTTACAGCTTCCTTTTTTTCTGGTGAATTGATGGAATATTTTGGTCCACCATCAGGGAAAGAATTAATGCCTTAGGACTGACTTAACACTGAGCCAGTATGTGTGTGGGCAGAAATAGCAACCATTCATCCTCGTATGATTCCTTAAACTTCCTTAAGTGAATAAATGACCATCTGAAGAATGGGGCATCTGCGTCTGTGCAAATGTCCTCCCAAATTGAATAAAAAACATGACTCTGATTAAGATCCTGTTTGAAAGGAGTTTTGTTTCTTCACGGCTTCTAGGACATTCCAGGATATTAGACCAGTGAGTGAGCTCTCTGTTTTCTCTTGGTGCTGACCTTTGCTACAAAGGTCACTTGGGTTTCAGTGCCGGTCATCGATGCTGTTTCACTGCTCGACATCTCAGTAGCCTGACAATGTGCCATCGCCCATCCTCGTCATATCAGTGCAGAGGAAAAGGTACAGCAGGACGCAACAAAAGCATAAATCCTCCCAATACGTGCGGCAGTCCAGTGCCTCTTCTCAAACGTTTGTTTTTTTCTTAATGGAAGAAAAGGTGAAGATAGAATATACAGACTGTAGCTAACATGATGATTTCCTAGAACAGCTATACACAAACTTTCTGAAACAACATTTTAATGAGACAGCATCAGCTCTCTGACTCAAACAATACTGAAATATAAGCCTCATCCCTTTGCTGCCCAAAACAACATTTCAGTTTGTTCTTCTATCATTTATCAGACTATGTTTTCCTCATAGTGCTCAATTGCATGATTCCCAAACACTCCTAGGCCCTAACCCCATGAACAGTGGCTTTGAGGGGTTACAGGGTTTGAATTTACAAGCGTTATGGCATCACTCTGACACAGCCAATCAAGTGTCAACCATTACAACTTTACCCATGATGCAACCGGAGAAACAAAGTTCCATTCAGGTACATGTAGTAAGTGTGAAATTCCATTAGAAAGAAAATAACATAAAGCTTATCCCGTGAATAACATTTCAGGGAAAAGGATACAAACTGTAGGGTTACATAGGTTTTTCAGAGTCCATTTATCTATTCGTATAGACACACTTTAACAGACTGGTATCCCTCCTGACGCCTGCATGATGGAACCAGGCGCTCTTTAAGCTCATTTGGTTACCACGTAAAATGTTTAATATGCTTTCATCCTTGTTAAACCAAAGTGAACAAAGACAAAAAAGTTCTGTCTCATCCAGGGCTACCACGTCAAAGCCTTTGATAAAACAGGACTCTCCTCTGTTTCACCAAATGAATGTTTTTTGTGGAAAGAGTTTCAGAGTTCTCCTGTGTTAAGATGCTCAGTGTCCATTTGTTTATTTGATTTCTGCAGAGCACACTGATGACGTACTTTCATATCTACTCTTACTCAAACATTTAAAAAAAAAATTGCACCAAGTCCAAGAGAATTCAGTGAGACCGGTTCTTGACATCTGTGCACATGTTCAGCAGCAGCCCTCCCCTTTGACCTCTTCACTGAGCATCCCACATGCTGCTGCGGCCCTTCCTCTATGGAGGCTCGGTGATGTCCGGCGGCCCGAGTTCGTAGGTCACAGCGATGACAGCGAGCACCTTGCTGCGAGACTCCTATCTGCCCACCAAAATAAACACAGGAGGATCTGCTCCAGCCCTCCCACAGCACCCCCTGTCCAGATCCGACTGGGGCTCAGAGATTAAACGCAAAGGGAGCACAGGATCCTGCCTTCCCAAAGCCAAATACTGTCAGGGTCAAAGGTCGAGCTTGGAGATCACAGCCAACTTTTATCCCAGCGACACTGTTCCAGAGCATGTGGCTTTACGCTGACTGTTTTCATTTTCTGGTCTCCTGTTTGAGGGACTTTTCGGCACAACCTGTTTGTGTTTCTCTTTTCTCAGCAAACACATAAACAAGCCACGTGCTGAAGTCTATGTCAGTGCACATCTGTCACCATCTCATATAACACATACAACATCCCAAATCAGTAATTGCATCCTTTTGAAAAGACTCTTATTCATCAACCAAACCTGTAACTTGTATCACTGTCTTTTCAATGGATTTTACATTTCAGCCCACCAGAGACCAATCTGTGCCAGAGAGCTAGAAACACAGTTTTACCATGTGTGAAATAAACATTATTATATCATAATCATTATATTATATACACTATATTAACTCCATACTCTCAATGGATTGATCTGACAAAAAATAGAGCTACTGGATAGAAGTAAAACAAATCTTAGGAAACACCTGAGAAAAGACCAAGGGAGTAACACGACCAGGGCTGCTCTCACTATAAATACGGCTGTCAAGTCTTTTTTATTTGTGCCTAATTTTCTTTACAAGTGCTTCCATATGGCGGTCATATACAAGAGAAAAACGGGAGGATTGCAGGAACATGAAAGACAGCGTTGCTCCTCTCCCTGCATTCCACACTCCTGACATGCCACAGCGGATAGTGAGTCTCATTGTGCAGAAAGGTGAAGCACAATGAGAATCACTCTGGATTTTTATATAGAATCTAAATCACAAAAAGATGACCTGTTGCTATTTTTCTTTTCTTCATGGATGTGCCATGTTTCCAAGCCTGTTTGAAAAATGCCCTGCTTAATTTGCACTGAGCAATAATTTGTTGCACTGTATGTTATATATGACACAAGTTATACTAATCCCACTGAGAATGAACATAATGTGGTTGCAGCTGTTGGTGTCTTGCAGCCAAACTCAGCGGAGGCCTGATGTAGTATATCACAGCACTACAGTATGTGTACTTTGTGCCCTCCTCTGTTAAAAAAAGTTACTTTTAAATATTTTAATATTTTCTACTTTTAATATTGAGGTTTGTTGCATAACAAGCATACAGATACAAGAATACACACACACACACGCACACACACACGCACACACACACAGATATATGTATGTACACACATACATATGGTGTAAATCATATAACCATATAAATCAGTGATACATCTTAATCCAAATTCATGGTTTCATATGACTGGAGCATTATAAACCAATAAGGGTTTCTGATATAATAAGCTATTTGTTATTGAAACAAATTTTGTAAAACCTCATAAAACTAGGCCAGATACATGATGGTTTTATATCGACTTTCATTTTGAGTTTCATGGTGGTGATCTGAAATTCAAGTAACAAGGTTGAGGTTAGGATGAGGCTGGAGATCTTCAGTTAGTGACCTTGACAATTTTTAAATTGGAGACAACTGGCCTTACCAACTATCAATGAAAGTCAGTATCACGTGTAACTAAGTTTTTTTTTGCAATTAACGCTCTTTTGTGGTTTTCCAGGGCTTAATATAATGTATTGAGAGAGAATCTGGTTTAAACACAACTGCCAGCTTGGTAGACTTTCAGCTTTCTGTCTGTAAATTTGAAAGAATGAAAAAAATATAAGGTGTATATGTGAAAACAAAGTGAAGGATAGTGAAAGGAGAGCCACTGGAACCAAAAAGATGACAGCATCAGCCAGCACAGCATCTGGACCTTTACAAAGTCAGGGAGGGAAAGAACAAATTGCTGGACATTTGTGTAATTTATTCAGAATACAGTGCCCTCTAGATTGCAGCCTGCAACCTATTTGCACAGCATTATCTCTCAGAAGTGGTTGGAGTCGGGTGAGGTGCCAGTGCAGTGTTTCTGAAGTATCTTCATACTGGTACACATTAGTATCACGTGTCTCTACTGCTTGTTTCTTACTTACCACACAGTAGAACTTAAACATGTGTATTATTTCAATTGTATTGGTAGTGATTTGACACTGGAAAGTATTAAGAACATATCTTAAATGCATTTATCCCACAACAATGACAACGTATACCCAAAAACACATTTTCAGTATTTATGCCCCCGAATTATTCCTCAAATGACAGTTTGTTCTTTTCTGTGATAGTCAGCCACTATTTTGTACAGAAGACCTGAAAGGCAACTAGCGGGTCAGTGCACAGTGTGATCTGACTCAGATTTTAGATTCAGTGCATTGACCCGCTAGTTCAACGGATCGATTGAAAAAACAAACGCCTCATAAAAATGATTACGAATAAGGTAGCTAATATGTTTTGGGGAATAGAAATTCTCTAGATATGATTATTGTTGCTGCTTGAGGCTAATTTTTGCATGCACAGTCTGTCTGTCTGTAGTTATGGCCGTTACATTGTTATGTTGGCACAGTTTTTTTTCCCTCCAAAATATCAGGGTCAGTGGCCCAGAAAGGCAAGGTGAAAAAAAAAAAGTTATCTCGTACGTATGACTTAATAACTCATACGTATGACATAATAACTCATACGTATGACATAATAACTCATACGTACGAGAAAAAAAAGTCATACGTACAAGATAAACTCAAACATTGCCCCTTTTTTTTCACCTTGCCTTTCAGGGCTTCCCTAATTTTGGATGAATGAAAGTGATGGAAATAAAAAATAATTCATTGTTGCTCACGGCAACCTACAGCACATAGACTAGCACATTTTAAAACACTCTTATCACATTTGGTACTGAGAATCACCATGTTCAAGTCTTATTATGCTCTGAGGAGTACTGCGGGCTATATTTGTGGCTGTGGTTTCCAAAGATTGTAAAGCCAAGAGAAAACCTCCCTAGAAGCTTTCTGCTCGGTAGAGCCAGCATGATTGCTCTTGGAAACTAAATTATAGGTAGGGGCACACACTCGTTACCAAACATGCCAAGAACTAAAAATGATAAATACAAGAGGGTGGTTGCTAAATGGTCAAGAATTTGATTAATGGCCAAAGCCTTTTCTGCCTTGTAAAACATTCAAATGTAAAAACATTTAGTTTAACTTACGTGTATATTCAGAGACTCACAAACAGCTGTGTGTGCTGCATCACGAGGGCTGACCCCCATCCGTTAGTTATTTATGCAGTGAAAGCAGCCACAGCTCAGGTGGAAGGTTCAATCCCGGCTTCACGTGAACCCTAAATTGCTCCCATTGGGCAGGCCGAACATGCATGGTGCTTTAGACAGGAGCATCTGCTGAGTATAATGTGAGCCTGATGTGAAAGATGGGTCAGTCAAGTCCAAATTCCTGGTTCCTTACTCAAAAACAGATAAATTAGTTTATTAAATTAAATGTCCCTTATCACTATATCTTGCTTACTTTTTTCAAGCTGCAGTTGGCGTCGCTCATGCCTGTCCTTTAAAATGTTACTGTGACAAGTCTGTACACATTCAGGGTTTGATCCTCAGCATGAAACACTTTAAATCCATCAGCACAATAAGGTTGAGTTTAAACCGGATAATTAGCAGCTCGTAAGCAGCCAAACACTTCACCACAGGTGTCCGTGTTTTTCTCACCCTCAGAGCTTAATACCAGTTTCTCACATTAAACCACAAATGAACACAGCAACAGTGCAGGGTGGTCCAGTGGACAGTGAACCTCTCAGGCCAGCAGCACAAGTAAGTAAGCGAATCACCGGTCTGCCAACTTTAGGTTGATCCTCTAAGTTTAGCCCTTCTCCTCAAAAACACATGAACACACAGACACACCTTCCCTGTGCTGTGTGTGCTCTCAATTAAACGGAGTATGATTCTCTCAGCTGATCGTATCAGTAAAGGAGGAATCCCAACGTCAACACCAGATTCTGAAGGTAGTCACATATGGGAGACATTCTTCCAGATCCTAATAAACTTTCATCTGTGGATATTGTGTTTGTAGAGGGCATGGATGGCAGGGCACTACCTCCCAGTGTCACGCAGTCCTGCGGAGGCTGAAAGTCAAGATGGTTTAAAGAAAACAGATGGAAAATAATAACCCAGAACTGTATCCACAGTGTTCTGCACTAACATGCATGTATGTATAAATTCTTGCACGCATAGTGAATGCAGTATGTACAAACACAGAAGATCATGAAAGAACCTGCATGAAATGTACAACTGAAGTTATGCTTTCAGAAGTAGTTCATTTGACACAACAATAGCGACTTTTTATATCACATGCACATTTACTGGACCACAAAAGAACATTTGGAAATCAAATTCTATGCTTATGAACCAGAAACAGCGAGGTCCACTGGGAGTTTACCTGTTCTAACTTTGAACCTGCCATCCATAAGGTGCCAGATGTTTAAAGCTCCACAGGAAGTCCAACAGATGTTTCACAAGCACTGTGTGCAGAGGAGGTGCAGACTGCTGCTCAGACTGTGTACACCAAGATTACACACCAACCCAAACTCACAGCGAGGACCAAGAAAGCGAGAACAGATGATATTTCTATCTTTACCTCCTTGGGCCTTTTTATTAAATTCAAGATAAGTGCAACCACTGGGTGCTTTTGCTTTTCCTTCTTTCTTCATTTAATTTGATCAGAAAATCTGCTGACGCAGTTTGGTCCCCCACTCATGTGAAACCAATTTCAGCAGCACATAAAAGTCTGCTGCAGCCCTTCAAACAGTCGCATCTCGTCCTCGCCCCAAAGACCCTCAGCCAGCTTGGACCTGCAGGTGTGTTTTTCCCACTGCTCACTGCAGGGTCTCAGAGAGGGAGGAGAAGGCCTTTCACACATTCAGCACACTCAGCAGATGGCCTGACGTGCACACGAACAAAGCAACAAGTCGAGTCAGTATGTTTTGTGTCATCTAGTCAGAACCACTGAAAGACGATACAGTGGCAAAAAAAAATCTGTGTACAACTGTGAAGGGGAAATAAACCAGACCTCCAACCAGATATCTACTTGACACACAAACACACACACCCACACACACTCTCTCACACACCAGCATTGTTTTCCCACACAGCACCATGGATCTCTAAATTAAAACATGCTTATGACCAACTTATTGATAACTATTGAGAAAAGGTGCCCAGGAAAATTAGAGCACTTCATCTCAGCCAATAGTCTGCATGTTTCTCTACAAAATGATGTGAGGAAATCACACTAACTGGTGCAAACGTATCACAGAGCTGATCTTTGGCTTGCTGAGTTTTTGTATAATGTGAAGAGTATAAAGTAGACATAAGGCGGCTGACCTTTAATCCCATCCACTTCCACACAGCTATGGTTCAGTTCTTCATTTTCTTTACTGCAGACTCCTTTTCTTCTCACAGCAGCTGATCACCGATGAAAAAGTGCAGAGAAAACACACAAAAGAGGTGGCTGAGTGGGGAAATGTGTCTGCCATCACATTTTGCAGTTAACACATTACAGTTAATGGGCAGATTGTTTACTTAAAAAACAGATAGATTAAATGTTTTATTATGTGTGTTTGTAGCTTTATATGGCAATTTTAATTTGGCTACATAAACCACCCAATTATCACATTGTGGCTGCTGCAAAACTCACAAAGTAGAAAAACATTTCTCTTTAAAAGCCCCCGAAAGCTAATAAATAAATAAATAAATAAAACAAAATTCTGAATGTTTAAGGTTTCTCCTCTTTTGCATCACTGCTGTAGTGTTATTTCAATATTTTACCATGAATCACACAGTAAAAATTATATTCCTGTATCTGCGTCTCATTTTGTGAACCAGACAGCATTTACTGTGATCTATTGTTTGCTGATGTACAAATCATAGAGCATTAACCACATTCACACATCTGTGCAGAATTTTGCTCGACTTCTCTGACATTCATCAACACACACAATGTTTTATCACGCCTCTTTGTGCCAAAATCCACAGCCAGCTCTCACACAGAAGCTCTGTTTTAAACTGACAGATATACCAACACGCAAACACGAGCACCATCGCAGAAATGTTTTCGGATTCCAATCAAGCTTCAGTTTCCCGTGAGTAATGTGTGACTTGGCTGGCTGATCAGCTGTGTATAATAAATAAAAGTATAAAGCAATGTGTGAAAGATGAATGTAATGTGTTACCTTTTGCGGCACAAATTTTTCATTTGAGTTTTAATGATGATGTGGAAATGATAATAAACCCAATACACAGTAAAACATTTTAAGCTGGTGCAACTCAAGAATGTCCCCCTGCTGCCATTATTATGTGAGGGAACTAAACTTAAAAAAAACACTTCACAGTCAGCTAACAAGCTATAGTATGATTAAACTGACTTTGTTAAGTGAGTAAACCTTATATCTTATATACGTATATGTACCTCTACCTTGTCACAGTGACACGTTACATTCAGATTTGGCCTATGTGTTGTCTTAGTTTGCAGAAAAAGTTCCTCAGTTGCTGCAGATGCTTTACAGCTGTGGTTGTTCCCACTGAGGCCACTTTGGTACCAGAGTTTCACCAGTACAAGGACAACCATTACGGCTGCTCCCACGAAATCTTCATCATGCTCAGAACTGTTCTCATTACTATCAGAGGAAACAAACGCGACTTAACTTAACATGCATTAACGATACACAGCATGTTTTCATCACGCGTTATTTCTTTGAACAACAATAAAAGACGAGCCACTGCTGAGTTTTAACACTCAAACAATGCATTCTGGGAAGTCTGTTAATTTGCTAATAATTTCTCTTTTGAGACATAACTTGATGGGTTGAGCAAAGTCTCAGCGGTACATCTAAGCAACCCATCATTTCTAGTCAAGGGACTTCCTGTCAGATGTTTTGATTTTAAGTTGACTTAACTTGAAACAAATAAAACTGATAGTTAATAATTAAGAATTTGTTTATTCCACTAAATTCCTGCATGATATTTTACAGTGTGGAAGTCTTTCAACCCCATTTGCATTTCAGACATCTCAGACTAAAACTGTATTTACCAATGGACATCTGCACTATTGATGAACTGACCACAATAAGCATTGGCAAAATATCTGTTGTACCACATGAGGAAATCTATGAGGAAGTCTATGAAGCATACTGAGGTCCATGTTTTGTTTGTTCTTTCGAGTGTCATTAAATCTGGGATCCAGAGGTCTCCACTCTTAATCCCCAAATCAGTACCACCAGCTCAACTGACTCCTCCAGGATTTCGCTCTGTAACACAGTTTCTGTACTTTGCTTACGGCTTTGATCAAATAAAAATAAGTAACAATGAGCAGAATATAACAACACAGCTGTTTAATAAGTCATGGGTTTGATATAATGTATAAAACAGTGGTAAATGCTAATAAACAGAAAATTGTCAAACGTCTCAGTTTTTCCAATTATCACTTGTTGTACTGCAAAAACAAGGGATGGGAAATGAAAGATAAACTCAACTTTCCAAATAGTTGCATTATATTGAAAATACAAGAACTGGATTCAGTCATTTGGCTATCAAAGAGTCCAGCACACAGCGCTGCTGTTCCACACTGAAAACAGCATAATGGGAGATGACAGGATCGTAATCTTTGATTCTACAGTTACTTGCATGTCACGAAGATGAAACATTGAGCAGAGTTTAGCTTATTCTTTACACTGTAAAAGACAGAGAACGTGGTCAAGACTAATTACAGATGTTTGGTCTATGGGTAAAGTTGCCCGTCGTAAAGCCAGGTAGTGGTTCACAATATTCCTCCATGCTGATTTGGTCTCAGCAACACTGAAATGTAACTCCAATCTCATGTTTTTAAAGTTCCACCCTGCTGCTACATGTGATGTGCTCAAAACGGCACACACTTTGCTGCTTTGGTCGCAGAAATGCTCAGTAAACCTCTGCTGTGCACACACGTGCGCACACAGTGTATGATCCCGAGCGTGTTGAGAAAGTCTGGGGTTTTGTACACTGAGATGCCCAAACAGGCTCTGTGAAGATGGAATGTGTCTTTTATGTGAAATTAAATAAGATCAGCTTGTGGGCCCCGCTCCTTCCTTTTCCGCTTTCCGTTTTATGTTCATTTCCATTCCCGAACAAAGCCGTCTCTCCACGGTGTATTAATGCCCATCAAAGGCCTCAATCAAGTTGCTTTGCCACAGGCTAGAGACAAACTGGAGAGGCTAAAGTTTAATGTTGTCAGTGCAGCGAGGATGTGGGCTCATGTCTCTTCCATGTCCTTGTGTTTTCTTTTAACCCCCACATTCACAAATACCCTGCAAGTCCGATTAGTTGAACACGGCATCTGAAAACAACACACACTAAAAGGCCATTTCAAGGTCACTGACTGTGACAACAGTCTTACTCATTGTGCCGTTAGGACAATGTCTTTATGTATTTCACTGGGAGAGGAAAATTCAGAAAATAAAACATAATTACACAGGGCTTCCTAAAAAATTTGTCACGGCTGTGAGTCAATAGACTCTTAGTTCAGGAGTATCCGGCAATGAAAAACTTTAAAGAAGAAGCTGCTGATTGTCTGCTGACATTTTCTCTTCCTGCGTGGATTATTGTGCTGTGTATCAGGCTTAATTAACTTCCTTTAAACACATTAACTCTATCTCTATCTACTGAATGCTCTAATTAGTGAGCGATCCCCATCTTTTTCTCACATGTTCCCCCACTAAAGTAAAAACAAAAATACTGAAAACTGTGAATAATTCACTCATAAAAAGATGCAAAAAAAAGCCCAATGCAAGTAAAGAAAAAGTTAGTCCTTATTCAGGCAGCTTGCCTTTTTGCTCTCAGTGAATATATTTGTCAGCATGATAAGCTGCAATAAAATGTGTAACAGATTTCATCAGATTGATGTCTTATCGTGAAGGGGCTGTCATCATGTGGTCTTTATAAAGTAACAGATTTAGACCAGTTGACCCTTCACAATAGAATAAGAACAAAATGTAAAGATACTGTTCGATTTAATTTCACTCTTAATCGCTACAATGAGCAAATTTAGATATTTAACGTAATCAGTGGTGACTTCTGTCTAAAGCAATTTAACTGAACACTGAACTTCACAAAGACAGAGGTAACTTGTTTTCCTGGAAGTAAAATGTGATGCCCGTGCTTGAATGCACTTAGTGTGGGAGTGTATGTCTATTTGTGTGTGTGTGTGTGTGTGTGTTGCTTGCTTATTCACTGCAGGTGGGCCTACTGTTATGGGGAAGCTTTTACTCACTTTGGCAGAAAACTGACACATCAATCATTTTCCAGTAATGAAGAACACAGTCCCTCTCGCTCTTTCTCTGACCATCTTGGGCTGTAAAAAAAATGTAAAAAGAAAATAGACCGCATTGTTTTTATAACGAAGCTAGTACAGTTATAACTACAGGGAAATAAAAGCAGATCGAACCATGCTTGGGGCCAAATCATGAACTACACTCTAAACATGCCAATGGAAATACAAAACATGTTATATTCCATCTTTATTGACAGCGGTTGCAGAGGTCCTAGAGATAAAAATGGACCAGAGAATATTCAGGCACATATAGCATGTCAGAGTCCTGCTGGTGTGCACTGTGCTTCCTGCTCTATACGACACATCCAAGTGACTAATTAATGGCCTTTCTGCCTGGTGGTGAACAAAATTTCCTCAAATACATGAAACCACAGCGAGTAAATGCTGCAAACAGGAAGCATTATTGATTTGCAGTTTAGGTCACAGGAGCAACACACACCCTTGAATAATTACCAAACCTAGAACAGCGCAGACTGAAACGCTCCGTTCCAGCAGGTTGAAAATTTGGGTAAGTAATCACTGAGTCTGGTTCACTGCCATAAATCATGCCGCAGACATGTGGAGGGAGAGTTCAAGGTAATTAGATATTGAAAGTATTAGAACATAAGTGGTTGTAAAATCATTTCATGTTTCCCCCCTTGAGACTGTCAGTCTACAGCTGAGTGTGAGCCAGTTCTTGAACACTGCATCAGACGTACAGACAAGAACACCTCTGAGCCTGATGGACTTAAAATCCAATAGTGTAAATGGAGCGCGTTTCTACTCCTCTTTCACTCAGTTGCTTTCTTTCTCCCTCACACATGTGCTCCTACGTGTGCATGTGTCCGCCATGTGTGCATGACTGTACGGATATGTTTTGTGTATTTGTTGCACATATAGCTTCTAGCTGTGAGTCTGTCACTCATCCTGCTGGTTGCTCATGAGCTCTGTGAGTGTGCTCAGTTCATTGTACTTTTTTTTTTTTACAAAAGAAAAAAGGTTCTTTTTAATTGTCTCTCAAGAGCATCAGTGTGACAGAAGAGCAACAAATGTTTACTGACAAGAGAAAAAGGTGGAGAAGTTCACAGCTGCAGCAGAGAATAGACCAAACTGTGTGTTAATATAAATATATATATAAATATAAAAATATAAATGTTTGGACTTTAAGAAAACTGCTATATTAATACAATATGTATAATAATGTGCTTGAACTGTTGCCTTATAAGTAGAATGTGTTTTCTTATGTCCAGAGTCAAAGCTTTTGTTTAAAGCTTTCAGTACTCTGCATCTTCTTTCATTTCACTGACACACACTGCTTTTAGAAACAAAACCAAAATAGGAAAAACACTCTGAAAAAAATCCAAACACCATTGAGCTGTATTGAATTAAACTGTACAGCATTAAAGTGTGCTGAAAAGAAATTGAATTTAAAGACACTTAAACTCTCTCTGTCTAATCTAAACACTGAGGGTAAATAAATAGAGCGGTATAAATGTAAAATAATGATTAGTATCATGTATTTATGCAAATGTCAAATAATTGCAGCAGCTGCAGTATCAGTGATAAAACACAGGGCCTCCAGAAACACCACAGACACTGTTGTTGAAGACACTTTCCACTTGTTCAGGACCTGCAACACCACAAACAGAGAAATTAAGATGATTTTTTTGTCCGGTGCTGAACTTCTCCACACTCTGCAAGAAGTTCAGACTTTCTGCAGAGATCAGAGGATTTTTCTTATAAAGCTGCACAGGAGACAAAACATACAATTTAACACCTTAAGACAAGAGATGGAGTGAAAAACATGTACATAATATCCCCACATATTTTTACATCATTTGCAGTTTGTTAATCAAAATGAAAAAACAAAGATTCAAAGAATTTAAACAAGGCCTCTGGAATATAATAAACCTGAAATATATAAATATGTCTATTCACACACCTTCGTATATCACGCCTGATAATATTTTCTCTCCTAAAATTAAAGTTAGGGCGTAGATGGCTCTAAAAATGCGTTTGGAGTGATCACCAGAGTTTTAAAAGTTTTAAAAATGTATCTGAGTCAGAGTCAGGCTGGGCTGTGGGGACACAATGGGCCGCGTATGGATGACTTGCCCTTGATGAACCATTGCGAATGAAGCGTAAAATTGTGCCCTCTCCGCCCCGGTGCCATCACTCGGGGGCTATATTCATATCCAAATTGCATTAATGTCATGTGTTAAGCCCCCCGCCCCTATTTTGCAACCTTTTCTCCTTTTTTCCCTCCTTCTCTCCAGCTAATAAGCGACCTAACTCGTTCATGTCATCAGCACACGCACTCGGGAGAGCCTGCAGATCCTCCGAGCAGAGACCAGAGTGTGTGTAACTCTGCGCGAACCTGAGGGGGTGTTTTTTTTTCTTCTCTCTTTTTTTTTTTTTTTTTGGAGTGTTTGGTCAACGACAGTGGTTCCTGGAAAAGATCTGAATCGTTTTATAACCAAATCCAGCTGCGGTCTGGTGTGCGCTGCAGTGTCTGCCTGCGTTTGTGTGCGAGTGTGTGTGTTCATCTGTATGAGGTGGAGGGAGAGGAAGGGGTGTCTGCGCGTCCCTTTCCAAGAGAGAGAGAGAGAGAGAGAGAGAGAGAGAGAAAGAGAGAGGAAAGTTTGCTCTTTTTCTCCCCTTGACTCGTTTTTAGGCATGAACGCCGAGACCTGCGTTTCATACAGCGATATGACATCCATGGATTCATATTATAGCCCCTCTGCAGCGCAAGGCAGGGATCAGCAGACGGACCACTTTAGGACATTCCCAGGCGCTGACACCAAATACAGCCCCACCGCCTTCCTGCCCAACAAAGGTCAGGCTTACGGAGAAAAGTCCCGGAGCCCCTTCCAGCAGGAGTGCCAGCCATTGGATGCCGCCGCAGCTGGGCAAGGCACTTTCAGCAAATACCACCTCTTCATGCAGAGGTCCTCCTGCAAAACACCCCCCGAGGAGGGCAAACTGCACCAGGAGGGCGGACACAACGGAGCGCTCATCCCGTGCTACGGTGAGTGAGGGGGGGTGATGAAAATGTAAAAAGACTTTAGGATGGTGATTGTTGGCGAGAGGAGGCAAAGTGAGAGAGAGCTGTTTCCATCACAGAGGAGAGAGAGATGATCAGCAACTCAGTCATCGCTGCTCCACTTGCAGATCGGCACATGGAGGATAAGTGGTTTGGTGGGCTCGCAGTTAATGGCACAGATGCGTAAAAGTGGCCACCGTGGTTCAGTGAGGGAGCTGACAGACGCGAGACTGTGCCGTGTTTAGTCTGTTTTGAGTGCCTGACGGCCAGAAACAAATGTCAAAAAGTTTTTTTTCTCTAAAAATCGCTCTGCTTTTTTAAAATGATCTTTCTGTCTTCGAGAAGCTGAGAAACCTCCCTCGTGCGTAAAAGCCGCAGCGCGCAGGACGTCCAGCGTTTCTGTGCGTAACACGGTTAAGAAGAGGCGTAATCTTCCCGACTATCAAATTGTCCCTTTGGTCATCAAAATTAAATTAGGGCGCATTTAATGCGATAATCTGCATTACAATCCTTAATCTTGGAGCTGAGTCGGACAATTGAATTAACAAGTTTTCAGATGGCACAAATAGTTGAGCTCCAAACTGATAATATTTTCATTTCATTGCTCGGCCTGATTGGCTCCAATTAGATTTAACTGCGTGGGGACACTGTTGTAATGGGTGAATGATGAGGGTGTAAATAAAACTTTGACCCTCGTTAAGGAGGCGGAAACTCTGAGGCAGCGTTCAGCCCTGAAACACACAGACACACTGAAGACTGGAAAATTATGATAAAAAAAAAAGAGATTAGATTAAAAAGTGCATAATCTGAATTCAGCTCTGTGAGTGTGTATGCGCGCACATACACAAACTAACACAGGAAGAACAATATTTGACATAATGGCAGTAATTCCCGTGTATTTTATATTTTAATCCAGATTAAGTGTTCATTTTTGGGTTGAGAAGAATAAAACAATTAAACTGTTTAATAAAACAATTAAACAGCTGCTGACTTGCAAATGTTGAGGAGGCCTGGAAACTTTTTTTTTTATCAAAGTCTGCGCAAGACATTTCTGCATCTTAACAATTTTCTTTTAACGCCGAGGTGAAAGCAGAAAGTTTAAATTCATTTTGAGGCATTCTGCTCTTAAATTCAGTCACAGAGCCTGAGGACTCTGATAAACACACACTTTACACTGAAGTGTGTGTTTATCAGTGTGTACTAGATACTTTAATCATGTAATAAAAATCCTCACATGGGAATATTTTTATAAATTGGAGAATCAAAGAACTGTGGTAAAAATGAGGTTGAAACAAAATGCGCACAAGATGAACAAAAATGATTTTTATTATTAACTGAAGCGGCCTGAGTGTGAACAGACCAGCCGATCAAATTATAACTACATAAAAACTACATAGAGATAGTGTGATGATAATAATAATAATAATAATAATAATAATAATAATATTAATAATAACAATAATAATAATAATAATAATAATAATAATAATAATAATAATAATAATAATAATAATAATAAAAGGCCACCATCACTCATGAAGCCATCAGCTGTCCATCATTATTATTACACTCAAATGTTTGGTGGAAACAGTTTGAGGATGTTTTGACAGTTTCTGGAAATCGGCCTTCAGAAGAAAAAAAAATCTTTATAGCTCCAAAATGTCAAGAACGGAGATCAATCTTTTTACAAAAACTCATACCGGTGTTTTTTATACTGGCTGTTAAATTTTTATTACCCATTAACCCCGACGGAGATCCGGTAAATCTACATCTTATATGAGGCTGTAAATAAACCGCAGTTATTAGGCTGAGACTTTCCTGCAGTTTTTAGTTCAAACGATGAAGACAGGCAATAAGCAAACGTTTTTTTGTTTTGTTTTGCGTTTTTTTTTTTTAAATTAAATATGGCCTCCTTCATAACCCTCCACTTCCTCTAATTTATTCATTAATTTTATTCCACCTGGAGGGGAAGGAAATCATGACACCGGGGGAGTTTATATATATATATACACACACACACACACACACACACACACACACACACACATCACCCCCTGTCTATATGCTACGATCGAAAGAGCGGTGTGGAGGGAACGAGG
>JBAJHX010000001.1:26453047-26499954 GCA_037176925.1 Amniataba percoides
GATTTAAGAATTTCATTACTAATGATTGCTGATGTAATTGTTGGGTAATGACAATAAATTCTTGAATCTTGAAAAAACACACACACACACGCACAAATAAAACTCCCCCTATATACAGTGATATTACCTCAGTCAGCGCAAAAAGCAGCCGCTTTCCACCAAAGATAATATATATAATGACCGGATTCACAGTGAAGAAAACATCTCGGCGCTGTAGACAAGAGGAGCTCTGGCATTAATGCGACTCAGATGTCAACTTCTCTGTTTGCCTTCATCTTCCTGCTGGCAGGGACAAACCTCCTTCAGCTCTTCAGACTAAGAGAAGAGATCCTGTTTTTCTGTTTGGAGGACTCATGTTTCCATCAGCTGGTCCCCAACATGATGCAAATACAGTTCAATCTGATTAGTAAATTATGCAGAAGAGTGTTTTAAAATGGATGTAAATTCTCTGAGACTTTCTTGTGACTGACTGAAGGCTCTGGTTAACCCATCCTGTGACTGACTTCTACACTCCTAACTGGACATAAATTGAAGGCAGCAGTAAAATATGCTGAACTCACTAGCTGAGGAGAAAAATGATAAATGATTCCTGATGTGTTTATTGGAAAATGCTGGTGTATTTCGCTTCCTGCCTCATTTCTTTTATCGAACCTGTATTTTACGCAGTCGCCGGGGAGTTTCAAATTGTCAGAGAGCAGCTTTGTTGTTATAATTTGTGGCTTGATCCTTTCAGTCAAAGGTGATGTGATGGCCTCAGAGCCGGCTGAAGTGCAGCTTGCCAACTGTTTTGGCCGATGGGAAGCAGAATGTCTCTCTAATAAACATTTACATACATTAGAGTCACTGCAAACACAGTGCTGTTGTTTAGACTCAGCACACACACAGTCATGTGTTACATGAAATCAACAGGGCAGCTCGTGGAGTGTGGACAGCTTTCAGTCCAGGCTGAGCTCTGACAGCTCCAGACTGACTGAAAGTGAAAGAAAAGGTGAGAGGTGAGGCAGACACAGCAGTGTGCAGGCCGACGTACAACAACAGCATGCCAGTGGCAGCAAAAATAAAAGGCAGATATCAAAATGACAAAATAAGATGGACAGTGGTTGAAAAAGTGACCTTTCCTTCAGTAAAAGCAGCAATACAACAACGTAAATGTGACGTGAAATGTGAAATTCAAGTAAAGCTTAAACATTTCACTTCAGCAAAAGTGCAGAAATATTAGCAGAGTTTGTGCATATATCACTAGATTATTGTTATTTAGGTATTAACAAGCAACCAGCATTTTACTGTTAATATAATACTGCATAATTTAATCTAGAAAACCCCAAAATATTTTATAAAACATATATTTTGCATGTAAAAAGTTCATTTACAAAGTCTCCAGTAACTATAATTATAACATAAATGCAGTGAAGTAAAAAAAAATACAAGTTAATGTAGAAGATTAAAGTCACATACAATAGAAATCCTCAAGTAAAGTAAATGCTCCAAATTATACTAAAGTTAAAAATATATTTTCAGATGTATAAGGAGTCACACTGGCCACCAAACAATTCAAAAATATATCAAAACTGGTACATTTACTGTATCAGTCTAAAAATAGTGAAACTGGAGAAGGACGTCTTGATTGAAAAGATCAGCCGTATCAGTCACATCGTAGACTTGAAGACTCGTCTTTGTGGTCCTCCAGAGACAACACGCTTCCTCTTTTGATGTGTCCACGTCTTCTCTCGGTGTCTGAGGGCTCTGACCTTTAGCTCCACTTTCCTGCCCTCGTCTGTTTGGAGCGCGGGGGCGAGTCCCCCCGCGTGCATGCAGCAGAGAAAATCCATTCGAAACCCTCCATTTGAAACCCTTTGTGTCAAAGCAGAGCTCTTTGCAACATTTGGAGTCCAGTTTTAGATAGTAAACATTTAACTGCAGCAGTAAGACAAAGGTTGGTACTCCTGGCTGTTGAATTTTAGGCCTGGTTACAGCACTGTGCTTGATTTTGGCCACCAGTAACACACCGCTGGTGTAATTTAAAGATATAAAAGGCTGCAGTTTACTCCTGTGAAAATCATAATTTATTTTTTGGTTTAAGGCAAGACTTTGATCCGGTCCCGCTTTTCTGCAGGAGTATAATATCTCCCTGCTTAAGGGAGTTATCTCCAGCCAGGCCGACGTTCAAGGTGCGATTTCTCCAGTTGTGAGATTTTGTCACTCCCATCGCCTGCCTTTTTGTTCCCTCGTTGTCTCAAACCTAGCACAGCCATTTCAGCCTGCAGTAATGGCCTCCTGCACTGATTGGTTTGAGCGGGGAGTAATGGGAACCAGCCACGCAGCCCAGACAGCCGAGACACACTTCAGCGAGTCGGTGACATGAGTGGAGGTGACAAGGACTCAGGATCATTTTACCATTTAGCTTTAAGTTTGGCAGGGCAATTTACATTAGGCTCAGTTTCCATGGCCGAGTGAGAGCAGCAGGGCGAAAAAGGCTCAGGCAGTCCAGGACTTCCTTTGGTCTCTTTGTCACCGCGTCATGTAAACTGAGCGCTGATGCAGGACAAGCCGTGGAGGACTGCTTCAAGACTGCAGATCAGAGATTATGTTTTAAATTTTTTTTTCTTTTCTTTGCAAGGTGACATTTTTTCACTGCACTCACTTGACTTTATTCTATTTCAATTTCTAGGCTATAGTGTCTTTGAAAGGCCAAATCATTTTTTGTCTTATCTCAACAGTAATGGCCGATCTTTCAGAGGCAACACACTGACAGTTTTTTATGGCGTTACCTCCTTGCATTGTAGCCTGACCGATGATTGAAAACCTGCATTTTATAGAAACTGCACAATTTATGTTTTCTTTTTGAGAAAAACGAAAACATAAATTGTTTAATTATTGGAGGCAATTGTTTTTTTTTTAAAAGTGTGATGGTTATTGAAAAGTTAATTAGTAACTTGCTTGACCACTTACAGCAAGAACAGATAAATAATTAAACAAAAAACATACATGAATATAGCCCAAAAAATGATTATAGTTTTTCTGCAACAGCAGCAAAAATAGTTTCCCATATTTTTTTTTTTACTTTCCTATTTTTTGTTATTTGTTCCGTATTCATTATGTCGTAATGGCAGCACCTGGTGTTTTTAATTTGCAGTTTAATTGCATTCACAGTCAGACGAAAAACACTTAAATATTTTTTCCCAGAAATTATTTGTTTGTCTTAAAACTTAACAAACCTAGAGTATTTGCATGGGTAAGGTTTAGACAAATAGACGGACAGGACTTCAGTCACTGATCATTTAATAACATTTTGCCAATTTACACCAGTTGTATTTCTGCAGTTGAACACTTATAATTTCTTATTTATACCTGTTAACCCAACGGAAACCCAAGAGAGTTGTGGTTCTAAAACCTTCAGGACAGTGGAGGGGCACATTGGTAAGGTTGATGTGTTTGGTTGTATTTTGTGCTCTTAAAACTGCAGTTTGAATATTCATGTTTTCTGTCCTAGGAAGAAGTGACCATGCACTTTGTTGAGCGAGTTTACCATCAAAGTATTTCTCATTTTATGTGCGTGCACACAAAAATGTACTCTTGCAAGTTTTTCCCACTCGGATGGAACGTTCTGTTTCGATCAGACAACAAAAACATAAGATGAGGGAAATTCTGTTTCGCTCCAAGAAACATTTGGACGAGAGCTGGTGGGAGGGAGGGAGACACAGAGTGCGTGAGAGCTGATTTATCAGTCTTCGGCTTTATGGATGGGTTTTTTTCACAGAATTTTGCACAGCCTGCTGAGATAGATCTCTGCTCTGCTCAGTCAGCAGAGTTGAATTTCAAAGTGAGTGGCTACCTATCACATGGTCACGAAGGAAAACCTTTGGTTAAGGAAAAACAACAAAAAAAAGTAATATGCTGATGTTTGCTGAGGTTCCGTCTGTTAGAAACATCAACGGTTTCTGTGTCATCGACAGTGACTTTGTCTAATTGCTTGTGTGTGTGTGTGTGTGTGTGTG
Source organism: Amniataba percoides (assembly GCA_037176925.1). Taxonomy (NCBI): domain Eukaryota; kingdom Metazoa; phylum Chordata; class Actinopteri; order Centrarchiformes; family Terapontidae; genus Amniataba; species Amniataba percoides. Next base: position 26,457,043 of record JBAJHX010000001.1, read on the forward strand.
TGTGTGTGTGTGTGTGTATTGTCCAGAAATGTTTTGATGAATGCACTTGACACCACACCAAGCAATTACAGTGTCAAGCTATTCATAGTCGTGTTATTTGTACTTCCAAAAGAGATGAGGTTACATTTCAGAGAAACTGCATCTTCAGCAGTGATGGAAACAGTATTAGAAACCTTTAAATAAAGCTCATATAATCTATATTTTTATGATAATATTGTATCCTGAGATCAAGATTGTTAGTAATGATGACTCTACAGAGAATTAACACCTCAGTCTGCTGCTCCTCTCTGCTTCACAGAGTTTTACGGTGAGTTCGGCTGCAGCTTTAAAGTTTTGATCTTGCTGCTGTCATCATGCTGTTTTCTACCTGTTTTGCATCAAACAGCAGACAGACAAAGTTAGCTGTGGGCAGTCGAGTCTATAACAGCTCAAGCGATGAATATTTGGCTCTAAAGGTGGTGGAGACCAAAAGTGGAGCTAAAAGAGTGTGAATACACAACTCCAAATGAATTATATTGTTACTCCGTAACTGCTGCTGCACTGATGTGAAAATAAGAATCTGAACAACATAATATTGTAATAATAATCTTATAACACATTATTTTATTGGATTATTTCTGAAGAGGCATTACAGTGTAAGCAGCATTTTAATGTTGTCGCAGGGAAAGATAAAGCTGCTTTTACCTGCTTTATATTGGCTAGTGATAGACCATTTAATTTATGGTAATCCATAAGTCTTAATCAATTAATTTATTTGTTATTTGTTTGTTTGTATAATTAAATCACAAAGTGACTAAAACTGTCAGATAAATGCAGTGGAGTAAAAAGTTTAGAGTTTCCCTCTGGAAACTAGGTTAGTACAAAGTAGCATGAAAAAAAAATCTGTGTTTTTTGTTCAGTACTTTGTATATTTTTTTATTTATAAAAGTTTCATGGCTTTATTACATTTATCTTGTGTTGGTTTGATTGTCCAGCCCACTCAGAGTTAAGGAACAGGGCCTCTGCCTGCCAAAGTCTTTGGAGCCAAGCAAGACTTAAGAGTTATCCACTGCTCAAAGCTCCATGTTCATATTTTAAGTCAGCGAAACAAGCCACCCAAAAACACATACACATAAACTCTTTTCTCACACATTTCCCTTCCTCAGTTCCCCACATTTACTTTGTCAAAATGTACTTTCTCTTTCCCTTCTTTTCACCTCCTTCTCTCTTTTTCTCTCTCTCCAGTTCGGATGTTTTCTTTTTTCAGTTTGAGCAACACGTTGTTAATCTCTCTTAGTGGCCGTGCACTGTGTAATTTATAGTGTTTCCTCTTAACACCGTGAGCTGACCCCAGTCATCCCAGTCAATAAAGAGGCAGGGAAGGTGCCCTGTCGCTTTACAGCCAGTTAAATTACACTTTGATGTTGCCCCCATCGTTTTCAGCTGTGAATTAATAGCTGTCCGCGCTGAGTGTCTGACCCGCAAGAACGTCATTTTGGTGCTGGTGTCCACACGGGAAGTGCCTCACAGTATTAAAAATGGGGCACTGTGGAAAGGCTTGAATCAGTCCTTTTTTATTTTTGATGTCGATGCCAACAGTGACATACTATGTTGTAAAAATAAATACCAAACCATGTTGCATGTGAACATTTCGACTCATGTACTGTCTTGATCTGCAGTCAGGTGGGAATATTCACACGAGTCAAACTGTAAATTGCTGCTCAGCTCGTTCTGAAGCGCTTTCCGTGTATTTAAACGTCTGCAGGACTCTGTCTGTGCCCACCAAGCAGTGCTGCAGACTCTTCCCTCTCTTCACTGTGCGCAGTAATTGGAACAGATGCTGACTGCTGGATCCACTGCAGTGAAAATAGAACATTCTGTGGTTGCAACTCAAAACATTGTGCATGGCATATTCATCTGAAAAGAAAAAAAAAGGGGGGATTTTGGTTTTTGAGTTTTGCTGGGTTATTGTTGGGACGTGCTTGTGTTAAAGACGGTCCACGCAGAGCTGCAGGTGTGAACTGAAGTAATCTTTTGTGTAATGAAAGAAAAAGTGATCTGGCTTGAACGTGTGTTTTTACATGCTCCCGCTTTTCCCAAAGATTACACCCTGACAGTCACTGTTTGCAATAATACGTTCTTATGTTCTCCGTACACACGGTGTTCCCTGCAGGAGGGCCCACTGCTGTTCACCTTGGGCAGAGTTGGAGAGCCTCGCATTGACAGCAGATCGCACGGATAACAAGCAGGAGACTGTCACAATATCCCCCACCATCCAAAAAAACATCAGTGACATGCGATCTAAACAATGGCCTTTGATCAGCGAGAGGCCCTCATGATTTCAAACAGCCTGACAGCTCTTGCCTCGTGGGGACTGTGGGTGCAGGCCAGGGAAATATGATGAAATAACGAGAGAGTATTTATGCTGGGATAAAACACATTTGCTCCCTTCAAACCTAACAGGATGTGTTTGTCATGGACAGCAAGGCAATGTTGCGGGCTTTAGACCCCCAGCGAGCAGCCTGCCACCAAAGCACAGCCTGTCGGCTCGAGTCCATCTCCAGCAGCGTGGGGGGAAACATCCCAGGAACCGGAGCCCCGGGGCTCATTCACTCTTCCAGGCCTGAAAGGCATCTGGTCTGATAAATGGTTCTTGGTTCAACTCCGAACTGCAGATGAGACTGTGTAGAAAAACAGGTTTTGCTCTCTTCCTCCAGGAGAGCTGAGTCAAACCAAATCAGCACAGCAACTTTATTTGACAATGGGCCTCAGTAAGGCTTCAGTTAGACTGGATGACAACAGTGGCTGTGGGCCATCAGACCAGGGCATCAAACCTCACTACTATTTTAGTTCCAGCTGAAATGTGTTTGGAGTATCCAAAGCTGTCAAATACCAAAAGGCTGCTTTCTAAAAAGTACTCTACGTCTGCATTTAGTAAGAATTGTTTAGTATCATTTTGGTCTCATTACCAAATGTTGGGTTTTGGCACTGCAAGCAAACCCAGCTCTTATTGTTACATATCATTACAGCAGCACAGTGCAGGTCAACATTAACACATCTGACATTAGAATATTTGAAAAGTAACAATTTCCATCCAATATTTCATTTTAAAATGTGTGAAACAGAAGTTAAGACAAACTACATCATTTAAACAACAATCTAATCCTTACTGTACGTAATGGAGAAATCCCAAAACCTTCTGGGCGTTTCAAACAGCCAACATTTGCCCTAACTTGTCACACACAGTATTAAGTCTTGCACTGTTGACAGAAAAGATGCACTTGAAATATACACGTTTGTGCACGTGGCTGTAAGTGAGAGAAAGTCGGCCCATGACAAGCTATCCGTTCACCTCACCTTCGGCACATTACCCAAGATGGCTGTGAGTTGAGGATCAGTGTGTGTGTATCTGTGTGTGTGTGTTTGTGTGTGTGTGTGTGTGTGTGAGAGAGATCCTCTGTGCTGACTGAGTGCTGAAAATTGCACACGGAGCTCAGAGGAACGCACACACACACACACCTCCTGGTTCTAACCTGACAATTCGTTGGATGGGCAGACGAGCACAGACGTTGTGGGTCCTGAAAATAACTTCACCTCAGATGGTGTCGAGGAGCCAGGAAGGTGCAGCGCCGCGAGTCGCCACCAGACTGAGCCAGAGAGAGAGAGAGAGGGAGAGGAACGGCCTCACTGAGTGTCCAGCAACCACCGATGGCGATGCGTATTGATCCAAAGATGTGTGTGTAAACTGGATAGTTCAGTGAAGGGCAGCAGCAGGGCGAAAAGAGCTGCCAGCTTAGACAAGAACACTGGCAGAGACACAGCTGTGGAAATTTATGATCAGAGAGCTGCCTGAGGTTTTACAGTTAAGCTTCAGCCATGAAGAGAGCAAGTGTGTGTGTGTGTGTGTGTGTGTATGAATTTGTGTGACAGAGAGAGCAAGACAGAGGGCAAAGATGGGTCCTTTTCTTTTTTGCATGACCAGAAATGACTCCCCAGCTAATTAACTGCGACAGCCTTGCTGCCAGGTGACTTTGCAGCCACATGACAGACCTCGAGCACATGCGGGGCAAAAGAGTGTGTGAGTGTGTGTGTTTGGAGTGGATGGTGCATGTGGTTGGGGAGGGTACGCAGTAAAAAAGCTGCAACTTTCTGTCAGTCTCAAATTATGGCCAGGGTGTCTGTTCCCCAGCACATCACAGGATGATCTACGAACTACAACTGGATCCTGTAAGCAGCCGGTGATCCGGGCCATCCATTATGCCGGCGGATAGACAAACAAATCGACACACAGTCAGCACTGCGCGCCAACAGATTTCACAACTGTCACAGAATTTCCTCACAAGGAGCGAGAAATTCCTTTGTTCCACCCCATCAAAGCCTTTGAATTATTAGAACTGGTCCTACAAATAAAGTTATGAATGTACAGCCAACATTGGAGCTGAGTTGAATAGATGCTCAAAAATGTTTTTCAAATCTCTTTGCTTTCTGAAGATACAGAAAGGAAAAAGAAATGTTTGTCCCAGGTGGAAATAATGAAAGTACATCCAATTATGAAGAAAATTATTCAATCTTTCAGTGTTCACATGTTGGGAATCAAAAGCAGTTGTATATCTGCATGAACATGTGAGATGTCTCCAGAAGCTTTTCTAGTGACAAATGTTTCATTATGGATAAATAGTACCGCAAAAAAAGCCGGTTCTAAAATTGTGAATGAGGCACTAAAAAGGTGGCGTAGAGGATCTTTGAAGTCTCAGTATTAACGTCTTGGCTCCAGCTTCATCTTATTCATCTGAAGAGTCTGCACACATGACTTGAATCATTTCACTCTGCACTGCAACCTAAATCTTACATAATGCATTACATGTCCATCTGTCTTGGTATACATTTGTATTTTGTAGTCTGAAAGTCATGTAATGGCCAAGTGATAAAGCTCCTCTTTGCGTGGTAAAATGATACATAACTTGTTTAACAGTTTTCATGTCCACTCTTGTGTCTGTAGGTAAGGACAGTTCAGGTCTGACAGACTCTGACTTGGCCCCGGACTCGGACCCTCCTGGAATGGACACCAGCTACCTGGCTGTGAAGGATCAGGGTGTGAAGGCGGCCTCCGACAGGCCACCGGGCACAGACTTGGCGAGCCCTCTGGACAAGGGGGATGGCGGTGAAAGCAACAAGGGCAAGAAGAGGCGCAACCGCACGACCTTCACAAGCTACCAGCTGGAGGAGCTGGAGAAGGTTTTCCAGAAGACGCACTATCCCGATGTGTACGCTCGAGAGCAGCTGGCACTGAGGACTGACCTGACTGAAGCGCGTGTGCAGGTAATGCTCAACAACAGTGTTTTGGGAAATCTTGTAAATAAGCAAAAAGACACACTGATGGATCTACAGAGAGAAAAGCAAACCAACAAACATATGAAAGCTCTAATAACAGGCTGGGGTTTATTTTTTTAAAAATCACAGTAGTTGTGTAATTGTAGCAACAACGTCATGCAACAACGTGCCTGTCCTGTCAATAAATACAAAAAGAGTTCTTCTTCACAGCAGAACAGGCGAAGTTTAAACAACACAACCTCGTGGATCCTTCAACATCTGCTGCTCTGCAGAGATAACGTCACTCACAGAACAACACAAGAGATTTATCTGGTAATGTGGGAGTTGAGGGGAGAGAGTGGGGGAGCGGGAGCTAACAGAGGCCAGGGGGCCCATGGGGGCTGAGGTTAGAGCTGCCTGGGCCTCATATGTGCAGCTTTAGGAGAGCAGACTTTCATTGACATGCGAGGAGACGCGTTCGACTCGGCTGTGTGTCGATGGGATTGTCTCTGTGACCTTTCTCTTTGTACCTGAGCCGCTTGCTTTTCCTGAATTTGTGAGTTCAGTTCTGAGGGTGTTAGTCGAGCCCGAGGCGTACAGCAGCTCTCTGACCAGTGACCCTGCGGCCTGATTTACATACAGTCTGGTCCTGACTGGTGTGATGCACTCTGATATTTCAGAACAGAGAGAAAGACCTCCGCTATTTCCGTACATAAGTTAGTGTGTGTGTATGTGTGTGTGTATGTGTGTGTGCACCATGGACTACCAAAGCCCCAGGATTTTCTGTGTTTTTCTTTCATTAACATCCTGTTCAGACAAGAATGTGTCCCTGCTGTGGTGTCCAGGGTAGGTGTGAAACCCTTCCCAGGAGCTTTGAGCGAGTTAGTTTGGTATTTCGGGTCACATCTGAATTTTGAGCCGTTTGGAGGCATGTGCTGCAGTTTTTTGCTGAAAACGAATGCAAAGACACAAGACTTTGTTTTGTTGTGTGCCGGTGCGGTTCATGAGACGAGATAAGAGCTTGATTAAAACCAATCTTTTACACGACGGGCTGGAACAGTGACCAGAAAAGCTTTGCAGTGAAACACAGGAAGTCTGTGCAGCCGCAGGGTTATAACTCAACCCCAAAGGCTGTGAGGGTATGCTGCTCCGCTGCTCAGACTATCACAGACCTGCCCGCCTCAGATGGATGCAGCTTTACAGCCCTCGGCTCTCCCAGCGGCCCTCTTAAACACTCAAGTTAAAAAGATAAAAGACACGAGATGCCAAGTCTGTCAGAGAGCAGGGCTCTGCACTCTATTCAGGTCATTCACACGCAAAAGACTCACAGCTCATGAATTCTGTGTCTGGAGTGAAAAAAATGTGAAGAAAAAAAAAACTTTGCTGTGGTTGAAAAGTTTACTTTAAGTTTTAAAACTGACAAGCTTTTTTGTTTAAATACGAAAAGTAAAAAAAAATCCAGAAGAACGTGAGTATAATTCTTCATCATCTGATGGTTCTCAGAGAAAAAAACAAGGGACTTTCAGTCGAAAACATCGTGGTCTGAGGTTGTTTGCTTTTTCAGTCTCAGTCTTTCAAAGGGAAAAGTAAGTTCAGATCCGAGTCATATGCACTACAGATACATGGGAAGGTCAGGGGTCAAGGGTCGGGGTTTCAACAACATCACATTTCTCTGATTTGCCGTTCTGTCAGCCGAGGGAGCTCAGAGAGCCGCCTGAGATGTGGAGTTCAGCAGGCAAACACAGGTGTCCACACGCGTTTATAGATCCCATCAGTTACCGTGAGATGAAACAGCAGGAAAGCCTGATTTCACCAACGATTACAGATGCTAAAAGAGTCAATAATTGTGTTAAGTATGTTTAGAGATTCATAAAAATGTTTCTTATCAACAATTAGAAATATGATTTAATTTAAAAAAACAACTGCCCATTGAAGTAAATTTCCAAACAGAAATAGTCAAATGGTCACTGCTTTTATCATAATAATTGTGAGTATTTCTGCTTTTATTTCTAATACTAAACAGAACTTTTTCGAAAGAACAACAGTTTATTCAGTGATGAAAATAATGGTTAGTTTCAGCTCTAGGCAGATGGACAGCTTAAAGGATTGAGGTGAAATGCATAATATTTGTGCTCCTAACAGATCTTGGAAATGACAACACGTTTATGTTACATAAAAAAAACTTTCATGCTTTCATAGCGTCTGGCTGCAAAACATCACCAATTAGCAAATCAAAGACAATCAAAATCAAACTGCACCATATAATTCACTCCACTGTTGCCCCGGACTTACCTTTAATTGACATGGGAAATAAGACATTATGTGATGGAGGATTTTGGAGAAAATAGAACAAACTTACATTTAATGAACAACAACACTGGTCAGAGGTGCTTCCATGATATTGTTAGTACTTTACGGGTGTTGGAAAACCGAAGCCAGGCTCAGCCGTGGATTTCGTTTTACTTTGGTATGGAAGCTGACATGAGTGACAGCAGAGGCGGGTTATCAATCCTCTGAGCCGGTCTCTCACTTCAAAGTGTTTTCGGCCCCGTGCAGCTCTCCTGCTGGGGCCAGGTTGGCATTTCTCTGCTCTTTCTCTCTGGGGCTGTAACATAAATAAAGCCTCATTGAAAGTCCACCAGCTACTTAAGCTGTCATGGTCTTTACCAATTACTGTCACGACGCAGTGTGCGCAACATAAAAATATGTTCTCCCTGTGTAATAGCCAACAGGCTCGGCATCGAGCAGACACAGAGCTGTGATGCTAAAACGCCTTCTGAGCACATTTTAATCTATAATAATCATAAAGCTGCGTTTTCCTGGAAAGACACGTTGATCTTGTACGAGGCTGTAGATCCTGAGGGAGACTCCAGAGGAAGATGTATGAAAACATCAAGGAAAGAAAGATTACGTCCTCTGGTCTGTGTGCTTCTTTAACTTAGGAGGAGACAGCATCTCAAAGCCAGGAGCTTCAGGCTTCAGGAAATTAAAAAGGAAAATGCAAACAAACCCCAGTTATAATCCCATCTCACTTTTCAAATTCCCATATCACCTCCTTAGATTTACTGCCTGGTCTGTGAGCAGAGAGCAGATAGGTGAAATAAGAGAAATCATATTGGAGACAAGTCAGACGGGAAAAAAAAAAAAAAAAAGTGTTGCGAAATTTGTGCGATAATCAGTCAGGTCAGGGAGCAACAATCAGACAGTCAAAAAGTCAAAAAGTTGTATAACAAACCATTAAATCTGACAGTGAGTTTGGACGAAAAGCCGGCCTGGTCTAAAGCCCATCGCACACAAACGTATTTAGATTACTTTCACACACTCTGATGGTAACTCAAACACCATGATGCTCGGAATAAACAGCAGTGTCAGATTTAGATGTCAAAGATGATTACAGCAAACATTAGTCATGAGCAAAAAAAAAACGCCCCTGTTCTTGTCAGACCACAAATAAGCAAAGGTGAGGGGGGACGGGGTCTGTTTACATTTTGTTGGGAGGGCTTAAGTGGAGTGAAAATTGTTTTCCTCTTCCTCTTTTCCAGTTTCCTTGCTCTCTCAGCACATCTCAGAATTGTGTTTGTGCTGAAAGTTTGAGTTTGAAAAGTAGTCACAGATATCATTTTTTGATGTTCAGTCCTCTGGCGGTACAACATGAGATCATTTTAACAGGAAACTTAGATTTTTATCTATAGGAAAGTATTTCCTTCAGATTTCGGGGAAACTTCCTGTTAAGGGGTTTAGGTGTACAAGTCACCACGCTCCATTTTCTCCTTTTTTGAATTTTAAATCTCATATTGACACAGGACCAAACCTGGATGCTGGCTAAGATCCCTCACTGGATCCTACCGCTTTCATGACGTTCAGACATTTTCTCTCTGCAGGTGTGGTTCCAGAACCGAAGGGCAAAATGGAGGAAAAGGGAGCGTTTTGGTCAAATGCAGCAGGTCCGAACACATTTCTCAACAGCTTACGAGCTGCCTCTGCTGACGCGTCCTGAGAACTACGCACAGGTAGAGAACTTTAACACTGGACTGGAATTCTGTTCTGCCTGTTGTCTCTGAATTACATTGATCTCAAACCAAATGTGACCTCTAGGAGGCAGCGATGAGTTTACTGTTTTCAGTTTTTTTTTTAACTTTCCTACTTTCAGTCATTCCTGCTTGAGGATCAGACATTTGTTCATGTTACTGCAAACATTTGACAGTCTCAAGAATTAGTAACACCTAGAAACACCTAATACTCTTAACAGCTAGTCGGGCCCAGTTGAAAGGTAACAAAATCCTGTGAGCACCCAAAGCAGGATCAAAAAACAGCAAACAGAGAGCAGTAAAATATAAAATTAGTTGTTTTTTTAAGTTTTTTTTTTTTGCAGAGCACAGCAAATTCCTGCCGTCTCTGCTGGTCGACTGACGACCATCATTTAATGCTCAATAAGAAAGCGAATAACTGTAGATTCCAAAAGCTAAAGTATTTCTTAATATTGGCCATGTTTGCCTTTTGTCTCAGATTTTCCAAAATATTTGCAAATATGTGCAATTTTCTGCCACTTTTAAGGCACCAATATGGAGTGTTTCTGCTCATAATGGCATTACCATGCAACAATAACATAGCTATGACTAAAACATAAGGGCTCACTGTCACTGTTATGGCCCGAGAGGCAGGAAATCAATCAAAACATTTGCCCGCAGCAAGTTGTAGTTAATGGGATAAACAGCCAGTCAGTTTTAATTTCTGTCAGGAACACTGGATGATTAATGAGCTCAGAAAAGTGTGTCTGATAGTTATATAATATTAAAGGAGCCAGTGGGGTTAATGCCACCGTTGTGTCACTCTTTAACAATGTTGATTTCCCATCAAAATTTCAGATTCAGAACCCCTCTTGGATCGGTGGCAGCAGCGCAGCGTCTCCTGTGCCGGGCTGCGTTGTGCCCTGCGACACTGTGACTCCCTGCATGACACCTCACCCCCACTCTGCCAGCGGCATGTCTGATTTCCTGGGCGTGCCGAGCCCCGGGGGTCACATGGGGCAGGCTCACATGGGCAGCCTGTTCGGAGGATCTCCCGGCATGGCCGCGGGCATCAACACGTACGATCTCAACATGGACCCTGACCGCAAGTCCTCCAGCATCGCCGCGTTGCGCATGAAGGCCAAAGAGCACAGCGCAGCCATATCCTGGGCCACATGATGTGCTGGTGCCTGCTGGATGGGGGAAACCTGTTGGCCCCTCAAACAACTACACAAACCCAACATGGGGTGAGGGGGCACTAAAATAGAAAACTCTAAAGGCAACAGTGACTACCTTTCGTGAGTGTTGCAATAAAATAATTATGCAAATACACATATGGGTGAAGATGACTCGAAGAGAAAACAACAGGAGATTTGGCAAGATAAGTGACGTGGCACAGCCGCGTTCCTCGACCCCTCCGCTGGGCAAGAGCGACCGCAGTGTGAGAGTGAGCTTTGTGCAGAGCCTGGTGGGAGGTGATGCTGTACTGTGTAACAGGAGCTGCAGTGTAGTACTGACGGAGGAACATGTTCAGTAAAAACTAAATGATTTCAAACAAATCCATGCACTTATTTGCTAAAATACAGGAACTTCTGTTTCGTACAGAGCCTCCAGTGTCATTGTAGTTTTCTGTCCAGGTGCTGTTTTATTCCTACCTTATTATTTAAATTTTGAGTGTTTTTGTTTTGTTTTTGTTTTTTCCTCCAGTCATTTTGTTACTGGTTTTGATTTGACAAATAGTTCAGCAAGCATCCTTTAAAAAAACTGAAGTTGAAATGTAGTTGTTTTATGCCGTGTACATATTATTCTAAGGCAGTCTTTATCAGCATTAGCACACCCGGAGGTGTGTAACTTAAGTCCGACTGCTATGATAGTGCTCCAGAAAACTGTTTGATTCAGCATATCTGTCAAATTATGAAGCTTCTCAGATTCAACACAAACATTTTGTTTGCTGAAAGAGTTCGGAGGGCTCCTACCCTCCAGCATCTGAAAGTCAAACAGATGAAATGTGGTTTGTTTTAATGCGGTCCGAGTGAGAGATCCACCTGCCGCACTGACTCAGCCTGCCGATGGCCAGAGAGAGGAAGGGATGGAGGGGGAAGTGGTGTGTGGGAGCATGAGAGGGGCACAGCAGGCCCGCTGCTCTCAGGGCTGAAGAGCCTGGGAGCGCCTGCCTCCAAACAGAGCCAGCTCTGTTTTTAAGAGGACAGACTCCAAGTGGACACGACTGTGCCCTTTGCATTTCCAGTCTCAGGAGTTTCAGGGAGAGAAGTGCCTACTAGTCAGTCGTTCTGCCAGAAATAACACCCGAACCAGCAGCAGCCACCTTTGAAACAGAGGCGGCTGGTGGAGATTACACGCCGCGTGTTGACACTCAGAGACGCTGAAAGGATGTCAGTGTTCAGCAGCCGTCTCTGGACTTTGACACGACTGCGTTTGGCCTTATTAGCCGGCACACTGCAAACGGTCCTGAAGCAGTGCTGGCATTAGTGTCATTGTGTTTCTTTCCCCTTTTCTCTCTCATTGTTTCTGCCAAAACCAAACAAAGGAAGCCAGTGACCCAGATTAAAGCAGCGTAACCTCTGTTGTCTTCTCCAAGGTTTTGATCTCAGCTGGATGTGGCACCTCGGTCGACCCGGCACAGGCATGAGAAAATATCAGCTTCATCCTCCATCTGAAGACTCCCTTAAGTCCTATTTTACCACAAAACGACATCCTTCTGTTGGCCACATAAACATCTAACACGTCTCTAAATTATGTTGGATGATGATATTCAGATGTAGTGAGTGAGGCAACAGGAAGAGTTGAGGTTACTTTCAGCTGAGCTACCAGTAAAGTCTAAATATCAACCAGGTTACTGACCTGGATTTCCAGATTAGCTGTGTGTGCGTTTTCTTTTTTCAGCAATCTGATACCAAGTTTATTGCAAATGTGCTGAAGTGCAATATCAACTGGTGCCTGCATTATTAATTTATATTGTATAACCCCTGATGAAGTGCTGTGTAATCAACAGACTGGCTGACACACAGAGTAGCTTGGATCAGGTAGTATTCCAGTGTGAGTGAGCTGGGTTTATTCTTAATTTACAGGTTAATCCTGTTGTGGTTACAGATTTAAAAAAAAGAAGTTGTTGCTGCAGAGTAGCAGAAGACACAATGACTTTGCAGGTACTGTCCCAAGGTTTCAGTATAAAGGGACAAAGGAGGACCTGTTTTAGTAAAACCACTAACATGTTCCTTGCCTCCACTCTGGTTTCAGTCTTTACAGTCTTTCCCTGTTTACGTCTGTCCAGGCTTGGAACAATATGTCTGTGTTTGTTTGTGTCTCTCTCTCCCTTTGGAAAGAGAGGAGGAGGAGAAAGGTAAAGGTTCAGCTGAGCTGGAAGCCGCGACAGATGAGCCCTCCGAGACAAAATCACATCCTCACATCGATACCCACATGTCATATCACATATCAAACATTCAATTAGTAAACCTTGTTTTTCCCCTGGTTTCTGCCTCCTCCAGTGACAGAAATAGCAGCTGAGGTTTAGCACTGAGGTTATGTGTGTTCTTCATTTGTTTCCAAGGCCTGATTTAGGACTTAAGCATAGCAAAGGGTTTTATGGTTTCTAAAAAAAAAAGTGATACCTTGTAATACACCTTCAGGCAGAGCAACCATTGCTAATTCCCTAACCTGAACCACATTCACTGTCCTTCTGGGCAGGTAAGAGAAGAGGGGGTGCAGGCTATAACCTGTCAGCAGAGCAGATCACCCAGCAGTCCTCCAAATTACATCCAGTTTCACTCTGCAGCCCAAATCCAAGGCACATGCATAATCCTGGCTGCAGAATGCATTTCTCAAAACTGAGAGGGTCTCCTGGCGAATGTGGACGTGGGGCCCCGTGTGCTCGGGCTGAGGGGTTGGACGGAGGGCGAGCCGCGAGGGTGTCTGCTGTGTTCCGGTGTTCTGGGAAAAGGACAGTGCACACAGCTGCGCTCAGGGGGTAAATGCAAAACAAACATGCCTCACACATGCTTCCCCCTCAGCTGTCATGGCTCTGCTTTCAAAGATCCCCCCCCCCCACCAGCCCTCACACCTCCTCCTCCTCCTCATGACCCACCTCTACACACATTGCACTGCGCCTCTCCCTTTGCTCACTTCCACTCAGTCCACTGGCTCAAAGCTGGGCCCCCCCATCGCAGGGTCCACGGCACAGCCGCACGGCCAGCCCAGGAAGGCTTTTTAATTAACGCTGAGCCGTGTGGAGGCTGTGGACTGCAGTATTGTGTGTCAGGACAGACAGGGCCGTCTGTTTCCTCGCTGTTTGTTACTTGCTGTGCATGGTGCATAAAGACATACTGGCATCCAGTAGCTCAGGTTGAAACAATACATACTCATTGTTTCCTCTCTCTTTGTGTTTATGCTTCATTATTCTGGGACTGAAACATCTCCAGTGACATGTTCCCCCAAACTAGAAAGAAAATTACTCCTCTTACAGTTACAATGAATGAGTGTTAATGCAAGGTTAGCTTCACCTAAAAGGCCTCTTCCTCCTGTATGCTGCAAAACTCCATCCGTGAGTGCCACTGCCATCATCCACTTTTTCCATTTTCTAATACTACTGAAATCAGGCAATCAGTATACGAGTAAATATATGAAAAATATGTGTGCTGTTGTGTGCATGTACATTTTTGTGCATGCAAAATGGGTTGAAGTGTTCTATGACTCTTGGAAATGTTACTAATTAGATGTTGTTTTATTTTGTGAGACAATTTATGGAGTATTTGAGCGTATGGCTTTTCTTTTGTCATTTGGCGGTACATGGTAAAATTGTGTCTCCAGAGTTATGTTTGAATATTGTTTTTCTCTCAATACGTAATTCCTACGAGTTTCAAAAGTTAGTTTTTTTTCTCCAAGTTTTTGTGGCTTCAGGCTGTCTTTTGAAACAAGCGTATGAATTTACTCATGCTTGTGTTACATTTTGTGTGTGATTAAAGTACAATAAGTTATTGCACTTCTATTCAGAATCAGAAGTTTTCATTTTGTTTGTGACGAGGTTACAACAGCAAAATATGGCACATACTGACAAGGTAAAGTTGCTGGTGGTTCCCCCACACGTCTTAACAAACCACTGTTACCTCATGACAGAGAAAAACCAGGATAAGTGCTCTCTTATTAGTGTTTAGAGGTCAATCAAGTCACTCCCAGTTTCAAGAAAAGTATTTCAAGCTACCAGCTAAACTTACTGGTTGGCTACAACTTGCCAATAAGTTGTCTGCCGTTACAAAAAAAAAAAAACCCAAAAAAACAATGAATTTGCAGTATCTTATTGCATTGCACCATCCTGCCAAAATATTGTGTCATCCCTGCAGTCACACTCTGAAATCCCCACGCATTTCACTGCCTTTGAAGGGACTCGAGTGCTGAAATGAGATCGCGCAGACCGCAAGAGTATCATACTAATTGAAGTTGACAAAAATACGGACTGCGCCCTTTTGAACTGCTGACATTGAACAGGGCGGATTAGGCAGCGTATATTAACAACAGGTGACAGGCTGGAGGGAACAGTGGATCGTCCGTGTCACGGAGGTTTGTGCTCTGATCGGTTTGAGGTTGGAGTAAAGACAGACGGGAGGGAAAAAGGAAATCTTACTTCGTCTTCTTCCCACCTCACTCGCAAATAGCTGGACAAAGTAACATTTAAACTGAGAAACGTCTTAGTGTGGTCTTTATTTGTGTATTACAAAGTCTTATATACACTTAGATACATAAATTCATTTCAAAAATTAAAAACAATTTCACTGACCTTATGAAAAAGAAAAGGCAAAATAAAAACATTACAAGGTGTTGTTAACATCTTAAAGACTGCACTTTCCTCAGTGTTAAAGCCTAAATACTGGAGCAGGGACAAAAATATAAAACACACACAATTATATGGAAATATATATATAAAAAAAAAAAGGATTGCAACAACAGTTTATACACACCTGTGGGTTGGGGAATAGTCTATTATTCACTATACAGTATGTTTTCATGTGCATGGCAAACTCTTATCTTTAATGCCGTGTTCATAAAATGACTTTGTGGATGCTTCCACCAGCACCACTGCTTTCTTTTTAACATGAACATGCCTTGTTCAGGCAGTATAAAATTACAATTCAAGATGTTCCAGTAGCTCAGCATCATATTTTAAAATCAGCAGTTACTCACTCTAAATATTAGATTTATGGAACCAGCTAGGTCCAATCTGATGGTGTAAAACAGACCGTATGTGAAACATCCGCTGTACATCATCATGCTGTGTGTTATCATACTCAGTTAACCATCTGATAAGGCCTACATAGATATGTCATCTTCTATATCATGTAAATAAATGTGTGCTATTTTTCTTTTCATAGAGTACAGCTAAAAGAATCAGGCCCATGTCAGCTTTTGAAAGAGAGGAGCATCATAAATTATGACTATTATACAGCACTGCTGCAAAATACAAATATATACACTGTATACGCTGATTCCAGAGCAGCTGGAGCGCAAAGTTTCCAGCTCCAAAACAGTAACAGTGAGGGCCCAGAAACCTCCAATCAGTCCGTCTGTCCATCAAACATCAGACTCAGGGTGACCCTTCGATAGCAGTTCAAATAATATTATGCATTAGCACAGGTAAACGTTTGAAAATCTGTCACTTTAAGCCTAATAAACAGATCACCCCATCTCCAACCCTAAATGTCAGCATCCTCAATATATTAACTTAATGTTCTATACAATTCTGTATTTTAAATTCAATTTCAAAAGGGATTTGAGTTGAGTTAGTCTGAATATTTATGTCCTGACGTAAAAGACAACATTTGTGACCAATCAAAGTGTCGAGGCTGTGACGGGGTCCAAACATCTGTCACATGCTGGTCAGAGGCTGCCGATGTTGGGGAAGCTCTTGAGCTTCTCTGGGAAGTCGTCTTTATAAAGCACCGGGTCAGCGCGGTGCTCCACCACCTTCAGAGGCATTGTACCAAAAACGGAGGCAAACTTGTTGATGCACTCAGATCTGGGGATGAAAACACAACTTATTTACTTTAAAAGTAAAAAATTTTTTTAAATGGATTTATTCAGCAACATCTTTTGACTCCTTTAAGGTTCCCACCTTTCTTAAATAATTGTTCTGCATAGCCTGCCAGTCTTATCTTGTGTGTTTATTTTCCTACATTTATTGAATGTTGAACAGTTGTTCTTACTGTATTTCACTCATAAATACTGGCTTTAAAAAGAAGCACACTGCTTTAAATTGGGTTTCACCTAAATTCGATGTCACTGTGCAAAGGTTGTGTGTGTTTCCTGCTCCAATAAGACACTGTTGACTGTATTTTCTTGTGAACAAGGTTCTCTTGCAAAGAGCAGTGAGACACTGAATAGAAATGTGTATGTCATTACGCACTGGAGTGTCTCAGAATAAGTAAAAGAATTAAACCTAAACTTAAGTAAGTGTGCAGCAAATTCTATTTCAAAATGCAATACTTTACAGATAAGAGAAATTCCACGTTTTTAAAGATTTAAATAAAGAAAAAGATAATTCCAAAAAGTAAAAAATTCTTATAAAACATAAAAACTTAGTATTCAAAAGTATTCAACTACAGTTCTGTACAATACCAAGCCACCATGTCATTAGCAATGCTGTACCTCTCCACCATGTGCGTCTGATCCAGGGACAGCCCATCAATGGCTGTACACTCAGGGCACTTGAACTTTTTCCTGGGGGTCACCTAAACAGAAGCAGAACAAAGTCACGCCGCTGAAGTCAGCTCACTTTAACTGTTTGTTAAATGTCAGCAGCGCAGACAGAAGCTCCTGAACTGTCCCGTCTAATGAAACAGGTCTGTGACATCCTACAACAACTTTAGTCGAGCTCAGTGGAGGGAAGAATGTCTGAAGTCTCATCAGTGGAGTTGGAGAGAAATGATTCATGGCTTTCCTGTTTAAACTCCATCACATCCACACACCCCGACACACGAGCGCGCCCAACGCTCTGAAGCTGTGAATGTAAAGTGTGTGTGGGAGACACAGAGAGGGGAAGACAGACGGGGCTGCTTGGAGAGGAGAGTGTTTTCTGAGGGAACCTGTGGGAGACACGGTGGGAGGAAGGGAGCGCGGGTGCAGGCGCAGGGGAAGTGTGCTGTTCGTGATTTGATGGCAGGGTGTGCGTGAGCCCCGGTGAGCTTAGGAAAACACACTCAGAGGGGGAGTGCCATTGAGTGACACCCAGATAAGGGAGGTTAAGGCCCGGCTTTAACTCGGGCCCCTGCACCTGGGCACGGTCAGAGCGATGCAAGGGGAGGAGTGGCAGTGAAGCCGAAGAGTGAGGACTGATCAAACCCAGAGATGCTGGTCCCATCCGTCAGGCTTCAGCAACCCTCCCCCCACCGGAAGAGTTTAAAGCACCCAGACCAGTCAGACCTATGAATGTACCTTTATGGGAGCTTTGCCTGTGATGTTAGCCACCAGGAAGTTCATGGCGATATCTTCACAGTTCATGTGAGCATCCACCCAGTTCTTGATGTCTCCTGGCATCTTGTATGTGTACAAATAGTTGAAGTACTGCAATGGAAACAGATTCACAACAACAAATTATTACTGGGTGTCATATAGATAACACTGCAGACCCATAGTGAAGAATAATGTAGGTGCTGTTTGACCCGAGAGCATGTGTGAGGAACTGCAGAACTAGAATTTGCTTTGAACTTAACGGAGTGTGTGAGGTTTAAGTAGAGGTGAGATAACCCTGCTCTACCTATGACACTCTGATCGTCCATCAGTGTCATCTTCTTGCATGAAATCCCACACATGCCCAAAACACTGAAAACGCTCTAATATTTTCTAAAAACTTTTAGCAGATTTCCAGATAATGGACAATTTCCTTTTCTAAATAAGCTCTGTGGCACTATTACTTGGAAAAATATCCACGTGCAGCTCTAGAGGCAGCGCTCAGCCCGCCAAAACATGTTCATTTCAGTAAATACCTTGTGGTAGAAGGCGGCTCCTGTAAGAACCATGGAGACCTCGTTGGTCCACTCCGACTCGTACTTCCACTTCCCCATTTCATGGTCCCAGAGGTGCAGCCGGCCTGGGTAGCCCACCAGCCTGTCTGGGAACTCCCTCCATACCTGGGGGAGGACAGACGGATCGTCAGATGTTTACAGGCGAAATTAACTAAGGTGATGATGATGGTTTACAGTAAAAGATGAAGGATTAGGAGGTATTTGAAAGAATTTAATATTATATTTTAAATTTCAAAATACTTAAGTTGAGCCAAAAATCACAACTCTGAACTGAAATATTTTCAGACAGAAGGAGCTTTATGATTGGCTCAATATCTCAGGAGTTACACAGCAGACAGTCTCTTACTTCTACTGCGAGCGAGAAGCACTGTCATGTAGTGAGACGGACAGCTCCTCCATGCTGCCTGCAATTCTATGTAATTATCCTTAAACTGAGCAGCATTTTATGAAATGGCTTCTAAATGGATTCAGGTGAGTGTGGTGGGCTAAGTGGGCCTGGGCAGGTATGTGGACATGGAAAGCATCAGCTCAAGACCTGTCATCGTTCTTCACACATCAAACACATCCAGCCGGCAGGCCAATCCCCAAAATGGTGGAGAATGAGACTGTAATCTCCCTGAATGGATTTAAACTCAAAATCAACTTGAAATGGTTCCTTGAAATACCTGCGATGGGAGGAAGGAGAGGGAAGTATGTCAAGGTTGAGTTTTTTTTTTCTCACCTCGTATCCAAACTGCAGTTCATCAGATGTCAGCATGATGATGTCATCATCGATCGCCAGCACAGCTTCTGTCTCAATCTCGTCGTAAGGGAAGAAACGGTTACTGAGCTTGTTCTCTTTGGTTCGCACGACTTTGAGAGGAACACCGATCTTTGGCCAAAGAGACTCTGTTGGATGCAAAGCAACACAACGACAGCCAACACATTTATTACATGTAGAAAGGGAGCTGAAACAATCCTGCTGATTAAATGGTGAGAAAACAAATAAGATGTTTCATTTTTATTAATTGAGAAAATAATTTGCAAATGAATAGGTTTAAAATAATTTTTAATTGCAGCTCTACATATGGTAAATAATATATATATATAAAATGTGACCCAATGACACAATTTCTCATCCACTTTTACAGGCTGAATCAAATTAGAAATATGGCCACTATCAGTGTGTAAAGATGGGTGAGGGATCTGATGTCATTTACTGCTGACAGAGATATTTGAAGTCTGTCCTGGCAGTGGAAAACTGTGCTCTGGGAGTTTAACTTCACTCACTGACTCGTATCGCTACGCTAACCTCAAGCACGAGCAAATCTAACCACACTGCGATTCTTCATGAGGCAGATCAACAAAGTGTTTTTTCAGGGGAGCGTTTCAAAGATGTTGGGCCGTGTCCACGGCACGGACTATGGCACAGACAGATCACACAGAATGTGTCCCCTCATTAATGGAGTAACTGGGCCCTGGCAGCCTATGAGAGGAGCTCCAGCTCCTCCAAACCACGTCTGAGGTCTCTTGTCAAAAACTATTGTCAGAAAAAGTGCTATGTTAAACGGCCAGAGTTTCTTCTTTCACTCTGTCCATGCTGCTGTCATCCCTTCTTTTCTTTCCAAAGTTGGAATGAGACAGTAGGAGTGAGGGAATTATAGACCATTATCTGAATCTTTAAACTTGAGCCCACCTCGGCTTGGGTCAAAAAGCAGCTACTGTTCTACTGCAGCTAATTCTTTGACTTTTTAAACTGCACTCACAAACCAACAAAACTAAATTACATGTTGTGAAGTATAAGCTATGGCTTGTATACATGCTTACTGCACTTATGGCAGCTGTGTGGCAGTTCCTCTCAGCTGCTGTATAGAAACAACAGGTCATTTATAAGATTGGGGACACACACTGAAAGTAGATCAAGATAATTTGATAAGCGTAATGTCATTTAAGTCACTGCAAGTCATGATCTTTAGACTCACAAACAGGAAAAGTAATAATGCTACATAGTGTAAAAAAACAAACAGATTTAACCAGGCCAGCATCTTCTTTAAAAGAAAACTATAGGAGAGGGCAGGAAGCAACAATGGAAGCCTGTAAACACATCAGATCACGGCCTGGTGTGAATGAGGAAGAAATCTGCCTTCATATTGGACTGAGCCCCGTGAGTCTGACCCGTCAATGGCCCCTTGTTAATTCTAATGGGTCACAAAGCTCCAGCCAGGCGCCGCTGATGCCTCTAATGAAAAGGCAACTCACAGCCACGAGGGAGCACTTCAAAGTCCTCTCATTACTTCATTACGTTAGCAAACTCTTACAGCAGCAGGACCGATTTAATTCCCGGTCCTGAGCAGTCTTCCTCTGAGTTACGCCGTCAGTGGGGTAAGGCACGATTAACTGTTGTGTTCTTAATTGCCATTTAAGGTAAATAATTTGAGCGCATAGTGCAATAAATAACAACTAATAAGAGCTTACTATGACACATCTCTGATGAAAGAGAGGCAGGTAATAATGAAAACAGACAGACTGCTGAGACCTGCTGAAGGCTTCTTTAGTTTTAGCTGGTACAGACATATCGCATGTGTGCCTTTGCTTGAGGTGCTACTAACTTTAGTTTTCTTTGCTTGATATCTTAATGTATACATGAAAAAACCTTTTGGAAATATTAGTTTTCTTATTTGTGATGAAAATCTGTTACACTCACCTTCAGGGGGACTCTTGTTCTGGTTATTCCACACCACCAGCAGCTTAGCCAAGCTGGGCACCTTGGAGATTTCTGTGATGACCCGGAAAAGGCTCTCAACGCGATCGTAGGTCAACACCACTGCCGTGAACCCTGGTGCCCTCGGTGGGATGAGTGGCAAGAACAGAGGGCTGTTCACGCTGGACCACTTCTACACAAGAAACAAAGAAAAACAAAGTGTTAAGGCAACAAACATCCCTTTTTAGTCTTTTATGGTCATTTTTCATTTCCATGGAAAGCTACTGCAGAGCAAGCCTTGTGTCTTCTGCGTTAACCCCGTCTGTCATGTTTTCCATGATTTAATGCATTATAATAGCACTTCATTGGACGGTGAGGTCACCTGCAGTAATTTCCAGATGATGGTTTTTATTATGGAGCAAGCATCGTCCAAAAATGTCTCTCGGGGGCTAACGGAGGCACAAAATGCCAAAAGCTTCCAGTTATAATGTCGAGTAAACCCAACAGAAGCTGAAGTACAGAGGGACAGGAGAGGCCAGCAAGGACTTTGCAGACAAGACCGGTTGGCTACTCTCTAGTATCTGCTGATGTTATAATGTCTCAGTCTTCTGGGATGTAGGAGAAACGTGGAGGGACAGAGAGGAGGAAGGGGGAAGTTAGTAGTGAATGGTGGCCATCTATCGTCAGCATGGAACTTGGCTTTCTGTCATTGCTCCCCTTTATAAAAGGCTCGTAAACCCTGGGAGCTGCACGGACTCCAGCTTAGATCAAGTGACACTGTTAAATGAAGGAAGCCACAGGAGAGTTTTCTGATGCTTTCGCATCTGTAACATTTACACTTAAGCTTCAGAATATCTTGACAACAAGACAGGAACCAACAAAGAATAACTTACTTTTTTGTTTACTAAAGTTGTTTTTTTCAAGTGAAATAAAAACAAAACCATTTAATTTATAAGCATGTGCTGCTATAACACTCCCAACGTGATAAACTTCATCAAAGACTCCAAAAATGTTCCACCCTGGTTATAGTGACAATCTGAGTGAGACGGGCAAAGACAGCATATCTAACAGTAAATCTGTGGGCTCCTTGAAGCACATATAAACCCGGTTTCTCTTCTGGTCCCAGGTGGCCACGCAGTGATTATGTGGCTCCTTCCAAAGCATCAACGCAAGTCTGTCAACAGAGACACCAACCGCCGCCTTTAACACCAGCTCCACCAATAAAAAGTCATTTTATTGGCAAGCGGAAACTTCCTTGTGGTCATTCTCACATTGTCAAACAAGGGGAGGGGGGAAATAATTAAACTCACACATATACGCGGCTCAGATGCATTAAAAGAGAATAAAAGAGGCAGGGACCACTTAAGTCATTTGTCAAACAGAGTAAATTAGATGAAAAGAAAGCCTCAGCTCAATATGTCGCCAACAGATGTAAAGGAGTTAATGTGTCTTTACACTTACTCTAAAAAAGGAAAAGTCTTATCTAGTCATTTGAACTGCTTGAATGACTCTTCATTAGTCTTAGGAAATTGAACACCCTTAAACAGCGCATAAACTAAAAGCAAGACAAAATGAAGGCCAGCTGAGAACTCAAAATGCCTTTATCTGTCCACCAAATCTGTTTACCTGTAGAAGGAAACAATAAGATATATTTTTAGATTCAACTTTAATTGTACATGGGTCACTAACACCGACAGATAGGAATAACTATTTAAAATAATAGAAATAGCTAATTCTCCCGGCCTGATAAACTTAGGTAGGTTATCGTTAATAAATTGTTTTATAATCTAAACTCTGTAGTTTCTAAGCAACATCTTGAATTCAGGCCTTTTTTCTTGAACTTTTACACTTACTCTTAGTTTCATAAAATGTTCGAATTCTTCTTCCACCACTGTTCAGTGGCATTTGAATCCTACAAAATATCTTTTGTTCTGAAGCTTGTGTACATAAATGAAAATAAATATATGAATTAAATGTCCAGAGGTTAGAGGCATCTTTCAAAGAAGACAGTGATCAAATACACGCTCAGACGCCAATCGCCACATAAACAAATTTGAAAGAGAGAGGCCTTGAGATGCCTCAAGTTTTTGTAACCTTACATATATACCCACTACCTCCAACTCCCAAAAAAGCAGCCCGTCCCCTCTTCTGAAGGCCCTCCAAAGGAACCAGCAATCCTGGAAAATGTGCTTTCAATTACAGCCTAAAGACGTCGGGAGGAAAAGGGGGAAAACTGTATGCCTGATTTATTTAGTGCTCTGTGCAAGTTCTTCTCACCATTCATTCACTGAATCCATCGAGAAAACACTTCATCTCCCATCTCAGGCAGGAATGGCAAAAGTTGTGTGCGCCCTGACACAATTAACCTCCTCTAGGTCTGGACAAACCTCGAGGCCTGAGTGATGCTGATGAATTGGACTGGGAGTTGGACGTTCTGACAAAACACTGTGACACAACTGGGCAACGTTGAGTGTAACTGCTGATTAATAAGCTACCTGTTTGGAGCAAAACCTTGCTGTTGTGGTAAAGAGTGAGCAGTTGGTTAACTTTGAACCTGCTAATCCTGAATGACTGCACATATTTGAGCAGAAATGAAGTGACAAACATCAGAAAACGCCACCCAGAGTGCTGCTTGTTTACACCAAAATAACTTGATTGTGATTACTGCCTCTCTAATCTTAGCATTACTTTTACTGAGATACTTAGACATTTGACAGTTGCAAAGACACCATTGTGCATCCACACACATGCTCACATGCACACGCCTATACCCCACAAGCTGAAGATGGAGGAGACTCTGCATCAGACCGGGCTGATTAACAACTCCTGAGAGATGATTGCCCAGCCAAGCTGTCTGCAGCCACAAACTCCCACAACCACAGGGATACTAAACACACACACACACACACACACACACACACACACCATTTTTCACATCCAGCGTACTCTCTACAAACACAATGACTCAGACATGCAGGAACTTATTTTTCACCACAACGGAGGCATCCTCCTAGTGCAGAACTGCTGACACAAACTGGCTGCCTCAGAGCAGGCTGGGTGTATACCAAACTGAAGCGCCGCATGTGTGGCGCTTCTGAAAGAGCAAAGACGTCTGCTGTCACTCTGCCACAGAGGCTTCGATTTATAAGGCACAGGAGAGCGGGGAAGTTTATGTGGCACTGTGAGCGTCCGTACGGTCAAAGCTCCAATCTGGATGGCCATCATTCACATGTCTACAATAAAAAGACTTTTAGGAATACAACAGAGCGGCAGACAGGGCAGACTGTATAGATTATGTGCAGGAGAACAGTCTTCAGGGTACACAAATAGCTAAATACTGTGTACCTCTGAGTGGAGGGTGAGGACACAATAATAATACAATAAACTTGGTCAATGGCTAAAAGTTAATAATCACAAAATACACATCAGCATCACGTCTGCGTAGTTACTCACCACCACGGGTGGATTGTTCCACTGCTCGTAAGAGCGTGCTGCATATGGGTAGATGCGGTCATTGATGATCTGGAGCGTTGTCAGGCCAATAGCCTTCATGGAGCTGAAGTAGGCCTCCCAGAACCAGCGTGCCTATGTGCAATTGGAACAGATATCTTGAAATGTACACATATGAAGAAAAATGGGTAAAATACAGAAAGTTGAAATAGTATAAAACACACAAACGTGCCCTTTCTATTCAACTTTACAGATGTAGAGGTGCATAATTGGATATTTAAAGGAAAAGAACATGTAATAAATCAATAACATCGATTCTCATTACCAAAACATGCTGCACACAATAGTAAGACAAAAACCAATTATTGTCCCCTGATTTAGAAACTATTGTGGAGAGATCAATGTATAAATCCACAGATTAACTGCACTTTTTATGTCTGTATTGAGGATTAAACAACTGACCTCAACTTCAAAAAGCTTTAGATTTAATTGAATTGCTAGAATGTCATTAATGCTCATAAAATGTATGCAACCTTTTGTCATTTTATGACACGATACAGTCGTTACAGGACAGAAGATAAGGGGTCAGTTTGAAGTCATAAGTGTAAAATCCAGATTCTCCCGCAGCTCCACGTCTTTCATGACCATTTTGCAGCTCTCCAGTCTCTTGACCTTCAACAACTCATCCTCTGAAGCTCTCTCAAATCTCTTTTGAATGGGCCTGTTTTACTTCAACAGATGTGGAAAGGAGACTTTAATGATAGCTGAAGTATTAAACCATATCTTCATGTTATCACACTGGCTGCTTGAACATCCAGTTCAAACTGCCTTCATCCATGGTTCACTTCACATCATTTTTTCAGCCAAGACTACAAAGATGAAAAAGTATACCTGTACACTGAATTTGTATATTCAGAGAGTATGTAACAGCTCTGACTGTGTTATGGTAGAAATGCAGTGAAGAAATTTAAAGGGAAACCAATACATTAATCCTGAAACCTCTTTCAGTTTTTATACCATAAAACATCGACATTGCAATGAAACTGATCAATCCAGAGAAGTGCTACTGACTGTGACATATGTGTCTAGCCTTCTGCAGGCCCCTATTCTATTAAGCAACTTCAAGGGACAGTTCAGAGGCGAGAGAAGCCAATAAGAGTTAATGAAGCTTCAAACAACACTGTCTCCAGCCAGGAGGCACCGTGTTACAGTGACCCGACTCCACCCCACCAGCTCCTCACTGACCCACAGTTCTGGGCAAGAGGATGTGAGTATTTGAGTGTTTGTGTATAAAGCATTGAGCAGTATTTCTGTCTTGTCCTCTTTTTGCAATGCGCCACTGTGTATTATTGCCTGATGTGTGCCCTATATTAAACAAAGATGGCCTTCAGTGGCATACGTAAATGTGTATGCTGACTAAATCGCCCATGTCGGCGTATGGCACCCAGCATCGGAGATGTATGACAACACAAAAACAGCATTTATTTTTACAGAGGGGGTGAGGAGAATCCAAAAAGACTTTCTAATCTCAGAGGGGAATCCCGACGGCCCATAAATCAGCCAGTGATGAAAGTTTCTTTTCTGACCGGGAGGAGGCAGAAAGCAAACTGTGCTGGCCCGGGGGCCCGTCCCACCACCCTCCACCCTCCACCCTCTCTCAGCGCCTGGAGGAATTTTTATGAGCAGGGAAGAAGAGGCAGTGTTTCAAAAAAAAAAAAAAGAGAGCAAGAAACCCATACATCTACAACATGTAGCCCAAAGCCTACGTGTTGTTACAGTTTGTTCTACTGATGAACAGAAATATGTGGTTGTAAAAATATAGTGAATGTGACTGACTTAATACAAGATTTATTTCACCAATTACATGAAAATTATGTGTAATGTAAACTGTAACTATAGACCTGCTGCAAATATTGAGAAATGATGCAAGCAATCCCGAGAGTCAACATGTAGTCCTCTGTAAGTCAAACATAACAGTCATCGCTTGGTTACAAGCGAATTATGTTCTCATTTCCTTCTAGTTTAGAGCTCCCCAGCAGCTCCCACTCTTTTGCTGTTTGAAATAGTTAAAATAAAAAGGTCAAAGACATCCTCACAAACTGTTTACATTACTGGAGCCCGAATCACTTTGTTTAACTCGCAGGAAGTTGTCAAGTGCCTGACAGATGATTCAACCTATAGACCAGAATTGGCAGCCAGTGAGCTGTGGACAGAACCAGGCGATCATTAGTGTTTCTGACATAATCAGAAACAGCAGTGCAACCGAGTCCGTTTCAATCATGCAAGCTGCTCACTGGGAATATTGTTTTGCTTGAGATTTATTAGCACTTTTCTTTCAACTGTGATCAAAACATTTCTACACAGAAAAATATGCAGACACACAGAACTTGTTAATAATAATTACCTGTTCTTCCAGGTGTAAATCAGTGCTTATTAGATTAAATACTTTGTGTCTAGAGCACCATGACTGAAGACTGCTGTGTTAACTGCAGCTTTCATGTGAGATCACACAGTCACGGTGCTAGAGAGGCTCATGGTTTTCTGGATTACAAACACCATGAGACTGTGCTGTGTGCTTATATGTTCAACTCTAGATTTCCTATGTAATTCTGAAATGTGAAGTTCTGAATACTCCTACATTTTCAAATGACCAAAAAGCCAGTGATACTTTTCATCATCCTGGCTGGCTGGGGATGGATTTAAAAGAGAGGACCAAAGAGGAGATGACAGCATGTACGGTAACGGAGGGTTCACATATTCTTTAAATCAGCTGCTGTCAGTGTATTGTTCTGCAATGAGTCTGTATACAGTGTATGGAAAACTTACTATAAAGAAGGGAAGACTAAAACTAAAAGCTGCTTGTCAGGTTGTCAGCTCAGATGAAGGCAACAGTAGTGGAAAAGATGGTGGATTGAGCTGATCTCCCTCCTCCCATCTTCTATTTTTTAATTTAATAACATAATTTGGCTGTGCTAATCTAATAAAGGTCTGTGGTGTATGTGTCATATTTTGAGGGTATGACCCAAACAAGGCTCAGGGCAGTCAGTACACAAACATGGGCTCAGTGGTCTCATCGCACAGCTGTTTGGTATGTGGCCGTCTAAAATGTGACCTAAATGGATGCCATTACATCATCTCAAATTTGAAAATGAGTTCTAATGTCTGAACAGAGTCTGACGACTACTGATGGGAGGTCAACAGTAGTGTGTCGCCATCTGACCTGATCTCTAATGAGATTTCTTTAATTAAATGTTGTGTCCCAGCAGGATGAAACTGCAATATCACTCATTATGGAGAAGTTATCCTGAGATGGTCAACACAAAAAATATCATATGCGTATGAAATAAAATACACACATGACCTGCTAGAAAAGATGAAAATATTTTGTGGACTTGGATTAGTTATTGGCATCTAACCCTGACTGTTAAAAAGAGCGACCATAATACATGTTTACAAAACCCTGATGTATCCTAAAAAAGTATAATATATTTGTTCATTATATAGTATTGCTTTTCTGGCACATATGTATTATCCATTCATACTTTTACACTTGTAAGCAGACAACATGGGAAGGGAAAGAGGCTGCATAGACAGAACACCATAAAAGCGAAGGCTGCTGAGCCCTCTGCTGGCAAAACTAGTGAAATACATCAGCTGAGTCGCATCAAAAAATAAATCAATTAGCAGCTTTCGGAGAATATCTGCTTTCAGAACTGAAGCTATCAGGAAGCATTAAAATGTTTTCTCCCAAAGAGCTGAGTGGAAATTATTTTTTACACCAGGCAATGCTGGGACAAAATGTGGTTGCTTCTAATCACTTGTGTTCAGTTGAATTGTATATAATGTTTGCATTTTTGCTCAAGTGACACGAGGCTCCTCTTAAACAAGTGTGTCCTTGTGAGGTCTGACAAACCAGTCAGGAAATCAGGATGGAGCAATTATCTTAAAGAGCTAAATCCATAATTTGGCATCAACAAGCTTGTGTGAGCTTGTGTCAAACCGGAAGGAACTGGACACTCGGATGCTTTTAGAGCAAGTTTAAAGTCTGACCTGTAGCAGCAGCACAAAAAGAAATACCCAATATACAAATTTGCCTGGACTGCGGGAGCCAAAGAATCGAACCGCTGATCTTCTGACTAGTGAACGACCCACTGTACTTCCTAAATGACAGCCGTCCCATCCTATACAAAGGTATTCCATGAGTTTCACCAAATTCATAGCAAAATTACTTCTGTAGAGAAATGTCAGACAAGAATCAACTTGGAATCAGTCCAAACCATCTGCAGACCATCAGGGCAGGCAGAGGGGTACTGTGACCAGTGCATAACAATATATCTCTGCTACCAAGTTAGCAAGCCTGCTATGCACAACAGAATACCCTCGCTCCCACAGCCCACTTCACAAGCAAAGCCATGTTTTTGAGCTTGTCTGGTGTAATCCAACCCCAAGCCTGTCTCTGAGCACTTGGCCTAAAAAGTCTGTTTGGCCAGTATAATTAGTAAATGGACTAGAGTTGATACAAGCGAATGAGGAGCAGCTGAACTGGTGCACTTCTCTCATAGCTGGTTTCACTTTTGTTTATTGTGGCTCAATGCAGATATCAAATGGAAAGAGAGAGCGAGCCATCTTCCGTGCATTTCACTCAAGCTAAAATCAACATAGTTAAGTCTTCTGAAAGCTTTTTAAAATCTAGACTGAGCAACAGAGGAAATTCAAACTCATACAAAAATGAGCGCCCTATCCAAATTTCTGTCTTTTGCACATCACGTAAAACCTGTTTCGGCTCCCATAGGCGTGATTGTCTGGTTGGCTGGTACAGGCACATTCTCAGATTTCTCAATCTGCAACTAAAGTCTAGGGCGCTTTAAATAAATTCTACTATTAAGTTACACTGTATGACAGTTTACCTGTCTCTGCATCTCTTCAACTTGTCTGTGAGGAATACTTTTTAGGATGGTGTACATCTCTGACAGCTTCTCCTCTGGAATAACCACAGATGCCCTGTGTAGAAACACAAACATTAAATCAGTCAACTCAAAATGGCAGACAGTCAAACCATTTATTTGTTTTTCTGTTCAGTGACTTAGGCAGACCTTTTCCAGTCAAGTACTTCAGAGAATGGCAGAATGTAGGAGTCAGCAAGGATGACGGGGACACAGCCAGCCTGCAGTACATCACTGAGGGCAGCCTGACCTAAACGTGCCCCACGCAAAACCACGCAGAATGAGGACTCCTGCAGAGACACATGGGGAACAAACTATCAACAAACTCACCAAAATGAGTCTCTATTGGCCCATTTACACTCCTAAAAACTTGAAAACTTACTTACATCATAGGACGTTTAACTGCATTTTCACTACAGTAATGAGTTGTAATTTCTACTTCTTAAAACCCAGGAACAATCACGTGCAACTGCAGTGCTTATCATTGAGAATGGTGAAAGGCAATAGTAATAGACTCCACAAACTTGGAGGACAGTAACTGCTTATGTCAATATTAGGAACTGGGATGGAGATTTAAGAGAAGTCATTTAAAAATAAGCATGCAGTCAAAAATAACAGATTGGATATGCTGTTGTCAAATGTGACTGTGCTGCATTTAACAACAACAGTACATCTCAGCACTCGTCCACCTTTAAATAAATCATTTTTAATGTGGTTGTGCTTCCCACCTGCAGGATCTGGGGGTAGTCATACACCTGCCCCTTATAGCAGCGTTTTCGGGCAGAGGCGGCACCCTGGGAGAGGTTGCTGCATTTGTCCAGGAGGAGCAGGGCTTCTCCATTTTCCTCCTTCAAGCGCTCGAGTTCAGC
Organism: Amniataba percoides; assembly: GCA_037176925.1. Lineage (NCBI taxonomy): Eukaryota > Metazoa > Chordata > Actinopteri > Centrarchiformes > Terapontidae > Amniataba > Amniataba percoides. Next base: position 26,487,310 of record JBAJHX010000001.1, read on the forward strand.
GCGGTACTCTCGGTGGATGGCAGTTTGAGAGGACAGAATGAAGTAGCGCCGTGGCCTGGACGAACAGGGACAGGAGATACGCAACAGTTATTACGTCATACTTCATACTGTTGACTAAAAATAACTCTTTAAGGTGGACTAGTCTGAAGAGTGTTGGTACTACTGTTACTGTATTTCGAAGTCTATTCTAAATATCCCATCATTATGTTCCCTTTGAGCACTGTCTGTGGAGGCGTTTATTATGGATAAATAGTGTTTGCTAATTTGGTTATGATGTGATACTCAAACAAGATAATGAATTAATGTGCTCACCCAGGCTGTCTCTCAGGCAGTTCAACATCTGCAGAAAGGGGGCTGTAAACTGGGATACTGACGTCATAACCTTGTCTGTAGGTCCATGTAGAGAAACCGCCTCCAGCTAGCAGCGCTCTGAAAGAAACAGACAAAGACTGTAACAACGCTTTAACAAACATTCATTCGCATTTGGATGTTAGGACCACTTAACTACCATCACTACTGATGTGAGAATAAAGTGACATCAAATGAGACTCAGTGCACTCGTTAATAGATCCCATATAATCCACGAGGTGAATAAATGTATTTTGGACTCTCTTCTATTCTAAGTCAAGGTGAATATAAAGTGGAAACACTGCCAGTCACACACACACCTGGTTCTGATGAGGCTCTGTGCCAAATGGACTCCAGCTGGATGAGCCCAGGAAATTCCTTGAAGCTAAAGATATTGTTCATTGTCTCAAGACTGCATGTTCTTAAACCCAGCCTCTTCCAACCTCAACCATCACTCTAGCCTACAGGACATCTCCAGAAACACGGGATCTTCACTGGTAAATACAACCAGATTTGAAACATTTCTCCCATTTGCTTGTAAATATCTCTTTAATCTTCATCAAATGATCGTTCTTCACACATCGTGAGTGACTGCAGTTGCGGCGAATGCTACTTAAGGTTGCATAATCTATTGTAGCATGTAAATGAATTTCATCTGTCCTGGATACATAATATACATGAAAAAAATTATTTATCCTTTTGATCCATACCTACAGGTGGGGCACTGCTTACAGGAATTGTGGTAACATTAATCTTGACAATATGCTTCCTCCTGTCTGGTTTATTGAATTAACTTTGCAGTGTTGTATCATTTTTAACATGTCTGAATGGACCATAGTAATATATCAGCTGATGACACCTTTTGGTGGAAACCTGTACCTTTCATCTAAAAATTACTGATTTTGTTCCACATATTCCCATTCTTTTCATGAAGCTATTCACTACAAGAAGCCAATGATGCAATTACTCCCACTATATCAATTGAACAAACTATGACATTTAGGAAGGAAACCATTACAATCTTTAGATTTTACAAGGATTCAGACTACAGTGGGGCCTGTTTTGAAGCCTGAGATGGTTTTTCAGATGTACTGTAGCTACCTGTCTCTCGGCACATCCAAGGCAGTATTATAGTCTGGGGGTCCTCCAGGCAACATGTTGAAAAGCAGGTGATTCATCCCTTTGTCCCATCTGCCAAAACATACACAGCATTAGTACTGTAACGGTAAGTTAATAAACAGATCATTTTAATACCAGATTATCAAAGGATGGCAGTTTTTGCTAATCAGTTGTTTCAAATATTTTAAGAAAAACTGATTTTTAAGAAAAATCAGTTGCATTCCTCTTAACTTATTTAAAAACGTTCTGTTTCTTTAAAGATGTAATCTTGAAGATTTTAGTTGTGCTCTCTTTTGGCAATAATCATCAACTGAGGGTGTTTTTGAAATTCACATCCCAGATTCATCACCTGTAACTAGTGACCTTTTCTTTGTTTGTTCAGCCATATTAACTGCAGCAGAGACGAGAAAAAAAAAACAGTACGCTGTTTCACACACAGGTGAGCTAGACAGAGTCTGTTGCTTTTAAAGCCCAACTGTATCTTTAATGTAAAAAACACATTTTGAGACATTACTTGCACGCTCTTGTGGCATTTGTTTTTAATGTGGGGACTGGTTATTATTTCTATAATTTTAGTATGTAAGTCGTTTGTCAGCATAGCCTTTGGTATTCAAAATCGATAGTTTTCATACTACACTCTTTTGGGGGTAACAACACAGATATGAGAGAAAGAGAGAAATGAGATAAAACAGACAGGAGGTCTCCTACATGGTTTCAATGTGGTTGAAAAAAGGATATATATATATATTTTTTTTTTATAAGTGTAGTAAAAGTTCACCTGGGGAGCATTGCCAGAGCCTGGGCAGTCTCTCTGACACGCAGGGAGTTCTGGTTTAACACATCAATAGATGGGATAAAAAGACAGGCCCTGGTGACGTCATCAGTGTAAAAGTCACTGTCGGAGATGGCACTGAGCAGGTCGTTGTACTCTCGAGACAGTCCCGTGCTGCTGATGGGAACCCCCAGTTCATCCACAAACTTCTGCAGAGGGTAAATGTAGACCTGCAAGAGCAACCAGTTCAACAATGGGTCACGCTGCAAAAAGAACATGCTCAGTGATGTGAAGGTGTTATTTGAGGGACAGCTACCTTGATTCTGTTTTTAGGGTTGTAGCCACACCTGTACACGTCAAAGCAGGTGTGCATGCGGCAGCTGAGGTCCCCCCTCTCGGGGATGGGACTGGAGACAGGCAGACGGACCAGGGGAGCATCGTGGACACTGCGTTTGTCAAGAGTCCAGTCAGCTGCGGACTCAATGGAGTGGGGCCAAAACTGAAACATCCCAGTGGCGATGAGGCCCAGCAGCACCACAGAGAAAAGGGTGATATAGTAGATGCGGTGCTTGGTTTTCATCCGTGGGATCAGAGCAGGGCCCCGAGAGCTGTACTTCCCAGAGGCATACATGTCTTAAAGCTTTCTCTCCAACCAGCCACTGGAAAGACAGTTTTTAATCAATGACAGCTTCAGACAGTGTTTGTACTCAATCCTGTACAGTTTGTACAGGTTAAATAATAATGATAAAAAGACTACAATGCACTTACTGACAACAATCATTTGTAATTCTGATACTAATTCAGTGTCTTTGCTGTTATGACACTTTTAGTTTATCTAACATACTCCTTACCTGCTATTAAGCTAACAAGCCAACATATTGATCATAATACGAGGGGAAAATGTGTTGACGATCGATAATCATGCGATGACATCAGCTATTACATATTAATTGTTTTTATTATTAATTGAAGAAGTTAATTGAGAAGCTAATTTGGCTAAAAAAAAACAGCTGTGTAAACATAGGTGCTACGTTAGCTCATTCGCTGACGTTTCTAAACCTAATAAAACGATTGAAAATATGCCATTTTCTGGTGTTATATATGTGTACGTTTTACCTACCGACACGTTTGGCAGAGCAAGGCTGGAAAGCTCGGTCTTATTTCATGGCAACGGAGAGAAAAACAGGCTGGTCCTAGTTTGTTAAGGCTAACAGCATCGAGCTAACGTTAGCGCTCCCGCAAATGCTTCACTGAATGCCGGAAGTAATTCTTCTTCTTTACCTCTATGACTCAGGAATTGGATACTCTGCTTCTCTCTGGTGGCAGTGGATGGAGGTGCACGAAGTTCTAGCAGCACTGTTCATTTCAAACATCGATCTAGTTTGTCAGCCTGTTTTTACAAACTAAGCAAATTTTGAAATTTTTGGAAGATAGTTTTAGTTTATTTTGTGTTAGTTTAGAATGTAAGGATGACTCCCTTTTTCTCTGGCTACACCTGCTTCCTCACACAATCTAAAGACGTGCAGGTCAGGTTAGTGGGGAAGTTGTCTGAAGGTCAGGGTGACTTGTTTTCCATATTTCAGCCTTGTGACTGGCTGGTTGTCACCCACCTGGGATGGGCTCGAACACCCCAACGACCCTCTGAAGGACAAGCGGTTTAGGAAAAGGATGGACTGATTACTCCCTTTGAGGTCGACCATTTTATTTTCAAGTGGGTCATTGAGAAACCCTCCCTGTGGTATTCTATGAGAAAGTCCATGATGGTCCAGCCAGTGAACAGGTACAGGTATAAGCCCATGGTTAGTTGTTGTAATATGTATTGTTGTATGTATTTGTTTATACTGCACCCACAAAGGTTTGTCTGTGTGCAGCTGAGTGCTGACTCAGTAACTCTACTGTACTCAGTGGGACAGTTCCAAGGTGCATCACTGGTGTTATCAAACTGACACCTCCAGTCCACACTGTGTCATTTCATCCATCGCACCTCCGTAAGGCTCAGCAGCAGATTCTGATCTGTATCGCACCAACTGCACACTCATCATACACTGCACCTACACTTGGTCTTAAATATAGCTCTGAACAGCTCATGCCATCTTTACTCAAAATCCACCTGCACTCAGCATTTCTGAAACTGATGACACATTCTTTACATCAAATCTAAAGCACTGACTTTTCCAGGATGGGCTGCCAAAATCTCCTCTTAAGTACTGACCTCCATGGGCCTGTGGTACTTTGCATTAAAAGTTATTGGTCTAAAACAGTTAACTTTTACAAAGAGCCACGTCTATTAATCTGAGTAATTCTTTGCCTAAATGTGCCGACAACATTTACTTTATTTTAGGAGAAACTTAATAGAATAACACAGTTATACACCCATTATTACATAGTCATTATTCTTATATGGTCAAGCCAAACTGTGCAATTAAGCAAGGAAAACAAAAAGAAAAATGGGGGCTGAACTGCAATCTGTGGTCCATTTAAGGTAATCAGAACACTCACATACATACATCATTAATGCATCCTGAAAAAGAGATATGACAGAAACGCATGGTTATTTTCATAGTTTGCAGTTTATTCCATTACAGGCAGGGCAGTGAGGGGGAGGGATTAAATACATTCTCATTGTGGGGCGGGGGAGGAAGGGAAGCAAACCAGGTAAACATGGACAAGACATAGTTGAATTATTCCTCTTTCAATATAGACCAATTTTAATCTGCCAATAGTTTGAATAAATAACTTTCAGATGAAATATTTTTTCTCTATATGTCAATACTGATATCTTTTCATATAATCATTATCTCATTATTGTTATATATAGTTGTTTTCTACATGACTCTATTGGAATTCATCTCTATTTTTTAGACATCTGCATAAATAATTACACATAGAAGATGGTGCTGTACACATCATGGTGGAAAGTATTATAGTGCTTTCTTTCAGCAGTGTTTAGTGTATGACTGGCTGCAAGCAAAGCTACTCAATGTAGGAAATTGCTGGCCCAACCTTGTTGTGTTTTTTTTTTTTTTTTTTTTTGAGAGACTACTGGGACTGGCAGCATGTTTTGAATGGTGTCAGACTGTAAACTGGCTGGAACTGTCTGCCGTGAGTAACCACAGCAAATCTGATTCCAAAATGGAGAGAGTGTGCCGATCACTATGGTGACTCCAGGCTTGATGGTGGCGTTGCACCAAGAAGGTCACTGTGTGCAGGCTGTCACTCTGCAGCATGTCTCACCACGATGAAACATTTGTAAAAAGAGCATATTGTCACCATGCCACGGCAGAATGTCAAACACTTTTCCACTCGGACAGAAAAGAAAAAAAAAAGCTGAAATATAGAACTCCTTACATTTGGGAAAGTCTAAAAAGTTCTCTACACCGTCCCTAAAACTGAGATAAAAACCACTGACATCAAACCAATCTGTTGCAAGAGCAATAAGGATAAGAATACCATCAAATATAGCAATAAAAGTGATAACAACATTAACGGTAATAAATAATGCAAATTGGGAGCCACCTGTTACACCCAGAGTGATATGGAAGATCGTACACCACGCTCAGAGTTTAGAATCGGCGTACGTAACGTTGCAGCCCGCTTATTCATTCAGTCCAAACACAAGGATGTTTGAGATGAACCACATTAAAGGGAAGCAAACACCTTGACGTCCCAGATGACTGAGAGCACCTTGTGAACAAGTGAAACGATATTCTGGGACACTTTTAGGATACACAGTTTGGTCCCGTCTGACGACCTGGGTGCTTAATAAGAGCTTATTTACTGTGACTTAATGATAAGACTTGTTCTGTAACAGCCATGCTACTCTGAAATGCATAAAGCATGCAGACTCTGACCCGGGCACGTTGCTAAAAGCTCTTCAGAGAGAAAGATACAGTATTTATGAGACGAGGACAACTATTAGCAAGTTCATTATTGGTTCAGACCCAAGGTACAGAGCTTGTGTTCTTCGAAATCGAAAGCCATGGCAGTGTTTTAAGGTCAGGATGGCATCTTTTCTGTGGTGTTGCCGTGTAACAGTCTATATGGGAACCAACAGAATGGCTGGGGAAAGAGATAATGAACTTAGCTTGTGTTTAAATAAAGGAATATCCATATACATGTACAAAATTACATCTCATAAATACATTTGGCAATACAATGTATTAAATTTTTTGGCAAAGGGGGATAAATTGATGAACATGTGTGCAAGAGTATCCAAATGTCAATTTAAGTGGCTTATTGACAGTTTCTCTTTGAAAATAAAGAAAAAGAAAAAGAAAACGTCTTCATGCACTATAAAGAGTAACCAAAAGACTCAAAAACATCCATAGGCGTCTGTAATAACTTTGTCACAATCACTAAATTTTTAAGACACATGAATTCTCACCAATGTAACACACTTACTCTCTTTCTCAAAGTCAATTCTTTATAGACCTGAGGAACATTTCATAATGTCTTCTCACTTCTACTGGTGTCCATCTTCACATTCCTGATTTAAAAAAAACTGAAAAATAAAATAAAAGCTGGAGCTGCTGAGGGTGCAGGAAGTTGTACAGTACATCAACCCGGATGATGTGCCTATGCTAACCTCTTCTACAGTGTTAGTTTTTGAATCCCTGCTCAGTTAAGTAGTCTCCCTTTCGTTTTGTTAAGTCAGGGAATTGATGCAATGCTGACGCGTCCCTGCGTGGATGAGACCACGCTGTTTTGGAATGGCATTGTGAAGCTACAGTTCGTTTATATTCACCCAAAAGCAGTACAGCCCCCTGGCATGCAGAGAGAGGTATCTTTTTTTCTGTAGTCATTGCAATAGTGTGAAAATGCTATAAACAGCGTTCAAAGGTGACACCTGAAGAATGGAGATAGTCTGTGAGTTGGTCCGTCGAGTTCTGTCATCGGATCTCGGATGAGTGACTGCATTCCATCGCATGCATGTACTGTGATATGTTTATTTTTTATAATTTGGATGACTGCACCTCTCAATTTAGAGCAAAAGGACACTGGAGTCTCGGGAGCACACTACACCATAGATGACAGTGTGTTCTCCTCAGGACAGTGGCATGGGGTAGATGTTCGTAGAGAGTGTATGGCTGGCGGGGCACCCTCGCCAGGGGAGAGGTCGTTGAGCTCCTCGGACGATGAGAGAGGGAAGGAGGGTGACAAAGAGATGCCCGAAGAGGGGTCGGCTGATCCGGCAAAAGTGCGTGGAGGCTTTGGGACGAGGTTCGGCTCCAGTGTCGCTCTGGCCAGAAGTTGTTTGTCATCCTGTCCATCTCCGAGACACTCGCCCTGCCCAAAGGAGCCCCGGCCTGACTCCGACTCTCCATCAGACAGCTCCAGGGGCGGCGAGCTGCTGCCGTCCAATCGGAATAGAGAGTCTAAGTACTGGGCGAACTCCAGCACCGCCTGGCTGGGGTTCCCGTTGGATAGCTGGGGTGGAGGAGTAGAAGCTGCCGGTCTGGTCTCCACACATAACTGTTTCTCTGCCGTCTCTTGCTCCCAATCTTCACTTTCTCCATCCACTGGTCTAGAACCAATCTGAGGGCTGAGGGGAGCGTTAGGAGTGGTCCCCGGGCTATAGACGCCAGGGATCTGTTGGTGATCCTCGTCAGGAAGCATTTGTGGGTTGGCGTTAGGCTCAGACTTGAAAGGCTGAGCTAAGACGCTCTGGTTTAGCAGAGCTGGGGAATGATGTCCACTGTATCGAGGCGTGGCGGGAGACAGCCGCATGGGATAATCCGGAGGTGATCTGGATTCCAGTGGGGTAAAGAAGGGCCCAACCTCACCCAGGTGCTCTGGCGTTGCCTGGCAGAGGCAGTCTGCAGCCAGCAGTTCAGTGCGAGAGCTGAGAGACGGGTTTTCCTCCGGGATCGGGGCATCCAAAGGGAACGGGAGGCTACTCAGCATCGGCGAGCCCCTCAGTGCAGCCGAGGAGCGTCGGGAATCCAGACTATAGAGGGACTCGGCGTCTGAGAGACTCTCCATGACGGCCAGTGGTGCTTTGCGGTCTCTCAGCTCCACTGCCAGGCGCTCCCGTGCTCCACGCAGCACAACAGGCACTGGGGGAGGAGGGCACTCAGAGAAACCATCCAGGGATATTTCAGACTGGGCACATGAACTAGAGGAGAGGAGAAGAAGGGGTTGGAGAGTAATGGCAAGGAAAGGAGGGGAGAGGGGATCCAAAACACAAGGCAGACATAAAAAAACGGGTCAAAGCAACTCACAGAGGGTTTAAAAACGGAAAAATGGGAATGTGTTAGTATCACAACTATATCTAGATTCTACAGACTAGGTGAACACCAGCAAAACATAACATATATGGAAAAAAGAAAAGAAAAAACGGGAGACTAGGAGGCTGGGAAGTGTATCCTAGTGGAGTATATGCTCTTGTGTTAGCATCTAATACAGGACAGGTGACATCATAAATCAACCATCACTAGCTACCAGGAGTTCACACCGACTTTGGACAGGGGCTGAACCAGAGAGGGCGAGGTGGGAACTGAATACTACCATACGTTGCAACTGCTCTGTGGTCAGACAGCGTGCATGCGTGCATGAGAAAAGGGAGCACATTACGCAAAATTAGTATTAGCATGCTTTGCTTACCGTGACAATGGTTTTTGTCTTGTTTTTTTTTTTTTTTTAAACCAAACGGAACAGACAGAAACGATGATTTTGAGAAGACAATAAAGTAGCAGTTAGTAGCAGTAGTATTTTTTTAGCACTGGCCAGAAAGTTAGATTAAAATAAGACATGTCCCCATGATTATCCCTACAGTTTAGGAAGAGATTTTCTACATTATGTATCAAGCTAGAGGGGAAAGTGAATATACAGAGGCTCAAACACAGTGTTTTATATATTCTTTTAGGCTCCAGCACACCCACAGTGGTGCCTGGTGTACTAACCGAACACTACTGTTCCTGCGGTGGTGGGTTGTAGGCGTCGGCTGTTGAGAAGTTGTTGATGTATCCACGAACATGGACTCTGGGTTCAAGTCCACTTCTGTGGGGCTCACCATGATCTTGGCTGCTGACAGCAAAGCCGTTTTCCCTTTGTTGTAATTCTCCAGCACCTGTCACAGAGGTATACACAGACACGTGACTTGACAGATAAAGGTGTGGTGAGAGCAGGAGAGCTGAGGATTTGCATCAGCATGAGAATAACAATTACGTGCAAAAAAAAAAAAAAAAAGAGGAACACCACGCAGTTCTCAGGAAAAAACTCAGTTTTTTCACATCAAACAAATAAAACCCTGCTGACTTACTTTTTTCCCAGATTCACCAACATCTCAGTAATTATTATTATTTTTTCTTTTTAAATACAGCATCCATATCAGCATTTTGGATAAAAAAACCCCCAGAGGATTTAAACAAATGTATCCATGTATGAACCACTGGCCATTAACAGTCATCAACACACTCACAGTTTTCATCCATGGATATTTGGATACATGTTCATGTATCAGGCACATGCACAATAAATCCTGGATCCTGATGGTCTAGTTATTTATATGGACCATCCTTAGTAAGACGATACTGGTTTTCAATGACAAGAACCCACTCCATCTATATTCAGGGGGCAGATATGATTACATCAAGTGTTAAAAAAGCACAGTGTAGTTCAGATAAATGTAAGTGCAATCTAAAGGTGAGTTCACACCTACTCTAACTGACATTAAACACCCACAATGGAGTCGATGATCTGAGCAAGAACTACACAAGACCTACAGCATATAAGGAATAGTAAACCATGAGACAACTGTGTATGCAACATTCAAGAAAATCCAGCCACAATATTTGAACTGTGTTGTGTTAATAATGTAAGAAGGACAAACACTAATGGCAAATCACATCAACACACATTTATATATATTTAGTTAACTTTAATGAGTTAAAACACTTGGTAGAAGCACACTGTAATAATAATAAAAAAAAACTACAACAGTAAAAGGACATGAAAACACACAAAAACAGACATTTCATGTGACAATGGAACATAAAATGTCAAAAGTGAATGGACATGAATGTAAACAAAGACTGAAACTCTAAGGGACACAGGTTGGAAGTGTTAAAATGGCAAAAAACAAAAATGTTTATGTTTGGGTCATGCAGATGGGGTATCACAAATGTAAACATGATTATGTTACATTGGTGAGTGTGACCAGTGATACATGAGGACAAGACTGCTGCAAGTGACAAACTACAGCAAATATTTGGCACCAACAATATCAAACATATTATCTACATTTGAGGCACAACACAAATAAAGGACTACAAAAACAGAAACAAAAACAAAGAATGAGACTGCCGACTGCAGTCAGAAAGAAAACAATACATACTTGGAGTTACGATTATGCAATAATATACTGCAGTCCCTACAGCCAGTCCCTATCACATGTATAATTTAGAAGTGCACATTTTGACATAGTATTATAAAATGCACAGTGGAGCAAATATAATCCAGTTTCCAGGGTCTTATTAATTAAAAATTAATTAATTAAAAGCCCACCACTGCATTAAGTCAGTAATAAGAGGAAATTAAAATTTTGTTAGTCTCAGTGAGCAGCAGTTTTACTGCAGAGCAGTGGAGCTGAGCAGAGTACTCCATATTTACACATCTCTTCCCCTTTGTTACTCCATCTGCTGCTGATGAGTAATCAACAGTTCCTTGAAGGGATTATGATTGAGGAAAAGCTAAATGTGTGCTTTCAAAAGGCAAAAAGGGAGACGATATCCAGAGAGAGGAGCTGCAGCTACTGAAAAAGCTCAGCCAAGAAGGAAGAAAGAGCAGTTAATGTGGAGGAAATTAGGTTACCATGGAAACTTTGCAAATACAAAGAAAAATTGTTAGCTTGAGGAATGGGGTTAGCAGGTTCATGCCATGGCACTTGACCAAATGTACTGTAGCTATGAGAGTAATGGGAAAGAACGAAGGGTTGATATGAGGGAAAGCTGGATGATGAATCTCATTAAGAACAGAAAGAGTGCAGGTGGGTCTGGACTCAGCAGGCAGGATTGTAAAAGGCAACTCTCACTCTGAGGTTTAGCGGGATTACATATTCTCAGTGTTGTACACACCATTAACCTGTGATGTATTCCAGGCGTTACTTAGTGATGAAATTTATCACCTGTGTTGTTTTTCTACAAACATCTGGTGCCTCAGCTTGCTTCGTCAATTCATCAGATTTTTTTATTTTGCTGTTTGCTGCTTTTCCTGGAACGCCTTTGATGGCATCCACAGAACCAGCCTGGACTTGTTGCATCCAGCCGCCTGTTTTATGTGTGAGTGGAAAGAGTGCTAGTAGGAAGTCTTAATGGCAAAAGAGAGAATGTTTTTCCAGCTTCAACGGCTAAACCAGCAGAGCTGCTTTGCATCCTGGTCTGTGGCTTCGTTTAGTGGAGGAAATGGCAGCCTCTTTCCACTGCCTCTTTGCTGACTTTTTGAAATGTTTATACCGGTCTTTTAAGAAGGTCTTCTCAAAAGAACTGACACAAATTCCTGATTATTTACATCAGGAAAAATGTTTCTCCCATTACCTCTGAACTTCATGGGCACCAGATCATGTAAACTTAATCTGGCAATTTAATCACAGTATTAAGTTGTTTTTTTCTTTTTCCTTTTTTTTTCACAAATGCAACTGATTGATAATTGTGTGAGTGTCATAAAATCTATGCGAGAGAATCAGAAGGACTGTTTGGCATTTGTAAACTCGAGGCCTCGTCCTTTTGTGAAGAGCTATGTGTTGTTATGATCTTGACTGGAGAATCCTCTGTTGGAGCACAGTTAGACTCACCAGATAGGCTCACAGAAAGAGGAGGATCTGCACAAGGGTGAGAGTTGGGCGGATCTGACTGGGTCTGTGGTGGAATGCATGAATCATCTTTAAGTGAAAGAGCTGCATGCGTGCAGGAAGAACTGTTAGAAAGCAGGGAGACAGACGCAGAGCTCGGCTGTGAAGTAGAAGTAGAGTCTGACAGAGCGGGAGGAGGAAGAACAGACTCGGCATCTGAAAGAGGGAGAGAGGTAACGACGGTCAGAGGGTCGGGGGCGGCCTCAGTCTCAGCAAGGGAGGCAGCGCAAGACAGGTCTTTTTGGGTGGGAGAGGGGGAATCAGAGGGAAGAGGGCAAGAGTTTAATTCTGTTTGTGAGGTTATGCACGGAGGTTGATTGACTTCTACTTCCTCTGGTTCCAAGTTTTCCTGTTCAGACAGGGGACAAAATGGTTCCAGTACCTGCAGAAACACCAGAGGCATCATACTACAGACTAGGCACAGCAGATGTTCATTCATGTGCGCGCACACGCACGCACGCACACACACACACACGCACACGCACGCACGCACGCACGCACTGCTGAGCAGCAAAAACAAATGCAAAACCAAGTAAAAACACACTGCACACAGAAAGGA
>JBAJHX010000001.1:26504569-26518638 GCA_037176925.1 Amniataba percoides
CCTCACATCCCCTTCTCCCCACACTTCCCGTTTGTCTCTGAACAGTCAAATAAAAGCAAAAATGGCACAAAAAAACCTCACTACATTGACACATCATCTTGTTTAGTCTCCAGAATAAACACTGCAGGGACCATTTATTATAACGATTTGCAGCTCCATTAAACAGAAAATATTTTCCAACATTTTATTCAGGTCTAAAGTAAACCATGGTGACTAGGATTTAACCTGAGACAGCACTCTGGTATAAAATGATTTAGAAACATAAACTTTATGGATTTATGAATGAAAATGGCAAACATATGTTTGATTAACTTTCTGAACAAGGTACTCAAACAGAATGACTGAGTCTTTTGTACATTAAATAAAATACACACACAGACATATTGACTCACCTTAGAAGGCCACCAGGTGGGGAGTAAGAGTAGCAGTGAAGTGTGGGGTACTGAGGTCTCAGCAGGAAGGAGAGAATAGCAGCAGTGCCTGCACCAAGAGAGTGCCCAACTATCACCAGCCCATAGCGCATGGTGCCCTTATTCTGCGACAGACATGAGAATCATTACGCTCACAATAGAACCCTTTTGTCAACACAGTGAAGAGACTCACTTCAACATCTCTACTGCTAATTCTTTGTATACGCTAGGTTCAGGTTTAGTGTGATGATATAGAAATAGTGCAGCCTTGAATTAAGTACTACAGTGGTGTTAATACAAATGACAGAAAATGTTGATTACTGAGCTCGCCATTCTATGTAAAGTCAATTTTGTCATGTACCAAGTCTCTTCCAAAGGCTTGTGACAAGATCATTTCCTGCTCCAGTTTCTTCTTAATGTACTCTGCTGAGTAAACCATCCCCTGAGAATGGAAAGACAGAAAGAAAGATTCATTGGAGAGGATGGAGAGAGAGAGAGAAAGAAATATGGACAGGAAGTCTGTGTCATTAATCTCTTGTTAAAATATCCAAAGCAATTACTCTATTGTTAACAACTGAAATGACCTTTGGAGTCTGGGATAATGTTACTTGTGGAAGCTACACTGTGGAGAACAGAGGAGACTATACAGTGGAATATACTGCATGTTCTGTAAGTGAGCGGTTTAAAACAGTAATCCCTGACCTTGTGGCCAAGCCAGGTCCCGTGCTGTTCCTCTACAGGCAAACGCTCAGAATCCCCTGTCAGATCAGTCAAGGCGTCCTGATACACACAAGACAAATTAAAATATTCTACAAAAGACAGCATACAGCAGAGAATACAAGTGGAAGAAGTGGAAGTATACAGAGTAGGCACAGGAATTTTAAATGAATGGTCATAATCTCCATTGCAAATGTGATTATTTGTTGTGTTTCATTAACTCTACCTGAGGGGGCAACACTAAGATGTATAAGACAATGAAAGAGAAAGTTCACACATCAATGCAAATTCAACTTTATCTTCATTACTATTTAAAAAATTACAGCAAAATACTGCGCCGCTTTCTGAGACAGTGATTATTCACAAAACACCATGCAAATGCTTCTCTAGTCTTTGAATTCTCTGTAATCTGTTTCACACAGCTGTCTGATTTGCTACTACCATAACCTACATGTTTTGACTAGATGGAAGGAAAGCATTAGCTTATTTTTCCTCCCATATGCTTTGCCTTTGTCATTAAGCCATTATTAATCTCTTTGTGGTTCAGTTTGGGTATTAGAACACACTAGATTCTATTTTTCAAATGCTTATGTAAAAAAATGGGACATTTATATCTAAAAGTGGACAGTCATGTTTCTCTTCTATGCGTGAAGGGTGTAGGAGTTTTGAGAACAATGCATTAAGCTATGAGAACTTCACCTGCTCTGGAGGTGTTGGTGTTATGTGGCACAGAAAGGAGCAGGTTCTGCTAATGCTTAGAGGGATTTGAAGAATCATATTACTGTAAAAACAAGACAAGAGAGCAGAAATCACCTTTGGTGAGAGGGTTCCTCTGATACTGATGACAACCTTCTTTTTCCCATGATCCACTGCCACAAAAAATGGAGTCTCATAAACCTGTATGGATGATGCAGAGCAAATGGCAGTCAGGAGCAGGTGAAGGGCAGAGTGAGGAGGAGGCAGAGCGGCATCACAGTTCCACTTGCATCCCAGCGAACAGAATGCTTCTTCAGTCTTTGTCGTCAAACCCTTCTCTGCTCAGCGAAGCAAGTTACTTCATGAGAGAAATTTATAGATGGAAACTCAGCTGGAAGAAGAGCTCTGCTTTACAAATCATTAGCATCACGTGGCTCAAGAGTCAGTGCGAATGCTACGGAAAATCCACATAAAAATAGAAGTAGTTAATTGAACACCCAACTTATAAGGAAACTATTTTAACAACTATTTTTTTAACCGTCTGAGCTTGTTCATTTTACAGGATTAATTGGGAATGTGCATTCATGACCGGAGAGAAATTATTTTGATTTTTAAAGCTACACTACCAAAATAACTGAGCTTCTGCAACTAAGAAAAATATTAGCTTGCGCTCACTTCAGCCACCACACTTACAAAGTAACTGAGAAATGTATTATTATTATTATCATTATTATTTAACTGCTTGGGGACTTTTTGTAGTGACCATCATGCCAATTGGTTTGAATTTTACTCACCAACTTAATTGCCTGAACACTGGATTAAAGCTCTTCTAACATGTACTAATCCTACAGGTTTAAAACTATTCCCAAGGATTTCCTAATGTACCCACTCACCAGGGCAGAAATCAAAAAAAAGAAAAAAGTGTTTATCTCTGTCCAAATCAGATGAACTGATTAAATCTCTCTCTATGGCACTCTGATGACTTGGGACATTGCACCCAGTGGCACAAAGATGGCATCATATGTTAAGACTGGAATGCAATCCCGAGGCTGATAAAATGGACCCTCTCCACTTTTTGGAAATGAGATTCTATCATTGCCTTGGTGGAGTCCAACACCTACTGTCAACACACTTGATTTACTGCCGAGGATGTGGACACAGCAACTTGGCTCCCCATATCTCAGCAAGTAAACTGGTGAGTGAAGTGTTATCAAAACAGATACAAATGATGGCCAAAAGTACATAATACAGCCACCATGCGACCAGACTGGCTGTTCATTTGTGGATGTGCAGCGCTGTACCACAGCCCTCCGTTAGGGGACATGTGCGTTAACATCCTAACAAACGGATGGACGAATGAAAACATCTTCCTCCTCAGTCTTCTCCACACAACACATCCTTTGTTTTACTCAGGAAGTGAAGCCCAAACACCTCTGACTGCTCGTTAGCTGTTTGTCTGATTACTCACAGCATCGTGGCAGGAAGTGTAGACAATGTGAACCTGCTTGAGGTCCCTGTCCAGGAAGTGCCTGCGTATGGCAAGGACATTACAGCCGCAACAGTTGTCCTCCTCCACTGTCACAGACTGAGACAACCGAGAGCCAGACACTGACGTACAGCTGAGGTGAGAGAACATAGGGAGAAACAGAAGGACACACACAAAGACAAAAAAAACAGGTCAACAATTGAAATAATCTAGCATCAGTGCAGGCAATAAGTATATGATTAATTCGATGTTGCTTGTGTCAGTGAGTCTAACTAGAGTGGTATTGTCTCAGTGGATTACCACTTGGCAAGTGTTGACGTATGTGAAATTTGATCCGCAGTGAAGAGGCTCAAGAGACACAGAAGCCAAATAGATCAAAACTGTGCGGGTGTATGTATGTGCTTACGGGCAGGAGCTGGCGAGGCGGCACAGCCCACAGGCAGGCTTCCTCATTAGGTACATGGGCCAACCATATGCAGCCAGGGCAAAGAGCATGTAATAACACACATCCTTATACATGTTCATTTCGGCCTGGGAGAGGGGAAAAGACATACCGACGGACATGCGCATCAGAACAACTGAGGAATGAGAGTAACAACACATCCAGATACTGACTGACTTAACCAGATACTAGAATCTGCAATTTAGATGAAAACATACACATGCAAACCAAATGGCATAGAAATACACTGCACACAATTGCAGGAAAGATCTGTTTTTAAACAAATCAGTGGCGCTTATTTCTGTTTGTAAGGTGTGAAATATACACAAAACACATTTGTATAGAGTCAAAAAGACAAAGGGACGCTGGGGACCCTTAGTCTCTCTCTCAGTTATTTTCTTATCTGTATGTATTCTTGCATATGAATTTTTTGCTATTATTTACCAGACCACAACAAGAATACAACATCTGTATTTTTGTGACCCAGTATTTGGTCATTTACCTGAATTCTTAACCTCTTAACTTTCACCAGACTCCACTGTTCATGTGGTTAAGCAAGTGATATAAATACAAGTCAACGTCGACTTTATCAGTTCATCACACGGATAGAAACTCACTGCATTCTTAAGGTCCAGGTATCTTGTATTACGAGTGACAGGCATTCCAGATAAGAAGGCTAAAATGTCATTGTTGGCCTTAGGAAGAGGAAACAGAAAAGAGGAAGTTATTTTCTTTACAAGCACTAGCCTCTGTAAGCACCAAAAAAAAGACATGAATTTATTTTATCAACACTGATACCTGATCCAGGATAG
Source organism: Amniataba percoides (assembly GCA_037176925.1). Classification (NCBI taxonomy): domain Eukaryota; kingdom Metazoa; phylum Chordata; class Actinopteri; order Centrarchiformes; family Terapontidae; genus Amniataba; species Amniataba percoides. The sequence continues at coordinate 26,509,133 of JBAJHX010000001.1, forward strand.
AGGATCTCTTAGACCTCTGTCTCTGGCGGAGAAGTACCAGACCAGCAATAATATCACTAGGCACAATGTCCAGGTCTCTGAAGAACTCTGCAAAAAGGCTGGCCACTTCTGAATACGCATCCTGGACAGGAAAGCAGCAGATGTCAGGGCAAGTTGGCAAAGCACAGTGGCAAAAAGAGAATTGAAATGCAAGAAATTTGCTACAAAATTGATGTGATTATCATGGAACCTTTACAGTGTCTGACCTTCTTCTTCTGGTGCCGACTGACTAATAGTTAATAGACAGAAAAGCAAACTTCTCTTCAATCCAACTGGAATTTGCTCAGCTTATAAATTGGGTAGCATATATTTAGCCCAAAGGCACTGCAGATACACACTTCACATTCCCATGATGTTTTTTTTTTACTTTATTTTTTCTATGCATGATTTTTTTTACATGGCTTCCATTCTGCAGTCTAGTCTAGTGAATCTTTCTAAATGAATTTCTATGACTGCAGTTGTGATTTTCTTTTTTGTGGACAGCATGTATGTTTGATTTATCCTGAAATGAAAGTATTTTACATTTATATTTAATATGAAATACTTAATGTCACCAGTAAGTATTAAGTAATAAACAATAAGCTATAAGCTCCTCTGTGTCAAAGTCATCCTGTCATCTTGTTTTAATGACTGGTTCACTGGACGGTATTCCTGGCATATTTCTGCTTTCATTCCTTTCTGAATTACTTTAACGGCAGGCAGGAAATGGGTAAGTGTGTGTTGTGACTCACTGATTGTGTATCCTGGGCTCTTGTGCAGCACATGAAGAACTTAAGCCTCCTGCTCCAGCTGCTGGCTTGGCCTTCCTCTAGCCTGTGTCTGAGGGAGAGAAAAAGGCAAGGGATATTGTCAAAGCTGCATCTGATAGAAAAACAGGTAACATAAGATGCAAAAAGAGAAACAGAAAATCTACAGATTCTGCCAGTACCTGAGTGTGTACGTGGTGAGGTTGCGCTGACGCCGACGGGTGGCTTTCAGTTTGACAAACGTCCGACCCGTAGGATCAAAGGTGCACATGAGGGTAATGCAAACGCTGAATATCACTAGCCAGTTGCATGCAACAATTCCTGCAGAGAATATTAAGACATTAATTACATTCAAGCATAGAAAAACCCCTTCAAACTTAAAATGTCCATGCCCACTCTCTTTCTTATCCTCTGTTGCTCACCCAAAGCCAGGTTTTTGGCAGTGACATCTGAGCATGGCTGGTAATATTGGACAAGCCAGCCAATTCCCACCACAGCGTATACGAGCTCGACCAACAGGATAGCTGAGGCAAAGAGACGGAGAGAGAAAATAATGATCAATATCTGCCCAATCAAAATAAACACTGTTCAAAACTTCACTTGGAAACACAAGTAATCCTCACAACCCACCTCCTGCAATCCTCACAAGCAGCAGGAGGTAATCCTGTTTAAAAAGAGCCTTGGAAAGAACAGCAAGCATGCTAGCACATCTTACCTAGCCGTATGTAGAGGACGTACTGCACAGCTTCCCTGGGCTGCGTGTACAGAATGCTGCCTCTCATGCTCAACCACATGATGGCACTCTCACAGATAAGGCAGCTGACCAGGATGCCCAGGTACCCTCGGCCATGGTCCACCAGCGTCACAGAGCAGGACTGGTCTGAGCCATACGGCAGGCCGAACAGAACCACAGACAGAACCACCAACCTGAGGATTGAAAGCCGAGCGTAAGATAGAAATAATGCAGAAAAAAAACACATCTTTGCACAAGGGAACCACAGAGATTAAAAAGGAAATATATATTAGCAAAAATCAATACAGAGAAAGAAACACAGACTCACCAGATGCAGTGTAATAGAAAAAGGAAGAGTGCGGGCAGCACCAGGTCATCACTGCCAACTGACCAGCGCCGCCGAAACATCACCATGCCAGGCATCACTGCCCTGTGGGAGGACAGAAGACAGAGAGACAAACGTCAGGGACGAGGGACATCATTTGCAACACTGCATCTTTGTCCAAAATGTCATTATGGCTCAATCCACAAGCGCTATTTTTGAAAAGGTTTAACATAATGCCTTAGGTCCTGTACATCATAATCTTGCATAATGTCACACTTCAAACAAGTAAAGGGGGAAAGGAAGGACAAATCAATCATGATCGAATGCACAGACAGGCATGTGTCAACAGGTCAGATCTTGCCCGAAGCTGCACCAGCAGAATGAATAGGGCAGTGATTTATCTTCTGTCTTAAACTCTCTATACCAAGAGAGAGGGCTGCAGTGATAATAACAGATATAAACTTGCACAGAGGAGAGGAGTGAAAGATAATGGAAGGTGGAGAAGATGAGACTGAGCAATTGATGGGATGCAGAGAAAATGCACCACTTAATGAACAAAAGAGAGAAACTCAGCTTTCACATATGGCTGTACCAAGCTAGATAAGCCACGTGAAAAAGCTTCATTTACGTCATTCTATCCAATGGCTTTGTTAAAAAAAAAAAAGCATCGTGAGCTGCCTCTGGGCTGAGCTGAAATGAACTGTAAATGGCATGGTAAGAAGGAAATAGTAGAGAGAGAGAGAGAGAGAGAGAGAGCCACAGACAGGCTGATGCAGGCCTTATGCTGCTGATACGGGCTGATACAGCCTTTATTGTGCACTGCTGCTGGGTATTTGCTGAAAGCTAAAAAGGCTAAAAAAAGTGTTTCTCAGTTCATCCAAAAAAGTATGTCATCCTTCATGCAAATATGAATAAGTTGCATGTATGTAGTGTATATATAAATACTCTACATGATTAACATCTAAAGTAGAGATGAGCTGGTAGCAGATAAAGCACCACAACTTAATTTGAACATTTCTTTTTGGTCCTTATCCAGTACTCCTCTGCTTTTTTGTATTGTTTCAGAACATTTTTTCACATTTTTTAGTTATTGAGAAACTGGCAGCTCCCTCCTCGTTTCACCCTTAAATACCACAGTCATCACAGTTGTTAAAGTCTCACTCTGCATCGTGCCTGCATAAAATAGCACGAGGGACAGTTGCATCATTCCTTAGTCAAAGGTAAATGTAGCATTATACAAGACTCTCCTGTTTGAAATGGACAGATATTGCAGCAAAGTTGCAATTATCTGCATTTCCATAAAGTGTGTAACTGCAGGGACAGTTTGGTGGGATCATTAATGAGCTATGAGTTTCAAGACCTAGGTTGCTCATTTAAATGGATCAAAAAGAGACAGTGATGTGCAGTTGTGAAGTAAAGTTCATTTGCATTGGAAACTGGTCAAATTGGGCCACGATAGGAAAGTACTGACACAACAGCTTGGTGGTCCTTCAGTTGGCATCACTTTGTTTGATATTTTCCAAGTTTTTAACACTTCTGTTTCCTGACATTATGTGTTGTGTTTTCTGTTGCAAGTCTTGCAAAGGTCTGTTGAAATTAACCAGACTAGTACAGATATAATGATGTTGTGGTAACAGTGACATGTATGCCATATCACTCCTGGTTTGACTACGGCCAATGAGAGAGACAGTGTGAGGTAAAATGCCAGCTGAACAACTGCAGGAAAAAAAAACTGTCTGTCTGCAGAACCTGTGGTGCTTTACTCCGTTTCACAGTGTCCTGTAAAATGCATCCTTTTTACTACAAACAATAAAAAAGTATATGTGTGGTAACAGTTTCTTGAGTAACTCCTAATGTTGATCGATGTGCAGGTGACAATCTCTGAAAGGATTTGTTTTAAGAGATAACAGGTGTCCTCATTGTTCTGCATGAGCAAAGGTTTGAAAAAGAAAAAGCATCTGTGCAACTGATCACAAATGTAATAAGCTAACTGTAAAAGTTAGATGTAAAACATCAGTTTCCTCTTCAGACATCTGCACCAAACCATGCATTACAAGTATTCAGCATAATAGTTCAGCACACTATTAAGAATTGAAGGGGGTTCTAATGTTTTTACTCAAGAAAAGATTTCATCCAGCCTTGCTGATCTCGAGAAATACACTAAAAATTTAAACAAGCGTATTTGTGAAAAGAGAATATACTGTTTCTGGTTTGTACTTCAACAAGGATGTACCTAATTACCTCTGAAAGAAGAAATCAGTCAAAGGAAAAAAAAAACATTCATTGAGGCATTTGTGCTACCACCTACATAGTAGGGATGTGTAGAGTATTACAGAAAAACACTGGCATTTCCTCTGTGCAGATCTGCTGGAGAAGCACCTTTTATAAACCCTTCTCCTTCCTTTCCTATGACTACACACACAGACTCACCCAAACACTCACACACACGCACACACGCTCACACTCACACAAACACACACACTCACCCTGGAGACCTTGTTGTCAGAGCAGATTCCCAACCAATACCAAGTTCTGTAGATTTTTTAACTTGTAACAAAATTAAAGATTCACAGAGCTTTACACTGACAAAAAATATTCTATCTTCGTATTCTAACAAAAATCTAACATCATAACACAAGTCAGACTTCTCTGCACCTCATGTATCTCCAGTGCTCAGCTGTGTGCTCCCTCCTTTACTTCTCCAGTGGCTCACACCTGTGCTGATTTGCATTTGGCTAGATGCAGATCAAAGCATCCCTCCATTGTTTAAGACCAATGTGAAATTTGGGCTCTGATACTTTTTAACAGAACTGCAGCAAGACTTCTCTCTATCGCCTCTTCAATTACAACTACAACTGACCACAATTATTTAACAAGACAAATGTTGAATTGTTCAGTGGAGCTTTTTTTCTGCTTTATATCGACACAATACTGCAGATTGATTTTTGATCTTTTGTGTAGATAAATGTATTAATTTATTTACTTTTATTACACATATAAAATTAAATTTGTACAGTTCGATAATTCACACCACCAAAACACTTGAATATGACTGGCATAATTCACTGTCACATTCATTGTTTTAGCCTCAACAGAGAGCACATCATGCAGTCTGGATTATTGTCTCTGACAAAATACAGGACATTTTCAATGGTAAAACAGTGCTAGGAATGCCTTCCAACAAAACAAAAAAATGCTGACATGGACTAATTCCCATGATGCTGACTCTTCTGTAAAGTATTTTAGATTTATTGTTCCTCCCTTGCCCAAATGTCCACACCCATATCAAGAGCAGTAGTCAATGACAGTATTTTGTGCATAAGGACTGAAGGAGGGCAAAGAACTTCAGAAGTTCAGAAGGAAGAAGAATGAACAAAGTTCTCCACACTCTGATTATTGACTTAGATGATTTCAGCATAGGTTATAACATTAGGTTTCTGTACTTTGTATTGCAACTTTTTACATACAACCTAATTACTTTTTCTCTACATTTATTTAGGCTATTGTTTGCAATTTCTCCAAAGAACAAAAAAATGCTTATTACCCTTGAATGAAATATGTTATGTACTGGTTTTATCCAAGATTAAAGGCACTGTGTAGTGTGTGAACGCTGGTAGCATGAAGCAGTGTTGTGCTAAGAAACACAGCAATACACCAGCAAAGGCGGGGCATGCATTCAAAGCCTTTCTTGGCTCTAAAAGGACACACTTAATATCCTTTGGTGGACAACAGTTGACATAAAGAGGGAACTTTAAACATAAAATATTAAGATAATATTTTTTAGCCATATTACCCACCTCTACTACTGTACAGCACTGCTTGAGCGCGCACACACACACACGCGATGCATCATGAGCACAGACTTCAGTTAATGGTGAATCACATACAATAGGGTGACAGGACGTGGCAATAATTAACTTCTTCTCTTCTCTATTGAGCAGGAAAATGACTGGTGGAACTAGTTCTGCTTTGTGAATGACCTTAATCAAGCAGATGCCTCCTATTCACTGTGACTGTCAAATGCCTGCTTTTGGCTACTTAAAAATGTACACTAAGCCACAAAAGAGGTCTGCTCATCTCCTTTTCTACTCAAAAACTGCTCACCTCCAACAGCAGTTGCATTCAGAGCTTGTCCAACACTGACTGAAACACATTTACTGCTCTGTTTGCTGAACGACACAGCATATCTATAACGCTGAATCTACACACATAAAAGTCTGATACTCACTGTGAGGTTTCTAGATTTCATATTATACTGTTATCTCATCCTTGTTTTCAAGCCTTGATGTGCACCTTTATGAAAAGGTGCCAATACCGCTTAAGACCCCATAGACAGCGTTCAGAAGCTAAAAAGTAATATTAAATATGAAACTCCTCGATTTCTCAGAATAAAACACCGTGCAGATATAATAACACACCAAGAAACTGTGATTTCATGGAGTGGGCACGAATATTACAGGAGCCAGTAACGACTAATCTCTTCAATGTTTTAGTGCCACAAAAACTGTTTTCACAGCAACTCAGCCCTCTGTGTTGGCAGGTGATTACAAGTGGCCAACTGCATCAAAGGCGGAGGGGTTAAACTGCGAGCAGTGGAGTGACAGTATGAAGGTTTTCCTTCCAATCAAAGCTCTACAGCAGGTGGTTGTGCTGATTGGCAGACCTTCAATCAAAGAGGACAGACAACACGGTGAAATCAGCCACAGTAGTGTTTGGAACTGATTCACTCTCAGCCCTCCACAGAAAATGACTGGATACTACCCCAATAAAAAGGTTGGGTACTTGCTGTCATTATTCATAAAAAAGGCAAAGCTTCAAAGCTTGAGGAATATACATTAGGCATGGTACAGCTCTTCATCTACAGATCCCAGTTCATAATATTCACCCTGCTCTGTGGCTCCTCTGCCTTGAAGTGTTGCAAGAGAGTGAAAGAAACAAGGAAGTGTAAATGGATTCATGTGACTAAAGCCACCTCGCAGCTACTTGTAAAACTCTATCTGGGTTGGAGTAACATTAAAGAGGACAGTGAGACGGGAGGGTGGAGAGACAGAGGGGAAAGAAAAAAAAGGGAACATCTGAACCCCCCTCTCTCCCCAATCTCAATTAGGCCAAAACAATCAGGCCGGTGAAATCAAGCAGATCTCTTAAATGCAAGAGGCCCAGACTAGACCGCCAGGGACACTGTTATCAGCACTCTCCTCCAGGCCTGTTGTCACGATATGGCTTCAACTCCCAGCAGAGACCTCGGCAGTGGAAAAAACATTACGGCATAATTCTAAATTAAATGGGATTAGACAGTAACTGTATGACTTTGTTGTAGTGAGAGTGGATCTCTTCTCAGTAAAGTTTTTATGATAAAGTCCAATTACATATTTCCTTCCATTTGTTTTCTGCTGCTTATCCTGTTCAGGGTCACAGGGGATGGAGCTCCAGCATGCATTGGGTGATTCATGGTTTCCAAATTAAGTTTTTTTGTTTTTTTGGCACTGCAAAGCCTACTGCAAGCACTGCTCCCTAAATAACATTTTATTTATGATTCAGCTTATAATACTATTAGATCAGATATCCTTACCATGGAAGGAGCTGTCCAGTATAAGTTACTTATATTGAACAAAACCGATATCATGTAAGCTTAAACATGAAATAATTTCCCAGTTGCAAAACAGTACAGGGTTAGGGTTAGAGTACAAAAATTAAGCAATTGCAATAAAAGTCAGACTTGAATAACCACTGCTTTCATTAGAATGAACACTGACATGACTGTTTAATGCTCAAGAGACCTATTAGCCTGATTAAGTGCCATTTTTTTTTAAAAATGACCTTACATTTATCTTACTTATTATTTGGATAGTTTGTTCTTGACTAATCCCTTTATTGATTTTACCTTTTATCAAGGATCAAATCTATAAATGTTTTTTTAATAAAAACAATGAAGAAAATCCTAACACTGGGAAGCTGAGGAGGCACTTAAGAGGCTTTTTTTCCCCATTTATAAACAGGCAGTGATCAAACTAAAACAGTTGTGGACCCGTTTTCTGTTGACTGATTAATCGATTAAGGCACTAATCATTGCAGCAGATATGACCAATGAAGCACTTGAATAATGGCTTTTGGACAAGGAATATTATCTGCACCATTATCATCAGTAGCACCATTATTAGTAGACATTATAAATCACCCTCTTGTCGTTACTTACTATTTTATCTATTCAATCTCTATTCAAGTTGTATTCTCACTTTTCAGGCCTTTGTCAGGCAACAGTGGTAACCACAGATTCTGAGGTCAATCAATATTCCAACTGATCACACTCAAGGTTCTGAGATCAATGTGCCAAGAACTCTTACAAAAAAATGTCTTGAAATATCTGTGCACTATCCAAGTCCAGCTGCAAAACACTTGGATATTTAGTCATCAGTATCTGATTTGAAGTGCAATTTCGAATTTCTCTTCCAGTTTTATTTTAAGATCTTATCTTAGTACAGGCAACCATCAAGCTGCACAGTGGCATGGCCTATTGCTCTTGTAATCAGTGCTGTGTACAACTAATCAGCACTGACCTCTGACAGGATCGGCTGTGCTAGCCTCATTTCATGGAAGAAGACTCTGGCCATCAGTACATGTCTCAGCCCAACATCCTCACTAATAGCAGTTGCCTCCTTAAAGGCTTTCCCATCCATCACCCAGGGAATGTTAGCCTATTAGTGGTGCTGTTTAGCTTCCACTGTAGACATTAGCACTTGCACTTAGACTTTTTTCACCACAGTGAGACGCTAACACATTATGCTCACATTACAGTACATTCTCCTTTATTTCACCACAGGGACCACAGCCTTCGTGATTGAGTAGAAAAAAAAATACAGATGTTTTTTTATTTTTTTCCAAAGGGACTAATTATAGACTAAACTTGATGTCCACTCAAGTTGAACCTGATTTCAGCTACTGCTCCTAAGATCCCACTGTTGTCTAAGAGAATCACACTAAGGAGTCACAGACGGTTTTTAGAAAATTGATCTGAGAAATGAGAAACACCAGATTTAAGAAGAATATGCTCATTCCTTCAACATGTAAGTCTGATAAGTAAGAGGGTTTCGACAGTCACATGGAATCTTGCAAAGTAACCAGTTTCATTACAAAATTCACACAAACTGCAAACTGATCAGATCACACTCATCAGGAAAATATAAGCTTTTACACTATATTTAACTACTGTATGTCACGCTATACTACACTATGTTATGTTGCCATACTATACAAAATGTTAACTGCATCACTTCATGTCACCTTAAACTTGAACTCACCTAAACTGATATTACAGAATTTTTTATTATACTTAAATAACGTCTCTATTAACACAGACCAACTAAGTTCCATCATTCATACTTTGGCTATATACTTAATGGCACTTAGTGTTGTCACTGTGCTGCTGCAACAACAGAATTTCCCTTCTGGAGATCAATAAATCCTTCCTTGTCTTAAATTCGAGAAAATCCAGAGTCTGATTAAACTGTGGTGCACTGACTGAGTTGCAGAATTAAGTGTGCTTTTGTAGTAAACCTAATTTCCTCAACTGATTGAGAATTTGGAAGTGAACCAGAAAGGTGGATATATTTTCTGTTCATTCAGTGTTTCAAATCAGAAAACTGCATATCTTCAGAAAATAAAG
>JBAJHX010000001.1:26518738-26543647 GCA_037176925.1 Amniataba percoides
TGAACCAGAAAGGTGGATATATTTTCTGTTCATTCAGTGTTTCAAATCAGAAAACTGCATATCTTCAGAAAATAAAGCATGCAAGATGATGTGAGAAAACTGGTCTTTAAATGTGAAATGGTATATTCCTTTGACAATGGTAGCTATTTATGCAAGTATACGTCATATACTACCAGTGCTTCATGAAACAATATAAACACATTCTATCAAACCGTATCCCTAAAAAACAAAAAAGGATGACAACATAGTTTTTCAATGCAATAAAAAATTGGTATAAATAAATGCATGCATCCTCACTGGACTCACATAATTATTACATATACTATGACAATTATCGTCAAAATAAACACACAGCAAAAATGCACACATTCATAGAGGACTAATTCTACTTCCACAGCATGTATCCACTTCACTCAAAAAGCCATAACTACAAATAGCTCAAGCCACACCTGAACATTTCATTTCACTGTGATGAAACCCCTGACAAGTAGGTGGCCAGCGACAGCTTCCAGCACACTGGAGCATAAAGCAAAGGTTAGTTTAAATATAGACTCCTGGATTTCATATTTTCCCTTCACAAGGCATAGTCTACATACATACCCTGGTGTTGACAATGGTTAATATATATCATGCTCTAAAAAAAAATTCTTTGGACCATAGTGCAAAATAAACACAACTGAGGTTCACCACCAGTTACTGAAAAGGCTTTATATTGTCCTTTTATGTGGAGACATGGGTTTATATATTTTTTTTAATTGGCAAGGCATAGCTCTTCTCCCTAAGGCAACCCCTTTTTGTATGTACATACAAAATACTTTAACGCAAATTGAATTTAGGTTTTTATACACTGAATGAACGTTTGCATTCGCTAGTGTAAAATCAATCACTTTGAGCAGTTGTGGGTGGGACTTATCAGATTAAAGTGCAGTGCATCATCTCGAAAGTCACAAACATCAGTGAAAAACTGTCATGCTTGAATAATCACAATTTGATTTATTTTTTAAAGCATATTGAGGCACTCTGCAAAGCAAGTCTTTGTAACCTAAAGGGCCATTTAGTGTAATTAGGGGTATGACAGTAAATGTGTTACTCAACTTCCCAAAGAGCCTCAATTTCTATTTCATAGTCGATATACATATAATGAAGCCCACAGTTATTTTCATGGTGATGATGTGCAGGCTTAAAGCAAATGCCAAGCCAATCCCTTATGAAGTTGTGGGAATAAGAGAGAAACTTCCAGATGTTGTTACTTAGGTAAAATTTCAAAGTTTATATTTTTAAACCTTGTCTCAAGCAATACATTTATCAAGTTCCAGCACCTGAAGCTGGCACACACCACACACCCTGCTGTGTGTAACCTGAGATCAAAAGAGCACCTAAATGCCTAAAAGCTGACCTTTACAGCAGCTTGACAACACAGACAACTCCAGGCTGGAGTGCTGTCCCTGACTCTGCCGTCACAGTGTTTTCTGCATACGGCATGACTCATGCAAACTCTTGAGTCTCATCCTGAGCTAGTGACTCCGTCTGAATCCAAATGACATGTGTTTTGTGAAAAGACGTGTGACATATTTCTGCATGCGAGCAATGCTTTTGTGCTCAGCACAGCGTGTTACTGTGTGCCAGGCCCAGGCCCTTCCCCACGTGATGCAACAACAATGATGTAACAACAATGACAGGGCTCCCCGTCCGTCATTACGGCTTTGTCTTTGACACAGACTTTCTGAAACAAACGGGGCACAGGCATGCAGCTCCACAGCCAAAATGTTTTTACTGAAAAGGATTGCTTTTCAATTATCTCATGCATCTCCTATACGATATAACCAAGTAAAACCTACAATAATCTTATTTTATAAATTCTGTAGGTGTGTGGTTTATTCGGTCAGTACACACACTTGTCCATCATTGCTAATAAAAGGCAACTCACCTGGCCTCCCTGCTCAGAAGATTACACAGAGCACTGTCAATATATGAACACGTCCTTCCTGAGAGAGATACAGATAGTGGACCTGAGTCTAAAATCTGCACAAACAACAAACCCAAGTCCTGTTTGAACTCAACTGTTGTATATTCCTTGTTTTACAGACAGCAGGTTGATCTGGTATAACTCGCAGCAGGTGTTTTAGTATCCCACTCTTCCTTCTCACTCTCAGTGAGTCTACTGCGGCAACAGCAGCATCAAGCCAAGCTGTGGCACGCAGCCTGTTGGTTGTAGCCTCTTTATTTTCTATCACATTCTCTCCCTGAGAAACCTCCATCACCACTGTAACTCAAGCTCAAGAAGAACGTTTACTTTGTCTAGCAAACATCTGCACTGCGTGTATACACACACACACACACACACACGAAAACACACAGGAGTGAGCAGACTTTACAGACTGGTTTGAAGATAAACACGTGAGAAACTGTAATCCATTATCACAACAGAGAAAAAAAGCGATTCCCAGGTGCTTCCCCTTACAGGTGATTAATATGTCACTGCAACATTATCGGTTGTCACACAGGCACCATTTTTTAAATTAAGTATAATAAAGCAGGCATTTTTTCAAGTCACTTTTAGTTCATACTAATAAAAAATAGGAAAGCTCAACCTTATCATGAGGTACTGTTTAGTGATCAGCAAACCATAATCTCTGGGATATTTGGAGCGTCAAATAATCATCCTACAAAGTCTGTTGGTACCTCCTAACCAACACGCTCCATTGACAATACTGCTGTACCAATGACATAATAAAAAAAAAAAAAAAAAAACAACAAAAAAAATTACATTGACAAATGCCCTCACCTCTTCTTCAGTAGTCACATCAAAAATGTTCTGACAGGCTATTTCGCAAACATCTAGTCCATTTCTGAAGTGCACTCACTCACCAGTATGGTTGGGCTTTTATGCTAGTCGAGCAGTAAACACATACTTACAGAACGAGATTTCAAAAATACTGCATCCATCTTGAGCCAACAGATACAAAACACTTGTGGACATGTTTCAATAATCAGTGGGGGGACGATTCTTTACTTGTTCCCGGTTATAAGTGCCACTCCTCTCACACTGGGATTCTAAATGTCAGCGTACAGCAGCTTTCACTCACAGCACGGTGGAGCCAAATGGAGAGATCATGCAAAATAAGGCGTGTCCAATAAGACACAGGTGAACCAAGTCGAGCTTCCACTAAAGCATCTTAATGCATCCTGGATGTGTCTGACATTACTACTCCTACTAATCCTGTGACCCTTTAATTCAATGAATGAAAAATGCTGATATTACTGACACAAAAAATATAAGGAAAGATGTTGCAGTCTCTGTTGGACATTTAATGAAATTCTCATATACAAAGTACAGACTGAAGTGTTTGCTGATGAGATTGACTCACATCAATATGTTATAATCCTGAGTTGTTGAACTATAACTAAGAGAAGCTCTGTGGGCACACATTCAGGTACTTGAGTATGCAGAGACTTCACTGTCCTGCAGGCTGTTCGATACTGTGTCAGAATCAATAGGAATCAACAAGAAAGGGGGAATGTATTGCTTGGGTGAGGAGACAGTGAAGACTGGCTCGAGAGGGCTTGGCATGTAGCGAGGTGCTGGGCACGATCCTGGAGAGACAGTCTACTGAGAACGTCTAGAGAAAATACTGAGGTTATGGCGGGTTGGCGCGGTGGCACGACTGCAGCGCGGTCCCAAATCTCTCCGTCTCCTGCTCTCTGTCATACCTCCATCTGTTCCAGTCTCTCTCTTTTTCTGCCTGGGTCAGTGTTACACTCTGCTCGGATCAAGATTCTCTCCAGCATTTGTCACATCCCTGGCTCCGCTCCCGCCGCCTCTAATGATCCTGTCTCTCCCTATTCTGTCAACACCACGGCGGTATTCTTCCCATCCTAAAGAATCTCACCCTCTCCGTCGCACCCTCTGCCTTTCTCGTCTTCTGTCTTCCCATCCTTATGCTCTCTTCTTCTTCTCCTTCTACCCACACGCTCATTCAGTATTCATATTTTAGAGGACATTTATGAGCGTGAAACCGAGCGTGTGCATCTGCACCATTTTCGGTGCAGAGGAAACCTACATTTTCTCCTCTAGCCTTCCCCTGTCCCCCCTCCTCCTCTTCCTTATCTAGCTAATCCAGATTCTGGTTTTGGTTTCGTGTTGCTCATCTTTTTTTAGACTGAAAGCCATGTGCCACTCACTCCTACTCTCCCTCTGCCTCTTTCTCCATCTTTTTCTCCCACTGCCACCCACTCAATCCCTTTCACCTCTTCCCACTCCATTTTCTCTTCTTTCAGTTGATGTGATAGTATGTGCGCTGCAGCATGCATGTGTGTGTTTGTGTATACATGAATGTTTCTTTTTGTGTTAGGGTGGTAACATATGTGCTCTGCCAACCTGTCTGTGGCTCGCTGCCACGAACCATGTACAGATCTGTTTGTGGTTGAATCTGGTCAGATGGTGGAAATAACTGCAGCCGTTTTATCCATGCAACACCCGACTGCAGCCATAGGTTTTCAGCAGTATTGTATTGAATAACTGTCCATTAATAATGGTGTTGTGAATCACATGATTTCAGTTCTGCAGATTATAGATTCTGCAATATTACCTACTGTCCTGGAGGACAGACACACACACACACACACACACACACACCTGCAAAATATCAGCTAGGTCAAAAATTCTATCTTGTGTAAATTATCAGATTTCCCATTTCTACATGACCTATTTGGATCACCTGTCCCATGATGCACTGTTTTAAAAACTCACTTAAGCTGCATGATATGACATCTACATCTCCAGCAGATATAGCAAAGGTCTTACATAAATCAAAGTCTCGTACATGCACTGGGTGGAACAGCAGGATATTAGCAACTGCAAACTGGAAAATGTTAATCTGCTCATTGTCGCTCATGACAAATGAACACACAGAGGTAACTGGAACTTTTTGTCTCCCATTTTCTTCCAAATTTCAGTCTATTTCAAAGAAATAATCTGTTATCAAAATACTGTTTTTCAATTAACTTAATTTACATGATACAGTATTAGAGAAACAAAGGGTGCCTTTTATGCTGACAGGTACTCTGCACACAGACAACAAAATGAGCTTCAGTTTCAAGGGCTTGTGTCATTATCATACTTCACTGTGAGTATCCATTTCATCTGGGTTCACAATTAAATCTATAGGTCTGTGCTGAACAGTTGCAGTTCAACCAAAAGTTTAGCAAACTCAGTTAAGGGATTTGTGTATGCATCTTGGTGTTTCTTTTAAAATAACTGGCCAGAATCACTAGATAAGACATTCATTTTAAATGTCGCTGGAATGGTGCTGACCAGTTTAAATTTCTGCTAAAAGTTCTCTGTGTGAAAAAGTTTAAATAAAAAGAAGCTGTAGTTTGCATAACTGAGTCACATTGTGTTTCTTCTTTTAGTGAAGTAAAATATTTGTTTCACAGTTTGAGCATGGTGATTTTTAGATAACTCTGTTAAGCAAAGTACAGCCATACAAATGTATTATTAAAAGTTTAGTGGTTTAAGAAAGGGAAATAGACCATATCAGAATCTGCAGCTAATCAAGGTTATGTTTTCGGAAATGACAAAGAGATATGGAGCCATCCCTAGCTCCCACCTGCACATCACCATGACATGACAAGACATAATAGCTGTGATTCTGAGATTAGAAAGACCTACAACCTTTGCTACCAAAAGTATGATTAGTCTATAAGACTGATGCTTATTTATGCCATCTTCCTTCCTAACATTGTTGGTTTGTTACGGCATAAAAGTATACATACTATATATCAACATGTGTGTTTTATTTTTGCAACTTCATATATGCAAAAATGCACATGCATGCACAGTATTTACATTTATATTATGTTCAATTAAAATGGCCAGAAGATGTACATTAGCACCAGAAAATCACATGTCTCTGATGACTGTGTGCCTAAATAAATATGAAAAGGATGACATAAAAAATGGGCAAGTAGAGATTCCATTCAAAATCACAGCTACAAATATTAAAGCTGTTTAATGGATTTTAACATAAAGCCTTCAGCCTTTGAGGGCTGCACAAACTATGGGAACGATGAAGATGACAACACAACGGTGGAGAGAGAAAAAATGGCACCAAAGTTTGACACAAGAGGAACTACGGGTAATTGAAATATATGAGAAACATAAAAAAAAAAAAAAAAAAAAACATGAAATGACCCCCTAGGGAGCTGTATGTGCAAATACACAACTGCTGATCAGGAACTGTACCTACATATTTGGTCACAGTATAGTCATGTTATATTCCAGCCCAAACATAGAAATAACTAGTTTTAGAGTGGCATTATTCTCACACTACATACTCTAACCACCCCTTTTTCACACCTGCCTCGGGACCACATGCATCCGTTTAATGTTGTTGTCCAAATTGTAAAAAGATACAAATGTAAAGAAATAAGCAACAATTTCTCTGCAATTTGGCAAAAGCACCAATGAACATCACAAATGACTAAATCTGTTCCAATATTACTGACAGTGGTTACCTGCACGACCCAAACCAAAAATCAAATACTGCAAAATGCTCGACTCTGCTGCTGTTTCATCCCAAAGCAGAGCGATCCCTTAACTACCAATAAAACACCCAAACACCAGCGTCACTCTCTTCTAAATCAAAGAAGTAATCAATATGAAAGCAGAGGAGCCAGTTCTTTAGAAGAGGTCACACATAATGCTTTGGAAACCAAAGAGACAACATACTGTATCTGCCAGGTCTCCCTAGAGGCACGATTTCCACTTGGGTTGAAGCCTACAGGGATAGCAGAGAACCGAGCGTAAACACTGGTGTTGATGCAGCCTTACGTGGCTGGGCTCAGGTTGATTTTTCATTTAAAATTTGATTAAATATGTATTACATAAGCTCGTCCATACTCGATAGGCTTATGGTAAGAGGCAGGATTCAGTGCTGTAATCAGTGTAAAATATGAAAGATGTAAATAGTAAAAGCTGGGACTCAGTCCAGTACTCTTCTGTGTGCCACAAACACTTGGTGCTTCTGCTCACAACAAACTTATCTGGTGCCTTGGCATCAAACAGAAAACTATGTGCCACTTTAAGCGTGATGATGGACATTCCACATTTCTATCTCATTCTTCTTCTCTGAACTCATCCCTTATTTTTCTAAAACTAAGACACAAAATCACTCTCAGTCTGGGATGTCATATTATCATTTTTCAAAGCCCTCTGCGCTGCTCATAATCCTCGCCAGGGACAGCTCAACACTCTCTGACTGACACCTCTGGTCATTTGTGCTGAAATGCTGCTCGGTGCAGGCACTTGTCCACATGATGACCACAGACTGGGGAGGGCAAAAAAAAAAAGCATCTACAACTGGAAGTCATGAGAAAAAAAGAGAGCGCAAGTGGTTATCTGGGAAACACATAACAGTGTGCGACTGATAAACAGGTGTGACATTCCCCTTACTGTCTCTGTGCCAGGTTTAATTTTAAAGCCATGCACTGCCCAGCCAAAGGCACAGAGGCTGATGACCTACAGGCTGCTCAGAGGAGCCTCCTTCTTGAAATGAAAACACCACTGCATTAATCTTTTAGCTGCCAAATAATCACAAAAAATCCACACCAGTGGATTGGTGGAGATGGGGTCATTTGACTCACTACAGCTGGATACTTTGGGACTTGACACCACCTGGGCCTGACACACACACACACACACACACAGACAGTCACATCACCGGGCTCTCATGACTTGTGACACTTGTCATAAATTTGGCGTTTGATTCGGTAAGTGACTAAAAATACTTCTAGCATGTAATAAAATATAACCTATAAAGCACTGTAACTGTGGTCAGCTGCTGCCCTGGAGGTGTTTGTGCGTGCAACAGCGTCAAAACGTGCGACTCCAACAAGTCGACCGGCAGCAGCCGTCTAATCTCATTTAATCGGGACAGCTGCTTAAAGTGGCATCCTGCGGGCCTGTGGTGTGGATGTGGCCTAAGTAATGTGGCTCAAAGGAAAAAAATGAGCGGGATCACGCCGTCCGGCCGAGCCCTGCGGTGCTGCTGCACACGGACAGAGGCGGCTGATGGCTCGGACCTGTCAGCTCCTTCTCACCCGGCCGCGGCTGCTCACCTGAATTTTGACGATGTCCTGCCAAGACCCACTGCACCGGCTGCGCTCGCTCTCCCATATCCGTCCGACCGCAGAGCCGCCTCTCCCCGGCACCGGCTCGGGGTGTTACCGCCGCTGGTGGAGGAGGAGGAGGAGGTGGAGGTGGAGGAGCTGGATTCACAAACCGAGAGATTTACAGCGCTGGCCGGTCAGGCGTCATGACAACAGGCGGCTGAGGCTGACTGCGAGACGACGGGAAGGAGAGGAGCCTCCTCGGTTGTCCGCCTGGAGACGAGCCATCCAAGAGCGGGCTCACACGGTCATCTGAACCACGTCTTTCCAAAACAAAAAAAAAAGAAAAAGAGAGGAAGAGAAAAAAACACCGCCCGGCCGGGTCGGGCTCGGGCTGCCCGCCTCACCGCAACACGTCGTCGGCTGAGGCAGCTCGGGGAGCGCGGCTCCTTTCTGCCCCTCCGGCGGGCTCTTTGTGACGGGGTTCAGTTCGCGGGAGCTGACAGAGGAGGAGGAGGGAGGTCTGACGAGCCAGGCGAGCCCTCCTCACGTTGCTGGAGTCGGCGGCGGCGTCTTGCGTTGTGAACATCAGCCGGACAACTCCCGAGCACTGGCTGGACGGAGGCAGCGTTTCCCGAGAAGCTGGCCCATCCCCTCGGACCTTCCTAAATAAAAAGGGGGAAATTACGTACGAATTCGCTATTCCCCTTCCGTTTTGGGATGCGTAAATCTCCACACCGCGCTGTGTTTACGCACACCTGAGTCGCTTTTTTTCTCGGCGGTCCTGCAGAGAGGAAGAGCGCCGCCGGTGGTTTGACAATATCAACTGGTTCGACTGGTTCAAAGAGAGCTGTGTGAGCCGAGAGCATGCCCCTCCCCACTGTTAAGGCACGCTGAAAGGCGCCCCCAAGGGAAGATTTTTCACTCGTTTAGTTTTTCTAGGGTTTAAGGAGCCTGTCTGGGGTGAGCGCTATTTGTTAAAAAATAGCATTAAGTTTTTTTTCACGCCAAATCAAAAACAATAAAAACTGGTGTATAATACTTGGAGCTACTGCGCATGAGCAGTTTTAGGTTCGTTACCACGGCGACGAAACGGCGATGCAGCTAAATCTCGACCTGTACGGTAAAATCACATGAATTGTAGGCATCGTCTGAAAAAAACATACATGTGAACTTAAAACTTAACGTGGCCCTATAACTGTGAAATATACCCTTTTAAATTATTATTATTTGTAGTAGTAGTAAGATGTATTTAGTGAAAAAAATAATACATAATTTGGTTTATGAAAATAAACGACTTTAAATACTCGGTGTTAAAGTGTTGATTGTCATACTTTTCGAGTAAAGCTCCCAATTCACCAATTCCAGTTCTTTTTTTTTTTACATGTCTGGTTTAATATTTGTCTCCCCTCAGCGGCGTCTTTTACGTCTACCGGCACGCGTTTGAGCGACTACTCCGCGCTTTACCGATTACTCTCTCGGCTCGCTACCACCGTCTCTGTGCCGACGTATGCTGGGCGTGGACCCGCGTCACGTCATTAAATCTACACATGAAATCAGGTCTGGTGTCATCTGTCAAAAATGCAGGCGGACGAGCCAAAGCAATGCCAGCAATCCGTTAGAAAGAGATCAAATGAGAGAGGAAAAACCTCGCACGTGGCCCGGTGCAGTCACAGGGATTTGTCACTTTCACACAGCCTGCTGTCAGGACTGCTGACCTTAGAGGATAACTTAGCAGACATCTGCTGTCTGAAAATAGGTCCAAAGCCGCCTGTAATTGGTGTGTCAGCTGCAACATGATTCGGTTTAATGTGAAATAGTTGTTTGGGTAATAAAAGCTCTAATGTGGGGAAAACAGATATAAACGTCGCATATTTGCAGTGTCACATTTCTCACATCATATAGCAGATTTGTGTATATACAGAGGATGACTATCCCTTCAAAAAGCTGCATGACTCACAGCCTTGTAAAATGAGTGAATGAGTGTTCAGCCGTCTTAAGGGAGCTGACAGGAGATGATGGTGTCCCAGGAGCATGTGCTGCTGCCACACCAGTTTAACTCTACCCAGCAAATACACAGCAGTGATATGAACTGCATTTTTGTCCTCTCCCGGGACTGCCTGTGTGAGTGCCTCCTGATTTGTAGTTGTATATCAGTGGTAATGTGCCTCTGACATTGTTTTCTGAGCTCTCAGCTAAATGCATGGATCGAGACAGAGATCAGCTAATGTGGTAACCCACAGTGAATGCACATTAATCGTTTTATTATTAGCTCTAAAAATAAACAGAGTGAATTAATTAGTAATTATTCAGTGTACCACACAGACTGCATTGCATTATATATATATATATATATATATATATATATATATATATATGTATCCCACTTTATCACGATTATTATTATTATCATCATTATTATTATTACGTAGAGTTCAGATTTAGAAGGTGTTTACTCTGTGCATGAGCAGTGTGTGATCCCTGTCTGTCTGATCTTTTTCTGTGGAGACTGTATATAAAAAAAGTATTATGATTCCTACAAAGAATACTGAAAACAATTTCAGTAAAAAGAGCCCCAAAGGCAAAAATCAGCTCTCTGTTTAATTTGAAATCAAAAGTGCTTGTGCCAAAACAATAAAAATGTAATTCTGTAAATATGTACTCCCACTTCATAGTACCTAAAAAAGTATTTTCACAAGATCCTGTGATTGTTGAGATAACTGTAAACTTTGCATTTTTGGCATATTGGAATAACACATATTGTGGTCATTAAAACATTTCTAAAAGCCAGGATGTTATCAAAGAATAGACCACCCCTATTTAAGGATCAGATGGTACATCCCAGTCTCTCCTCCTCTCCCTCTCTCATTCTCCTCCCTCCTGCCTTCAGTGCCCTCCATCTCTCCGCTTTCTCTCATTTTCTTATATTAAGGACACTCCTGCTTCCAGAGACTTCTGCCATTGCTCCTTCATCTGTTCCCTTTGTAATCTCTTCAGAGCTGTTGGAGAGGTATGTAATGTCCACATTTGCCCTCATTACATCATTGCATCACTGGATTTAATAGGAAGCATTTTTGTTAAGACATGTCTGACATACATTCTGTAAAGTGTGAGCTGCTTCGGCGGTTGATTCAGCTTCTGCAGTGTTTATTATTCTTCATTATTTTTCCTCATTTGCATCTTTGTTGTTTTCCTTGCAGTCACTGTGGTCCTTATTTCCCTCCTCCATCTTGTCCTCCATTTATAGCACATATGACTCATGCAGTTTTACAGTGAGAAACCACAGAGCAAAACAAAATAAGAAATTAAATCTGCACGTTATGGCATCTGGATGAGGCTCTTTTCGGGGCGAAAGAAATAGAGATTAATTCTTTGACAATGAGTAAGCTCTGCTGCTGCAGTACCTTTCGATCCTCCTCCATTACAAAACCGGCAGTTTGTCCCATGAAAAGGCTTTAAACAGGAAGCTGCCATAACATTATTTTTCCTGTGGAAGCGTATGTCACAGCTGCTATGACCAAAATAAACAATTCAGTCCACTGAGCATTGTAGTGTTCCCATCAATGTCATCTTTTTCCAAGGTCACATTTCAGGCCCCAGCACCACACGACAGCTTTATTGCTGCACAGAGAATAATGGATTTTAGGGACACCTCCGTGTGTCAGAGCCTTGGCGTTTGACAGAGCAGATAACATGTTTGAGCCTAATTTAGAGGGATAATCTGGCTGTGTCTGTTTGCTGTTTTTCCTCAGTGAAGCAGCACAGAGCTGACCTTATAAAGACTCCTCCTGACCAGACCACACCTCTGTTCCTGAGTCCATGGAAGCCAAGGCCAAGTCCGGGGCTCCAGCGCCCAAAGCGGCACCTAAAGCAGAGAAGAAGGAGCCAGCAGCCCCACGCAAGGCTGACCCTGCTCCTGCAGCGCCTGAGCCTGAGCATCTTCCACCCCAGGATGGGGCAGCAGAAGCTGAGGCGGCAGCAGCAGGTGACGAGGCAGCCGCCTCTGGCACAGACTCTCTGGAACACCTGAAACCTTTTCTCATCGGTGGGGCCGTTATTGCTGCAGGAGCCATCTTGCTGGGAGTGTTGCTACTGGCGAGGAGAAATTAAAACCAATTCCATGTCTCAAATTAAAGTATTTATTGGTTGTTGAGTTAGAGCGTCCTTGCTGAGTGGTTCACAGACTATAATGCTTCACCTGGGGGATGGGGAGCCACTGTGCATCTTCTTTTTTTAATTTTTCTTTTGGCCTGCTTTCACTTGTAGTGAATTAAACCATTCAAGTTTTGATCAAAGCTGTATATGGAGCATAAATACACATAGTATATGCATGAAGTTGCTGCAGTACTGCATCTGAATTGTAATAATCTATTTCTTTTTTTTTTTAAATGCACACTGTAGTTCTGAGCTTTACAGCGTAAATTCTCTAAGAGTACCTTATTCACCCACTTTATCTTGTTTAATCCAGTTTGCACAAATATTGACATAATCTTGCAATATTTGTACATTTTTTGCACTGGAAATGAGCTTGGTTCACTTTGCTGAAAGATGATGAAAAACTATTTACAATGTTGCAACTTATAGATATCAATACTGGCTATCAGAGTTGTTTTAGGTTTATTTTACTTTTAAATGAGAAGATTGCGTGAGTAACCCAGAAAATAGCTGGAAATATGCATTTCAATGTATTGCACGTGTTTTGGCTAGATAAATTCCTAAGTGAAGCAGCCTCTCTGAATCCAAAAAAGTCAAATAGAGTATGACACAGTGCAATTCAAAAAGAAATCAACTTTTTCAGAGACAGAGAGTGTAAGCATGCAGTGGTTTAGGGATGGGATTGTTTGTTGGAGATAAAACATACACAGTATGTGGTGTAAGATGATAGTAAAGTTACTTCTTGCTGTAGAATAAGAATGAGTTTTATTTTACTGTCAAATGATGTCACAAATCAATAACCTTTCATGTCTTACACAGCAGCCACAGTCGTGCTGGTTCAATCTGTTTACATCTTACAGTAGATGTAGCTGTAGCAGGCTGAACAGCCATTAGTGTTGCAGTATCCGGTTTAAAGCCTGCTGCCAAAACATTTCAGTTGTCTGTCTTCACTGTGTTCCCCATACATGGCTATAGGACAAAATCTTGTCATCAGAACCTGTTTTATGACTAAATACAACTATAGTGTATTGAGAGCATCCTAGCTCATGCAATGAAAGTGGGGTGTAGATGAACTACTATTGTATAGTCCAATCAAAGAAAAAAAAAGTCAAGCAGTCACAGTTTCATTGCTGCACTCACTCACCTGTACAGCCGTACACAATACATGTTAAACTCATGGGGGTGTTCCTGATGCATGAGTAGATAGCAGAGAGACAGTCTTGACACACACAATTACCTGAATTTTAGTTGAAAGGGTATGTATGAATTTTATCACACATTACTGGCCAAACGTATTGTACAAACATTCCACATTCAATGTAGTCAACACCCCAAACACATCCAAAAGATAGTATGCCAACACCAAAACTAACTTCACCTGACATTGTACAATACAGTGTACCAAAAAAAAGAGAGAGAAAATCCTATTTTCATAATTTCAACAGCGTATAAATGCAATAATTCAGATAGGACTCCTCATTTAGCACATGTGCTGTAGCAAGTTAAATTACATAAATGACGATGTAACAATATTAGTGGTGATGATGATGTATGATGGTTATGACGGTGATGTTACAGATGATGATGATGATGGTAATGATGATGTTTTTCAATGAGACTGTAATGATGATAAGGATGGTTATGATATATTTTTGATATATTTCTAACATATTTTTCCTTATGCACACTCCCCTTTGCCCCCAAACCTCCTAAATGTAAAAAAGAAAGAGGTTGTAATTTAACCTTTATTAAAGGCAGTGAACCAGCCTAAGTGAGTATTTATTTGAACAAACAACTGTCTTTATTTAAAATTATTCAGAATTAGGAATCCTATATTTTCAGACAGCTTCGGCTCCATGAATTAATCAGAGAATCAGTGAAATTGTTCTTCAGTTAAGCTGATCTTTCATTTTAGTTTGCATTATGAATTTAAGACAATATAATAATGATGATAGATGTTTCACATGTTAGTACACTGGAGCAGTCTTTTTTTCAGTTAATTCAATAGGAATTTTTGTTTTGATATTTTTTAAAAGTTTTAGTTTTTGCAATCTGTGCTGAGTGATTTTTTTTCCCTATTCCAGATTGTTAACTACTCCATTCAGTTATCTTTGACAGCAAAGTTTATGGTTTCACTGTAATGTATCTTGAACTGAAAATCAGTGTAACAAAATTTACAAAAGAGTCAGCGATGTGACAGTAATAAAGAAAGTGCAGTCTATACTGTGCATACTTATACAGTACACACACAAACTAAGTGATAACACAGCTGCAAAAAAAAATTGAAAGATAATTGCAGTCTATTGCAACAGCCCTGCAACAGAATCCTACCATCATGGGGATTATAAAGTTTGTAAATGTCAGTTTTTGTCTTAGAGGGATGTTGGATCAACTATAGGGTAATTTTGGAAGCTATATTTTATGCTGTTGAAATATATTGTGTTATATTGGAAGTTATTTTATAATATTCTGTCCATCCTGTATACGTAAAGTAAATCTTAACATACAGTGTCTATATGAAGTATATCTTAATATACAGTCTTTGGTATGTGTCAGTGATGGTGAATGTACGAAACAAGCCAAGTTTACCCCCATTAAACCTTTGCGGATATTAGACTTTTATTTTGAAGGATTCTGACGGAAGTCACGTTGTTGTTGCTGTTCTTTAAAACGAGGGAAGCCGCTGTCGTTTGATTGCAGCTAATTTCACTCAGAATAACTCAGCATTACGGCTTTAGGTGCAGTTTATAGGTAACGGTGAGTAAATAAAAGTTGACAATCCTTAATACTTTTTGTTTCGACTTGAAAATGACAAAATTATGTCATATTTTGACAACATGCTGCTAGCGGCTAACAGTTGACTGTTGTTCTAATCGCGTGGTTACAGTCTGTTGGCTTTCTTAAAGTATTATATTTAATATTATTAACGTCACATGTTAATCCACAATCCACCTATCTGTACAAACAAAATATCGAAATTAACACACATGGAGGTGACTGTAGCCAAACACCTTTTTAACGTCAGTCTTTTCAACGATAAACACATGGCAGATGTATGCTAACAGCTCGACTTTAACAGGAGGAGGAGTCACGTTTGTCTTACTAACTGCTAAATTTGATCTAAGTGTTGCTCACAGACCGTCTAAACAGATTCATGTTACCCACGGTCCTTTCAAACGTAATGGTATCGTTTTCATGAACTTATTAACTGATGCCAGTTAGTTAACATTGTAAATTTCATCGTTCCATGTATATTTCTGTGTACAAACAGTGTTATATTGAATCCACTTCCTTTGTCTTTGTGTACACACACCTAGCCAGTAAAGCTGATTCTGATGTTGACGGTGTGACACACATCTGTACACAGGAGTCCCACAATGATCATCCCTGTCAGGTGCTTCACGTGTGGGAAGATCGTGGGCAACAAATGGGAGGCGTACCTCGGCCTGCTTCAAGCCGAGTATACTGAGGGGTGAGATTGAACTGTCATTGAACTAGAGCTGCAACTAAGGATTATTCTCTCATTTTCTCAACTGATTAGTAATAGTAATTGTTGACAGCTAATCTACCCATTTTTGCATCTTTACACTGCACTACATCTCCAGCTGTTGTTACCAGTAGTGACTGGAGGACAGGAAAAAAAATCACTGATGTATACAACTTGTATGGGGATGGCTGAATTTTCCTGCAGCAGCCAACTAGAAGTACAATACAGTAAAACCTTTTAGCCCAGTCAGTTGTCACATGCTATGTTCATTTCCTCCAAGGTATCCAGTCTACATTCATACTCAAGACACAGTGATGGAGTGAATAAAGGCAATTACCTGAGGCCATTTAGGCTGCTATCCTGACTATTGTCTGCAGTAATGTCCATGTACTTCACTTATTCACTGGGCAATCTGTATGGCATGCATTAGGACTAACATTACCTCCGCTCTCCTTCTTTTAAGTGATGCCCTTGATGCTCTGGGCCTGAAGAGATACTGCTGTCGGAGGATGCTGCTTTCTCACGTGGATCTCATTGAAAAACTTCTAAATTATGCTCCACTGGAGAAGTGATAGTAACTGGCCACCTTGAAGACCTGTGTGGACTTTATGTGGCCGTGGCATGGACACATTCATGTTATCGCACTGATGTTTGACACCAAATGGTGACTACAGTGAAAACTTATGGAACATTTATTTGTGAATCTCTTTGATAATGCAATTTCTTTTCTAAATAAAGCTGTTAAATGATTGTTACCTGTATTACTCGCTTATCTAGTCAGCACTCTGTCTACTATAACTATAAAATGAGCTGTCACTTGCTGTGTCAGTGCACTATGCATTGCAGAGCAATGCAAATGTAGATGTTAGGTTATCTTTGTGATTCTCAGTGAGCAGATATAATACAACTAAAATGCCTGAGGAAATAAAACACTGGAATTATATTTTCAGGGAACCTTTTTTTTAATTTGGAGATTTAATACAAAAGAAAGTGATGAAAACATTACGCTGTATTACATAAGTTAACAGGTGTTCCTGCACATGCAAGCATTGGAATCTCACATCCCAGCAACAAAAATACAATCACATTGCAACTGAATGGGTAAAAGTCCCAGTATGTACAGGCAACAGGAGAACAAAAAAAAAGTACACTTTATAGTTTTGGAGATGCATCTTCAGTCTCACCTTCGATTCCTCTAGATTTTTATACAGCTTGACGCAGAAACAAATAGTCCTGTCATTGCACTGCTTCACACTCCAACAGTCTGAGGAGGGGAAAGAAAGCACAAGCTTTATCTTTGCATGCATATATCATTGTAGCCATGTAAGGTCTATTAAGACATACTGACAAAAACTGTGAAACTGATGGTGATCATGTATTTAGAGTGTGGTAATGCAGTGGGTTACAGACTTAACAGTTCACTGCACATTATGAAAATGTTCTAAAAATAACTGCTTCACAGACCACTTCATGAACCGTAATCTGACAAAGAGGTTTTGTGTGGTTTGCAATGATGTAAATTGCCATAGGAACCAAAAGCTTGTTGAGTCTTTTAATGGTGTATCAAATTAAATATAAAACCTTAAAATAAACATGCAATCTGTATATCTAATATAAATAAAAATATAAGGAAAAATACAGGATGTTGCATTGAAATTAAACAACGGCAGGGTGAAGTCATTGTTTAACAAGACAGGCACACAGACAGGTAGAAATCCATGCTGAACAATCAGCAGTCAGGCTGACAGATATTCCAGTGATTTCATACAGTAATGATACCCAAGTTTTAAGGCTCTTTAAAGTTCATTATTTGATCATATTTTGAAAAGCGCTGGAAGGCTTTCTGCTTGTGTTCATTATTTATTTGTGGATTATCAAGACTTAGTTAATGCTGGGATTTGATAAGAAATGTGAGATTAAGAGGCAGGAGAAGCTGGCTGCACAGTGCATGAATCAAGTCCAGAGGGCTGAGACTTAAGCTTAGATGTAATCTGTGGGAAACAGAATTAATATTAATATACTACTATAAAGGGACAATATTAATATTGTTCTCTATGCTAGTATTTCTCCACTATTTTTAATCAAGCAAGCTGTAGATGTCAGAGACACCTGTATGGCTCTGTGATAATAATCTCCTGTTACATTTAGGAATTTTTTTGACAGAATCCTCTTAAAAGCAATCAAAATGATGTGATATAGTAAGAAACCTAATGTTGAGAGTGATGATGAAATGTATCAGATCAAGGAGCAGTGTGACAGATGACAAAATAAATCAAGTATATACAGAGAGGTAAAAGCTTACTGAGTTAGCGGTATCGGTCTCTGTGATCTCTGTGCCTGTCCCGATCCCGTGAGCGTTCCTTGTCCCGCTCCCCGCTCCAGGAGCGTTCTCTTCGTCTTCGAGACATTCCCGAACTTTCCCAACCAGAGGAATCGTCTCTGTCCCGTTCTCTGTCACGCACTCGCTCCCTGTCACGGCCCCTGTCTCGATCCCTCTCTTCATCCCTGGACCGACTGCTACTCCTGCAGAGAAATGTGAACATTGATGCCTGTGTTTGTGTGTTGCTGACCGGTAGGACAGCTTACGCTTGTTGCTTCCTCCGCTTCAGTTTCTGTGTGGACACCAACATGCTACAAGTCCTGAGGCGGGATTACACAAACCTGTAGCCGTAGTTTCCCTGGATAGAGACTAGACAGTCTTTGAGTGAGGTCACCAGGGCTTGGCAACGTTCATCTCCAAACACTCTGGACTGTTTAATGATGGCAATGGCAGTTAATAGAGTCTCCATGGCCACCCGCAAGTCACCTGACAATTAGAAAGCAGAGAGATTAGATATTAGAGAGGTTTGCTGAAAAGTAGTTAAGCACTTCAAAGCTTTTATGGTTAATAAAAAAGGTTTGACACATTCTGTTGTTAACAATTGCCTTGTGACTACTTTGACGATAAAATAACTTCAGACAGCATGAAGCAACCATTGTTTAAAAATTAGTATAAATTCCAACAGAAATTCTTCATCCACATGTGATGTTTCTTCTGATCATCCCGTTGATGTCTCTACAAAATTATATATCTGGCTAAATGAAGCCCAAGAAGTTAACTACTGTGTAAAGGCACAGATCAAGAAAAGGCCTGCTTGTAAAGCACTGAATGTTGCCAGGAACACGCTGGGCTCCACAGTCCATGTAAAACCATCTCTGAGAGACCTCATCCATCAGCTCTTTATGGTAAAGTGGTTCAATGGAAGCCACTGCTGCATTTGCCAAGAAGGTATAGACGGACTCTTGGAGCATGTGAGCAGAGCTTTGATTGCCTACTATTGTGCATTAATGTCAAGCACTATGTGAGGTAAAAAAATGACTGCTCATTAACTGACTGCTATAATCCCTCTGATGAAATGCAGTAGTTTCAGTTATTCCAATTGATGGAGTCCTCCATTAACACAGAGTTTTCTGCCAAAGCTGTTTACAGGGGAGATTTTCTGCATTTTGTGTTTCGTCTGAGCTCATCTCACTGGTTAAAATAGGAGGAGCGTAACTGGGAAAAGCGGAGGTTGCGTATTTTCATGTCCCAATCAGAATTTAGTGACACTGGAATCAAACATACCAGCTATGCAACTGTTGACCACGGTCCACACAGTCCTGATGAGGCAGACTGGCTGAGTTTATGAGAGTTTAACTTAACTATTTAGCCATGAATATTTTAGCACAGTGCAGTACAACTTTTTATTGTCAATAAAATTTGTAAAGGAAAGCAGAATTAAAAATTCTGTAACATCATTATGATAGTCTATAAGTACATAGTTGATTTTATAGTATCTGTGACTTATTAAAATACCAAGAAATGAAGAAATTATGTCTATTATTTAGTTTCCAGTTCCACTTTAAAGGGGCTGAAAAACAGCTTTTTATTCCGTTTTCCCATGTGTCTGTCAGTCGCAGGCAGGCACCAGTTGTTTCTCTATATGGCTTATTTATTTAGTTCTGTGTTCTTTCTTCCACTTCTTGGGATCTGATCAGCTGTACTTACCAGCTGTTGCTCCAGACACTGCTTTGGTGATGGCACTGCTGGCAACAGCTCTATTTCTGTTCATCAGCTCCTCAAAATCTGCATCTGTATTTTGAGGTGTGTGTCTGTAAAATACACAAAACGTTGTCTTTGTGACTGACAGAATTATTTGGCCACCACAAGTCACTACTAGTGAAAACTTGTAATTGCTATGACAAAGATGCTGTGTTATCCTGAACGTGTTTCTTGTGCTTCGTTATCTGCATGTATTCTTCTGTATTCATGTCATTCAGTTGCCACAGCAATATTATCAAGGTCTGTCTTATGTCAATGTAAAAATAAACCACATATTAGTGTCTGTGGTTTGCTGTGGCTGTAAATATAAAAGAGTGCATGTTCTCACTTTTGTTGGCTGTAAGCTTTGCTGCTGTGCCCGTCTTGTGCTGAGGTGAAGAATGCTGGATTTATGTGAAGACTTGGAGACGGTTGGCCTGGACCATGGCCTGAAGAATGAGGGAACAAAGGGGGTGGCAGGGGCGGAGCGATGTTTGGCGGCATGTGTGGGAAGGGAGGGGGTGGCTGACCGAGGAAAGGGTTGGGTAACGACGGGAACCTGTTTGCTAGTGGATGCGATGGAAAAAGTGGAGGTATAGGGGGAGGGCTTGGCTCCTGTGATAACAATGAGGGAAGCTTCTCCGAAGAGTCAGAGTCCTTAGGATCTTTAGAGTTAACCCGCATGGGTATACCTACAGAGAACACAAAGGTTTGTCAAAGATGATCATCATACTGACATTTTTGCAACATGATGTTAATTCAGCAGCATTTCCTCAACAGTGTGGTGCTCTCACGTTTATTTGCCGTGTCCTCGAACACAATGAGGTTCTGACGAGTGGCAAAGCGACAGTCTATCCTTTCCCCATTTAGTTCACACTGGGGGATTTTCTCCAGCAATATTTTTAATGACTCTTCTGAGGTTACCACCACTTCTGCATAACTGTATTAGAGGGTAGAAGAAACAACAGGTACGGCTACCAAATTTTTCACAGACATCTTAAATGAATCAAAAAACAGCTTCTGTAGAAAATGCTTACAATTTCTGTAGATTTCTTGATATTTTCTAAACACTAGATGTGCATCCACTCACCCTCTTGACTGGCCATTAACTCTGTTCTCAGCAAATTTAATCTCCGTGATGTCCTTCACACCCAACGTTAGAGCCATGCGAATCAGGTCCTTATCCGATGTCCACTGGAGACAGCAGCAGGTTTGGGAAGAGGAAATGAGAAAATGACAGGAGGGTAGATGGTTATTTGTAATCCTGATAAACAAAAGTAAGACACTTACTGTTCACGAGAAGGATATATTCTAGAATCACTAAAAACAGGTGCTAAGCCTCATTATGTTACCCTCAGTTTGCGTCCTGGCATTTCAAACAGCTTACTAGGGATCCCATTGAAAAAAGCAAACGTTCAATATGTAACCAGTACCTTCGTCCAGAAACTGGACTGATTAAGTTTGAGGAGGCTTCTGAATGAGCTTGAATTCTTCCTTGCATTGCTGCTCTTTTTAAGGCAGCTCGAGGCGCATTCTTGTCTGTCAACACAAGTCAAAGTAAAACAATCCTCTGGAGAGCTTTAGTGAAGAGCGCAGAGTTGTGCAATTCTAATCAACAGAGTTAAACTCTTCCCTGAACATTTGTTTTGTCTTAGCTTTAGGAGAAGAGCATAGTTTTAAGTCAAGTGGGGTAACACTGTAATGAAACACACATTTTTAAATATCGTTGCACTTTGTTGCAACCACATGGAAGGGAGAAGTCACACTGTGACCTGTCTGGGCTGATGGTGGAGTGTGTGAACATGAAAGATGTGTTTGCAAACTTTTCTAATGACAGGTGGAAAATCTCCACAGCGGAGGAGATGCCACGCTATGTAACCATAACTGAAGCTTAACTTATTCAAAAAGCTCAAATCTTTTTCCAGCCAGTATAACCATGTCCTATTCAGTCTTTGCCTTTAGAGTGGAGGTGAATTGTAAAATTCACAGTTGCCTTTTTGTTGAATCTAGACCAAAACCAAGGGTGTGTAGCAATATCACTTTGTTAATAAATGAATCGGCCCTGACTTGTATCACAGAATTGCACATCAGCTATCAGCTGTGTTCAGTGGTGGTTACAGTGATGGATGATTTGACATGTTGCCTCACCTCAGAGAGGGTGGATGGTGTAAAAGAGGTGAACATTTGAAGACATGAAGCGCTGAAGGACAGATATGAAGACGGACATCACACAACAACAGAGCCAACTGTGTAAACAAATGGATGTCTGGTGGACTGTTTTATTTGGCTTTTTGGCATTATACTCCAGTAGCTCAAATGAGATGTTGCTGAAATGACAAAGTGTGTTGACTGAAGGAGGAATGCGCACATTTATTTAGAAAAAAAAAAAAGTCAAAACAATGGTTTCTGTGTTTTGCCAAGTTCATCTTCACTTGCTGCAAACTTATTTCTCTGCTCTGTTCCATGTGCTCTGTAAGGCCACATGGACAAAACAACAGGAACGACATTGGACAAAGCGATATACAAACATCATCAACGTTAACAGAGAGGGTGTTACTCACCCAGGGGAAATTTCCAATATATAAAGACAGCTTCCTCTGTGATTTTTCTCCCTTTTGACTTTTCAGTGTTGTGGATTTGGCCTCCTGTTTTGACGGTGTCTCCTGGGGAGGTGCCACATTTGTACTAACTTTTTTGTCCTGATTGACTGAGCCAGTCAGAACGGCATCAAAAAGTTCATTTGCTTCAGAAATGCTGTCCAAATCCTGTGTGGCATAAAAAAAGAAAGCAGGAGAGAAAGAAACAATGTCATCATGTTATCCTGTTTATCAGCAGCACATCCATGAGTAAAACAAAGCAAGAAGAAAAACTGTGTTACTGTTAGGGTGTTTTTATTAACATCTAAGTTTAACATACATTTATTACTAATATTTACACCCGTTTAATCTCATCTGCACAACTGCCTCAGCAGTATTGTTTATATTTTACCTAGATTATCTTTTATATTCATAACATATATATTCATTAAATTTTAGCATATAATATATTTTATATTAAATGCTGTGTCTCATGTTCTCTTTTCACTAGTGCGGTTTTCCTTTAACATATTCATACTTTTTTACATCACAGGAGATTTGAGACTTTTATTGCCAGTGACTGTTTGAATGTAACTGGTGTCCACATGAAATCCTAAAGTTGACTGGAAAACTATGACAACCACACTGAATGAAAGTCCTCTCGACTGATCCAAATTAAGCCTGCACACTAGAACAAATGACAGTGTAACTCCACATGAAGACTTTCCCAGTGAGATCAGTCACATCATACCATCAGAATAAGAAAACGTGGACTCCCTCTACAGGCCTCCATCCATAAAAAAAGATGACTAAAATCTGAATATTTGTGTCCACAGGTATCAAAAGCAAACGCTGCATTCAAACTAAAACCACACCAAGTTGCAGACTTTTCCTCCACAGCCCCCCGCTGCTCTCACTGCTCACTCTGTTGCTATGAAACGTGTAGAAAGAGTGAGACTTGCCTCTTCGTGTGGATTCAGGTCGCTGTAAATATCAATGATCTCCTTGCTGGAGGAGCTTGATCCGGCTGCAGCTCCTGCAGCAGACATCCCGCGGGCCTGCGATTATTCAGGTGACGGTACTGCTGCTGCTGCTGCTGCTGCTCCAGAGAGAGTCCGCAGGCCGGCTCTCACATGCACATCCCGCGGGTCACAGGCAGCAGGTGAACGGCACTCGCAGGTGTTTGTTGACGTTACGCCTCGTTAGCCAACGTCTGCTAACCTGCTCGAAACCGCAGAAAATATGAAAGCAGGGGAAACTGAATGTGATAAAAACCGAGGATACAACAAGCGGGAGTTAATAAATTATATTTTAATCAGGACTTAGAAAACACATGCAGGGTTTTTCATGTGTCACGGGACACACTAGTGGTCCCAGACTTCTGTGGTCTCCCCCTTTTTCATCAGCTAGTGCTAATGTTGCTAAACAGTACGTGAACGTTCGAGTGCGTCAGGAATATGTGTCCGGTTTACAACAGAGCATGTCACCATGTTTCCTACGCTCAATCTCCCTTTAACGTCTGGTAAGATAAATACATTTAGCTATTATATCGATTATGTAAGAAAACAGGGTAATAAATCAATTAAACATTTGCCACTAACGTTCACGCGTTAGCGATAACTATGTTTCCCTGTTGTTAAAGTGGACCTTAGCAACATGGCGTCGTGTGTGCTCCGCCCCCTGTCCCCCCTCGTTACATTTCCCCTCTGACCTGCTTGTGTAACTTCACTGTTTTTGTGTCTGACTTTCACACATCAGCAGCAGTTTCCACCGCAAAGGAGAAGCTCGTCCACCTGTCTTTTATCTCCACAAGATAGAAGCTTAAAATGCTGTCTTCTGTCATCGCCAAAAGAGTGAGTAGTTTGTGAAACATTACATCTATTTGTGCATGTGTTGGCTGAAGTAGGAAAAGCCGCAGCGTCC
The DNA here is from genome assembly GCA_037176925.1 of Amniataba percoides. Lineage (NCBI taxonomy): Eukaryota > Metazoa > Chordata > Actinopteri > Centrarchiformes > Terapontidae > Amniataba > Amniataba percoides. The sequence continues at coordinate 26,543,049 of JBAJHX010000001.1, forward strand.
AAACGTCAGTGCTCGCAGAGGACATGAGGACCGTCTGGTGTGGTGTAATAATTCAGATTTGTGTCGTAAATAACTAGCCAGGCTTTTGATATAATAGCTTTGTTAAAACGTTTTATTGGTATCGTCACCAGCCTTGAAGTTGGAATCACGTCCTGCTGAAGGACGGTTGTACAACAAGGCAGCTTGTGATATTATGCAACCTCCCTCTGCTTTACTCTGTGTACCTGTGTTCACTCAGAACTGAATATTTTCTGGATTATTAGTCCTCTGTGACAGTAAACACATTAAACACGTAGTCAGTATTTTGGTTTTTAGGTTTTGGGACATTTTAGTTAATCACATTGGGGTTAGTTAGGCAAAACGTGACCAAAAGTTTTCACCATTTTTTTATGTACCAAAGAACTAATCAACACATTAATGGACAATGAAAATAATTGTTTGTTGCAGCGCATGAAGAGAGGACTAAACACGACAAGTCCAGCTTTTTTCAGATTAGGCAGCTGGCAAAGGTGAAGCCCTTCATCACTAAACGGCACTTTGAAACAGTAATCCATGCCTTCATTACATCCCGGCTGGATTACTGTAATGCACTTTATTTT
>JBAJHX010000001.1:26552492-26566870 GCA_037176925.1 Amniataba percoides
CACTTTACTCTTTTTTTCTGTCCATTGGGATTTCTTTTCCAAGAAAATAAGAACACTCGCCCTATTGGACCAGCGTTGTATGTTCATGTTCATATCCTTTTTTTTTTGTTGAAGAACTTCATTTGGGGGTTACAGCACATCACCCACAGCACGCACAGACGACGAAGGGTTCCAGCCAAGGGAGAATTATTACAGTGGTACCAGAGAAAGAGTGAAAAGTGAAAAAAAAGATCAAACATGAGTTGAGTGGCAGAGTCTAATTCCATTTTAAACACAGCCCATCACTCTTTCATTGCCTGTGTCGGTTTTCCTGATTTTTCATGCATTTTGAGGTGACGGAGAATTAACGACAGTAACAAAAGGAGAAGAAGGAGGCAAGGAAGGAGCAGAGTGGAAGATTCCTCACTGCAACACCGGATGTGGGTGGTAAATGGGTTGCACAGGTCATTCACACTCGGGTGCATGTTCAAACTCAGCCTGTCTTGCCGCCACAGAGGATGACTGGAATAGCAGTTTGATTCATTTTTGGTTGGCAGTTTGTTTTCATGGGTGGCAATAAGTACTGCTCTGGAATGGTTGACAAGGCCAAGGAAAGACTGAGGGATTTCTTAAAAAAAAACAAGTCTCATACAAAGGAAAGGAATCGCAAAGAGGAAGTGAGTAAAGACATCAGAAACCTTTTTAAGTTCAGACAAAGGGGATGGGGAGGGATCAGGTGGGAACTGGAATTTGACAAGGGTGAAATTTAAGGATGGCGTCACGAGGACTGAGGGCAGAGAATATCAAAGAGGCCTGAGAACAAAGAGATGACACACTGTGTGCAGCCCGAGACTGCAGTTAGGGGGTGTAGAGGATGTGTGCTGAGGGCAGGGGCTGAGAGGCTGATGCTGAAAAACACTGTAGGCAGGTTGGTCGCTGGGTTGCTTTAGGCCTTGAGAGCATGCCACTGGGACACGGCAGTACGAGGACGACCCATCATGTCTTTCCAGTGCTTTACCTCTGCAGGGCCACTCTTCCATGAGAGATAAATCTGTGAGAAAGAAGGGGTCAGTGTAACTCAGAGATGGTCGTTATTTGTAAAAAGCCTTCCTAAAAAAAAAAAAAAAAAAAAAAAAAAAAATCAGGGTATTGGAAAAAAAAATCTTGACTGTGTCTAGTCCTGCTTTTACCACTAAGCCCGCCACTCTAATCGTAATCTAACTCAGATCCAGGGTAGAAAAAGTGCTGAAATGCATAAAACCGGCACTAAGCCTTCAAGTGATTCTCACATAGAGAACAACTCCTGATTTTTACATATCAGAGGAAACACTGTCCAGTTTTCACTGTCCTCCAACCAGTTTCATGTTATTTATGAGTGTGCTATATTAGGCAACATATCATAGCTGTGGTGTGTAGGCAGGTAATATATATGTGGTTAGGATGGCAACGAGTGTAGCACCCGCAATTACCGTAGATGTGTGTGAACAACAGAGAACATGGAAGCTAATCCACAGCTCAAAGATTCTTTCAGAACTTGAAGGATTTAAGTTTTGTTTTAATTCAGTATTGTTTGAATTATGATTAATAAAAATATTCAGTATGCCTCATTACTTAGAAAGTCATGGGTATGTAGTTTAATAAGTATGTACAAGAAATTGGAATTTGTTTGGAGTTTAGCTGAGTACTAACGTATTAATCCATAACAGAATCGTGGATGAAATAATGGGATAGTAGAAACTAAAGCAATGCTTTATTTTACAGCTCTGTAAATCCCAAATGATTTCCTCTGAGGTTTCCTGAAAAGAACAACTTAATTTAGCGACAATCATAGCTGCAGCAGAGACTGTGTTAAATTGGTGCAATTCCAACAAATTAATTCCAATTAATTGTTGAGCTAGCTTAGCCTAGAGTTGTTAAGTCAGGGCAAAGTGTTCATTTGCCTCTTTTAGACTTGGTGTGTGCAAACGATCCTTGAAATAATTTGGACATGCCGATCTTCATGTCATGGAAATATATTTCATAGACAAGTCTGAGTGATGTTCAGACAACAAATAAACAATAATACAACGTGCCCTATATCAAAATCCAGAGGGATATTCCCGATTTAATTTTGGGAATTAATATACATTTGAATAAAAAAAATGAAAATGCACATTTTAGGCTTTGACTATATCCACATATAAGCCTGCACCTTGCCTACATGCCATGCTTATGTCACTGACTCTAGATAAAAAAAAACAACTGGTCCACACTCAAGATGAAGTGTTTTCAGTTCCTCTCATCTGTTGTCTATATTCATTTGCAATGCAGACAAGGGGTCTGCTGTGTGCTCCAGCAGGGGTCAGTAGAGACTGGCTCAGTGATCAGCTGCTGATGGCCTGTCACAGAATCAGAAAAACACAGGAAGAAGAAGAAGCGAAGAAGAAGAGGAAGAAGAAGGGAAGGAGATACCTTTCCAATGACATCATTGCGACTGAGCCTGTCCTTGTCCATGACGGTGATAATTATGGTGGTCTCCCTCAGCACGTGGGCAGGCACGTCAAAGGGGAAGGACTCATTGAAAACAGGGTTCAGGCAGCGCTTCATTACCACCGTCTTCTTCTTCTCCACACGCTTGTCCTTGTGCATCAGCCACACTTTTACATAGGGGTCTGTGGAGACATGCAAGTTTGCACACATCTTATTCCTGTTTATCACAATTTAATGCAATGCTAGTTTGTGTGCTATTGTGAATTTAATGTCATTTTCCAGCAGCGACCGAAAACGTCATTTTCTCGTCTTCATTTGGAAGTGGGAATGATGAAGGGCAACAACAGAAGGACTTGAGAGATGAAGGAGCATTTATACCAGAAGTCCCTCCAATGTCCATGGCTTTGAGGTTGCGGGCTTTGATGATGCTCACAGTGATGGTGTTGGCTGTGGGGTTGTAGCACAGAGACACCAGCAGATCCCCTCGACTCCCCTGGAGATATTATACACAACAACAGCGGGATTGTTTACTTCTTTTTTTAATAATCCCTCTTTTCACATTGTTCTCCCTTCTGTTGCTTACTGTGTGTTTCTGTCTCTTCCTCTGGCTGCCTGTGTTCTCTCCGTCTACCTGTCAGCCTCTCCATATTCCTTTCTATCTCTTTTCCCACCAGCACACTGCCACATCTCCCTCGGGAGCATCACGGCAGCCAGGAATGACATCACCGCTACATTCTGTCCCATCTTCTCTTCCCCCTCCTCCCTCTCCTCCCTGCCCCTCTTCTTTCCTCTACCTCAGTCCTTCCATCCCTCCCCTTTCCTTCGTACTCACGCTGCCATCGCTGCACGGCTTCAGCTCCTTCCAGAAAGTCTGCATGTTGGCCAGGTCCAGTTTGTTGAGGGGGATGGACACTTCTCCGATGGGGTCATTCCGGCTGAAGCGGTCGTAGTCGAGAACCTGCAGGTACAGAGTCCTTTGGACCACCTTCTCATAGGGGAACCCTGAGAAAGAAATAGACACAATAAGTCACCATGCACGTAGAAAAGAAACAGTGTAAGAGTGCCTGTATGTCCTGGCATTGTTATCTTTACGAAAACATCCACCATCAAACCTTCAAACAGGAAGGTCTCGTTCCAGTGGGGGTTTAGATTCTTCCTCTTGACTTTGGTCTCCAACTTGTGCTTCTTGTCTGGGAGCAGGTAGAGTTTGACAAACGGGTCTGAGGTGCCGGAAAAGTCCTTAGCAGGCAAATCCTGGCCCTTGAGAATTTTGACAGTGAGGGTGGAGTCCTGAAAACTATATCCAACACTGAACTGAATACGGCCGAGCTTCTCACACACTGGACCCTCGTGATCATCCTCCTCCGAACCTGGAGACAACTAGAGAGACACAGCAGGAGCAGGTGCACGTTATGTTAATATGTTTTAGCTAAATCGTAATGAAGGTAGTAGTCACTGATTTAATACTGTTTGATTGAACGCTTTTAAACAACATACTGGATATAAAGTTTGTGTAGTTCATAAGATATGCAAAACAAGTCCCCAAGAGCACCTACATGCTTGAAGGAGAAAATGATTCTTTCTCTCAGAGATGCATTATAAGCCAAACCCAAATCACATTTCACTTGAGATTAGGTTGTTTTTAAGATGACAATTATTATTTTATTATGAAGTAAACCAAGAGAGTCACATACAGAATATTAAAAACACCTCTGAGTAAAACTCAATACAACAGCATCAGAAGCTGCAGCCTCTGAAATGACTGCAACTGTTAACCAAATGATCTCAGATCAACATTTACTGTCACGCTTGTTCCAGAGATTTTGACTGCATCAAATGCTCCTCATCAGCAGACTCAGTTTGTTTGGGTTTCCAAGGAAGCATTGATGTTAAAATTGTCCATGATTATTTGCACCTCTCAGACTCTAGATATATGTTGAGATATATGTTGACTTACTGCAAATGTCAGAGATACATGTCAAAGTGCAACATGTTGCATATTAGACTGTACATAATACATTTTACTGTGCAAGTCTGTCAGTAATGATACAGTTTCATCATGAGGTGTTTCTGACATCAAATGTCCAACAACAGCTGAACAAACTAAATTTCTTAATGAAGACCGTGTGATACAGTCAAAAGCTCAAGAACAACACAAGTGACCTTGAGTTGAAATTGCTTCGTCAACTGTTGTCTCCAGGGTCAAGAATGAACTGTCAAGCTTAACCATGACGGTGAATCAATACCTCTACAACAGTCTCTGAACATTGTAACCTTCATGAAGGATTTATTGCAGGGCTGATGTATTAAACCGCATTACTTTTAAGCAGGTGGAAAGCATGAACTGGCAATGGAGTGTATATGGGTGTATAAAATGTGATACCACGAGAATTGTACCACTATTATCAGACCACTTGGGTCAAACTCCATATTCACAGCATGTTCACACATGGATTAAACACTTCAAGAAAAGCTGGCAGGTGGCATCACACTAAATAGGAACCTTGGACTCCAATCCACAGGGGGCACTAATTCTGCACCTCCTCATAAAAAAAACCCACCGCTCATAACTGGCAAACTAGCATAATGTTATGTCACATGGCTGTTGTCTGCTGAGCGACACAGGCAGAGAGCGTCCACGTCTGTGTGCAGATGAGGGGCAGATTATCTGTTGGTAGACAGACCCTCTGACTGATGGTGGCGTGGCCTGAAGGGAGGGAGAAAAATCCAGTTTAAAGGGTCCTATCTGATGGTGGAACAGCTAGAGGCATTACTCAAGCAGCAGTTCCAGAAATTTAATATCCAATTCTGTATTCTCCCACATATTTCTGATGGTGCTGCTCAGCCTCATTCTCCATGCTGAATATGATCACTTTTCATTATGCAGTCCTCCACCCAACAGCTGGCCTAAATTGCTTTCCCTTATTCTTTGTGCTGGGTGCTCTCTCACTCTTTTTTCCCAGAGTCCTCCCTTCTCAACTCTTACCATCTCCTTGCTAATTTCTTTTTCTGAAACCAAAACAACCCACGTGCAGCAGATGCAAAACCTCTTGGCCAGGACTGCTCATACCATCTCTGCCATCTTTTTCTTTACAGAAATTACTTGAAAAGACCAAAAGAAACAATCAACTGATTGCACTAACAGGCATTGTCTGTCTAGCTACAGTCAGTATAATTCATGTGCCATTGGCCTCTATTGTTGCCAAAATATATTAAAAACTCATAGCCACATTTTGCAGCTACTGATGTGTTTTTTCTTACAATAAACCTGGCCAGTATGTTTTTGTCTCTGTTTGTCCACAAAATGTATATCAATCCGCAGGAAAAAATAGTCCCTCAAAAATAGAAGAAAATGTATTTACTCTTTTTGCTAGTGTTTGCTAAAACCTACAGTGCCCTGCTGTTCTAGTAAATTATTTAGCCTTTTTAGATAATAAAAATATATTCCAAGTCACACACTTGATGATTTACATTGTCTGTAGGAAAAAATGGGCTTAGCGGTGAGCATCACAGACAGGCCGGGAAAGTCAGAAAGTATTTAGAGACGGACTAACGGATTGCTGGTTTTGGTCTTTTTCGTGGGATTTGTTGCCAATAACTAAAGAAACAGAATATCCTCTGCCTTATCTTTTAAGCAACCAACACACACAAACTCTGCAAATGTGTGGATGTACGATGACACGGCGGCAAAGACACACTCACACCACAGTATCCACGGCTCTGTGAGCATCACAAAAAATGAAAGCAGTGTCAGAGTACATCCTGATAAGAGCCATGTGATGCTGACAGGACCCCTATCCGTTCTCCCCCAGCCCCTATCACCTGCAACGCTTGAGAGGGCTGGATGTATATATACTCTGACGTTCAATGCCATTTCTCAGCATCTCTTTTCTTTCTTGTTATATTCTATGGAATAAAGTCTCCCATTGCTTCTCCTACAGCAGCACAAGTGGTTTAAAAGTGCTGGGTGGGTATTTTCAGCATGAAAGGGGGGTTGTGTAACATATAGATGCCTTTGGCAAAACTGCCCAGAATGAGTATTATCATTAAGCACCGCCACTGTGAATTCCTCAGACACACCATGAGACCCACATAATTACACACTGCTCATACCATCTCTGCCATATTCTTGCAGCACCCACAGCACTGCGTGTTCTTTCACAGCTAATTAGCGAACCTCGCTGAATAAGGCGCGTCCCCTCCCCTCCCAGCGTCTCACTTCAGGGTGGTGATTACTGTATGTTTCAGTTAGCGGAGATACTGTATGGCACTAACTATCCATGGTGCTCTACAGGTGGGTGAGCTGAGTGGGATGGAAACAGTGCTTCTCAAGCGATGAAAGACTTGTCAGGAGGAAACGCTTCTCAACGGACTTCACTCAATTGAACTAAAGTGTGTAGGCTTTCTTTTCTCGCTGTCTTCTCCAGAACCAACATGGTGTATTATTCAAAGTAGGTGGTAGACAAAGAAATGCAAACACCACAGGCAAAATGACCACTAAAGATGATTCTGGCTTATCACATCTATGTTCTTGTTTTTGTCAAAAGTTCTTTTAACAGTGAACAAGTGCCTGCTGGGATGTGGCAAAGTAGGTCAAAGTTAAATGAGGAGGTCTTAAATAGTGATGGATGTGTACAGTGGAGTTTCAGAAGTAATTTTAATGCCTCCATCTTACGTTCCAAATACGTTTGGCTAACCTTGAAGTTGGCTTAAAACCAATGTGATAATAAAATAATATTATTACTGATAGAAGTGATGGTCAAAACTATAAAAGGAGGACCCACTGACAACACTGAACTCTAACTTAATCTTAATCACAAGTGATGCATTAAGGCTACAGTGCTATCTAACCATCAGTATTTGTCACGTATAAATCAGCACATGCTGTTTTTAAAGTAACATCAAAGCTCCAAAAATGTTTTCGACTATACCACGAAACTGCTCAGAATCATGTAAAGTTCGAAAATTGACAAAAAAAGGACTCTGCCCATTGGGGAAGTTTTCAAAGAATATGAATATAAATCTCAGTTAAATCAGCAGTACAAAAATACACCTCTAAAAGATGAGCTTCTGGTGGTGGTACAGGAGGAGGCTGCGGTGCTGGCATTAGCTCATCAGCAGAGTAGCAATGATAAGTGCAAGGTTGTAATGGCCACAGTGCATTAATATGATTGGATGTTACTTGTAGCTGTAAATGAGCCAGTCATTGTAAAGCATGTATGAAATAGCTGATGCCAACTTCAGTGCTCTGCCTGAACTGAGGCTACGCTCCACTTTCCATGAATATTGATCAAACTTCATCCACTGATAAAGTACCTGTGATATAGCCAGTAAGTGGACCTTGAGTGGAAACTGTTTTGTCAACTGCTGTTTCCAAGGTCCAAACAGAAATGTCAAACTGCATCATGCTAGACTACAAGATAAAAACTGAAGTGACACAGACGTAATGAATATGAAAAAGGATAGAGGAGGCATGTACTGCAAAATTTTCTTTCAGCTAATAATAAGCTGGTTTTATAACTGTGTTTATGATGGTGATTAAGGACTTATACATAAGTCATATTCCTATTTTGTGTAGGCCCTTGACTCATCTTCCACTCCCTTGTCTCAAGGCCTGCATGTAACTTTCATCTTAGATTAAGAAAGATGATCTCAAAGCACCCTTCGAGTCTTTCAGCCATCTCAATTATTATGATTTAAAAGGCTTTGCTGACAGCAGTCCTCTTAATAAAGATGAGTTCAGCAATGCAGAAAAGAGACAGACCACAAATGAGTTAGTGGTGCATCAATAAATTGTGTCTCATGGGGACCACAGATATACTGCGTTGATGTTGTGCGTTACCATGAGCATGTCACTGGTGACTGAGTTAGCCAAGTCAGAAACAGAGGAGTTGGCATCGTGACGGCGTCCGGTCTCGTCTGGGGTCTGACCTCTAGGGCTGCTTCCTGGTTTGTTACCTGGAGTCCTGTTCAACAGATCACAGACACACATATTCAAATAAATATGCTCAAATACAGCACTGATGTCCACAGACTTTTGTGTACTTAAGGTCCTTTCCTGTTTCAAAATAACCGATTGATTTAACTGAACAAGGAGAACAAGGAGAGGTGTATAAAGCAAAGCTTATCCCAAGGTTAGTATGGAAGAACTCGACCAGCACTTTCAGGATAAACTGAAACACCAATCACAATCAAGGCCTTCACCATCAGTACCCGACCTCTAATGCTCCTCTGGCTGAATGGGAGCAACCTGGCTCCAAAATGTTTTGGCAATTATTCCGAGGTTATCAAAGGACACTCTTGAGGGCTCACTACAGCTTGCAAAGCGAGGCTCATGTGACAGAAATGAAGAGAGTAGGAAGAATTAGCAGAATTTGTTTCAGCAGCTATTCCTTGCTTGTCTTTTTGTAATCTACAGGGAAGCACACATCACAACTGTCCTTCATAAATCCATAAAACGCTGTGCAGCAAAGAAATAAATGTTGCTTCTGTTCTTTGACTTGTACAGTATTTCAGTCTGACAAAGCAGCAGTATCTTATGTCTGTGATTCAAATGTTGACTAATCAAAAACAAAAAATTGCAGCATATTATCAGCATAATTTGATATTTTAGGGAATACACAATTACACTCTGCATCTGGTTAGCTTAGCTTAGTATAAAAACTGGAAACAGCTAGTCTGGCTCTGTTCAACAGTAGCAGCATCACCTCAAAAATGTTATATATAAACTTTAAACTAATATATTATATCTTGTTTATTCAAGTGTAGTGTACTGTCATATTGTGATATGTGTGAAGGTTTTCCCTGCTGTTTCCAGTCTTTGTGCTAAGCTACGATGACGTATTAGAGTATCAGTGTGGCAGAGGCATCAATCTTCTCAGCAGCTTCTTCTTATTGACGCTACAAATATGAGAACGATGTTTGCCGCTGTGCTGTACCCTTGGTAAAGTTTCACTTTAATGCTAATGGTTTTGGAATCAATTTGCTCAGTTTCTTTCTATATTTGAGCACAACTATAGCAAACTAGATAAACATACAGTAATGTGAAACCACCAGTCACTTCACACACTGAGGCTGTCCATGCACAAAAATACATCACCAACCAAAACCACATTCACAGTACAGCAGATACAACAAAACGACAGAGAAGATACTAAATACTAAAATTAGTAACCTGTAAAAATGATTCCTGGCTCATATTATGTAACAATTTGGTAAACAGAGAAAATACAAAGATCTGATACCAGTCTAGGCGTATTGACAAATAAGACTAATGAGCACTTATCGCTGTGAGAGAGACGACCCAGGGAGAAAAAAAAACAGACAGAGTCGGAGAGACAGAAATAGTGAGCGAGGGAGCAGGCGAGCTGTGAAACACAAAGGTAAAAGCAGAAGTGAGATTAGAAGAAGGTATTGTGGGAAAGATGAACCGAGAAGGAAAGATAAATTTGACTTATCTGAGCACAGAGGTTGAGAAAAAGTGAAGGAGAGGATTTGTCTTTGTTAAGACTCTGAGGATTAATAGAATGAACAAAGTGAGGTTACTGACTCAAATTAATGTGAGACTGAGACATCGCCAGACGCACACAATAACACACACAAGCATGAGCTGAAAGAGAAAATCGAGGAGAGGAGAACAGAGGTGGGATAAAAGACTGGAGAAAAAAAACAGGCCAGATTTGGTTTGGATATAGAGCTGGGTGCTATAAAGCAGAGAAAAAGGAAGCAAGCTGACACGATACATGGACAGGCAAAATAGAAGGAGGCTGCAGAACGAGGACTGAGAGATGGACAGGCTCTGTACAGCGAAGAGACAAGCCAGGGTGAACAAGGGAAACACAGGGAGGAGGAGAAAAGGATACGGTGTGGAAGAGAAAAGAATCGATTCGTCACTCCGCGTTTATTTCCTGTGATCTGCAGGTCAGAGCAGCAACAATGTAGCGAGGACTTAATTTCGAAATGTAATGGTTTCTGTTTTAGAGGCTCGCCAAATACGGCAGATTATTTTATGTATCTGCTGATAAAGACATCCAAAACATTATTTCTCCAACAGGTCAGACTGATGTATACAAAGGGAGCTAAAAATGCTCAATTACCTCCTCTGATATCACCCCACTGAACACATCAGGGCACAATGCATTATACCTTAAAATAATTGCATTACACCCGGCGGTCTCGCTCTGCCACTGACTTGACTCCCACCTGTACCGTGCTGTGTTGAAGGATCCGCTCTTTTACCTATTTTAGCCAAAAAGTCAATACATGAATTAAGCTTGTTGTTATGAGGTTTCAAATATCCATTATTCAGTATGTCTGAGAATTGAGTCATTATGATGATTCATTTTTTTTTGCAGGAATACTTATGACTTTGTTGAATTTGTCTACATAAGAAGATTATGGTACACAAACAGAAGATGGGATTATGATGCTTGTGGGAAAGGATCAATGAGCTGTGATGGGTTGGTTAAAAAGCTGTCCAGCTAAGTTAAGAGTGGAACAAATGAAAGTTTAGATCAAAACATATATAAGATATAAAGTACAACATATACCAGAACACAGGAACAGACAGAGTAAACAGGTAAGTGAAAAGTAAGTGTTTTGATTTAGCCATGAAATGAAAATAAATGTGCAGATGCTTAAAACCTTGTTGTAATCCATCAGCGTTTTTTTTATCACCTTTATGCTTTCAAACGTGTTTTCATCGAGTGGGAACTGTAGGGACTGGTTTGAAACGACAGTTTCAAACCAACTGTTGGTTGCTGGTTGACTAGAGCACATAATGTATGCCTGCTGGGTCTCTACCCAAAGAGTCTATACATGCTTACTTGTAGGAGGGGTTGGCTCAGTGACAGCCCATTGAACCCCACTAAATCAACACCCAACACACAAGACAGAGACCACATGAATCTTGGACAATCAACCTCACATAAACACAGCCGGGAATTTTCTCCTTTATTTACAGTGATTTCCTTCTACTGTGCTGCACTGAATATTTGGCCATAAATCATCTCAGCCATGCAGAGCACATGCAATACCTTAACACAGCGCATATAAAAACTGTTGTAGTTAATGCAGGCCTGCATATATTATACTTATTTTTTTCCAAACTGTAAAAATATTCACCGCTCTGTCTATTCCAGTCTAATAGAACACTGAGCCAACCTCAAAGTCTGACTGTTTTTGTAACATTTGCATAAATCTGATGCAGTGTGAAGTCAAAGGCTGTCAGTTGTGCCAGTTAAAGTAACAAGAGAAAAAAGTTTGTCGGACAATAAAAGAACAGAGCAGATGCTCTGCTCCTTTCTATCTAATTTGAGACACACAGACACACAGTTACGTGTTTGGTGGGCAGACACAGTAGTTAAAGGACTAGTGTGCAGAATCTGGTGGGATCTACTGGCAAAAATGAAATCTAATATAGATAATATTCATTCATTCATCCCAGCATGTTTCTCCAGTAGCTCAGAGTGGACAAACACTGGCTCTTGAGGGGGTCATCACATTTCTATGTTGAAGTGGCAGCTTAAATTTGATAGTGAAGAGTTGGGCTATCATTTCTATTTTCATATAGCCAAAGTGTGGTCACCTGAGATTGCCAGGTTATGAGGTGTTTTATAAAATGTATTTAGAATATTTAAACATTCAAATAATAGCAGTATTTCCTCTACTCAAACTTCGGCTCCCCTTTAGAAGCCAGTGTGTGCCTGTGCCTGATCCAACAATATCACAAAACCATGTTCCATCTAACACTGTTATTTTATTGTATAATCTTACAAGATCACAGTCCAAATAATATACATAGCACTGACTCTTCTTATGGAGTGTAGAGCAGTGTTTTCTAAGCAGGCATATGGTCAGCTGAGCTGTGGGGTTTCATATCCATGGAAAAGAGAAGACAAAAAGGTTTGTAAACTAAGGACTTAAAATTCATTCATCAATCTTTGACCATCACTTCATTTATTGTGTGCAACACTGATGACATTCATGTGTAATGCTTTAAGCATGGTAATACATTTGTAAGAGGAAAAAGGCACACTTTAGTTGCTTTTGCTTATAAAGGAAGCAACACAAAACAAATATAAAAATGTATTTTGTTCTTTTGTGGATCTTCTTGCAGGTAAGTGCAACTGTTCCCTTGTTGTCTGCGCGATGTGTCTTTTACAAAAACAGGCCACTGCTGTGGTATGCTCTGACGAGGGTTTCATGCCGAAATGTGTCCGCAGGTCTGTCAGTCAAGGACGTGAATAACATTTCCCAAATTTCTCAGAACCTTAAATGATTCTGTTTCCTTTTAACCACATGGAATTGTTTTTAGCAAACACACACATTTAATACAGATATATCAGCATAATGATAGAATTCTAGATGTTTTAGCAGCATTTCCTTCATTCCTAAACAATTTTTATTAGATGAGCACATTTGGGGTGTTGCTTGTCATAGTCACCACCGATTAATGTGCGGTGACTTGAAAGGTGAATAAAGACTTGCCGCTGCACAGAATGTCCTCGAATCATGACTGTTGACACGGCAAAGCCTCGAGGACATGGAGCAGTTGGGTGTGGTGGAGAGGTGAGTTCATCCATGCGTGTAAATATACATATTTACTCACTGTCTAGTGTGCAAGCACCTGCATATACACACACTCGGCCTGCAGCAGGGCACTGGTGCTGCATAACATCCCACCCAGACATAACAACGTCCTGAAATTAGCTGTTTGTCCAGAGGTTTAAGAAAATCACAGGACGTGTTACAGAAATACAGACAAACAGTGAAAATTTGTGCACGTGTCATGCCACAGTGATAAACTTCACCTTAACAGAGGGAAAAATATCTGTAACCGTGAGATCTGCCTGCTTGTGACTATCTCGTCTAAAACACAACACCAGTTACATAATTCATTCTTTAGAGGTTGTTGTAACCATGACTACTGAAATGTGTGCTCCCACTTAAGGTTGTACTCGCTACCATCATGTATTTTACTCGGGGGTTGCAGTAACCATGGTAACAGGAGCCTTCAAAAGAGGGCAGCAAAATCCAAGGAAGTTCCACAAAAAGGGGCATATATTGAAAATAGCAAAAAGCCCACAGGACAAAGGGACCAAACATTTAGAAAAGCCTTTGAAACACACTCCCTGAACACACTCTTTGACTCCCTTATACCTACACTTCTCCAACCCCCGTGACCCCGCAAACACACCTCAGCACAAACTGAGAATGTGTGAGAACTTGCTGAAATTGGCTGATTCATAAATGCCAAAAAAAAGTGCATAACAACCTCCAGCCATGATACTCAAAACAACTGGCGATGACAGAAATGAGCAACTGTGGTGATTCTTCCCATGTTAATAAAAAAGTCTGGATCATCAGGCTGAAACCAGCCCTGATCTCACTCTGTACTTCATGGTAGAGAAATGCAAATGAACTACCAGCAAGTCTGTGAAATAAAACTAATGAGCACACCCTCACACGCGAGGCTCCCCGAGGTCGAGGGCGACGTCTCTGGAGAGCGAGCGCTTCGATCGGATGCACTGAAACTCAAAGCCCTGACTTTCGACCTCATGGCCTCAATCTGGGACTGAGTTGTAAGCCATCTTTTGGATAACTGGACAAAGCAGGTTGTTATGTCCCAGGGGACAATGCAGAGACAGCTTATCTCCTCATATGTCTCATGCGCTTTGTCTGTTGGTGAGTCTGTGCGGCACTGATTAAGAAAGACTGAATAAATAAAAAAAGGACACGCTTCATTCAGCCTGCTTTGATAAAAGTATATCATGTAATTACAAGAGAAGTGACTGGAGAAAAGGAAAAAAGAAGAAAATTCAAGCAGATGTCTGGCAGGAGTGTGAGCAAGAGCATCATCACAGAAGATTCAGAGCAGGCAAAGCATCACACAGCCCAGATTTACCGGGCGACGAGAATCTAATCGTTGT
>JBAJHX010000001.1:26573594-26583763 GCA_037176925.1 Amniataba percoides
GATAAAATATGATTTAATAAGTTATGGAATGTTACTACAAACCCGCCGGCGGGTTTTGACAGTTAACTGGTTAAACTAGATGTTTTCAGAGGCTGAAACTGATTTAGTTTTACTTATAATATTCAATATTTCCGGAAAAAGTTGGGACTTTTTCCACCAGAAAATAATTGTATATAATTATATTTCAGCGTAATTTGGTTAGTTAGGTGGAGTGGGATGTTCTTTTCTAATGATTTTGAAATATCTGTGAAAAACCTCAGTTTCTTCCAATCTGCCAAAATGTAGTGAGCACCTAGAAACATTAGTTCAGATTCATTGGCAGATGCGACCAACCCTCTTCCAAATGATCTTCAAATAGATTATATTTAACTTTGCTGAGTGTTTGTTATTAAACATATAGTCAGCCCTGGTCTGTATTGTTTTTATAATCCTAATAATCCTATGGGTAGAGTAAAAGCCGCTAACCCCAACGTCTTTCAGAAGCCACATCCAAATGGACTGACATTGGCAATGACAATAACAGCTGGCCTTGCTAAGCAAGCTGTCAAGATCCAACAAAATGATTTAATTTCATTTATCACTCTGTATCAATTACAATAACACAGACAAAAGTAGCAGTAACAAAAGGCTGGTCTGGGTCATCAAATAAAAACACTTGAAATGACCCCCTGCTTGCTGTTCTACCTGTTGTTCTTTACAAAGCAAGTAGCTTACATTGTGCTTAGGCCCACTTTGAGCCCTGGTAATCTGGGTTTCATAATCTTGAATAGTTTGTATCTGGATCAGGGTGATCCAATGAAAAAAACAACACAAACAACACATGTTAGCAAGGTAATATTTGTGTTTCATTACTATCACGGTTGCTAGGTCCAAGCCACTCTGTTTGATTCCCATTTACTGAGCCAGAGCTGTGGGTGAACACCAGTTTGTTTTTCAGCACAAACACAGAATAGATAGTGAATTGCAGTGATCCAGTGTATTGGATAAGACTCTCAGACTGCAGCTTTAAGGGCAAGATTTCACACTATGAACTATTGATCTCTCAGGTCACCCCACAGTGTCACATCAACACAACACAGAACAAACAGCACTGCAACCCCTAAATTACACATCATTACATCATACTGTGCCCTCCATGATGACAAACAGCTACCTCAGCCATTCATTTTATTTTTGTACCTGCCTATTAACGGCCGTTACATCACCGCTCTTTCCCATTACCTTTTTTCTGGCGTGGTTTCGTTTTCTTTGCTCGCTGGCGCTTCCTGGAGATCTGGGAGGTTGGCAAAGTCGTCCTGTTCAGCCAACCCGATTGCTAGAGACAGAACAACCATCTTCCCCTCACTGGATACACAGACAAACAAGACATCACGAGACCACACACGTATGCAGACAAATAGGCACAGGGACAAAAAAAAAAAAACACAGGTACTCCAGCATATGCAAAAAAAACCCCACGGACAGTAACAACAACACACGCAACACACATTCATTTCATGAAAAGAGAGAGAGAGTGGGAGAGAGGTTGTTTCATTTTAACAAATGCTTAGTCAACACTTAACATTGCAGTGTATCTTAACCAGACATGATAACGTTTAAAATGTGCAAAATACTGGACTTTTTGGATCATTGTCTGTGCAACCTAAAAACTCACAGTACATGGATTTATATTTTTCTGCAAGACTCTATGGATTGTTTTTGCTCAGGACTGGCACCAAAAATACCTCTGGCATGCAGATTTCAAAACCAGTATCAAGTATGAAAAATGACTTTAAAGTTATTTAAAGTAATGATACCTTCATTCAATGGAGGGTAGTTTCATATTACAATTAAACATAATCTGCTGTTGCACAACCCTCAGCTGTCTGGCAAAGTTCTCTCAGTTTGTTTGTTAGAAAATTAGACTTCCGTAGAGGTGAGGGGGAAATGGATCTGGGTTTACTGAGAGAAGATTGAAAAGCTGTTTTTTTGTTTGTTTTTGTTTTTTCTTTACAAACTCTTTGAGATTGGAAGTGTGCTAGAAAAAGCCACCCAACCTTTGAAATGACTAAAAAGTCTTTCTCACATTTTGGATAGCACTTTGTGTTTAATGATTACTTAATGTACTGAATGCTGTATCATTAGCACGTGAAGTTTCTACTGGAGAGACAGATGATTTCTGTACCAATGAATTTGTCACATGTTAGACTGATTCTTTCTTTAACACTAACATGACTAACTGTATGGCTATCAGAGTACCTCATTTACTTCTAATATTTACGATGTTATTGCATAATGTGTTTATTTAAAAGGAGATGATACAAGTGAAAATTATTATGGGGCAGTTTCCTATGTATATCTAACCTATTAGTAACATCTATAACATTCTTTTTATTATCATCTGTTGTTATGAGGGTGTGTGATGCATCAGTGAACATTGTGTGTTGGGAAGCATTCAATTTTCAATTCACTGTTGATATGTTAGTCAGAGAAATGTGTTCTGAAATGAGCATCATTAGCAGGAGCACTGATGCCTCCATGGCTTTATCATCTTCTGTTATCTGTTTCCTAGGAAAATAAACATGTAAAAATAGAAGCTGAAAACCTGAAAGAAAGGGTTAGGATTGTTTAAGGGAGCAAAACAGAGGGAATTGAAATGACATGTAGAAAAAAAAGAAAAGGAAAACGGGGGGAAAAGCAGACAAAAATTCATGAAAATTGAGGTGGCCTTAACAAAAACCTGGAACAAAGAAACGTATCACGTTGATTCTGAGCTGTTATTCTTTCTCTAAACATGCCCCGAAGTCATTTAAATTACGTCTTGCTGAAGTATGCTGCACCGTGAATTCAAGAGGCCATAAAAACAGTGACCTTAACAAATGAACATTTGCCCACAACTAACTCACAGTCACAAAAAACAACCCACATGTAGACACATATTGTACTCTGTTCTGGCTCTTCATACTGTCTTCTCTGGCTCTGCCATGTTCCTTCCATCTATATACAACCTCGAACATAGCGTGCTCATCCAAGGCCAACCTTTATTTACTTTCTATACCACAGTCATTTCTTAAAGGCCAGTTCCAACATGATTTTTCTCCTTCATGAATCTCTAAAGCATAATTATAAAACACTCACATTTTTACTTTGTAGAATAGTAGCAGTGTTAGTTGATCATGGTATGAAAGACAGAAGATGAATCTTCATGTAATCACAAAGACAACTAATAATACTGCTGATAATAATACTACATTCTTTTATAATGTTCCAGAAACAGTGTCAACATGAAGCAGTGATCAAATGTTTGTTTCAGTCACGACAGCAAAATTGAAAATAAATGTAAAAAAATGATTTAAATGTTTAAAACTGTGCAGCTTATATCATCCTTTTTGACTATCATGATTATCAGTTTCTCTTCAATTTTCCTCATATCATCTTCCCCTTATCTGTCCATATCTTGCACTTTTGATCCATTTTCTCAGCCTGCATGCGCTTTCTATGGTGCATTCCCTCCTTAACAAGACGCTGTTTGTTGAAGCAAAATCGACAACAAGAGGAACACATTAGCACTTGAGAGACAGCGGACCACTGGGGATGTGTAAACAGTAACAGCATGAGGCTCGTCGATAAGGTGAATGGATTTGTATAGATGGCCAAAAAAAAAAAGGACACACACTCCAACCGGAGGGCGCTGAAATCATTACCACCTACACCAGCTCTATTGATCTGAAATGTAAGCGAGGCGGCTTGGTTGCCACACTGTGTGACAGGCGTGGACCCACGTGGAAGGTGAAACCGCTGCATTTGGTTGTTCATACCCCACTGATCACAAAGCACATGATATTCGCACTCCCCGCAGTGTGTTTCACCCACAGGGTCAACGAGTGACGCGTTTGGTCCAGTGAGATTCATGAGGATGGGGACGATGGGCGAGGCCACCTAATATGTGCCCAGCCTTATTTGAATGATGATTCACATAGGCAGGGAGGTCACTGGCCTGGAGACACTGTTAATGGGAAGACACGCAAAAAGTACAGGAGTGTAGAGCTCTGTGTGTTGTGTGAGTGTGCAGAAGTGTGTGTTGGTGGTCAGGGGAGGAAAGGGGGTGGGGGTGGTGTTTACGTGAGGCTGCTTTGTGGAGCACATCATCCGTAATCTATCATTCAAGTCAAGCGAAGGGGAAGGGGGGGGGGGCTCTTCGTGCTCGGTGTCTCAAACAATCAGTAGCCTTTGCACACCAGCAGCTGTGGTGGAGGAGTCAGAAAATATAATGATCTATGCAAACAGTAGGGTGAAAGGATGTTTTTTTATGATTGGGTGAAGGTTATTTTATCATGCGCTTTGTCATTTTTATCAGATTGCTCTATGTTGGAAAGACTGTAGTATCAACAGAAATAGATCAAGTGTATGTCTACAGTGACAGTATTACAGTTTAACTGCATGCAAATACACTTTTTGTTCATGGTTTTTATACAAATTTTTTATTTTTGTATAAAAATCATGAACAAAAAGTGTATTTGCATGCAGTTAAACTGTAATACTGTCACTGTAGACATACACTTGATCTATTTCTGTTGATAATACAGTCTTTCCAACATAGAGCGATCTGATAAAAATGACAAAGCGCATGATAAAATAACCTTCATGTCTCTGTTTAAGAATGACTTTCCAGTTGCTGGCCACACGAATGGTTGGCAACAATCACTGTTGCCATGAATTTCAACAATCCTAACATGGTACTGCAACCATGCAGACTCGATGTCAGAGTCTGTTTTAATTCACTATTACCAATTCAATACCTACACATACACATGCAAATACAGACAAACAAACAATAAAATGTAAATAAGGACTGAAAGGCCTTCTAAAATCACTATGCAGCATACTCACAACAGAGGCTACAGTATGTCTGACACAGGACAACACACACATTATGGACATTTCAACATGACTAACTAGTAATGTGCATAATACAGTAATATCTGTCACAGCTGACACATCCATTAACATCACAAACTATACCCTGAATAACAATCTTGAATCAGTATCTTTGGCTCAGCCTCAACAAAACATTTAAAGTTTTGCAAAGGTAGAATTTATCGCAGGGCTCTTTCAGATGGTCATGAAGACAGAATTCTTTTGGAGGCTGTAGTTTATTGTGCTATTTTAGCCTTTTAGCCTTTAGCCTTTCCTAATTGTTATAAAGGGATTGGAGAAAGGCAGAGAAATATTTCTCAGCAATATAATCCAATCCAACAGCACCAAAAGCCAGATGTTTTTCAAGTGCTGTATGTGAGGGCAACTTTGAGGATCCTAAACTTAAGTATATTGATTCATATTTCTACACCAACACATTTCAGAGGGAAATATTATACCTTTAATCAATAATATGATGGTACTTCTTTTGATACTGTGAATACATTTTGTAGGTAATACATCCGTACCTTTGCTCATATAAAATTTTGCATGCAGGACTGCTACTTGTAATGCAGTATTTTTTCTTTGGAGGATGTTGTCTTCCAAAAGTGCCACAGTACAGCCTACAAAATGGTAATAACTCTGAATCATTGCCTGTCTAAAACAAAACTTAAGGTAGGATTTACTGCCGGACTCTTATATTAGACTACAGTACCTTGCCATACCTAATAAACTGGAAAAGAGAGTTGACGTCAAAGTAACCTTAATTAGAGGTGTAGTGCACATCATCAGGATGTAAAGTACTGTGTATCACTGATAGGAAAATTCATTCAGTGGTTGTATATTCAACACTGTAAAGTTCCTACTGCAACATTTCACAGTATTTCAACACACTGCAGTAAACTTCATGACACTTACAAGAACGACTTGACGTCCAGTCCTCTGTGGCGGATCTGCTCCACCATGTGATCCCAGCTGCCAGGATTTGACCTCGATCGGCCCGCCCCTCCTCCTCTGTACCGGGAGGCTCCAGCCGGACTCCCCCGGACCCCGCGCGGGCCCCCACGGTGGCCCCCGCCGCCTGGGCCTGTGTGCAGCTGGCCCAGGCTTTGTGAGGTGACTGGGGGGTCGTTAGGACCCGGAGGGGGCTGGTGAGTGAGGGGCTGTTGGAGGCTCTGCTGCCGGACCAGGGGCCGAGGGCGTGCCACAGCCGAGGACGGGATGTGCTCCAGGGTGGAGGCAGACGAGAGGGATGTGTCCCCAAAACTGAGCAGACACATGGGGGCGCCGAGGAAAGAGATGGATACAACAGGGAAGACATCGGAGTTAGAAATAACATGAGGGATACGAGACAGGGCGGAGAGGATTTGGAAAAGATAAAATTAGAAAGGAAAAAAAAAAAGTGGAAACACATGATTATGTTGATATCAAAAGGAAGGTGTGGAGGATAAATTTGGCAAAAACATATAGATAGAATCAACACAGATTGAAGAGTGGGAACACAGTGTTCGCAGTGAATATTAAAAGGAGAGAGGATCAAGAGAGAACAAACAACATAGAAGATCAGTGAAAAGGGAGAGAGGAGGGGGAGAAAAAAAGAGCAGGCTTGTCAAAAAAAGCTTTAGATTACTGTTCAACATCTGTGTGAAAACAGCTATGCAGATGCTTCTGACATGCAACGTGTACACATTCGAGTCTTCTCCTCCAAACCGGTGTCAAAACATACCTCTGCTTAAGTGGAGTTGAATTCAAGCTGAGGTTAAAGTATCACTGTCACTTAACTTGAGTCTCTCCTCTCCATCTGCAGCGCTAAATTGTTTCTGTACGTTACCTCTCTCCCTAATTAGCCTTGACCTACTTTTACCTTCTTGCCTTGCTGCCTTTTGCTTCCACCAGTCTCTCTCTCTCAGGTCCTGTCTGCTCCTGCAGTCTTTCCCACTCCTCCCTTTACCTCTGTGCTTCTGAGCTCAATTGCTCCCCATCTCCTTCATCTCCTCCGTCCATTCATCTTTTCTGCGCCCTTGGCCCTCACATCAATCTATCTCCACACACACCACCTCCAATCACTGTTCCTTACGTCTGCTCTCTAATTACCGGTCTGCTATTCTTACAATCATGTAATAGTGCCTCACCCCTTATCCTCCCTTCAATCACTGCCCTGCCTGATAACTGTAAGCTTGTGCTAAACAGCTCTGTCTGAAGCTAATGCTGCGAGGGAGGATTTACTGCCTGGACTTGAGTTGTGTTAGCGGCGCTCTTCTGTATTAACTCGGCTCTAACTCTGCTGGAGAGCCAGGAGACAAGACCCCAGAGGAGCAGAGCACCGCAGGATCAAGTAAATACAAGACAGAACTCATACACATGCACTCATGCATGCACGCCTTTTCTCTCTCTCTCTCTCACACACACACACACACACACGTTTTTTATTGCACGCTATTAGGTCTTTCCTGAGGATGGGCTTTGATGAGAATGTTTATTTACTTGTGCATAATATTGCAACTGAATAAATGTGAATTAATGTGAAGAAGTCTGTGTTTACTGGGTTTCTGTTGAGCAGGAGTGTTGCAGAGTTTTGAGGCGAGGAGGAGATATTTTTGGCGTTAGGGTTTCAGAAGAAAAGGTCTCGTTTATTTTATGTAAAGACAACATTAGGCAGCTGTTGGTTGGAGCCCTTGCATGGCTTCCATTTTGAATAATGAGCACAGAAGATGAGCGACTGCATTCAAATAACACCCAGGTCTCATAAAAACTCCTATGTTGTATTTTAATAAAGACATAATACTGTATCACTGAGAGCATATATAACAAACTGATAGAAAAGGTGTGATTTCTCAGAAACAACAAAAATAACTAGTTCTGGTGGCCATAAAATAAACCTCTGTTGAGAAAAATCAAGGTCATTTTTAAGAGAAAATGAAAATATTATTTATTATAGAGAAAGTCTTTCTGTATCCAGCTGCTCCTCACTCTTTTCCATTCTGTAAGAAAGGTGTTTTTCTGTCACTGACGGCTGTGTGCACTTATCCTTGGAGCTGACTCTATTCAAACTCAAATAAATTGAATTGCTGCATAGTTTCAAATAACAAAGCAACTGCAAAAATACCTAAATTTAATTTGTTTACCTTTTTATGTGAACTTGTCATTTGAGCTCTTAAGGCATCCATATTATATATTTTTAACTTTACCTAACAACAACGACATGTTCACTGTATACGTTTAAATTTGAACAAGAATAGCTTTTTCTTCCATCATGTATTGTTCCTCTGGTAAAAGACTTGTCATGTGTATCAGGTGGACTGTCATGAGGACTAGCAGACAGAAATAAAATGAAATTTTACCAAAATAAAAGGATGAGTGCAACACCACATAACAATGAGACATTTTTTTCTATCTGAATACAACAGATCAGTTAACGTACAGTCAAGTTTAGATACAAAGTAGAATTAAAAAAGTACACTGACACACTGAGAAATCTTCATGTTGCACGTACAAACACGTTATCATAACGGACATCATGGTCAACATCAATACATCTGGCTGGATTCGTGGTGGCATCGGGCCAGACATCTGGGAGCCAGTCCATGTGGTGATAAATTTTGACGGTCTGCTCAGTGTCATAAATTTGGCCAAGAATTTATTACAAATCCACGGCTGTACAACACGGAGTCCGTTCCTCACACTGATTTCCTCGACCGTTGTATCTACTTGTGCTTTCAGGTACTGTACATCTTTATTCTCTGTCTGTGCAGCACCAGTCATTCATATGCCCTGAGCGTGAGCCCTCCTTATCGGCTGTATCCTATTACTGACTTAGAGGGTTATTTTCACATTTCTTCTTGCTTGAAAGTCAATTAAGATGACTATAAACCTTGAATGATTTTGTAATTAAGGAAAATTGAGGAGGGTGAAAAACAAGGAGACAGATTCTGAGTGAGAAAAAAAACAACACTGAAGAGTGACAGAGAAGTGAGAGTGGTGGAGAGAAGAGGAGGGGTGGAGAAGTAAATGCCCAAAAATAGAAACCAATTCCAGAGGAGAAATGGAAATACAGGTAGATCTGAAAGGAGGAGTAAGAAGGAAGCAAAACAGAAGAGTGACAGGAGTGAAGAATAATACAGCAGGAAAAATTAAATGAAGTTCAAGTCCAAAAATCCTGCTGTAAGTCTAATTGTCATGTTGTTTAAAAAAGCTGTATACTGTATCATTATAAGACTTACTTAAAACTTTGTGAAAATCAGTCAACCATATCCTGTGACTTATTAATGTTGTGTGAAGGCTATTTTGAACACTGTCTACAGTCCAATCAAGAGTGAATGAATGAATCAATGATGACTAATCTGCAGGATGCCTTTAACTGCTCTACTGTCCATCTACATGCCACACTTTTATTTGTTTATTAATCCATTCAGCTATGTTCTGCTCTGGATTCACTGAATAAACTGTTTAGGCGATACAGTACAAAAGTCTGTTTGATTATCTGGGTTACAAAAATGATTTACATATTATCATTATGTCTATTCATTAGTCTCTTTGACGTGCTGCTGGTATTTTACTAAAACCTGCAGCTCTCATTGACGAAACATCAGCTGCCATTTGTTGTAGCATTTCCACTTTCAGCTCATATATATATATATTATTATGTACATATATCATCATTTGAATTTGCATGTATAGAGCTGATAGTGACATCAAGGCTCTGACCTCATCACTGCCTGTAAGAGTGCGTTTGATGCTCAGCACAGCTGGAGATCAGGAAGCGATGATGACAAACCCCTTGGGTGCTTTTGCCATGCTAAATCTTTAAAGAGCTGGGCTAAACCACATGGACAAGAGCAGTGGTCCCCAACCTGGGGGTTGCGACCACCCAGAGGAGTCAGTGAATAAACCTGGAGCGGTCACAAGATGATTCATGGAGAAATAAATGACACTTTGACCTTTTCAGGGATCTAAGACTTACAATCTTACAATCACTCACTGTATTAAGCATGAGGGGTCCCAAAGGTTGTGAACCATTGGACTAGACAATAAGCAGCAAAAGATCTTTGGCTAGGTCACATGATGATGAGCTGTGAAGTGGAAGGAGTTGCTGGTTTTGCAGATTGTTGTTTCATGTATACATATATTCCCATTTAGATTGTTTCTTAAGATGATATCGATACTGGTACTCTCCTAAATAATTGTATCGGTTTACATTGTGGTTTCAATTACATTAACTTTGTTTTAGAGATTCACATTTTCATTATAATTTTGGTATGTGGGACAGGTGTAAA
>JBAJHX010000001.1:26591919-26607059 GCA_037176925.1 Amniataba percoides
TTCAGCAACACGCTGTGCATCAGCGGCTGCTAATAACCCCCTTGAAAACAGCTCAATGGAAGAGAACAGTAGAAAGCCAAATTAAAGAGATGCAATCTGCCAGTAAAGGTTAATTATGAAATGAAATGTCACAAGACGAAAACCTGCCTTTTAGTTGTGGTTTCTGTTCTGATGGTGTGTGGATGTCAGATGGGCCATTTTATAATCGAGCAAATTTAAAAATGCTCCTATTTTCACAAAACAGTGTAACATGCACAGCCTGTTTTGAGGTTGACCTTGGTATGCAGCTTATCTCTTTCATGTCACATGCTATAATGGTTTATTATTCACACCTAAAGGCTATTTTTAGTTTTCAGTTGACTGGACCTGCATGTCTGACTGTTGGAAGAAACTGAAGAGACAAATACACAAATAGGGAGAACAGACAAATTTAAAAAGCCCCAGCTGAGCGGCAGGTTCAAACTGAGGAACACCATGTCGCCAGTTACGCTGCTGACCTTCATGCCACTATAAAGCAAATGTAGGAGACAAACATAAAACCTCGAAATGAGGACAGGCTGACATCATGGCTTGCTGAGCTGACTGGATTTGTGTTCCTTCAATTATTTATAGTGAGAAGAGTCACAGACGAGTGCCTGCCGCTGTGCAGTTTCACTAATAAGGAAAGGGAATATTTGAGATTATGACACCTTATATGAAGGAGATCTTTATAGAACCACTGTCAAGGCTCCTCACAAAGTTTCATGAAAAAACTGTATTTTAAAATAAAAAACCTGAAACAGATTCCAGGGGACTTTGGTAAAACCTTGTTTGAAAGCTTGATGTGGAATCAGGTACTTTGCATTTGGATACTTGTTTTAATACAACCTTATAAATATTTAAGAGCTGTCTGAGAAAACTTAGAACAGATGGTTACAGACGTGGACAAAGAACACGAACTGAGAGTTTCTAGTTTCCTCACATTTAAATTGAAAAAATAGGTCGCTTGTCAGTGTTGTCTGCAATGACCTGTGTGACCTCCCCAGAAACAACTCATGCATTCTTTTTTTTTTGTGATGTCTGTGAAGTTTCTCAGTCATCCAGGTCACTGTAATTCCTAAGAGCTTAAAGAAAGTCAGCTCAGAGTGTAGAGCTGAAAAAGGCTCTGATTTCCACCATTCTTGGAACAAATGCTTATTAGCAATTTTAATGTTTATTTTTTCCATGGCTGAATGTCTTGTCCTATTGTTCAAAGAGGATATCTTTTCTGAGAGACTTGCAGCTCAATTTTAAACTCGATGATGGACGCAAGTACTTGTAGTCAATAGAGGATTTGAAGCAGTGTGCAGCCTGGAGGCTTTCAGACACAACACAGTGCTGAATGTTTATCTGGATGCAGCTCTCAAAGTCCTGCAGACAGGTGGCCTCTTTCTGTATTCTACTATATCTATCTCTAATGCATCCACAGTACACTCCATTATTTATCACGTCACATCTCGTGTGTCCAGCTCGGCACAAATATTTTCAATAGAGAGCTAAGCTTGGGGCCTGACCTAATCTGTACCTACACTCAGCCACTATACTGTAAACACACACATACTGTACGGCGCATACACACAGGACAGAATAATATTAGATTCAGGGACTCAGAGAAGGATAGATTTCCAGCAGTCGTGAATGTGCTATCAAGTGCAGCTCATCTATCATTAAACAGAATCATAAAATCTTGAGGAGGCTGGAGAGGAGAGGGTGGAGAAGGTACAATGTTGAGAGAGTGTGGGAGGATGTGAGAAACAGAAAGGAAGATCGAGAGGAGGGGGGAGAAACAAGAGTACGACGACAGAGTAGAGGGGCAAGTGAGAAACACAAAGGGACAGGAGAGAGGAGGACTGAAACAGAATCCAGAATAATGAAGGTGCTCAGAGACTCATGTGGAACTCATGAGGAACTCAGAGACGCCATGTGAGACGATTTGGGGATGTGAGAGCGACGGGGATTCCCTGTTCAGACCGGCCCTGCTTCCCTCTGGACCTTCTTCCAGAGTCCTGCTGTCATTGTGTTTGTCACACACCTGGATGTTCGACACCACGGCCAGCGCCACCTTCTCCTCTTGTCCGTGGGCCTCCGTGGCTTCCTCTGCCTCTGCCTCTCACTTCCCTCCCACTCCCACTCTCCTCCCCCTTCCACTCCCATAAAACAACCAATGGCATGAGACCAGGTCCAGACAGCTTCATCTCTCCTGGAGAGAAAGCTTTCATGTGAATCTTTTTCTTTCATGGCCAGAAATGTTCCATTCATATTTATGTGATTCATCAGAAAAATAAGTGACTAATTTCTTGAATATTATATTACACTAAAAAACCTGATATTATCAGTCCTATCTCTGAGAAATTTCATTTGTATACTAATATTACGATCCATATTTTACTGTATACATGAAATGCAATTGCTGCCTGGATTTTCTTCCATGCAGACATTTAAACCAAGACCATAATCAGCATAATATAGAATCATTTCCAATATATTTAATGTAATCAAATAAGTCCAAAAGCTCAATTCTTCAAATAGTAAATAAGTACTAAATAAGCAAATTGTCTAAATGTACACAGATCTCTGGTGAACAAACAGATCGTTCACAGATCTGCTACACAGCTAAAACACATGTTGAATATAAACCAGTGTGTGACTGTTGCTGTTGTTGATTAACACATCTGGATGAGGGTTTTTCAGGAGTTTTAATCATTCAGCTGTCTCTGAAAACTGCACCTGCACTTGATTTTTCACAGGCCAGTGTCACTAATTAATCCACCAAGTCATCACGTGGCGGTCAGACCACACACACCAGGGTGCACAGCTGGGTCCTTACCTCTTTGTGTGTATGGTGCATTTAGATTTTTACAATCTTTTAACATTTTAGATCATTATCAGCAGATAGATGGATGATGAAAATATATTTGCAGCTCAGTGACTGACCTTTTCATATTTTCACTTCTGGCCTTCGTCTTGCCTTTTTTTTAACCTGTGGGTGTTTATTTATTTAACCTTTAGGAGTGTGACACCTGTGAACAAAACAAACGAAAGATGGTAATATGGAGGGTAAAAAGAAATGAGAGGGAGACGAGGACTACCAATTGGAAACTACAGTGGCGGCAAAGACGAGAGAAGAGAGGGACGATCCTGGAGGAAGAAATCCGTGACATTCTGACAAGGACATGGAGATAAAGTGACAAAGGGACGAACACCAACCAGACTATTCGGTATAAGAGGAGAGGGAGGGTGACACAAAAACAGAGACAGAGACTTAGATAGCGTGAGGGTAAACAAAGATAAGAAATGGGTTTGTTTGTCAGGTGCAGTGGGTTTTTGTTCCTCCATAGTAATGATAGTATTTTTGATTCCGAGCAGCACTTGACATACTTTATGAATCCAGCAAGCGATTATAAATGTTACAATAGAAAGTTATGTCATTTAGCCTAGTCATTTTTCCTCTGAAAAGCCAAGATAACTCCTGGTCTGTGTGTGTGTGTTTGATCAAGTGCTGTGCTGTAGTAACTCCTCAAATGGGGAGACGGGGGGGGGATCAAAATGTATAGGGGGAATTACAGTTGCTCCAGCAGCAGCCAATAGCTCTGAGTGATGCTCATTAGCATATGAATCATTAGCATGGCGCTGGAGGCAGGCAGCCATGATGCACAAAGCTCAGAGCGCACAAAGCCATGTTTACAGAGAGCACTAAGGTCTCTGATCATGTTTGCTGTCATGGCCAAATGTACAGCCTTTCCCTGGCTCCTGTGCTGGAGAGCACAAACACTGGTCGACAACAACAGCGTGCACCGAAGCAGGC
Source organism: Amniataba percoides (assembly GCA_037176925.1). Classification (NCBI taxonomy): domain Eukaryota; kingdom Metazoa; phylum Chordata; class Actinopteri; order Centrarchiformes; family Terapontidae; genus Amniataba; species Amniataba percoides. The sequence continues at coordinate 26,595,743 of JBAJHX010000001.1, forward strand.
AAACACTGTGTACATTCAATTCAAGGTCACAGTGTCATCAAAAGAAAACATGTCCACACAACTGCAGTCCGTCGCTGGCGCCGCCGCATTGCTCAGAAACATGAAGGAAAGAACATGACATGCACGACTACAGAACCTCAACACTGTCTGTCATGGACGGTGGTGTGTTTGTAGGACTAACCTAACCTTAGAATATGGATGCATAACTTCCTAAAGCACTAGGTAGCTTCTTTAAATGTCTGTAATAAACAGTACAAAACTCATAGTTAACAGTTACCAATGATCCATATCAGAATAAAAGCAACACATTTTTGTTATCAAAACAGTTAAATTTGGGTCGATCAACTAATCGATTAATAAGCTAATCATTTCAGCTCTATTTTGGTGTCAGATATCGTATGAGGAATATAAAATTTCAAACCCAGCCCTAGTCTCAAACAGAATCAAATATAAGAGGGATAAAATGATGGGAAACTTGTTCTATTTGCATTCTGAACAGAATTTGTTTTATGCACTTTTTGTTGTCTAATAAAAGACAACGATGACAATTATCTCAGACAAACAATTGTTAACAATTGTAATCAAAAGGTTTCAAAATGTGAAAAAATACAGGAAACACATGGAGGAAACTGAAAACTTTTGTTTTGAAATGATCAAAACATAACAACTGTGAAATGAGTGGTGTAAATTCAGCCAACAAAGAAAGCAATGGACATCAACTGTCATGATCTCTGACAAAAGAGTTGATGTCATCTTGGTCAGTTGTTTTTCCTTCTTGTTGCTCTGTTTCTGTGCCTGTCCAACCCTCAAAGTGGAAACCTTTTTAATACAAACTCAGCTATAAGAAAATCTCAAAAGGTGTTGTGGTTCACAGAGGACCTTGGCTCAGTTGATTCTCTAAGATGTATTTAAATAAATGAATATTAAAATATGCTTGCGGAAATAATAAGCACTGTGACTTACCAGTTTACGCTGACACCAGGTGCAGACGCCACATAGAGCTATCAGCCAAACGGCACACACTACGAACGCGACAGACACCAGGAATACACTGAGAGACACTGAGCCTGAAGGAGAGAGACGACGACAGAGAGGAGACAGACAGAGACACACAGAAAGGACAGTATTAGTGCATTTTGTGGTACATTTGAGGTTAAACTCACTGTTACGAAAGTCTATGAGTGAGTATGCATTGTGACAAAACTCCCATTTTAGGGAAACATGAAGGTATAATCAGGAGCGACGCCTTGTGATTTGCCTCCCTTCCATCTCCCGTTCCTTTCCCTATTCATCCTTGTCATCTGGCATCTGTCATCAGTAAGACACAGAGAGAAATGTAACAGGGGCGAGGGGGAAATGACATAAAGGCGCTGAAACCGCTTCATGCTCATGTTCCCTGCATGTATCAATAGGAGATGTGCACATGTCAGGAAGAGATAATATCACGAGGCCAGAAGCCGTGCAATTACCAGCTTCCTGTTCACTCCTCTATCTCGTAAATCCCTCTGCAACTTTGTTCCCGCCTTGACAGATGAAAACTTCTTCCACGGCCTTCTATTCCTCACTTCTTTTAATTACTGCCTCCCAATGATACCGCTCATTCAGTTCTCTGCCAAGTAAATTAAAATGCAATGGCACGCTGGCAAAACAGTGTCGGCAAACAATGAGCTCATAACTGCTACATCCCTTTTCACGGCAATTCAGTGGATCTTTTTCTCTCTACCTGAAAATTTTGTTTGACTGCTAATTCTTCCCTTCATCACTCCATTTCACACGTCATCCCTGCCTGAGCCACGTTCAACACTGATACTTTTCTTTGGGGTGGTGGTGGGGGGAGCACAATAACAGAGGAGGTGTATTAGCTAAACCACTTTAATCATCCCTATCCACCCTTTTCCTTCACATTTTATTAACCTCTTCTCTTCCTCTCTTTCAGGTGTCTTATGTGCAGTTATTATCAGTGCTTTACAACAATCAGTCAGCTTTGTAATAAAAGCAAAAAAAAGCACAACAGAGCAGAACAGAAAAACTGATGAACAACAGAAAAAGAAAAGTCTGAAAACATGTCTGGTTTAGAAAACATTTGAAATGCACAGCTTGCGGCATTCAATAAATATGATTAGATTTAAAAACCTAATGATAGTAATTGCAAGGCTGGCTGGTACAACCTTATGCTGAATCTATTATTTCATGTTTCCCAGAGGCTCATCCAGTTTACATTTATGCAGAGGTTTGTGTCCTTGCTTTAAGCTGTTTGAATTCCTCCAATTATGAAAGTGTCAGGTCCTTTTTACCCACTAGCTTCACCAAATTAAAGTCTATTTGCCAGTTTGATAAGGTACCTGATTTTAAATGGTGGAATATTAGGCACGGCAGAATATGGTGGCAATTAAGATCACAGGGTTGACTTTTCTCGCTTGCTCTGAGCCTTTCAGTCTGGCAGCAGAAGTGTGTTGTGGTAACATTGCTTTCAAAAGTGTTTCACTGCTTAAAAGATAAGTGGTCTCAGTGTTACTGGTGCTTCCTCGCCAATTTACCGCAATACATACAGAAAAAACAGAGAGCAGCTGAAATAGTCTCCAGCTGGAGGGAACACAGCAGGCCGGAAAGAAGAATGACTCCTTTCAGACCTCTGTGTGTGGACATGCCAGTCTGACAGTTTTTCACTTGGTGGGGTGTCATCAGCAGGGGGATTTCTGGATTTCTGGCACGAACCTGCAGGAAACATTTTTTTCTTCTTTTTTTTTATTAAGACATAATATAATCAGCCCAGTATAGATAAGTCTGTAATATCCATGATTAACCGGGCAAATTATGACTGGTAGCAATGTACATGGGCAAAGAAATCAGGCTTTGTTACTTGTATAACTGCTTCTCTATGTAACACTTTTCATTGTTGGCAGTGGAGTGCATGGGATTCAAGTTGTAAAGGATTCAGAGGATGCAAACACAAACCTGATGGGAGACAGAGCTAAATAGATAAAGCATTTCAACAGGTGTCCAGTGATGTTACTAACTGTCTTCTTTAGGTTTTTATATTTAAAGGACCTCAGTAGAGCTTTTTCTTTTGTATTTCACCTAATGTCAGATAACACGTTCTCTCCACTTCTAAAGCAGGTGGCAGCTCCAGAGAAGGACCTTTAATTAGCAGCTGAAACAGATCAGATTCAGTTTCCTAAAGTAGGTCGTATAGATGCATCAGCATTAAATGAAAACAGTTCAATAGACCAACATGTTTTAGTGCAAACAAATAAACAAGTTGTCTTCTGTTGCATTTCTGATACTATTTTTCAAATTAACTCTAGTATGTGCATTGTAGAAACTGCATGTGACAAGTGAGGCCAAATCAACAAATCCTAAGGATTATAATTTATTCTATCCTATTATAACTGGCAAATTTGTCATTGAAAATCAGCTACACGCTCTTGTTTGCAAGTTAGTTCAATTTCTTGCTGAAATATCAGCTGAAAAAGTGATTTTGGGGGCTGGTAGTTGGATATTAATTTACTGTGGATAAGGAGATCCTATTTAAACTTGGCATTAATATACTGCCTGCCCTGAAGCCATATTCTTTGTTCACACACCAAGAAGACATTGCAGTCAGATTGTTCCCATCGACCACATCTAAATGTGTCCTGGCTGGTATTCTGATCACATCTCAGCTAGATGTAAATGGAGTCTGCAGGTTTGAAACATTGTCATCATATAATTAAAACCAGGTACCTTATCAAACAGGTGAATAAAATTGGTGAGGCTGGTAGGTAAAAAGTACTTTCTTAATTTGAGAAATTAAAACCACTAAAAGCAAGGACACAAACCTAAAATCCCCTGGGGGACCTAGAGGGATAGATTCAGTGAAGCTGTACTTGCCAGGCTCAATTTAGTCAATTTACTGTGTGAACGAATGTCAAAGAACAACAAGAAATCTGTTTCTGAACCCCTCTCCTAATGGTATTTATTGAATGCCATGTGCATCAAGCAGTGCATTTCAGACTTGTCCTCAAGTAACCATGTTTTTCAGATTTTGCTTTAGATTTTTCAGCAAGTTGAAGGGTAATTCTTCCTCTGCTTGTTATCTCAAAAAGCTACAGACAATCCTTTTTGCATCAAAGGAAAAGTAAGCCGAGCTCGCACTGCAACATGTCTTCCCTGAATGAGGGACTTGCCAGTTTGTTGACAAGTTCACCAGCTCCGCCTACTCAATCTCCATATTGTGATCTGATTGTGAGTGCAACTGAAGTAACAAGAACACTTATTAATACCAGATGTATATATGTAGCTCAGATGTCTCTCAGATGTCACAGACTTCATGCCTCCTTGTTAAATAACATCGTGGCTACCGGATATCCCACCTCACCCTGCCACTGACCTCATGTCAAACCAGATTGTTTCACATTGCAGGATCACACATACACCACCATGTGAGCTGTGTGTACGAGTAGTTACAACTCGAGAGACATATTGTTCAGCACCATGGACAGCACCCATCCCCACTGGCTCTACAGCTGCAGGCTGAGGACAGATCTGTACACAAGGTGGGGAAGCTGGGCTGAGACGATACACGCAAATGTGGCTGTTCCTCTTCTTATTTTCTGTCCATTTTTATTGTAAATATGTGAAAAAAACATATCAGGTTAAATGCAAGGATGCCCAGCTCCTGAATCTACATAACCTAGAAATATCTTCTTTGAATCTTGACACACAGATGATTACTTGCATCGTTTTGTTTCCTGTCACATACAGAGAGACCAGCGACTTCACATATCAGGGTGCTATTGTAGCAATACTATTTGGAAATAATGAAAACTTGTGAAACTGTATCTCCATCTGCCTCGGCTCAGTTTCACAACTCTCCACGCACAAATGCATGTAATACAGCTAAAAGAAGCTCCCCCCCACAGCTACAGAGAAACCTTATTTGTAGTCTCTTTGTGTTGGCTTGTGATTACAGATGAGAGCTGAACACTGCTTTGTAGTCCAGCCCTCACTTTACTATGATGGTCAGATACAACACTCGTATTACCTCAGCTGCTGCGCCCCACTGGCAATCTGTACGATCTCTTTTAACCTCACTTGAGAACAAGATCTTTGCCAGGGCGATGAGCTCATACCCTCCAAAACCCACTACACGCTGAAGCCTCTTTCACAAAATGACCTCCTGAGCATCTGTTGCAGGAAACAGCCTCATTAAAATGTACTAATTATTGTTGAGAAGCTTTTATTTAATCTACCACTGGGAACGATGGATCAGCAGTAATATGGTTAATTTCTGACTTCCTTATAAAACTGCAATTTATACCGTAAAAAGAAATAACATATAACACTGTATCTGCTCAAAGAACAAGTCAAAAACAAAACAGGAAGAATGACATAATTCACATGAAGAACCTAAGTGATCTAAAAAACACTTAAATAACATGTTTTTCCATTTCATGAACCTGAGCCGCTACTAACTGCTACTTCCAGGGTTTTCATGTATGCTACAGATACAGTTGATCATCTCTAAGCCATCGCCACCTTTGGAGCAGACTTGTGCTGATAAAATATGCTAAAAGAGAGATGGAATCAAAGGAAACAGCAAATGGACACGTAATAAAATGTTAACAGTTTGTGACAGGGTGAGGAGGCTCAGTGAACCAACTGAACCTCTGTGTCTTACACCTGCTCCTCCACTTTGAGAAGAGCCAGTTGAGGTGGTTCAGCCACTTGGGAAGGAAACCTGCCTTTGGAGGTGAGCTGGGTTCAACTGACTTGGTGGGAGGCTACAGTTCAGGATGTGGTGGAGGTGGAGGAAGCTGCAGGTTGTCTAGCCCAGTTTATTTTTGGCCTTTTAGGGTGATTTGTTTTCCTCATAAAATACAATTTGTGTGAATTTAATTTTTATTTTCTATAGACTCCCTCTGATGTCACACATTGGCACTCATTACAATCTTTTAAGGTAGACAGAGCAACCCCAGTTATACCATAATAATGGTTTGACCTCATCTGATGATCCACTAACTGGCATTTCCCTGATCTTTCAATCATATCACACAGCCTTCATCAGAGGGTGGAGTTTGCTCAGCTGTCATGGAGATCGCTGACATACAAGCTCAGCAGCTGTTGAGATTTTATTCTGAGCACTTTTTAAGACTCCTCATCCTTGTTGGTTTAAAAGTTAAGCATCACAGAGCAAACGCCATCTGCCAACGAAGATGAGCAGCTGTGATTATTCTGTCAAGTTTGAGCTCTGATGATTACATAAAATAATCATTAAACACAGCTTTGCCATCCCCAGTCACATTTGAGGAACACTTATCTGCAATTATGAAAGCTAAAGTTTGTATTTCATGACATTTATTTCCCTGTGATGAGCATGTACACTGCACATCAGCTGTGATACTGAGGGTGCGACTCATTTTACTCTCAAAAAAGCAATGGTGGCATGTTAAAACCTGTCCTTAAAGAGTCTATGTAGTGATGTCACATCAGGTCATGGGATTTTCAATAAATGTTGATTAGTTGCAGATGCAGCACACACTGTGCTGTGTTTGGTATCACACTGGGTACCTCCCATGGCTCCAAGTGTAAACAAGAGACTCTCGCGGTACTGCTCCTATCACTCAAAGTGACTTCCTTGCTTATTCTATCTATGTTCAGTATTTTGCTGTAACTGCGTGCATAGTCTGAGATCATTTAGGTAATAATAACTGAATATATTGCAAAGCCTGTTCCATATTTAATTACAGGCACAAGTGTAGTGCTGTTCTCCATTTTCTTTTTATAATTGTTATTCTTGTCTACCATCTTCCTACTTGCAGCCTCTCTTCCAACACACCATTATTTTCACACATGTGGTAATTATGTAATTTATAACACAATTGATTCAAATTGCTCATCAGAAAAGTAGCCTTCATTAAACTGTTGTTGTCTCTCTCCACCCCACACACAGCCTCCCTCTCTCCCACTGCTATTACTGAAAAGTTTGCAGCAATTTACAATGGGAGATTGATAAGACTCAAGCGCTATTAGGTGGCAGGAATTTATACAGTCAGGTTTTGGACCTCAGAAAACAGGATCTTGTTAAGATAACCACGACCGGTAATGGATATTTTTCATTCTCAACAATACATTTGTGATGACGAACTACTGAGCACAAGCTAACTTTCAAAAATGTATTTTAAGAAGTCCAGACTATTAATCGCTCATTATAAGATGCATTTTCAAGGGAATTTTTCCAGTTTGGTAATACTGTTAACTCTTTAATAATTCTGCTGTTTTGTCAACTCTCTGTTGGCAACTTTGCCGAGCACAGTGTATATAAACCTATAAAAGATTATTATTAGATAACTTACCTCTGATTAAAGCATCTGCACTCACTGCTGAAGGGTCTTAAAAATATCTTTCTTGGTGATGGTATTTGCAATGAACAACTAATGGTGATGATTAGAAGAAAGTTACAAAATTAAACTAAAAACAGAATTACATTTTAAATGAAGGACTTTTTCAGAAAACTTGGCCCAAATCATATTTTGAAAAAGGCTAAATATCTTTAAAATTCATGTTATCTTGATCAGTCATACAGTATAGACTTTGATCAATCAAAAGTGAACGTGGCTCTGACAAACGTCCAGAAGCTCAGACAGAAAGAGTGGCTACGCTGTCCATTGGAGCCGAGGCAGCAAACACCACACTGATTCTCTAAATTAAACTCTGACCTCTTTTGACCTCCATAGTGCATGTCCAATCAATTATGCCTTAAAGGGAGCTGAAAGGGTCCCTATGGGAGCGACTACTTCACTGTAAAGAAGAATGTGCAGGTTTTTCATTTCTTATTTCCCAGTTTTATGTAAGTGTCCTCTTTAATCGGGCTGTATCATATCTATTTATTTTTTCTACTCGAGTGTAAAATCTGTAACGCCCTTGTTTTCCACCTTGTAGAACAATGTGCTGGTCTCAATTTTGTACACAAACTATTTGCTGTTTGGTCTGAAACCAGCCTGTTTGAGCTTTAGAGCTGCTGTGTGTACTTTTGAACTTCAGACAGATCGAGGTTATCTGGCTGTCGATTTAAAAGCAGCCTGATGTCTTTTTGATGTTGCCTTGTTTCCAGAACTCAGTAATTAACTCGGTACAGTACAGTGTTGGTATTACTGATAGGAAGGATGGCCACAATTATCAAAATAACACCATGTTGCAATAAACTGTAATTATCCTTTAAGGTGAGCGTCGAGCAGGCTCACCTTCTCTCTCTGGCTCTTTCTTACACTCTTCTCCACACAGTCATCCCTAATTCAGCACATGCTCTCTTCTCTCGTGGGCACCAGTGGCTTTTTTCTGTCAAATGTGCCCCTTACTCTCCCTGCGTCTCCTCTCTTCCACCTGCTGTGCTTATCTGTTTGTGCTCTGTTCGCTCAGCCCCTGGTGTTAGCGGCTGGCACGACACAGAGAATAAGCACTATTAGTCACTGGAGACCTCCAGAGGAGCATCTCTTGCCGTAGGTCGGCACAACATGGAGAGGGCCACCACCGCGGGAGGTGACCCCTGACTGGCACAACAGACGCACTGCCAGAAGAGTGGCAACCAGTGGGAGGAACATGGACATCCAATTATACAAAGGACCAAAGGGGAATGAACGAGAAGAGTGTGTCTCCATTTAAAGGACGAAAAACTGCACTGTTAAACTGTATCACAGCTCAGCGTGTCTTCAGGCATCTCTCTTTTTTTTAGACTAAAAAGATGAAGAATAAATGGTTATATTTGATAACATCTGAAGATTACAGCATTCACTCTTCATGATTTACAATCGATGACAGGACTGAGGAAGACGGAGGAAGCTGTGAGAAGTTTGGCAGGTAGAGCAGACAGCCGGCTCAATCTTGAAGTCCCAGCAGGTGTTTGTTGGTCTCACTTGTAACCACCTGACTGCCCAGTTGGCTGGAGTTCAGATTTTCTGAACCTTGCTGTCAGGTACCAGGTAGTACTCTCCACTAAGCATTTTTTGAGTTATTTAATCTTTAAAATGTGTCTGTGAATTACATATACCTTTAGCTTTCTAATTTCTGCAAATAAAATAAATGAACTCCTTTATTGGTGTCCAGACTATTTGCATTTTATCAAACTATTCTTTGCTTCTACTTCAGTTTACACACCAATGAGCTCCCTCGGGCCTTCTTGTTCCCAGCAACACTTGCTCCAAATCTTTGCCCGAAACACTGCTTGCCTGGGGGAGATCTCATTCTTTCCACTGCTTTCCCCCAAAGTACAGCCTGAAGCATGGCATTTTTACAGGCGATAGAGAAAAAATCCACTTTTCTTTTTTTTTTTTAATGGCACAATCTAAATATTCTTTTATTTGACACTTTCAGGTTAGCTGGTTAGCACACAGACCAAATACACGGCACAAAAAACAAAGTGCTGCTGGTCAACACACCGTGGCCATCTGTGGTCAGAATGAGTGGCTCAGGCACGGCACCGAGTGCAGCTCACTGACCTTTATCACGTTAGAGGCTCCAGCAAACCTGGGATAAGTAACCATCACCTCTTTTGCCTGTCCAGGTAGCATGTACCTTTATCACTCTTCATGTTTTGGACTCATAAATCAAATATGAATATTTGAATATCAAATATTTGTGTATTTCCTCTTATTAATCTCAAACATGGACCAAGAAGCCAAATAAAGAATAGAGTGAATAAATTAAATTGATTGGAAACAACAAAAAACCCAGGGTTATTCAGGTGCAACTAAATTACAAAGAGGATTTTTACACCTTATTAGTGCAGTTCAAATAGACTCCGGTCTGTTTGCCTGTTTGGTTTATTTAAGCTGATGTGAACATGTTCATTCAAACTCTAGTGAGCACCAAACAACTGGAGAGAGACCACTTAAAAAGTTATGTCTTGGTCACGGTCCTCTGTTTGTTTGTGGTGTGAAAACAAAGTGGACCAACCACAGAAAGCAGGAAGTGGAGGATTTTTTGCCAAATTTGAAGAACCAAACCCCTGTTCATTTTGTCTGGGGATTGTGAACTGTCATGAAAGGATCTGTATCAGCGGTGTAGCGTCTATATTTATGCGGCATAATTTGGTAACCATGGCAACACACTTGCAAGTCAACACGTGAGGGATCAGAAATTGGAAAGGTGTTAAACAGAGGTGTGTTGTGCCTGATAACCACACTGTCAGTATTCTGGCACTTCCTTATTTTAAAAAATGACAGAAATATAGTATCCTCTCCATTCTATTTCTAAGTACAAAGGGCATCTTTTTCTTTCTGTGGCTGACTGTCATTCCTCGTGACATACGGCTCCTGTTACTGTACTGAATAATAACACTCATAATCAGTGATTCATTTGTGAGCTCTCCATGACATTGGAGAAGTTGAATTACATTTTTTCTCTTTTTTTTGTATTTTCCTATTGAGCTGCATTGGAAGGATAGTAACAGGATGAGGGAATTGTTTGCTAAAAAGGCTGTAAATCCAAAAGATATCCAATTAATTAGTCCATCTCAGGCTGCTGAAGCCTCATATTGGCTTCAGACAAACTTGGAACTGGGATGTAATTTTGCACAAAACAAGCACAGCACCTTACTGTTGTGTGTGATGAAAATTCAAGAACCTATTCTTTTAATAAAACCCAAATATGCAGTTAAGCCTAGGATGACTTGGTGTTGATCAACAGAATTTGACTTTCTGTGTAGCAATGACTTGCTCTCCCAAGAACAACATCAGTCATTTCAGCAAGTGTCCCAAAAGAAGCCTTCTGTCAGCCATAGTGTTAATTATGACAGGAGCAAAGCAGAAAGTCCGCAGCATCCTCAAATTGAGGATATTATCATTACCTGGGAGAGATTTTTGTTGTTTGTTTAAAGCAATACAACAATTCTAACCTAAATCAGGTTGTTTTTGTGCCTAAACTTAAATCTAACCAAGCCTTAACCACAACAGTATATAACACAGTATAAAATAAATTTCTCCAGTTTTGGAAGACACTGACACAAATCATGCTGTCTTGTCGATGCTGTTATCACTCTAGGGGGCATGGACAAATACTGTTTTTTTGTTTTGTATGTTTGTTTTATTTGGAGGACTTACTGAGTTATAAATATGTCTTTGGATATGACTTATTGTTAGTAAGTCCACGTGAACACAAACCGGACCAAAACAAAATGCCATCCGAGTTATGAAAGTGACAACAGTGTGGGATGGCTGTAAAGTCTGACTGTGAATGTGCGGCGGAAGCACAGGTCACCTTAATACAGTGCGACATGGCTAGAGGGTGCCATACACTGTGGTTCCAGTTGATAAAAACAGGATTGCACTGAGATATTTTTCCC
>JBAJHX010000001.1:26619740-26637291 GCA_037176925.1 Amniataba percoides
TTCGACAGACTTTGTGTGTTGTGATGGTTAGATTGGATGTTTCGACTCTCCGGCCCGGTAAGCCAGACCATTTCCCTGTTGTCGTGGAGAGAGCAATGTTGTTGACTTTGGAAATGGCTGGTTTTGGTGTTGCGGATAGAATTACGAGGGCATAGTTGCTGTCTAGTGAAAGCAATTTCACCTTATCAGTGCTGAGGAAAGGTACATGGCTTTTTTTTTTTTTCTTTGGGAGGCATTAATGATGGAAGGCGCTCACAACTTCAATATATAACCTACGATACATCAACACTCACCTTCAGCCCATTTTTGTCTGAAATCTGAGCCAGGTCTCTACGAAGGCACTCAACTTCTACAGAACGAGTTTCATTACAGCCACTGAAACTCGCGAGAGGCGCGGCATGTTTTGAAAAGCAAACCCTTTCAAGATCTGAAAGGGTTCAGGGTGAGATATGCCTTAGCGCTACTGCCAACCTAATGTATTTTTAGAAATCAGTGGGTGTTTCCAGTTCAGGATGGTGTACTGCAACTGTTAACAGTCTTGAAAACTTCACAGACATCAGATGGAGTGCACTGGCTTCATGTTTGCAAATCTAATATCCGTGAAGATGCCTTTTTCATGCCCTCAGTCCACCCATCTTGGCTTTTCTTGCCCACTTTCCTTCTTTCCTTCCAGCCAGCTGGCTTTCTGCACTCCTCTGAGTCATATGTTGCTTTCTTGTTGCCTGAGACATGCCCTCTGAATGTGAGAGCCTTATTGAGTTATTTAATCTTGTCTAATCCCTAAAGAGGCTTGAACAGTTTAAGCAACATAAGAGTGACTTAATGCTGTTCCCTTTTTTTGCTCTAAATAAGGATGAAATTTAGCACATCATGTTTGCTTGATCCTGAGTTGGAGGGTGCCCCAAAGACTGGAGGTGACACTGTATTATGTTTAATCCATCAGTGCTATGTTATGTCGAATGGTCCAGAATTTTAAGTACTGTTGGCCAAAGGCATTTGTACTGAGTGTATATTTTATCAAACACCCACACTATCATATTTGCATCAGTCTCTTCTAACATCTTAAACTATACTTATCCATAAGGATGGGTTTTTTAATCATTAATATTGTTTTTGCTAGACATTAGAGAGCAGCTCTGCTATATTTTGCTGCTTAGCTTACATATTTGTTTATTTTTCCAAACAACATAGGTCATTTTTAACTTAACAAGATAAAGTGCTTTAAGGATGAACACTGACTGATGTGTTTGGCTGATGCTGGTTGTTACCTGGAGTTGGTGGACTGCAAACTTTAACAAATCTAATGGACAAAAGTGCTAAGTTTGTCCTAAACTCTTTCCCAACAAACAAATGTAACCTTGTCAATTACAAATTTTTCTTGACACTCATATAGTAAGCTAGTTAGATGAAAATGCTAACACCTGTTCCTCATGTAAGAGGAGCCCTTTTGTATTTGTTTCTAATAATACTCTTGTGGTAGCAAATGAAAATATTTCTTAAATGTATATGCTGTCTCTCATTTTATAATCTTTCAATTATGAAATTGAGTATTTTTGTTGACAACATTGTAGTGTGTTGTTCAGATATATTTTTAAAAACTTAGATTAATATCAATAGAGTGTGCAATCTGCATTAACCGTTCACTATTTTTTCATACCTGCAATTTATTCTTTAACCTTGTGCACTGAAGCACATATTCGTTTAATCTCCAGATGCTTTAACGTGGACCCAATTAATTGAAAACTGTACTGAAATCGGTCACCAGGGTGGGTACCTCTAATTAATCAGGTCGACAGCATGTAATTTGTCCAACCAACCATCAGTAATATGTCTGCTCCTGGTTTTCCTGTGGAATTAACTGATATTTTTCCAGCCTGCAGCTACCTGTGAATAATTAACTTCCTGTCCTGTTGATAAATATTATTATCTTTGATGAATACACTCGACACTGCACATGCACAAACAGACCTGAGGCATTCCAGCCTTTGCAAGGATAAAGCTCAATGAGATCGTGCACCTGTAATACAGCTGATCAGAAGCTTTTCGACTCAAACAATACAGCGTGGGCATCATTCATTTTTTAAAGTCAGAATTGTGAGCTGAACACCTCAGTAAGTATGAAGGGCTCGGATCCATCCTTTGAAGAGTTTTTCTGTTCCTCTCATGTTTGTGTGTGTTTTTCCTCTGAGTGCTCTGGTGTCCACATGTTAGCTCTGCATCATCCACTTCAGCATGTACTCGCCAATTACGCATCTGCCAACCGCCAAGACCATCTGATTCAATTCAATTTGGAAATCTCACCCACCTGTGCCTGCATAAAAGCGCAGCCTCTTAGTCACACAGCCGCCTCACCTTGCTACCATTATCTTTTATCCGTAAGTGAAGGAACTGCACATTTGGCACAATTATAATAGGTTTTACTGAAGCATAACCGAAGCAAAAGAAAGTGAAACTTCAGCCAGGCGTTATGACCATATTATCTACATTAAAGTAACCAATTTGATTTTACCCACTTTTCTTTGACCTGCCTGCTGACGTGTCACGTGAGGAAATCGGCAATGCCACAAATTGCAAATACAGTGGCTGTGAATGTGAGTGTGAATGTGTCAGAGGGAGCGCTGTGATTACACGAGCAGCTGGTCCAAGGTGTTCAGTGGCTTTTGCCCAATGCATGGTGGGATAGACTCCAACATGGATTCTAATAACCAGATAGTGAAATGGCTGAAAGGGTGGATGGATGGCTTTTTATAGTAACTCCACACTCTGTCTTGTTTGGAGGAAAAGCACTGGACCATCAGTAAATTTGTGACTACACCCAACACCACAGTTAGGCCCTCTGCACATGATCAGCAGAACACTGGGTTTGCACTTGCATGATCCAGTGTGGAAAGAGCGAAGACACACAGCACAACCTTGCATGGAACACCAATTTCACACCTAACTACACAAAATAACCTTCAGCTTAGAACTTGTTTGTTTGTGACTTTTCAGTGCACAGTGACATGATGCGTGTCTGCAACATGAAACATGAGCAATCCTTGATGAATGACACAGGTTTCACACAGGCAGAGCAAGACCGAGTCATCTTTTTCTTCAATGGAGGATAACTGCAAATTGCATTTTCTTTGTGTTAATGTGAAATAACACAATTCACGCGCAGTTTTTGAGTTTTTCAAATTTCCTTGTGACTTGCTATGACCTGGGGCACTTTAGTAATATCAACCTACACTGTTTGTGGCTTTTGCTCTGCAACCCACGTTCAGGTCTGCAAACTCCAGCTTGATGGAAAAGGTGACAGTTCTGACAATGGGGTCAAACTTTGCACTAGAAGATGCTGTCAGTGTGTCGTCACTGCTGCTTGACTAAACACAGCTTGTAGCAAGTAGAGAGTAAATAATAATGAATTAATTAATCAATACATGTGATTTTTCCAGCTATACATATGAGTAAAAAGCTTTTTTGTGCTCAAAATTAGCTTTTATATCTATATCTATCTCTCTCTCTTTCTCTCTCTCTCTACATATATATATATATATATATATATATATATATATACATATATATATATATCTGCTTGGATTTGAAGCTTTGGTTCTGCATTAATGTACTGACACTCCCACACTGTAACACAAAACCAGAGAGCCTCTCGTAGACCCGCTAACTCAGGTACAACACTGATACTCAGACAGTGATTCTGTCAAAAGGCTGTGAATGTGCTTCTAGTGACTGTTGAGGCTTTGCACTTTTATGGATTATGAAGTTCTGTACTGCACAATGTTAAGAGAATATGAAGCCACCATCAATGATTAAAGCAGGCAATATTATTGCTCTTCAAATTGTAGTTAATGTTAGCAACTGAACCAAACATAACCTATTGTGTATAACTTACATATACAATGTATTTGCCCTCATTATGCTCTGTTTCTAGAATAGTGTGTAATTTTAAAATGTCACACTGTGAGCTGCCCTCCAGATAAGCAGAACTTGAAAATCACAATATCTTGACATTAATGCGTTTTCCTGAACCTGTGGTTGGTGGTCTGTGTTTTAGATCTGCTGTTCTCTTTCCCTGAGAATCTCTGTAATCAATCATCACTCAGCTATACATAGAAGTCCTCAAATTTCAGTAAATGGAAGGCGGTGCATAAATATAACAGGAGAAAGTAAAAAATATGGAAGCAAGCATTCTGGACCACAATGAGAATTACTGCTGTGCATCAAGTGTGTGCAGACAATGGTTAGTTGGCTCGATGTCTGGAGGTATGGTGGTGTGGAGCCCAGCCGCACTGACCTCATTTGTTGCAGAAGTGTGATTATAAAATGTTGGATGTGTCATACTGAGGGCAGTGCTTTGTTGAGGAATAGCGGGGGTGGGCTGCCACTTAAATTACCCTTAGTCTGTCCTGTTGCTTTAGTTAGGGAGGTAAGTGATTGTAAATTGTTTTCTTTGATGCTGTTAGGTAATTAATTTGCTGCTTTATATGCCCGTTTTGTATTATGTCACCCACTCGAAAAAGCCTCTTCTGTACCAAGCTGATAGAGAATATACATATATGACACTATGAGACAGTGGGGGAATAAGACCATTTTTCCAGCCTTCAAGTTACTTGTGAGGAAAATAAGGCGGAAACGATATGTTTCGCTTTATGATAAGTCTCTGTATCACATGATGCCTTGTAGAAAAATTCTGTAGTTCTGTAGTCTGATAATGAGAAGGCACGAGGCCGAAAAACAGTTAATCCTGACCGGCTCATCAGAATTTTGTTCTGTATAATCACGGCCCTGTAGCAGCCTGTAAATAATTAGTCATTTACAAAGGTAGACAGTTTTAATATTGGAATCGAGCTGGAATCCCTTGTCATGATTAATTTAATGCATTCTCTAATATGTCATATCTAATTCATAAGAGAAGTCAAGCTCTTCTCACTGAGCTCTACTTTGCAGCACCCGTGGGGCACGACAATAGTAACCTAATGCACCTTGCCATTAAGTGCATGAAGCTGCTGGATATTAGCTATGATTTTCTGCACTCTTTGGAGCCGTGGGTCTGCGAGGACTCAGGTAGAGGATTAGCTGTGGATGGACACACAATGGCACTGACATAGGACATGTGGGAGCGTGAAAGTACATTTATCACTGTTCTGCCGCGACAGTAATGAAACAACAAATCCAGCACATAAAGAAATGAAGACAAAAGAGGAAATTTTACACTAAAAGTGATTAGTGCTGAATGAAAAAGCAGAACTCTCGTAGTAATTTGAGAATACTGCAATGACTTGATGCCAGTACAGTACACGCTGGCAAAGAAGTTGTCTGCCAAAAAAGCTGAAACTGACATAACATTTACCACAGCACAGAAAAATGGCATAGTCAATAAAGCACATGCAAGTATGACTAAAAAGAATTTTTAATACTTCTTATTCATGCTGGTGTTTGTACTGTTTATGCTTGAACAGAGAAAACAATATGACTTCAATCTGCAGAAAATTGTTACCATGAAAATCAATATTTCAATATTGGTGCAAAAATGATCATTTCAGACATTTTCTAAATTTTTTGTAGGTCTGTAGGTTTTATTGTAGGTTTAGCCCTGCAATATGTGCAAACCCATTCCTCATAGATTACTGTGCAAGGTGGCAGGTGTATTTCTGTTGTTTACCTGGGAATCGACACAAAGCCACCATAATAACTTTCCACATTAATAAAATCTTTTCTCACTGGACTACAAAGAGCTTGGCATCTTCAAAGTTGTGCATGTACTATTATTAGTTTTTCATTCCTCTATTTTATTGTCTCACTAGTACCTGAAATAACACACCACCACCAGGGGCAGTTTTTTGTCTGAATGGCTCATAAGTCACACTGCAGCCTAACACTCCAACACTTTTCTACCATGATCTGATCCTTCCTCAGAATAAACACTGTTACATTTGATAAGGTTGACTACTAACATCTACAAACTCCTCATTAAGAGTGTGACCGTAAGCTTCTCCATTACAGTGATGAAACTTTTTCTCTTATTTGAATACTTCTTCCATGCCTCAGAATAAATATATCTTGTATACTAAGTTTGTTTATGTCTGTATTGTTGTGCATGTGTGCGCCTGTGGGTGTGTATAATTACTCAGACATGCAAGGTGACTCACCAAAAGAGCCGGGAGAGATAGTGAGAGATAAAGGGAAAGCGAGTAAAGAGAAGAGACACCGGGTTGGGGAGACAGGCTGGTGAAAGATTTGAGGGACGGGAATATAAATGATGACCTAGAAGTCGTTGTGAATGTGAACGTACAATCTGTCAAAATTTGAAATGTCTCACAAATCTCACTGTTGGCTAAGGAGAGGATTCAGTGAGGCCATGAATAGCAAATTTATAATACTCCCAGTAGCTGATTAAGTTTTATGTAGAAACTGATGTGTAGGTATGCAGCTGCTTTTAAACACTGCAGCTAATTAAGCTAACAACATGGACAGATAAACTGTAAAAACCACTAATACTATAAACAATATAAACAATATACTATAAAATATAGGACTTTTTAAATCAAATCATCAGACTACGGCCACATTTCTAAACATTATGTGTAGCTTTTTCTTAAAACAATGTTGACTGTCTCCCCTCTTTTGTTTATTGCCATACACGTGTATGAGCATACACAAATTTGTGCTGATGGGTATCCAAGGCAAGAAAGAGGAAGTCTATGACTAAACTATGATGCTTTAACTTTATTGGGCCTCACACATTGCACCTACAATTTATAGCACTTTACCATATCAGCCATTTTTTTTCAATCAGCAGTTTTGGTATGCAGATTATCAACCTACAAGAGTAAACAAATACACACATTATGAAAAGAAGAATGTAATTTTGTAACTTCTGGCAGGGAACTATTCCATGTTGGCCAGTAGAGCTTCTTTGGTTGCACCTTCTCACATTTCTCTCAAATCAGTCCACACATTCAACTGCAGCACAAGGTCAAGTTGACATAACTCTGTCAAAAGAATAATGAAGGTAACTCTGAAGGAAATCCAATCGGTACCACCGACACAAAGTGCAGGAATATTTGTTTTATTATTATTATTTTAATTTATAAATATCCAAGATATTTTTGCCAGGGGGCTTGACAAAAAATTTACTTTCTTGCAAATAAGCAAATCATTCTCTTGATGGTGGAATAAAATTCATTCAAACTGCACTTCATAACCTTTTTATCCACAGCAGAGAGGCCAGATGTGACTGAGCCTCTAAAATGTATACTTTTCTCCCTATTAACTAATGTGCAGTGGCTGTGAGCCAACTCAGGCAACGTCTAAAGTGTCCGTGAGTGCTGAAATCAATAACTATATGATAAATGAACGTGAACATTAAACACAAGTGAATCAAAGCTTTTATTAGGCAAATCTGGACGGATGATGTAACACGTTGTAATTTTTTTGTTTTGGGGTTATAGAGGACGAAAAGGAATTACTGATGACTGAAGCCCACAGAAGTTTTATTGAAACCAGCTCTTATACGGAATTGAGTTTTTAAATCCACGTGTATTTACAAATGTAAGGTGGTTTCTTTCAACTCAGTGAAAGCCACGAGCATTGAGCTCCACAGAAGAGACCACATACTGTATTCTACCCATCTGTCAACTGTGGAGGAGTTAAGGAGAACGCAGCTCCCTTTGCCTCTTCACCTTTCCTCTATCTCTCACTTTATCCTCTATAGTGTCTACACCCCTCCGTTGCTCACATGCACATGCCCGTGCACACGCTTCTTGTGTGACTCCTCTGTCACGCAGGCGTTCGCTCGTCCTCTTTTGCTATTTATCTCTGCCTCTGAGTGTCTGATTTGTGCTCCTGTGATCCATGCAGGACGCCATTGTTTTATGATTCTGGGCCCCAGCGGTGCCACAGCAATCTAGGACAACATCACGAGGAGCAGACGCTGGAAATACTGTGGCGTATGTAGATAGAGAGACACAAAGAGACAGACAGAAGGAGAGAAAATTGATGGATAGAGAGATTACAACATGACAGTTTTTTTTTGTTTTTTTTTTTGCTGGCACAGTTTTAAGAAGATATGGGACGAACTGTAGTCTAATGATGTTATCGGAGTTAATTTCCATAATATTTATCTGCTTTCTGTCAGGGAAATTGACTGAGCCTTTTTTTTCCACTGTGACCCAACACAGCTTCTCTTCCTCTCTCTTCACATGATAAACCTTAAAAATCGGGATTCAGCTTTGTATCCCCTGCTTATCCAGCTTGGAAGTAACCCACGTGGTCTCTTGATGGTTCTTCTAAATTATTCAAAGCATTAATTTATAAATAAACACTCACTGGGCCTGTGCCCAGCTGTCTAGTTCTCTCTCCTGTTATTCTGTAACCTCCAGCAACCAATCCATCCAACTAAGTACACAACAAGAAAACCCAACATACAGAACTCACTGTACCTCTCCATAAATCTGACTCCTTCAGCTCCTCTCTTGTACATTTGTTAGGCACGCCTGTGGCTTGGTAATGTCAGTTTTTCAGTGAGTCCAACACTTTGGTCCAGACTGAAATAACAACCAATACTGGATGTGCTGCTTTGTGATTTTGTACAGGCATTCATGGGCCTCACAGCATGAATCCTGATGACTTTACTGATCCTCTGACTTTCCTTCTAGCCATGCTATGAGGATGACTTCTGTGGTTTAGAGTAAAATGTCTCAATAGCTTTTAAATGGGTTGCCACGAAATACTCTCTGCACTCATGTTTTCATACTCAGGAGGACAACCTGAACTTGTGATCTAGCACCATCATCAGGTTAAAATTCAATTTGACCTATATTCAGATGTAGAATTAAATATTTTCCAAACTCCACTGTCATCAGATGTACAATAATAATATACACTAAATGACATAAGACAGTGTTGTGTTGCCATTATGAGTACGTTGTCATGTTGCAGTGTTGTCATTATTATGCCTTCAGCATGACTGGAGACTGTAATTTCACCCACTGCCTGCTGCTACATCGACTATCATATACATTACGTTACATAGCAACCTCACACAAAGATCCCATCTTTCTCATGCTCAGATCAATCACTGGATGTTTACACAAGACTTGAGTCTGCCATTGGAATTTATTACAAATCAATGAATTACATTCTGCATCACATTACATCTGTAATATGAATACTCTGCAAGGTGTCCTGACTGTGAAACTAATGGACAAAGTGGAGGCAAAGAATGCAAAGCAAAGGATACCTCTGAGCATAAAATTTAGTGACCCTATAAATCTTATAGTAATTACTTCTTCACACTGAAGAACAATAAAACCACTAAGCAGTGTCAAACCCCCGTTAGACCCTGGTCAGGAGAATGAGCACAAACGTGTTGATTCACATGTTGCTAACGTGTTGATTCAGGGTGATCTCTAACACTGTTTCAGCCACTCTCACTGTGTCTGTCTGAGAGGGGTGAAAATGTCTGGGCTTAGTAGTGCATGACGGTGGAACTATTGCATATTGAGGGTCTCAGCTGGCCCAGCCTTGGGCTTTATTTTTTTTTTCAATATTTTCATACTCTGGATGAATGCAGATATATTAACTTCAATCCATCTTTCCTTACTCTTCAAATCCCCTCTGCTTTTCTTACTCTCTTCTATCCTCTCTCCAAAAATCCCTCAATGGAGTGCCATTCTTACTCCCTGTCCTTCTTTCCATTCCTATCCATTGCTATAATTTAAGCATTTTGAATGTATGATGGTTTTAGACGCTCAAGGAAAATAAAAACAATCCATTAAGAGCAGAGAAAAAGAAAATTGAAGAAGAAAGGCGCAGAGGCTTGACGTTGATACAAAAATTGATGCGTTGTCACACATAACTGCAAAAACAGACACGCGCATATGCATGAGCAAACACCCCCATTTACAAAGGGATGGGACCCTCCATTATGCTAACCTGTAAACAAACACACTCACTCATATTTCTCCATCTCATTCCCCAGCAGAGGGGACACTGTATAGATAGCTGATAACAAGAATACGGCAATTACATTCATCACTGGCAGTGTGCAGGTGGTGGGCGTTTAGTTGTAATGGAAAATATGAGTGGCTTGTACTGGGAGGTTGTGCGGGTCCTATCAGGCTTTTCAAAGCACTTTATATTCTATATGTGCATTTATACTTAAAATTTTATATAAAACCCCTTTGCCTTTTCTGTGTGTCTGCAAACAAAAATCCACTGAATCCACAGTATGGCCGACAACATAATCTTACAGTGTTGGCCATACAATCAACAGACACAAAGACTTATCCACCAGCAGTGAGCAGACTACTGATGAGTGAAAGGTGGGGAGAATTTGCAGTCGGTACTTACCCAGAGAATAGAGTTACTGGACAAATAAAACATGTATTATATCAAGCAAAAGAATGATGTGCTTTACGAGCAGGAAGGAGGTGTACAAGAAAAATTAAGAGACTGATGGAAAAATGGCTCGAGAAGAACATTTCAATCAGCTCAGAATTGTCTTCTAATTCACTGCATCCACCACGGCCTGTCCAGTCTGTTCTTCACGAGCGGGGCTGAGTCACCTCCATGCCCCTGACGCCTCGGGAGAGGAGCGCCACTGCAAATCTTCAGCTGCTGCTCAGCGGCCCTGAGACGGACACAGCGGCCGCACAGTGACCAGGTGCTGAAGGCTGCAGCAGACATCTTCCTTGGGGGCTCCGTCCAAGGCGAGCCGCCTCATCCAGAAATGCAGACCGCTGCTTTCATCAGCGGGGGAGAGACAAAAGTCGGGATGGGCCGAGCCTCAGAGCAGAGCGAAACTGGCAGCTGAAGGTTGGCAGGGGGGAAGTAGCTCAAATTCTCAGGCACTGTGGAGTGTAGATTGGCACGTCAGACATTGTGCTGTCTATCTGTGTATCTGTCCGTCTGAAACAGCAGAGAAGGGGTATTTTTGCTTTTAGCCACCTCAGCTGATTTGATGACAGCAACCCACCACATCCAATGCAATGTTTCAAATGTATTATTATTCATGTATGTCTGTAAACTTATTATATTTCACCTTGAAATATGAGGGTCAGGAAACTGGTGAGGGGACATTTGTCACTATTTTTAAACAAAACAATGCGCATTAATAAAAAAAAAAGCAATAAAATTAACTGATAAAAACAATCAATATTTATAGGCCTAAGCCTCAAAAAATATAATTTGCTTCATTATTCTGAAAACCCTGGATGCCAGACCAAACGGCACATTTTTTGGGAGTGAATTAGGTGATGACGTGACTCAGTGTGACCCTCAAGAACCTCATACTGCTGCTGATGAAGGATGTTCCTGCAACTGCATGACCTGTATCTCACCTCAAAGTTAGCAGACACCAATTCTGGTGAATAATGTGAGACAAAAGTCGACATTTTATACCCAGAACAGCTGCCCTGAAGAAGCAAAGACCTTCGACAGCCCACGAGCGGTACATTTATCCAGTCGGGTGCAAAAAAGGTTAACATTGACGTTTCATGCGAGGAGAATACTTGTCAATCATTTATTGTACACTTCTTTTAAAATCAAATACCTACTGAAAACACTGACCCCGCAGGGCTCCGTATGCATCACCTGGACACAACCTGACTCCCGCACTACCTCTGGGCGATTCTTAGGTTAGGATGTCTGATGTGCATCAGATAAAGTATAAACTTAATTAACTGTGAACTAAACATTTGTGCTGCATTTAATAGTCCCTGAGAGCTTCTTTGCATTAGCTTATTTAATTATATTGCCTCTCCGCTACCTGTAATGAATAATTTACCAGTTGAACATAAATGTTTTTGCCGGGAACAGGAATCCAAAAGTGGATCAAATGAAAGTGCAGCATATCAGTCAGGCATCAGTGTTCGCCCATATTCAGATGCATTATCATAACATTTAAAACGGATACAATAAAGAAAAACTAAAGGCTGGAAAGAGAGAGTTAGCACAGGAAGATGACGGCTGGTACAGCAACAGCGAAATGAAAAGGGAAAGAAAGTGAACAAAGGAGGAGAGAGGAAATGAAGGGTTGGGCGTGTGACAGTGACAGCAATGCAGCCTTTTGAGATCATTGACGCTCCCTCATCAAGACTTTTACAAGTCCAAGACTGTGTTTGCATGTGTCTGAGCATGTACACGCTGTCAGTCCTGTATTGGCAGGAAGATCCTGTCTGTGCCTGGCTCTGTCTCACCATCTGTTCCCGGCTAGACTGCTGATATCTGTTCTTATAATATCCTGTTCGCCTTTCTCAGTCTAGGTGGGGTGCACATGCCTTGTATCTAGATTTTTTCCTATCCTTATTTCCTCTTCTTTGTCATCCATCCATCCATCCGTCCATCCATCTGTCCAGCGTTACAGCCAGCCATCCAGCCGGCCATCAATCCTCCACTTAAACAATTAATTTTTGTGTCCTGTTCAAATACATGGGGAGAGCCAAGTTGTACTCTCGATGCGACAGTGCTCCCTCTCTCAGGCCTCCGTTCTGGGCAGGAGTACAAACCACAAATAGCCCTCTGCCTTACTCATCCTGAGAGCCTTTCAGAGTCACAAGGCCACTGTGGGTTGAGAAAGGAGTCCCGAAAAATATCTGCCCAATCCTACATGTCTGCCGAAATAAAGTAATCAGCACGTTGAGTTTGTTGCTGCAGGTGGCAGGTTTCCAGGCAGGTTTTCTTCCAGCAGCAGAAGCTTACAGATCAACGGTAAGCCCAAGAGGCCTGTTGAAGCTGTTGAAGAGGCCAAAAAAATCATGTCCGATGCTACTCAAAGCAATGATGCATGTAGAACGATCCGCTGCCGGTGGTCATGTTTAAGCAGCTCCATCAAAGAGAATGTTGATGTCGGACAGTTTTGTCAGAAACTCTGGATTACATTACACTGACTTTTTTTTTACATCCATAACCACATTTTCTATTTTTTCTCACACTTTCCACGATGTCTGCATGGAAAAGAAACTACTATTTTGGTAAGAATTGAACCTCCACACATATAGAGCACACTACTTCCTGTATAGTCACTGAATGGAGGCTTTGAACAAACTCCTTCGAAGATGCTTAGATGATCTGTCATTGTGTCAACATTTTACCAAACACTCATTTCTCTTTTTTTTTTCAAAATGGCAGATCCAGCTTCTTCTCTTTCTTTCTCCTGTCCCTCTCCTCTTTACTGTTTCTATGTGCAGTGTCTGGAGACCAGCGTTGCTTCAATGAGTTCACTGATTAAAAGGCATGGTGTACGTCTCTTTCCCTCTTTTTCTCCCCCTTCAAACACACTCACTTCTGGGAGGCATAACATAGATATTCTCTCAAAATCTAGACTGCCTTCCTCTCTTCCTCTCTGCCTCTGTCTCCAATTATCTATTTCTGTCTTTCTCCACCAGCCCCCTATATCTGCCAGTAACGTTTTCAACCCACACTGCCGGTACAGTGGTAGGCTACTTTCTTGATGCAACCTCATCCAGATCCCAAATTCTTTTTCCACTATCTCTGGCCGTCTCTGTTTTTGCTTATGCTCGGCTACTTATCAATAATTGCGAGGCACAAAGTAAAATCCAGACGAGATGGCAAGTAGGGTCAAGTGAGAGGAGCGGCAGCAGCAGGGCGAAGGTGGAGAACAATTAGAGTGCTGTCTTTAGCATAGACAGTGCTGCAAGTTATGTAAGAACACAGGCGCGCCTAACCACACAGCAAATCTAATATACACACAAACACAATACACAAATATACACTCACTGTTGCAGGGTTCTTCTAAACCGGTTAAGGCTACAGACACCTGATTCGGATATGAACAGATGTGAACAGCATCCAAACGTTTCTCCCCTCCGCAGAATTGGAAAAGCTGAAGTTATGGACTAACTAAAAAGTGCTTACAAAACCAGTGAGAGATTTTCAGATTGCTGTCAAAAGCTTTTATTTTCATTCATCAACACTTTAACTTGACTTCAGTTACTTGTTGCACGCGCGCCCTCCCTCTTCCATTTGTGGAATATGACCAACAAGTCTTCTAAACTAAACGACAAAATATGGAGCCAGTTCTCAGAGAGGACAGGGAAGAATTGGGTACCAATTTTTAGGCGCCTTGGACTGCAGCTTTATTTCAGGCTGTGCTCCAGACGGAGAGTGGCTATGACTTCTTGGGGTTTCCCATTTTTTCCCATGAATTTTTCACAGGGGTAAGAGAGACCAGATTCAGGTGGGCGCTGCGGAGCTCAGGCAATGTGCTCAAATGCGCTAAAACAGGAATCTACTTGACTTTCACAGAGAGTGGGTTCAGAAGCAGGGCGCTGACTTATGTCAAATGAGCTACGGGGTGGGACAGCGAAGGAGTACGACATACCTGTAGCATCAGCTGACGTGGTTGGAACATTAGTCTCCTTCCTTGAGTCGAGCCTGCTGAAAGTCTGATGGCCTTGTCAACTTCAATTTCCAGGAGTTTTTTTTTCCCAACTTGAACTTGGATCTGTTCTTGTCTGTGTTGTGCTGGCAGAAGAGAGGGGGTCACTTCAAGGGAATGGCTTTCCTCCTGCCCACCTACTTCAGCATCCACTCCTGGGACGGCTTAGACGGTGTGAGGCTCAGCATCAAGCTTAACCACATCAGCTTCACCGAGCCGTCCTCTAGCACAGCAAGCCTGAAACAGTAAAATGCTGCAACGCCATGCCCTCCAGAGTGGTGCATAAAAGTTTTTATGATCAACAAATTACAAATCATTACAGAAAAAGAAATCAGTTTCATGATGTGAGGAAGTGATGCTTAAGGTTCAGTTGGGCACAACAATGACTTGATTAGGTTTAGAAAAAATGAAGAAATCCAGACAATATTTTACGATTTCCAGTACAGACTAGTCACCTTCCAGTAAATATATGAAGACAGATATTTTAGTGACATAAACAGGAACAGATAGTAGACATAGTAGCTTCGTGTTGCAGAATTGGTTTAGGAAAAAAGAGGGCACTCCAGTAGCGATAAAAAGCACGTCACCAAGGATCTTGATCATTTTGATGATTTTATGTACAAATAACGGACCAAATCTGCTGATGTGTTTCAGCCTGGAGTATTCATCAGAGGAAAGGTCTTGTTTTTTATGATTCTTTCTATTTCAAATAGTACACCATGAGGGAAATCGATGTGACAGTTTTGTAAAACACTGAAGAATTTATTTGTCCATCCCTGCTCACCACACGCAAACCTGTCTCTGTCCCCCTCTGTGACACATTGTGTCTTTTTACTGCCCCCCACCCCGTCTGACTTTTCTATTCAGCCATCATTTTGATGTGGTGTTCTATCATACTCATCCTTGGTTGTAAATATGTGCGCAGCTAAGTAGAACAGAGCAATATTTCCCCTGTCATGGCCTCAGCGTCTCGTCCTTTCGGTCTGTAAATCTAAGTGGCTTGCCTCCCAACAGCATGGCTCAGAGTGAAACTGGGAATGTAAATACTTTTATTTCAGATTCTATTAATTACTGCTCTGTTTCCCTCTCCTCTCTCACGGCTTGTCTCAAACCGCTAATAAGATTCCAGCCCATTAGTTTTGAACCGTAACATTAATTGAACGTTTCCCTCTGAATCCAAACGCTGCTAATATTAAGCAATTATCTCCAACTGTTCACGTGCCGGATTAATAATGATTCTCTTTTGCACCTTGCGTTGAGGCCTACTTGACACCTGACATTTACACCTGGCCTGCTCTGGGGGAGATTACAACAACCGTGCAGGAAGACTTTGACAAAGCAGCTACAGAATACTACAGCGCTGTGAAAGGTGCCTCTGCTCATGCTCCATCACACATTTTCCTTGAGATCCAACTGATTGCTTTTCTAAAGATACATAATAACATTGTCAGATTTTTTCACTCTGCACGGACGCGGGCAGCCTGATCAATATTTGTGAAAATGAGCTCAAACTTACATTGCATTTCAGCATAAAAATCTTCATTGGGCCCAGAATACTTTGAACACTGAAAGTAAATCTGTAGAAGCACTGAAACTTCTAAAATAAATAAATACACCACGAAAAGCCGCCAGAGCTCCAGACATGGTGTAAGAACTGCAGAAGCGATGAAATAACTGAAAATACTGCAAGAGCCCAAATCTAAGGTGTATATACAGGAAAGACTTGAAACTTACTACAGAGGTAAAACAAACAAACTACAGACTCCTTTTAACCTGCTCATGCTGTGCAGCGTAGCGAGAGGACCGGAGCCTCTCCCAGCTCACAACGGGAAACAAGCAGGATCAAATCTCACACGTATAGAAGGAAAACCATTTACTCACATTCACACCTGCACCTCATGCAGCTCCACATAAAAAAACTGTCCTCAGTTTTTATTGATACAGCAATATCTGGTATGTTTTCGTCATATCACATTCAGATTTTATATCTATAAAATAATAAAGCATGTGCGTCAAATTCACTATCAAGAAAGAGAAAGTTGGGTTGGTGTATCTTTGTTCCAGCTGTGAGGCAGTAATGTTTGTCCAGTGTACAGCACACAGAAATGAACCTTGTGGCTTAAAATCTCATGATAACTAATAACATCCCACTACGTGTCGCTCAGGCACGCTGACTACTTTTAATTCTCAATTCATCACTTCACGGGTAACTAATATTTGTGAGAGTTGGAACCACAGCTCATTTGTACGTTTTGAGCCAACAGGTGCTAAAATAGGATGATTTCACACACCAGCTAAAATGCACCCAAACACACCAATCCGACTGTTTTCAAGAATTGTGAGACATCAAGTTTGACTGGCATTTTCCTCTTTAGCTCACGTCACAGCTCAGTGTCAGTCTCTGATCAGTGTGATGGATTTATGCTTGTGTCTTTATGCAAAATAAAGATGAATATTTTTCATTCTCTTTTCATTCTCAGTCACTTTTATTTTAAACATAAATTACAAATATGCTTTGGAAAAGGCTTTGTGCTTTCCTAAAATGAAACTTGAAATAGAATGTCTCTGCAGGAAAATGTGTTTCTGGGTTGTCTAGACTATCCAGGCTAATGCAACATGACAATTAAAGCTGGAGGCTGGGCTATAAATTTTTTGGTAATGAATCTGAGCTATTGCTCTGATTCATTTTGACACAGCAGACAGCCTATAAGCTGAAAACGCCATCTGTTTCAGTTGAGGCTTTAAGTGGTAAAACAGGCTGGAGTCTCACAGAACATTAAAAAAACTTCAATATGGCACTTGAGGGAAGTTACACTGCTGGAGCCGCTGATTATCAGAGTTACAGATTAACAGTTTAAATAGAGATGGAAACAGTGAGTCACACTTTTACTTAATGAAAGTTATGCTAATGTACTCTGAACTATTTGTTTCACTGGGAACTATTTAGAAATCATAAAAACATCAATATCAGCACTTTTTTAATATTATGCACTTTAATGATTTACTGTGGTAGCTCCTACATATCTTATTGAGATGTACTGTAAGGTTTCGCTCCAATTTTCAACCTGCTGAGGATGAATACAGTTATTTATGTAACTGCACTGAGCTGAATCAACTTGATGAGGGGTTGTTTCCGGTAATTTCTATAACCAT
>JBAJHX010000001.1:26645998-26659458 GCA_037176925.1 Amniataba percoides
TATATATAATCGATACTTCATACTACCCACTCTTTAACTAACGGCTTTAACTAAGCAGAAGATGTTGTAAAATAACTTCCTTTAAATTATTACAACGACTGAAATAAAGTAATTGTAACTACTGGTAGTTGAGCTTAAATATATGTAACAAATAACACTAGGCTCAAGTTCAAATAATTGCCATGGATGAGTATTTGCGACTATTAGTCAAGCTTAAATAAATGCAAAGTCTGAGTAACGGTCGAGCTAGAATGTAACGTCTGAGTAACGGTTGAGCCAAAGTAAATGTGACGTCAGAGTAACGCGTCGCTCCTCGCCTCGGTAGCGGCCGGGCTCGCGCTGCTCGGGCGGGGTGGCTCGCGCACGCTGCGTTCACGGACTGCAGTGGGCTCGTTCTCCCGTTATGCTCGTTCCGGGGCGCCGCGGACAGGCACCGTGCTCCGTGCGGCTCTCACACACCGAGTGATGCGCGACCAGCCCGCGCCATCGCTCGCCAGTCTCGACGGGAGGTGACTCGCCCGGCGCGTGATTACCTGCAGGTAAGACTTGTGCTGAAAACGTCACGGGGACGACGGACAGCCGGCGGCGGGCCGCGCGGTGTCTGCTGAGGAGGAGGACGGATGCTGATCTGCTCCGCCTGTGGATTTGTTCTCAGCATCACAACAGGGCGGCGAGCTTTGACCGAAAACGTCCCCGTTTCTTTTTGTAAAAGTCGCCCGGGCTCGTTCGTGAAGTCGCTTCAACCAGAACGCTTTGATTAATGATTGATTAGTGATTGATCCGCTGCGCAGCCCCGTCTGCGCCCAGCATGATCGATTGGAGTAATATTGCCACAGGCCTGTAGTGTCTCACGAGAGGCTGGAAGGTCATTAATTTTTACACGTCCTGAACAGTCCAGTTGCCTTCCCGCATCCTTTGAGTAAACGACACCTCGGGCATGCTGAGGGAGTCTGGAGTCCTCTTTATGGGAGGGGGGTTGTTCAGACCTGTGATCCGCTCATCTGCATCCACATACGTCTCATCATCCCCCACTTGTTTAATGCCACTTGAATGGCAGTCAGCTGAATCCTCCCATCCGCGGTGGCAGTCACAGGACTGAAGTTGAAAAGTGTGTTTGGGGTTTCAGGTTGTCAGTGTGGTATGAAGCTTGCAGGTATAAGCCTGTGTTTGGTGGAGGATGCAGTCCGTCCCTCAGTGTGCCACCCTGTGCCAGCCGGGGCCACAGGGGAGGGCAGCTGCTGGGCTGTGTCTGCATGCTGCTCATTGTTCAGAGGGAGCAGGAGGACGAGCTGCTCTGCATCGCCCAGCCGCGCGTCCTCAACCTTTGTCCTCATCCAGTCATGCTGAATGCACTTCATCAGCCGTCGTCCACTTGCGCGATGTCTTTGGGCTGTCTGATGTTGATGCAAGCACAAGTCTCGTTTTGTTTGTTTCTCTGGCAAAGGAGATGGTGTTGTCCCTGGAGTCAATGCCATGTTGAGTTGCAGGTTAATGGTGGTGGTACATGCAAACCTTATTCACCTTAAAAGGTTTTGTTATGATGCAGTAAGGCTGGATTTCAAATTAACATGGCAACGTTTTGGTCCAGTAAAGTGAAAGCAAAAGTCGAAATCCATGTAGCGGGTTAGTGAGATTTAAAAGACACTGCATCTTTAACGAACTTCTGCAAAAACGTTAGAAATCGCAAACCGTGTGGAAAAAGGATTCAGTCGCTCATGTCTGTTTAAGTGATCTGCTGATGTGATTTTGCTGATTGTCACTAATGAGTTAACAGAGACATTTAGCGTAGTGTAACAGCGGCAGGACAGCTGATAAAAAAATGTGGTGATGTTTCTGTAACACAAACAGAGATGTTCACAGTGGGGGCAAAAATAAAGGTGGCTGACGGGGGCTTCAGTACAGAGGGGAGGACAGACAGAGGGAGAACAATGGCCGTGTCGCAGCCGAGGATGACCGGAGCTACAGAAGGATGAGGGCAGATAGGGGGGAGTAACGCATGGCTATTACAGGAATGAAGGGCCTCTCGAGAGCCACGATAGATACCCATGATTCCTCGGAGGATGCACCCCGCATATCGACTTGCTGCTCGCCTGAAAGTGGGGCAAGTTTTCATTTCCTCCCTCTCGTCCCACCCTCTCCTGTAGGTCCATCGTCACCGTCCTCCTGTGCGTGGCTCTTTGCCTCTTTCACCCCCCCTCCTCTTTGTCTCACCATCTCTGTAGCCTGGGATAGTTTTCTGTTTAGCACCTGCACTGAAGGACAAACACGCTCCCTGCAGCCTGCTGGGATCTTACTCATGCTGCAGCAGGAGGATGGTAAATTGGACGCCGAGGGGGTGGGAAGGAAACAGAACAGGGCGACAGCCTGCTGCCCTGCTGCACTGATGATGAAAGATAATGATAACTGTATGTACATCTGTGATTAAGTCCTGTCAAGACAATTTGTCTAAATACACTTGTTACTATCTGCGGCTATGCAAAAATATGTTTTTTTAATCAGAAATGAATCTGCCTTAGCATTGTGGATGGCAGGGGAATCAGTTATATAATACCATGTGTAATATCTTCTTAAAAGCTTTGCCCTGTGCACTATGGATTTAGCAGTACAAAATGTTTACGTTCTGTACTACTTTCACAGAATCCATGTGGGCGGAGGTATAACAACATAATGTTATGCCCTTTGGCAAAAACAAGATTCCAAGACAATCAAAACCCACAGGGCGATGGGGTGGGTGTCGATTTTCATGTTGCATAAAACTGTTAGAAAAGGCAAAAAGGCAATTGAAACGATGATGTATAATGAGGCTGTTCTAAACACAAGTGGTGCTGCAGTGTTATTACAGACAGCTACATCTTCGCAGGAAAGCTTTGTGTGAGCAATTAGAGCGAGTACATTTCCGTTCAAAACAGGATTTAACATGACGAGGACGAGCCGTGAGCCGCAGCGCTGATGTGTTTTAACTGGTTAACAGAGACATGCTGAGGAATCACAGATGAGTGGCGCTAAGTGTAAGCCACACCTAAGAGCTTGTTTTGGGTTAATCTGCTGGAAATTAATTTAGGTGAGCATCATTTTCATCATGTTTAGTTCGTTTACACTGTAAACAAAGGGAGATTGGATGCCCTGAATGTCCACCTTAAAGCAGTTTACGTAATGATGTTTGGATTTTGGACTATTGTAACAGATTAATATTTGTCTCATTGATTGCAATTGATTGCAATGTTGAGTGTTTTTTTGATTATTCATTGTACTTTTACCTTATCAAATATCATTATTTCATCATTATTATTTTCCAGAGCCCAGGGAGCTCTAATTAGATAGCCTGTTTAATTTGATGAAAACTCACAAAAATCAAATAAGAGAGGAAGAACCAGCAAACCTTGATGTCAAAACCAGTAAATATTTGGACGTTTTCCTTGATACATGGCTAAAACGCATCACTGCAATGATCATTAAATTACCAAAATTGTTGGCCATTCATTGGTTTAACATGCAACAAATCAATTGAATGTTTTAGTTACTTTAGAGTCAGTGTAAATGCAACTCATCATGTATCTGTAAGGTGGAAATCAGAGCATTGAGATTTTCATTAGGCAACATTTTTTGTATTTGGTCTGACATACTCAGCCATTACCTTACTCGAGATACTGAGCTTTTTACTGTTTTAATGTGAGTGCACGGTGCATTGCAGATCTGCATGGCCGCTGTCATGTTGTCTTATGAGCTCTTCCATTATTCATCATCTGTGGAGGATTTATCTCCAGATGACATCATCACTACCGTCAGTCTCCCTGCTGCTCTGCCTCACAAACACTGAGCTGTGTAATATTATAGAATTCAGAAACATATGAATCACATGCATGAATTTTGTAGTCTTAGTGTTCATGTGTCTGAGTCGTTTCCATTTTTGTGTAATTAGCCCACACGTTGTTTCCAGAAACCAGCCTCACTGTTGGTCATTCTGTCTTTGTTGACTGAGGATCCAGGCATGGAAAGAAATCTAATTTTCTACCATTAAATGATGAAATGTAAAAAAATGTGTGGCCTTGGCAGAGGTGTTAGTGTTTCAGTGCCGTGTAGTTTTATTTTGCAGTCACCCATATTAAGCTTAATTTAAAATAAAACCGAGGCAAAAACTTATGTTACGGCCAGCTAGAGTGGTCAATAGTGAGAACAATTTTACAGCTGACAGAGGCAATTCACTTCTTCATGTGCTGATTGAAAATATGCTGAACCTTTCTATTCCTGCTGGTTGTGTTTCATAAGGTAATTTGAAATAGCACTGTAACCTAATATATCGACAGAGCCCATGTACTCCGGTTCATCGTCCTCCACTGCGCAGCTTTGTTGGCTGTTCTGTTTGTGGAGTAAGAACTTTAATCTTCTGGTTTTCAGCCTTGCCAGCAGCTGTTTTTTTTTCTGTCAGAGTTTTATAGACTAATCACAAGTCACTGTTCATCACAAGAGAAAATGGTTTTCTGGTTCACTTGTGGGCTTGATTACCGCATCAGAAGTTAGTCAGAGTTGCAAGGATAAATGACTCACCAGCATGTAAGAAACGGTGACGCTGCTCCTTTGAGATATCCACGTTACATATTCAATTTGACATTCATCTACAAGGCCGACCTTTTTTATTTAAATTCATATTCAGCGATTGCAGCACAACATATGAATACAGGATGGATTTTTTCAGACTCGAGCAATCTGACATGTATATGCTTTTTAAAGTGGCGTCTCTAAGAATCAAGGATGTAATTTGCCACACAGCAACCTCTACAAAATGCCAGGCTGTATAACATTTCCAGTCAGTTGTCTCTAAATGCAGCGTGGATATCCTGAAGGAGCTGGGTCAGCCCTTGTTGTCCGGCTCTTGACTTTGTTCTGGTATCGCACACATGAATATGACAGGCGTATCAGTGTTACTGAAGTTGTTTTGACAGCGCTGTCTCATCCCATTTCTGCTTTTCCTTGAAAGTGTGATCTGTGTTTCTGCCTCTGTCGTGCTTGTTTTTGAAACTCTCACTCCTTTGACTCCTTTGATTTGGAGACAAAGATATCGCCTATGGCTTTCATCGGCTGGACACTATCGATCTGACGTGGCTCCATCAGCCTCCGAGGGGCCGAGCGTTATTCTTGGTGGAGTGTCGGCCTTTGGCTCAGGGCCTTTGTAGCGTGTTACTCCTGCTTTCTTTTTAGAACAGGTAAAGAAAACATGCAGAAATCCAGGTCACATTCTGTGCCAGGCACGATTAAGGGGCTCTGTTTCGACATTTCTTGTTGCATTGTTCGTGACAGTTCTTAAAATGTGAGCTCGTCTTTGAACTTTTGTTTAAGTTGTTTTTTGCTCTGAGGGGACAAGAACCTAGGGAGCTCTGATGCTTCAGCCGGTGTAAAGATAGCACGCAAAGTCACTTTTTATGTCGTTTCTATTCAAAGCAAAGCAAAGGAGGAAGCAAGTCACAAAGCAGCGAGGTAACTCCTATAACGTGCATCAACTGCCTGCAATATGACATGTTTTTCTCTCAATATTCCCCTCTCAACAGCTCTCTGGTCCTGGTGTATAAATCCATTATGATTTGTGAAGTCAGTCTCCAGAAGGCGTCCAACACGTGTCTTTACTCCCTTGACATTCTTCAGCACATCAGTGACCTGCACTTTTAAGCAATCAATATGGAAGCTGTGGCTAGCTGAGGCATGAAGAGGTTTGTGAGAGATGTTGCCGGCCAGCAGGACGTGTCGTTTACACTTTGTTCAAAATGACACTGCAGTGGGTGAAGTGTGAAGGCCAAAGACACATTGTCCCTAGCCTGAGGACTTCAAGACACACAGGTGATGTGCTAAATCTCTTTTGATTGTCCACCTACTTGACAAACATATTATCTTCACTGCTGCTTTGAATAACTCATTGCTTCCACACACACAGTTACATAATCAAAACGCCAATGCTTTTTAAAGATGAATGTCTCAAATTTGACACATTTGTCCTCACAGAAGATGCCTGCTGTCTTTTTTAAAGAATATTTTCTATTTTACCCTGCAATTTAAAGTCATCCTTTTAAAACCTGTCGCTCTGAAATATGTGGCAGTTAAACATGCTGGATCTACTAAAGTAACAAAAATGAGGCATCTTCATTCCCAACTGTTGCATTCTTAAACTATTTCTCTGTGAGCTCCTAGCTAATAAAACCCAGTCAGACATCTAAAGCAGCTCTTTGCTTCAGGCCAGCAACACAGTTGAAGTGTAATCTGTGTTCTTCCTTTACGTGTGGCTCGTCCTGATCAGTACATTTCTAACACTCAGATTTGTGGTTCTTTGAAAAGCATAACATGATTTTTTAGAAATGCAACTGACCTGAAAACATGGTTCCATTTACTACATGTCTCGGCATGAGGCTTGGGCTGGAGAAAGCAGCATCGTATCCTGTTTGAGAAGCAGAAAACATATTAAAGTGATAGCTCTGGATTGGAGATAAATGTTGAGCCTTATGTTGCTCTCCATCTGGAGCTGTTATCGGGTATTCATTTCAAACAAAATATCTATATTGCTGATTCTGTATCACGCTCCAGCTCTCCAGTCTGCTTCAGCATAATGATGAAATACATCTTGATCATGGTCTTTATTTGTGCATCAGCATGTTGTGCTGCACTGTAACTAGCTGTGCTGAGAAGTGGCTCTGTCCAGTAGCATAAGTGTTTATCATTTTTGTTGCGCTTGTATGTTAATAGATTATGATTCAAGCGCGACCCCCTCTGTTATACTTTAACATACATACAAAGGGACTTGAGACAAATAACAAATGTAAATTAAGATAAATCAAACCACATCTTGAAGCATTTACCCTCCACTTTACAACCTCTATTATACCTTTACCAAAAATCAGCAACAACATATTTCTCTTTTTTAAATGTCCATGTGGAAATATACTTCACAGTATTATGTGAAGAGCATGTTGAGTCATGCTATCCCCTACTTAGATTCATGAATACTGTAGTTTGGACTGCAGGTAATTTTTTTTTTAAGTGCAGTGGTGTCCCCTAGAATCAATGAGGTGATGCGTACACATCATTTCACCTCTCTTTATGGCATTAGCATGTAAATGAGTCCAAATCAGTTTCGCACTCTGTGACTAAATCAGGTCACATTGGGAGAATAGCAAAATGGCTAAGAAAGAGAGAAAGAACGCAAGAAGCCCTTCTCCCACAGTGCTTGGTGAAAGAGAAACCCATTCATAGCTGCATTAATCATGGGTGGCACTAAAGAATCGCTCCGAGGCAACACCCAGAGAGAGGGAGAGAGAAGCATTGAAACAGCTTTTTTCGTTAACTGGATCTGTCTGAAAGACATCAGTCTACTTTCCTTTCACAGTTGTGTCCTCTGTGATCTAACTCAGTACAATTGAAACATCTGATGAATGTCCCCATGATGCAATTTTCATCGCTTTGTGTTAGCTCTACTCTTCAGTGTCTTTTAATTTCCTTGAATGTTTGAAGGCCCCCCTGCTTTATTCTTCTTTAAAGTAGGGCTAAAATGAGAAGCCGCACGACCAAGTAAAATTTGAATGACTGGATTTGTGGTTTGACAAAACAGAATCCAATATCAAGTTCACTTATTGAATCCAAATCCTTCCACAGCCCTCACTGACTCGGTTTAGGTTTAGCTGATTGACATTTGTTGGTAGGTATAAATAACTGAAGTTCAAAGATTGAAGATTCACACCTATTTGTCTGCTGAGAAAAAAGATGGATGCATTTTGACTGACAGGCTTGTAAAGTCGGTGTTCAGACCCTGTAGCTACAGTTCCATTATGGGATGAAGAGCATCGGATATGAAATATGACCCTTGTTCTGTCATGCAGAGACCAGCAGAAGACATAACACTGTTTTCAATGCTCAGTCATTCTCAAAACAAGCAAACTAATCACAGAGTGGAAACTCTGTGGCTTGCGCCTTTAGAAATAAAAAGAAAGAGATTATTTGTGTATCTCGATTATTTTTTCAGTATGGGACTGGGTCCAAAATGGAGCCAACCCCTAATATTGATCTATGACTTTTATGTTCCAGGAGTGCTAGAACATGAAAAATATAAAGCATAAATATAGATGGTAGCAGCAGGCCCAGGCACCGAGCCAGAGCGTATCAACCAAAATAGATATCTGCTCATAGATACAGCGAGGACACGGCAGTGCTGGAGGAACAAGCTGCAGGAGGTGTGCCAGGTGTTGGTGATGATGTCGGAAAGCCATCTCTGCTCTCACCTACTTCCTTAAAATTATCATTATTAAATATGATATTATTATTCTACATGTAAATGATCTGCTAGGACAGACTGAGCAGGCTTTAGGCCTTTTTTAATGACGTTTGATGTTGACCATTTAAGTTGCAGTTATCACATGTAGCCATTGTGTCCACATTTGGTTTATATGAGCTGAAAGATGTAGCACTGTATTTATCATTAGTTTAGTTTTACAGCTCTCAGTATGTCTTTTCCAAACATGTAGTATGAGTGTGAGTTTGTGCGCTACTTGCTGGGGAACATATGGTAGATATCGTAACTTTGGACCATCATCAGTATCAATTTGCCTGTTTTGAAGCTTCATGTAAAAAGACAGATAGATGATGACAAAAGGGGAAGATGCAGGTATTCGGTATGCACAGGACATAATTGGAGAGTTTCAGAGGAACTAACTTCGGCAAACAGTGGGCATTGTGAGTTTTTTGTTGTGTGTGTGTTAGTGCCAGTGTGTGTATGTGCGGCCTTGGTACATCCATTTCACCAACCCTCCTGCTGCGTAACGAGTCATAAGAGGGCTCCTCTCGCCGGTATGCTGTCACTTATGTCATTACTTAAGCTTAAGATGCATTCACCAAGCCAGCTCATTAGCTGCTGCTTTTGTTTGAGCGGCAGCATGATATTAGCATTTAGACGCACGGAGAGCCTCACCTGCTGCTGTCACTGTCAGACTGCGCAGACAAACTCACATCTGGTAAATTTCTTTCCTCAACAGCGAGAGGTTGCCGCCGTTCGAAGAAACAATGTCGTCTATAGAAGCGGAGGTAAATGTATTTCCATATAAAGTGTGGCGGGCTGTTGTTGTTGAAGCATGACGGATGTGAATCAAGCTGAGTCTTGAATTGCTTCGGAGTAGCGGCCCCTGGGCCCTTATTTCTGTGGACCAGACATGTTTGTTGATTGACAGCACAGATGATTGTTCATCATTTGTGTGATAAAACTGATGGAGAGCAAACAGATGGTTGTTTTATCTGCGGTGTGTGAGACTCGCTCAGATGGGAATGGGGAAAGTGGGAAGGAAAAGGGGAAGAGATAAGACAGTGATAGAGAGAGAGAGAAAGAAGGGCAAAACAGAGAAAATAAAACATTTAATTTGGTCATTTTTGTCTTAAACATTAGGAGCAGATATGTTGGCATACTAGAATAAGTGATTTTGTGGTTATAAGTGGTTTTATTCCTGATTTAGTCTTGATGTAGACATATTGGTTAATGCTTGACAGTGCTCATTGTTGCCTAAAACCTAATTTGTGAATAATAATACCCAATTATTTTGACCTGTTTTGCAAAGATAATTGAAAATGCGTTGTAGATTGCAACCAGCTACAGGAGATAAGCAGTCGTTTTCCAAAATGAATTGGAAAAAGGAATTGTAATTGAACCTGTGAGGTTACTTGTGTTAGAATTCGTGTTTCTCTTTAGTAGTTGATCACTATAGTAGACATTAATTTATCAGTATCCTTGCAGATTTTGATTGGATTCACACAGCTGTTTTCTAACTTGTAGAAAATGGCATTGAGTTTTCACCTGATCTCAGCTCGGACTTCAGGGTGTGTCCTCACAGCAAATGAACAGCACTAAGCTGGCATTAACCTCCTGACTGGAGGAAGGCCGGTAAAGCGAGGTTGTCTGAGGAGAGTCAAGCACAGACTGATGTTGTGTGTTCAGCTGAAGGTTGAGGGGGGAAAAATCCAGCAACACATCAAAGACCAGACTCAGCAGGTGCCTTTACATCTCTGGCCCAAACCTTTCTCTTTGTTCTGTGGTGTTTCTATATAGGCCATCTTTCTATTGCCATTACTCACTCCCCTTATGGGCTGCAGTATTATAGCAGGAGAGATCCTATAACACTTTAGCACTGTCAAAAAAACAGCACACTGAGGATGCACCTTGTATCATTCTGCTGTTTGCCGCTCTGTGAATAAGAGGTGCAACCTGGACAATGTAAGAATACATGAGGATGTTTCCAGGGCTGCCTCAGTGGTGATTTATTACTGTCAGCAATGTAAATAACAGCCTCAAATTGCCTTAAATACTATGATATATAAAATACGGACAGTAGACAGTCTTTACGTCTGGGACAAAACAACCATTCTGACTGAGCTTCACTTGCTGCTCCTGCACAGGCTCTCCTCTAATGAACTAACTCGGAGTGGACGTAGTGGCGAACAGCTGAATGATCGAGCAATGAGAAAACAACAGGTCACACAAAAGATAAGTAAACAGAAAAAGAGCAGTGAAGAAATGAGAGAATTAGATGCTGTAGTGAGGGGTTTTGAAAGCAAGTTTCTGTGCACTGTAGAGGAAGGGGAAGGAAGTTGGAGCGTATACTTGCTTCAATTTTCAAACTAAGAGCACTTTCTCCTCAACTAGCTGGGTAAGATTACCAAGATCTTACCAACTGGGGCTTTAAGCCATTCTTTTACCAATAATTATCTATTTTTTCTCTCGGTTATTAAAATGATTTAAGAGAAAACACCACATTGAAGTATTAATCTCATCTTGTATTTTGTTGTTAGTGAGTTACTAGATTTCATGTGCTGTATTGCAAAATTTTGCTATTATTTTTGAATGAAAATCAGTGCAGGTCATCAGGTCTGTGTTTCAGGAGCAGCAGTCTAATTAGTGTCTCTAAATGGATGTCAGTATCTAGTCATTATTGGAGACTCTGTTGTCATTGAGCTTGTGCAAGTAAACACTTTAAACAGCAGTACCACTTTGAAACCCTGACAACATTTGTTGACTTGAGTGTGGTTGTGGAGGGCTACTTTTATCTTAGTGAGCTTGTTAATATTAAATAAAGAAGAGTTTATCTGTGTATTTATTCTCTTTAAAGACGCATATCAGACTCCAAAGCAAAAATACAAACATGTAATTTACAATAAGACCTCAGCCTCAGATGTAATCCTGCCTCTTATCGGTTGTCCTCTGTGAAAGCTAATGTGCTCAATGACAGGAAAAGCATCCAGGCCTGTATCTCGGAGTATTGTGTTCACAAATGGCTCGCATTGCTCCGAGAGATTAATGGCTAACTATGAATATAAAGGCAGTAGATGATAAAAGTGGTGGTGTTGCATCTTAAATGGAGCAGACATGAAAAAAAGAGAGAGGTTACACACCCACACAGGGTTAAAACAGTACTGACTGGTGCTGCCATCAGTGGGAAGGTGAAAGTGAGGAAAAAGCAGTGCTGCCTAATGTTAGTCTGTATATTTAAAGTGCTGTCAGTCAGTTTGGGGGCGACATCAAGTCTTGGTACAAGACAAACACACCTAGTAACGACACGTAACACATTTTGAGGAGATGCTTAAAACTGATGTATTATTTTTCAAATTTGCAGAAAACTTTCTTTATACTTACTCATACAAACATTTTTAACCACACTTCCTTTTAATAATTCCAGCAGCGCACTGTTCACATCTTGACACACAAACAGACAACCTGAGCATGTCGTACACTGCATTAAACTAATTCCTGAAGCACTGCATCAAAGAGTCTCACGCACCCTCTGATGTCGGTTCAGGAGGCGTTTCAAAGGTCAGAAGGGAGCTTCCACACCTCAGCAGTAAGCTCAAAAACAGTCCGCTGGTTCGGCCCGACGCGCTGAAATTGGAGCCGTCAGCACTGACCTCTCAGCCTCGACTGAGTCGAGGCTAGCTGAGGAATATTAATGAGAGAATTAATAGAGGTGGGTTTGGACTGCGAAATAATGACTCTGAAAATAACAACAGGAATTTTTTGTGTCCTTAGTATTTTATCACTACCCTGTCTTTGACGTTTTACACGATATCATGCAGCGTAGTCTTTGATAAAACTGGAAAAGGATCGCTGGTATAGTGCATTTAGGATGTTCCTCTTAACACTGACTCGCTAAACAGTGCCGAGAGTGAAGCTGCGGTTCAGAGCATCCTAACTGGACTGTTTGCAGCCAGTGGCTTGTTTATCTCTGCTGCGTCTCGGAGCCCGCTCATTTCATCCTCCGTTCCATCTTGAGGTGCCTTAGGTCTGTAATTCAGAAAAGAGAGCTTTAGTTATTGCTCGGGGACGGGAGGTCACGACAGCATGGCAGTGAGCAACCTTGTAAAATGTTGACGGGGTGTAAAATGCCAGGGAACAGCTTGTGCAGGGTTCTGGAGTGAACATGGTACTGTAAGCCTTCGCCTGTCATTACGGAGGAGGGAAGGAGGATGGAGATCAATGTGGATAGATTTCCTGCTGGAGATGGGCTCTGATGAGCTGAGATGTAGGTGTGCATCCATCAGCTTCTTTTTGTGTGTGTTTGCTCCTGTGTACTCATGTATTTATAGTATTGAGGTGTGCAGACTATTGTCTAATATGACTTCAGGTTCAAAATGAGTTGTTTTTTTTAATGAAATGAAGTCCTTCCTTCCGAGACTGTGTTTTAAAACCAAACATAATACATAAAAATAATGTGCTATAATAACATCACATTTAACATAACATCTCTGATAAGATATATATTCTGGATACAAGTTGTCTTCAGTTATCAGAGTGTGTGTCCTGCAGGGTTCACATTTATGCACATGGTGACAGAAGGAGAGAAGTGCGAAAATCAAGTTTATTTAGATAACATGTAAGATTAGATG
Organism: Amniataba percoides; assembly: GCA_037176925.1. Taxonomy (NCBI): domain Eukaryota; kingdom Metazoa; phylum Chordata; class Actinopteri; order Centrarchiformes; family Terapontidae; genus Amniataba; species Amniataba percoides. Next base: position 26,658,893 of record JBAJHX010000001.1, read on the forward strand.
CACAAACTCAAATTTGTTCACGGCTTATCTGCCACTGCTGAATGATCAGTATCAGCGACAGATGGAGGGTCTGTCTGCTGACAGTGGAGAAAGGTTTCATGCAGTCGGGAAGAGCAGTAAGGCTTTCACTGCTGATAGACAGAGGGTTTCTATTCAATTTCAGCAAAAACAAAATATGACAGGACGTTGCACTGAATACATGTCACCATCATTCCCAGTCATCTGGCCTGGATTACTTACGCTGGCAGAAAGACGGAGAGTTTTTGCTCAGTACTTGTCACCTATGGATAGTGCTCTGTATATGGCACTCGACTACAACTGTGTCACCTTTTTTAACAAACTCTGTGACACTGTGAGTCACAAGTTACCTTGCACATTTAAATATGTGGTAGCTTATGTGATGTTTTCTGTACATAATACATTTCACTGCTGAGCTTGATATGTAAGTGCTCCAATTAGATGAGTAATGCCCTTTTTATTCATACAGAATTACCATATTTTCCGCACTATAGGGCGCACTGGATTATAAGGCGTACTGTCAATGAATGGTCTATTTTCGATCTTTT
>JBAJHX010000001.1:26659508-26670470 GCA_037176925.1 Amniataba percoides
GATTATAAAGCGCACTGTCGATTTTTGAGAAAATTTAAGGATTTTAAGTGCGCCTTATAGTCCAAAAAATACGGTAGGTTATTATTATTATCTTTATATTTGAATACATGTCTTTCCACTTTTCTATGTGTTGACACTGAAATAGATTTGGAGGGGAAAGCAGAAGCAAAGTAGCGGTAGATAAAAAAGAACAACAAAAAAAGCCCAATGTGGGTTTGCCGTGTTAGCGTCATAGTTTCTAAGATAATATAGTGCCTCAATAGGGTCTCAACAAAAGCATCAAATTCCTAGATTGCAGCTGACTTGAGTATCTCTTCTTTCTAAATGTTTTTTCTTCCTCTGGGTTGGGCGTCGGTGTGATCTGCTGAGTGTGTCTCCGGCACTGTATAGCTGCAGTGTGCTGCAGTGTGAGTTGGACCTGTGGGACCAACACGAGCCTCAGGGCTGTATGCAAGTAGGAGGAAGGGAGCTGTGGCAAACTACAGCAGTGGTTAGATGAGAGAGACTCTGTCATTGGGCCCACTTTGTTTTTACGAAAGGGTATTTCTCACCTTGTGAGGACATGCCATGACTTTGTGGGGATTTACCTGAAAACAAAGACATGCTTCCCATGAGAATAATCATTTGCAAATCTAAGGAATAGGACTTATTATAGCTGAGCTTAGATGGAGTTGAGTTATGGAAAGTCCAACAAATCTGAACTGAAAATCAGAACTCATCAAGTTTTGAATATTATTTTTGTTTCTGAGAACAAATGGCTGGAGACAGTATTTTGTTGACAATTTGTCACTTCGATCAGTGGAAATCTCCTGAAATGATTTAGTGTTACTTCGGAAGATTAGGTATGACTGAAGCTGTCTTCGCCATCTCACACCTGCCTCGTTTCTCTGGAACTTCACTCTGCACGGCCCCGCTGGCTGTCGTAAAAGAGCTATCACACTGACACCAGCAGTGTGTGTGTGTGCTGGTGTGTTTTCTGCTCGATCTGATCCAAATGCTGAGTGGGGACGGCAACTTGAGGCTGTCAGGGGTGGGGGGGCTCTGGCGGTGAGGATGAGTTGTGACATGTGGCCTTGGCTTAGTGGCAGATGGTGAAGGCCTGCTGTCAGAGTTTGGGAGAATACAGCTGAGCTAATGTTGCTCTTTCACGAGTTTTGCTGTGGCTCCTGCCTTGAAATCTTGTTACTGGCCAGCCACTCTCAAGTAGCCAGACTATACTCTCTTAAGCAATGGAGAGCTGGAAGAAATCCTGTCATAGAAAAATAATGCTAAAAAAATTCTGTCAGGAAGCACATCTCACTTCAAAAGTTCAAGCTCATTACAGCTGTTGGCTGATTACCTCTTATTATTCTTAATCTTATTTATTTATCACGTTTTACCTTATTAAATACAAAGTATTTAGTAGTTTAATAGCCTTGGAAATAAAAAAAAATACCGGAGCCAATCCAACTTCACTTACCTCACTTGAATTCCTGTATTAATTACCTATAATAATATTCAGATTGTGTATAATATACCACAGTATTTTGTAGAATTTGTGTCGATACGAGTTCCAGGAAAGCGTCTTCGGGATTAAGAGAGCATATTTTCATTCCTAGCATGATGCAACTATGAAAAAAGTGTTATGAATGCAGGTCCTTATTTCAGAGTGGAATGACAGCTGCCTGACAGACGTCCTCTCACCACCAAGACCCAGCAGTCCTGCTTCTCATCATCGCCCCTCGTGCCTTCTGTGCATCCGGGCGGGAGAAAGATCAGAGCTCAATCTTCCGCCGAACTGCATGTCTTTCATGCAGGTTGTCAGTTTGATGCTCAGGTTGACGCTCTCTCTCTTTTCTTTTGTGTTTTAGGTCATCGCCTGGAGCAAACACTGGAGCTGCTCTGCCTTCCTACGGATATCAGTGAGTTAGCTTTATTGTGCTTTGACAGGTTATTACACTATAATGGTATACTGAAGGGTGTGGGAGGAATCCTCATTGTGCCACATGAAAAGCTGTCAAGTTCTCCCAAACTGCAGGGAGAGACTTTTGATGTGCGGGGCATTATTGATAGGATGACCACCGTCCAATGTTGTGTGTGTTTCTGTGCACTGCTACACTCAGATGCGCTTCCTGGCACTGAACAGGCACACACAGCAACCTCTGCAGGGCCCTGGGGAGCTCCTTAACTTGCCTGGCTGTCCACTGAGTCATGCCACTCTGCTGCAGGAGCAAACAGAGAAGGGAGGAGATGAGGATGAGGGAATAAATACGAAAATGGTAGAAAACAAGACGGGAGGGAAGAGTCAGGATTTTTGTTTGTTGTGTGGAAGTTGACTTTTCTTGACGTTTGCAGCTGCATTAAGGCTCGTATCTGTAATGCGTGCAGTTAGCATATCTATCTGTATTGGTGAAGCACTGCAAAAACAGAGATCCGCTGCCATTGTAGTAATACTGAAAGGCTGACAGACTCGGTTCCAGACGGAGCAACTCACACACTTCACACTATGTTAGTGTTTTTATGCGTCAGAGACAAAGCCCATTAATTGATATCACACTTCCCCAGCTGGCACACCTTTTGTTTTGCAATGGCTGATTGAAAAATGACCAGCCACACAGACCCTCACAACAACAATATTTAGAACTCTAATGTTGTAGATTCATATTTATAATTTACTAGCTGAGTTCTTTAGCTATCACCAGGCATGCCTGCGACTACCAAATCGCATAGTCGAATCTGATGCGTCCAGTCTTGCCTGATTGTCTTTTTTTATCTCATTGATCCATATTTTCATTGTGACACTTGCTTTAGCTTTTTTACACCAGACAGAAGAGATGAAACACAACACAAGAATTTATTTTATGAGAGGACTCATTTAAAGAGTCCGTGTTATAGTGACTTTATATTGATGATGATAGTTGTTGTCTCAAATGCCATTTTTGGGTGGGGAAACTTTGAAGGCAGAATGTGTTACCTTTCCTTTGGTCCTCTCAACTATAGACAGTGACATTATTGACTTTTAGCCAAAAATACTTTGCTGGATAGGTGTCCACACCACATAGCTCTTTGTTAGTACAAGTACAGAGAAGGAGGAGGCAGCTTGTTTACTGATGAAGGAGGAGGAGAAGGAGGAGAGCACCGTGGGAGACCCCAGCTGTACAGGGGTGGAGGAAAAGGATGCAGAAACAACAGCTGAGCAATCCAAAGAGTTGTGAGCCTCTCAACACTGCTTCCCCTCATCATTTATTAATATTTTGATCCTCCTAGAGAGAGAGAGAAATAGAGAGAGAGAACAATTAATAGAGCTCTGTATCATCCTGACACTCAACAGTGTATCCCAGTCTCTGTTATTGTAGTCACTTGAAAATCATCCATCATCAGCCAACTCCAGCCATCCACTGCACTCGACGGCTTATTTCGTGTTTACTGTTGATTTTGACCACATCCTTTTCTCTAAAATGATTAAAGAGAGACAGGGCAGGGCTGTTTGTTCTGGGTTTCAGACTACGAGACAAAAATGAGGGCCCTGAAAGGAGCTGTGACTCCAGAACAGATCGCTGATACGAGCCTCACAGCCGCACACTCGAGCAGGTCCGTATACAGCCTCCAAATGGTTCTCCATCCATCTGCGTGTGGCTGATATGGGAAATCCACGGCGAGTAGGATTCGTACAGGAAGCTAGATTTGAGGATGGCTGCGTTTGGGAATTTAAGTCACCCAGTGCAGTGCAGTGCAGTGTGCTCAGTCTGCTATGCTTCACTTATTGTGACTAAATCATTTGAAGACGAAAGGAAGGACAAAGAATCTGGCAGTCCCATAACTTATTATAAATCATCAAAAGCCAGAGCAGCTCCATTAATGTGTACAGTGGTTTTGTGATACCACACTGTGAATGTACTGATAACTAACCCCTAAGTCATGGTGGAATTTGATGCCACGCTGTGAAGTCGGTCGCATCTGTCAACCCATATGCTGCCCGCCTTGTGAGGAATCATCTATACTTTCTCTTTTTTTCTGCTTCTCATAAGGATCCCAGTTATGTGGAACCTTAAAAGAATCCACAGTCAGTATTTTGTGTAAATATGTGTGTCCCCTGCTTATTACCGTTTAGTCAAATTTTTCAACCCACTGGCACAATATGAGTTATAAATGTGTAATTGTAAGAGGTTTTTCCAATCTTTTCAACCAGCAAATTGTCTCTCATCCCTCTGCTCAGGTAGCAGTCCTTGCTGCAACTATGTCTGGTTGCCAGCGGGAATGTTCAGCAAAGAACTGGCTGCCCAAATCATTCCTAAAATCATTCTTAAAAATATAAAAATATTAAATAAGATAAATGCACAATAGGCTCAATTGTTCTAAACATAGATAAACTAGCTGTTTCTGTTGTTGCCTTTTATCATACAGGCCTTCAAACACTGACAGTTAAGATATATCTAATCAACAATTACAATTACAATATCTTATAAGGAACAGCAGAACTAGAAACAGAAAATGAGATGCTGAAACTTAAAACATGTTTCCTAGTCACTTCTTAACATTTTAACTCTAGCCAAGATGGCTAGATGGAAGATGTAAAATCTATAATATAATAAATATAACATCAAATAATAATATCAAATATCAACAAACACAATTAAGTGTGCAGTACTCCAAGATAAAAACAAAATGTCAGTAACATGGACGATGGAGTGATGGAATCATCTGCTCGCTGATTACTTCAGCTCTGCAGCAATGTCCCCCCAAGTCCTTCTGATGGTGTGATGATAATGCCATCACTTCATTTGCTCCTGCAGGTCGATAAGACGGGGTCACACCCAATACTGAGTCAGGGCCTGTGGTTTATCGGTGTCATGGTCAGAGGAATCAGGTGAAGCCTCTTTTTATCCACAAGGCCACGATGCTGCCCCTTAAATCTGTGGGGCTAAATGGGGTGAAAGGTCCATGGTTTAGTTCCGGAGCAGAACAGAGATGCCAGATACAGAGCGATGTGATGTAAGGGGATTCAAATAAGAGCTGCAATAATCCAGCTTTCTGTCATCATTGGATCAGTGCTGCTGTGGACTCTGTTCGGTCAGCCAGCCCTGCTGAGCCCTCTCAGGCCTCCTCTGTCCTTGCTGTCTCCCATGATCCTTGGCCACATCCCAACGGACAGCGAAATTAGTAGTCAGCACATCAGAGTGAAATGACTGAGGCAATGTATCTACAAGCTGCCATCTCTGGCATTGATTTATTCCTCCTCAGATCTAACCTTTCATAAGATAAATAAAAGCATGACAGTTCTTTCAATGAGCCATTTTTACGTACTGATGGAACATAAACATCATCAGTGAAAACACCATCTGGCATTTACTCTGAAAGTCAAAGTGCACTCCTGATATTTTTTTTAACATATCATTTTGGATAAAATGCTATCTTTATTTCAGACTCCCATGATGATATTAATGTTAACTGTCATTGAAATGTTTTTTCAATTTAAGTCCATTTTGTGTGTATAGACCAAAATCACAAGTGTGTGTCAGAGAGACTTTCAGTCTGATTAACATGTGACACCCCCTGTCACACACAAACCTAATTTCTGTTGTTTTAATTGCAACCAGATGATTTCTGTCATAATGACAGATGTGTGGTAGATGAAAGAACATTATATTTCAACTACTTTAGTTTGCACTTAGTTTAATTACTCAAAACATTTTGCAAAAATCTGTCTCATCTATTCCATAAACTTGACAGCATGAATGCATTAAGGTCTCATCGCTACAGGCAAGAAGCCATCAAACTCTGCAGGCTAATGGGTATGTGTTTTTATGTTCTGGTTTCATAACTTTTACAGCTAACTTTCATCTCCTGAAGCCTTCCTGGTTTTTCCCTTGTTGTCCTATGGCACTGCAGATTTCTGGGCTCTTTATTGTTTTCTTTGTAATCTTTACGATGTGCAGTTTATTTTACATGTTGTATTTCTATTTATGATCCTGCTTGTTTTCATTTTGAAATTCCACTTCCATTCCCTTTGGTTTATTCATTTGTTGATTTTATGTTTTTATTAATGCAAAGTCCATACAGTTATTACTGTAGACAAACGACTTCAGTGAAATTTGTGATACATTGGTTTCTTTTAATTGGGTGACAATGTTCTACATTAATTTACACATACAGCACTATTCAGCAGTCCCATTTTAATTTCTGGGCACATTGCTGCAGCATTTTTATCCAACCCTGCCTCCTTTTTCTGTCCTACCAAACATTTATCACACCCACAGCTCTCTCTGAAGCGCTTCCTTTTTCTTCGCTCCTGAAATACTCCCATTCCTAAATACTCATGTATACATATAGAGAACAAATTCTTTGTTTTGCATACAAATGATTAAATCAACGGAAATGTTGGACGTCAGTACACTTTATAATGAAAGCTCATCCTAACAACAAAAATGGCAGATCCTCAAACATTTATTTTACATTTACTGTTAATTTGACAATAAATTGATCATAATCTCTTATTATATTAAAATGAATGTATTAGTTAGTCTTAAGTCTTAGTCTTAGTCTTAGTTAATCGATTAGCTGATTGACAGAAAAAAAACTTGACTATTCCGATAGCATTTTCACAACTGACTGACATTTTAATGGCCAAATCAAGAAACCAATCAGCAGTATTATCAATGATAAAAATAACTGTCAGGCCAGGTTGCAACCATAGACATCAGTTTCCATACTTTCACCTGTCAATGGGATTAAACACCATTTTTAAACAGCATATTGGCCAATAAGCTGCTCTTTAGCCCTGTTAGCAATCTCTTGATATTTTTACAATCCAATAATGTGAAAAAACTTTATATTTAAACGTTTTAAAAGTAATAAATTTAAAAGTAATAAATTAACCCTCAATCAGTCCCAGGTAATAAGACAGCCCAGCTTGCACCTTATAACCCCTCACAACTCGATTTTATTGTCTTTAGTTTGACTTGTATTCCCAGAACAAAATTATTTGCCTGGATGCCCACATTTAAACGAGGGGCAAACAGACGCAATGCGATGGCGCCAAACAGAACAGGTTCTCTCTACCTTCTCCAGGTATAACACTGAGCCAGCCCCGTTACCAAACGAAGGCGGTGACTGCGTGCCTGCTTGGCACAGTTTCCACTGAGCAATGTGAATAAGATTTCCCCAAAGAAATCTAGGTTTAGCAATCCGCAATCTTAAAATAGCTTTGAATCATACATTATTACATAGCAGGCCTGCCTCCTCTGTCAAACTGCACTTGCTGCTGTGATTATTGCCTCCTTGTTTTCTCCAACGTTCCACGTCTGAAAAGATTTCCCAGCTTCATTAGCATAACTTTATAGTTGATATGAAGAAACTCACAGATAGCTTTTCTGTCTCTCAAAAGTAAACACACTTAAAAAGAAAAAGAAAGAAGAAAAAACCTTTGTAGATTATGCAATACACATGAATAGACATTGTCATGTTTTGAAGTTTGAATGTATGAAAGAACGGGGAATACGGAAAACATACAGAGCTGCTTCAGGAAGAGGGCTTTGTATCGTGTGTGTGTGTGTGTGTGTGTGTGAGTGGAGTAGAAGTGGGCAGATTTCAATCTTCCAGCCTTACTCAGTGTGTTTCCCTTGGGTTCAGTAAACTATAAAGGATGCTGGGAGGTGTGACACCCCCCCCCCCGCCTCCCCACCTCCAAACCTGCCACTGCTTCAGGAGGATTGATGTGACAGTTTCATACACACACATGCCCACACACGTACACAAACACGCACATACACATACACACACACACATACACACACACACACACACACACGCCACGCTCAGGCAGTCACATGCAACAAACTAGAGCCACCGTGTCAGCCATTAGCACACACTGTCACAGGTCCAAGGCACTAATGTGCTCACACACACGTTTGTGTCATGCACAGATGAGCACAGGACTGATAATCTGAACCGAGGCTCTCTCTGTCCGTCTGTCTGTCTCTCCATCTTTTGTTCTTGTCAGGAGTGGTGCTGCTCCTCTGTGTGCTGCATGCGTGATTAATCCTCCGCCTGTCAGCTGGCCAGCAGCGATACTGAAACCAAACAAAAACTCACACACAAAGCTTTGCAGCGTGCATGAGCTGCGTTTGATGATGTGCAGACGGGGGCAGGTTGGCCTCACATGACGCATCACTACAGAGCAAAGACGAGCAGAGCGTTTGACCCTGTAGTGTTTTTGAAGGTGGGGGATTGGTGTTTTAAGGCATATCCATCACAAATTCTGTTGCCTCAGAGTGCCATGTATGGAGGGGGAAAAAGGCGAGCTGGCTGCGCACTACTCTATGTGTATGTTTGTGTGTACGTTCACTGATGTGATGTGTAACCTGATGAATATTTCCCCCTCCTTCATTTCCCCCCCGAGGGGTTGTTTGATTGACCGAACCCAGAAATTATTTCATGTGCCTTCCACCAAACTGCATTAGCGGGCCCGGCCGTTACCGTGCAGCCTGTCTGTCTCTCAGCAAGATAAGGGGAGATTTCCCAGCCTAATATGGCTCGCTCTGTTCTGTGCTGTCACTGAATTCAATGGCCACCACCACATTCAATGAATATTATTAGCATTTTTCTGAGGATTCTGTCAATGTGGGAGACAGCTTTGTGGGAGTAGAGACACACACTGTTTTTGTCGCGGCCTGATATCTGAGCTGACTCTGGCAGAATAGTTGATACTGCAGTGTATAGTCCAGACTAAATGCAATTATGAGGCGGCTGTCGAACGTCCATTATCACCAGTCATTAACAAGGAGTCACCTGGCTCAGCAGTTTTTAAGCTGCCGCCGTTGTTTTCAGTTTGTAAGGAACTGACAAAGGTTAAGAGAGGCACGGCGGCTTAAAAATAGCCGCTGTTGATTAAAAGTTGACAAAGAATGAGGATTAGAGGCCCGAGGAGGGAGCTGCTCCTGAAGAGGGGTCAGTAAGAGGCAGGATTGTAAAAGTGCTCTAACTGAGGCATCAGGTGGACTATTGTGTCAGCCAGGGAGCAATTCTCACCTTCATCTCTGCAGACTTTAAGTGACAATTCAAGAGGACTGACAGGTCAGAGTAGAAGACCTGTATGGGTTATTATACAGCAGAAGAGAAGTCCTGTTCATCCTCTAAAGTTTCTTTATGGAGTTTTACTCACTCAAGGGTCTGGAGCTACGTAGGAGCTTTCACAATTAGTCTGATTATCCCAGAGGGTAATACCTTAATAAAAATCTTTTTTATTCATACATTTGTCATTTGATGGAACAGTCACCACTGCATCAGTCTTCTGACCCCTACTATTTTTAACTGAGGACCGCTGATGTCTTTCTACAGTGGCAAGAAAGGTTTGGGTTAAATTATACTCATAGTATACTGGAGCCAATATGATAGCTGGGTTTCTGTATCAACAGGAATACTGAGAAGAATGCGTGATTTCATCAGAATTGATTCATTCTTCCATAAACAGAAGCCAAAGGTTTTAAATGTTAGTGAAAAGGTAACAAGTTTGTCAAAATTATTTGCAGATAAGCTGAAAAAGCCTCATGATCAGCAGGTGTAGAAAACGAAAGATTAGCGACTGTGTTTGATGAATTTAATTGCAGAAAACATGAAATCCTCAGACCTGTAGGTCACACTGCCTCTAAGAAGCTTCTGACGTGCACAACTCTAACCCTGAAAGCAAAATTAATTACTCTGGTTTCTTGAAAGGACAGTGAGTACACTTAAGTATAGTCAACTAAGAATGCACACTGCTGGGTCACACCGCTTGGATCATAATTCCATTTGAAAGTCATTTAAATTACCATTGCCAAACATTATAAGAAATTTATGTTTTGCTTTACAGATCATTTTTCAGTCCTGCCTCTCATCTCCACAGATGTATGTACTCTTTCCTGTTTTTGTCAGGACTCACACAAAAAATCTCACTAATCCCTTTTTTTAAATGAAAATAAACAGTGGATTTTCTTTTTGTCCTGCATGTTCTCACTCCACATTTTATCTCCAGATAGAACAAACAACCATGGTTTTTAATTAGCAGCATCTCCGTAATCTTTATTATCTTCCTCCTTTTTTATTTGGCTATTGGATTAATACCCATTTATTTTGTTGTCAGGTTTCAGCCTGTTTGGGAGAGAGAGTGGTGTGGGAGGATTTCTCATTAAATCCAAAACTAAAAGTGTGTGCAGTGGTGGCAGTCTCAACAACAAATGGGTATTAGTGTAATGCCAAGGCTGCTTTTATAGTCACCCTCCCCAAGTTAATAATTTTACATATTAAAATAACGTAATGCGTTTTATCAGCCCCGCTCTCTCTCACTCATTCCCCCTCATCAGTAACCAAACCTAGCTGACGGCTTCAATTAAACCCTGTGAAATCGCCCCAGTATCTGTCTCCCTCTGGGGCCATTTAGCTGTGTTTAGCTCTCTGCAGGCTGGGCCTGTCGCCAAGCAAACTTTAGAGAGTGTTTCATGTTCCTTCTTAAAATGTAGGCCAGCCTAGCCCCATGTGCCACCTGGCTGGCCTCTGAGCTGACAAGCTGAATGTTGTGTTCACACTGTGAATTAACCCCGGTGATCGTTTGCTCTGGTTGCCTTCAGTGGTCACCTGCAACAAGTTTTGGCAAAACGTGTAGTGTTCTTCTGCTGCGGCAAATATTATCAGAATCACTTCTTTATTTGGCCTATCCATGTGTTGACTTTCTTTACTCAAAGGCAAACGATCAAACACCTTCAGCTACTGAGGTCTTATTTAAAGTTGAACTTAAAGACACCCCAAGCTATACCCAACAGCCAGCAGACGGCTAAAATACTAATTCTGCATCGACGCAAGAAGTGTGCAGTTCACACAAGATGACAGAAACAAACAGAACAAGCTAGAATACAATTTTATTTTCTATCATTTTAAATTCAAATTTCAAATTTTATTTATTTAAAGCCCAAAATCACAAACATTGTTTGCCTCGGAGGGCTTTACAATCTG
>JBAJHX010000001.1:26682728-26708417 GCA_037176925.1 Amniataba percoides
CACACACACACACACACACACACACACACACACACACACACACACCACACACACACACACACACACACACACACACAGACACAGCGCACAGACACATCTATAGACTCAAACACACGCAGAGCTCCCCCATCTTCTAAAAGTCAGGTGGTTAAAAGAGAACAGAGATGTTCTCCTGTGGGCAGCATGCTGAGCTACACCTGCTCCACAGTGCGTGCATGTGCCTCTACACTCGCTGTGTAGCTCATTTGTAGCACAGAACTGGGTCAGACATTGTAACTAGATTAAATTGGAGGAATGTACAGTACACCGCAGATTCAGATGACTCCCGGACTCGCTGCGGTCATTTGGTTGTATCGTCCTCTGTTATCGAATGAAATGTTCTCCGTACACCACTTCAACATGACCCTTGAATGAACCGGGGCAACACTGAATATGATAAAAAGCTTTGCTGCACTGTGCAGAGCCAAAGGATTATGATAAAAGAAGAGTCAGAAAGCAGAGGGAGGTCATCTGCAAACACAGTTGGTTGGAGTGATGTGTTTTAGGAGAGGGTATTACACAGTATTGTGTCATTTTGAGTGTTGGTATGATCACCAGAGACAACAGTCAAGTGTTTATGCAGCCTTAACAGAAAGATTGCATTTCTTCAGTTAAATATTTTCCTTTTAAGCGGGTTGTAATTTCTGGGGATTTCCTCACTGATGGAAAGTGTTGGTCCACTAAATGAAACATTTTTTTAATTTAGTTTAAGTAGTTTAACAACATGTGGTTAATGCACAGTAGTACAGTCTGTTAGGGGTCAATGACAATGTGGTGAAAGCCTAAAAGTACCCACAGCTGTGATTCTTACATATATTTTGCTAGCTGAACATGTAAATTCATTAGATGCAGCATTTATATATGTAACATTCAAGATTTAATGAATATTTTATTATAACTCATCTTTTTAGTGCATTCTGGTATGAGTTATTAGTTATTATGAGTATTTCCCACGCCCTAATGAAAACTCTTGTGCAATAAGTGACTGCTGCAGCGGGTGTGTCTCAGGTCCACTACCTCTGACTGACAACATCACCTGGAAAAGTAGCAAACATAACATAGTTCAGGTTTTAAATTGAGGATGATATGAAAAGTATTGCAGCATTGAAATATCAGATACCAAATTACATAAATGCGAAATCTGTTGCGTAAACATGCACACGTTGGCAGTAGCTGCCAGTCCTCTCAGTGGTGGTCCTGTGAATGTTAATTATGCTAATGAGTTCAAATTGATGTGGCGCTGATTTATGGATGGTGAATTTCTACATGCTGCCTCTTTATGATTTCTTGCGACGAATGAAGGCATGTACAGGGTTTGGCCAGATTCACTTGGGATTCTGCACATGAACGTAGCTTTGTAGAACATTTGCAGTTTAGCATGCCGTCCTACCAAACAACAACTGGATCTAATTAATTTAATGGCTGTTTGCACAACCGAGTTGGGCAGCACGATGAATACTGATCAGGACTTTACATTTAGCTCTGTTTTTGCAAAGGACGCCAGCGATGTCATGTTTGTGGTAATTAACTCCAACTCCAGATGCAGAGCAGCATGGGGCGTTCCTCTGAATCTCACTTTTCCACAGCCACACCAAAGAGGCAGGGGAGGAGGAAGAGGTGGAGGGAGGCGGGAGGATTTCATTTCAGCCAGTAACACAATTGAATGTTAATGAGACGTTGTGGACTGCAAAATGGATATCCTGGAGAATAAATGTAATCCTCCCTCTGTGTGATTATATGCTGGATGCACTGTGTATGTCTATGTGTGCGACGAGACAAAAGAAAGACGTGGCAAAGCAAAAGAGAAAGAGGTGGCAAAGCAAAAGAGAAAGAGAAGCAAAGCACAGAACTTAACTGTGTGTCCGCTTACAGCACTTTGACCCTTCACCCTTAAGATGGTTTTGATTAATTTCATTTGCAGGTTAATGCTTTATATTTGTTATCATTACTCCGGAGGCGTAGTTACCTCCACATTCAACACCTCCCACACGTGACTCACGTTACTCTTCCTCCCACCTGAACCTCTACAGCCCAGAGATAGAAAACACATTTGTTTGAATAAGCCTCTACATTGTTCCTCTCTCTTTTTTTTTTTCGGTTAGTTTAACTTATTCTAATTCTCATCCGCTCGCACCTGTTCTTCTGTGTTGACCTGCCAGGTGAGCAACAGTGCAGAGCAACCCAGAAAACAGCAGCGCTCCGACCTCAACGTCCCCCTGGAGAACAACAATGTACCAGAGGTAAAGTGTCGCAGTGTTTCCCTCTCCATCCTGTAGATCTGCTGCAAGGTCATTTACACTTGAGGGAGAGGATCTCAGAAGATATGTGTGTTGTTGTGTATGTGTGTGTGTGTGTGTGTGTGTGTGCGTGCGTGCATTCGTGTGAAACTGTCTGAGTAAATTAGTAATTGTGTAATTACAACCTCAGCTCATGTCCTCTGCTTACGGCGTGGAGGCGTCCTGGTAATTGAGCAGCACGTGAGCTTGTGGTTTTATGAGAGCCATTTTTCACCCAGATGTCTGCAGTGGAGACTTCCTGTGCAGCCTCCACCCGCATCTCACTCTCCTTGGATGGAGTAAACTTTCTGAATGTGTAGCGAGCGAGGTTAGAGGATACAATAGATCTGGTGGGATGACTCTTTGAATCTCATGAATCACAGCTCTCTTGTCTGTAGCTGCCTCCTTCAGATCCTCATCATCCTCAGATCCCACCTCTCACAGCAGTGTGAAGTGGAGAGAAATGCTTTGCACTCTCTCCACGCCCACTTTTGCAGTGCCCCTGAGCAAGGTGCATACAGCGTACTTTGATTGTGCAGCAGTAGAAGTGCCAAGGTGTAACTGTATGTAAAGGTGAATGTGGGGAAGGGCGTTGCAGTGGTAAAAGAGATGTATGAGCTTTTATGATGAAAAAGTAAAAACACCTATTTGAGTTTCTCTACAGGGATCAGGATTGTCAGTAATGCTTGGTCATTTCTGATCTGCCTTGTTTTTAATTGACTTGATTCTGCATCCTTTTAAAGGTACACTTTTTACACTTTTGTGCGTTCAAATGTGACAAAATTTTCAAATCATCAACCTTGTGATCGGGGTCAGTATTTCATCTGGGAGGTCAAGTAGAGCCACCTTTTGCCTGCTGAACAAATCACTATTGACCCCAGTGAGAGAAAAGGCATTAAAACAAAGCACACTAATTGCTGTTACAGTAAGTGGCTCACACTGTTCACACAGGTCAGACTGTAAAAACCAGCCAGAAATAGCAGAAGGGCATCAAGTCTCGCATGAGTGGAGGGTCAGCTTGCATGTTTGTGGAGGGTCAGGAATGAGTCACACGCACTGTTTTGTGATCGCTGAAGTAAAAAGCTGTAAAACGTAGCTCATGCTCTCCAGACTGTCTTGACAATAAGACAGAAATGGTTGTACAGGATGGGATGTTTCTTTTCTTTTTTGTAATCATGAACTTGAAATAAATCAGCCAGCTTCCCTCTGCATTATGTCACAAATCCAGGCCTTTGAAGTGAAATGCATTAAGATTTAGTACGTCATTTTTCTGAGCTGACAAATACTGTTTGAATACAGTCTTGTACGTTAAGAAAAGCAGCAGATCTTCACTAAGCGTAAGCTCCGACCACACTCACAAACAGAAAAAGGTTTTCAGTGATTTGTTTGAAACGTGCGTCACAACCACTTATCTGTCATATCCTGTTTTTGTCTTCCAGCCAACAAAGAAGGTTGCGTCGTTCCCCAGCTTTGTCGACGGTAAGTTAATCCGTCTGCACACCTGTTTGGTGATGAAATCAAAATATTGTAATTGCATGGAACCAATCCAAGTGTTGCTTCGCCCTCAGTGTGTAATATCACAGGATATCACTCTTCCAGCACTCTTCTCCCGCCTCTGGGCAGATGCTGGGCCCAATAATGTGTGAGGGGCTTAGCTCCCTGTCTGCTCCCTCAGATCATGACAGCACATTGTGTCCCCGAGTGCGTTTCTGAGAGTCCACATCTGCATATCACAGACGCAGATTAATCTCAGCCCAGCCTCCCACTGCACCTCCTGCCTCCCATCAGTTCACAGCCAGTGGCCATCTCACCGCTCAGTTCCACCCAGCCTGTAATCTCCATCTCCAGACCGCCGGCGTTTGGCTCTGTTTCTCCACACCAGCACGCCAACTGCACTGATTACAACACCCTCTCCCCCGCACACCCGACCCTTTCAGTCTAACCGCAGTCTGTCCTTCCACCGCGTCTCCCCGTTAATCACTGCCCCTCTCTGCTTCTCCCTGGCCCAGTCCCAGGACCCTGCGAACCAGAAGACCTGATTGATGGGATTATCTTTGCTGCTAACTACCTGGGCTCCACTCAGCTGCTGTCTGAGAGGAACCCATCCAAGAACATACGCATGATGCAGGCCCAGGAGGCTGTCAGCAGGGTCAAGGTACTCAAAACCACACATACACTTATACCCAGCCACACTGACTCACACAGGGCAAACACACACATACACACTTTGTTTCTGCTCTGAAGATATCTGTATTACTCTTCATTCAGTAGGCTGCTGTGCTGTTTTTTTCTTTCTTGAGAAGTCGCACACATTCATGAGATGTTTTACACCTTTAAAGGAACTCAGGAACTTTACCTGCATTTTGACTGGAAGAACTGGGGATGAAATTTAGTTCCTGCTCCGTGGGCCAAATTTCTGATGATTCAGGATCAGTCATCTTCAATCACAATATAAGGAAGCACTGGGGCCCACTAGCATTAATTATTAATTGAGTACTATTATAATGAGGAGTGGGCACTTGGTGTATTGTTTACATTAAAAACAGACAAAGACATGTTGTTGGCTTTCCCACTTGTTCAAGAAAAGGGTGAAATAGAGTGAGATTTGCAAAGGAATGAATAGGAGAGTGAGAAATGATGAGAGAACAAGAGAAACTGAACTTTTTGCTAATTGTTTCACAGTGGTAGATAATTATCATAAAACACTCAGCAGGTTGTCAGCTTTGGAGAGTTTTCATTGTTCTTTACGTTTTTTTTATATTTTTTTCTCTCCAAACTCAAAATCAAAGCACAACAGGACACTGGGAACTGTGTTTCAATTTGTCATTGGTCTGATTTTCCTAATCTTTACAGGATCTTCACATGAGGTGGAAATGCAAACAAGAATGTGAGAAAGGCTTTTTTCAATTTATTTTTTGCTCTGGTCTCTTTGTGCAGTCCTCATTTGGGTCTAAAGAGCTGTTCATATTACAAAAAAAAACAATTTATTTTAGATAACAGTGTCATACTGCCAATTTACAGTCGTACATGATTTTGACATTTAAACAGATTTTCCCTTTGGTTCCTGGAAGTTCCCTCAATGGAAAACAGGTATTTGAGAGCCTATTTCAGGCTCTTAAAGGTGTTGCTGAGACATGTTTGAGTCAGCAACTGATCAGTGGTGTCTGCTGTCCCGCTCTGAGAGAGCATTTTAAATCACCATCTCTCTCTTCTCCCCAGAGGTGCCAGCTTAATCTTACAGTCGTCTTGTTGTTATTTAGGCTGCATTGGTAACACTCTCAAAATACACAGAGGCCCTGCGGGAAATATGTCCGGCGGCTTTACATGGCTAATGCTGCATGTTTGATCATATTTGTCACACAGTATCTGAATTCTTTTCTCACATTGCTGCACATTCATGGAAGGGAAAATAGATGCACCAAATTACAAACTCAAGTAAACAAGTGGAACCACGCGATGTCGGCACATTGTGTAAATGTTTTATAATGTGTACTTAATAGTCATCATGAAGTATTTTAGTTCGGAGTCTGGTCCATTTTGCTGCTAATAAAATTTACATGGGCATCAGTGTTGTTTGCGTCTAGAGCAAAGCGTTATAGTCATATATTAAGCATGAGTGGTCTTTTAGGGCAGCTAAAGAAGTTGGCCAGATTGGACCGCAGGGCATGTGTTTGACACAGCTGGCTGGATAATGGGACCACTGGCATGTGAACCTCATATTTCCCTGGTTGACACTCGCTCCCTGCTGTTTGCTAATGTTGTTGTGCTGATGATATTCCACTGCAGTTTCAGAGAAATACAGTGGATGCTACCAGTGCAATTATTTTCAGTTATCTTGATTGATATTTTCAGCATTGTCTCAAAGGGGGTGTTCAACTTTAAAGAAAGGAGACTTTTTTTTAACATTTCTTAGTCGGCTGCTCAGTGACTCGTGCGATCGAGCCGCTTTGTTTCGTAATGTGGTGACATAATGTAGCGCAGACACCCAGTCTTTTTCATCCACCTCTCATGTGAACACCAGCTTGACTGTATTTCTAAATATTAAATGACCACCCGTGCAGCAGCCTACTTTTAGAAAGTTACATGCTGTAATGAGACTTGTCACTGATGAGACGGATACATGTGAGTGTGGTTGTCCAGCGTGAGCTTTAAAAGAGACAGAGAAACGTAATATTAGGTCAGGGTTCATCATCAGAATTTTCAGGTTTCAACATCAGAGTGATATGAACAAAAGTCAGTTTCACATTTGTGCCAATGAAGAGAGCTGTGTTTGGTCCAGTGTCTGTTTTTGCCACGTTTTACAATTTTATTACATTTGGTAACATGAAGAAAACAAACAGACCCTTATACAATATTGGTCCTTGTACTTAAATACTTTGTACTCAGCTCCTTCCCTTTAATTTGACCTGCTTCTACTGAGGATTGAAGGTCAGTGCTCATCATGCAGGCTCATAATTGAGTCTTAATGTATATCAAATTGTAGCTGCAGTGGTCTACACATGGCTGCTGATGCCTGTAAGTGTTTATATAATAATGCAAAAAAAAATGTCATTGCCAAACGAGGCACGCAATGGTGATTGAACCCATGGCCCACTGATAAAAGCAGCTACTATTGCATTGTTATAAACTGGAAATATTCACCAGCTGCGGGTCCACCAGAGATGGTAGGTGGAGCTAAACGCAGACTCACACATCAAGTCACTCGTATGTGAAGTGCCTTCTGTGTTGTGAGGAAATGGTTACTATGGAGGAATAAATAAAGAAAAGATACATTACTACACATGCTGAAGAATGAAAAAAAGCATGAACATCGGTGTTGTTTCACCATGTTTAGGCGCATTGAAAGCATTTATAAAAATAAAAACTATTCTACCTAATTTGTAAAAAATAAAAAGCAATTACTGCTTATCGCCATAGGTGCTGCTAAAGATAGCTAAACACACATCTTTGAGATTATTAGTTTGATTTGATGAATTAATCATGTTTTTCTCTACATCAAATGTGATCAAAGAAATCAAACTTTTCAAATATTAAATGCTGTAAAACACATTTCCTGAATGGAATCTAGTCTAAAACAAAGTTGTTAATTGTTCATTTAAATGAGTAAATAACTGACTGAAGAATTGGTCAACAAAACTAAAAACAAAAGGAACAAAGAAAGGAGTGATAGGGAAAGTGGTGGAGCAGTCTGACAGTCTTTTGGCCCATTTGGCAGGTTTCAGTCTAAAAGCCCTCTTCACCACGCCGAGGATGTCTACTGGCATCATTTCACATCTATCCGATCTGTGTTTGGTTCTCCTCACTCACTCACTCACTCTCTGTCATGCACAGTTGCCTTCCCCGCCAAAAGACTTGTCAGGATGATACCATGGCAACAGCCAGCTATCACCTTTTAGTGCTTTCCCTCGCTTGGAACAGGTCCATTGAACAAGAAGCCGCCTATTACCTCCTTGATTTGCCCCTTGTGGACAAATGAGTGGCTGTTCGGCAAATGACATTTAATCTTCGACTTTGAAATGGACGCAGTCGACTGCACACAAACATGACCACACACATATTTTTTTTTTTTTTTTTTTCAACACGAACAAGCATACGTTGGGTACATACAAGCACAGGAACGATCTCACATGCTGAAGTGCTGAACTGAGCAGAAAAGAAGTATAGCAGGTAAACTGAAGCAAAGCTGTATAGGTTATTTATGCAGATCTTTTTGGCATGATGTTCACTCAGTTTGATGTAATATTTATGCAGCCTCACCCCCCCCACCGCCACTCACTCCTCCCTGCTGTCTAACCCCTCCCTGCTCAGCTCCTCTGTACATGTTGCTGAAAGCCTCAGATGTCTGTCTTGCGTGAGAGCTGATCACGGAGGAGGAAACTTTAAAAAAAAAAAAAAAGGAAACCCGAAAAAGTCTCTTCCCTTTGGGCTGTTTTCTCTGCTCTTTTTTTTCTTCTTCTTCTCTCTTTTACTGTTACTGTCTTAGCGCTTACAGCTCTGCACGGCGGCGGCGGGCAAACATCCAGCCTCGCACTCAGAAATTGTAATGAGGGTCAACATCATTTCCTCTCTCAGCAGATGGAGAGAGTAGCAGCGGCTCGGCTTGAACTTTACAGAGAAGGGTTGATTTTCAAAGATTACAAAGTGAGATTGTCAGTGCAGGTTCAACGGCTGTAGGGCCGACGCGTTAGCTGTGAAGAGCAGCCTCCATGTTGCTCAAAGCTGTTTAATTCCAAATATAGCGACTTGTTTCTTTCAGCCCAGAGAACCAACCCGAGCGCACAGTTTAAGTTCCTTGCTAGGGGCTTCATCCCCCTCCTCTCCCTCTCCTGGCCCTGTGAGTGCTGATTGTTTTCCAGCAAGCACTTCCTGGTAATAGCGTTCAGACTGTGACACAAACATGGAAAGTGGTAACACACAACCTGAACTATACACTCTTTGTTGGCCGTAATGCTTTTAAAAATGGGAGCTTTACCATCTCTCTTGATTTTATTAAATGTCCTGACCACAAAGCTGGCACTTCAGTCTGGTGAGAAGAAAATAAACTAAATAGAAAACCCTGCACACTCTCCTCCTAGAGCTTCATATAGATGTCAAGAGTGTAGTGTCGATTCGTGTCTGCACGCTTTTGATTTTTGGTGTTTAAAAGTGAAAGGCAATTATTACCCTCTGTAATTGCTGTTTTGATTTATATCTGATAACCAACACGGCGGTGCTATCTCCACAAAGACACACACATGCATAAAGCCACACACACACACACATCCTCTCTGTCTCTCTGTTTCTTGGAGCAGCGATAGCACACCTGCCGTTTGGTTTGGAGCTTTACTGTCTTACCTTCTTTTATTTGTCTTCTTTATTTCCTCCTCCTCTCCCTCCTGTTTTTTGTGCTCCCGTATCCGCTGACCTTGTCCCGTCCGAACGCCTGCCTGCCTGCCTGCCTGCCAGAGGGTACAGAAGGCTGCCAAAATCAAGAAAAAGGCGGTGTGTAATAAACAGAGCAAAAGGAAGACCCTTTGGCCACTTTCCCTCCATTCTCACATTTTTCCTTTTTCATTTCATTTGTGCCCATCTGCGTCTGTGTGTCCTCTCCCATCTGTGTCACATTTATTATGTTCATTAATTTAGTCGAATGACGTCGCTGTCGGGCGATAAAAGTGAGGCAAGCATGTTTTTATTTTATGTGATCGGTTATGCATTTTGGCAGTTAGTGTTTTATAAGCTTAAAGGTGGTATAATCCTTCTTACTCTGAATAATATATTAGAATAACGTCAATTGAAATGTATCAATATGACCAAAACTGGAATGACAGCTTTTAACCAGAAACGTCACAAAATGTTTATCTAAAAGGACTTTTTACACTGATTGAAGCTGAAGGTGTGCTGTGAGGCACCAAACAGAGCCGCTGAAGACAAATTGAATAACAGCACATTGACTTGAATTTGTATGCAACTGCTGTGACCTCAAGGTAACAGAAGACGTGTCAGCAGGACGCTGCTGATGTGAGGAGGAGCAGCCATGACTGTTTTAATCTGACTCTATGCAAATGTTACACGTGAGCGCGAATGTATGTTAGAACTGTAATCTTGTAACAGTAATGACACACAAACATTCAGGCATTGTACTTCATTACACACGTCACACACATCACAAGTTCTACTATGTTAGTTGTGTCTGTACAACTAATGCAGGAATATGATTCATGTGTCACAAGTGACAATAACAGTTAAAAGTCCAATCAAATTTCTTTAGATGCTTTGAAGGATTTGTTAGTGATGTTCTGGTAAAAATGTCTAATGCTTTCTCACGTTATGTATATATCAAGATAATTGAAAACAGGAATTTAAATCCCTTGTCCAAGTTTAGGTTTTGCTGGCAGAAAAGCACATTATCCAGAAAAAGACAATGTTTCACCCCCAGGGGCAAAAAATGTTCACGTTACCAGATCAGCAAGAAACATCGCTCATGCCATCAGCTGCAACTCTAATTTGTGTTTGCAAATACTCTTTTCAAAAAGTGCTTTTTCATATTTTGTACTTACCCTGCTATTACCCTCATGTAAGTGAAATTATGTATTTGACAGACTTTAATTCAGCACATGCTTAATTTCGGTGCGATTAACAGAGTTTTCATCAGCTGAAGCAGTTCATATCTTGCTTCTTTTCACTCATGATGAGAGCTCATGAGAAAAGTGCAGAGAGGGATCGTCTGCAAACAGATTGGACTACATTTAAGGCTCCATGTTATCAGCAACTAAGGGCAGCTGTAAATGTGTCAGGGTTTATTAATAGGAAGCCATACATTTCTGGTCTCCTTCCACTGTTTGGATTTCTATTCCTTTTTATTCTTTTCCATCCTTGTATAATTTGACATCACAGTTCAGCTTTAATCAAACATTTCAGCGGCAAACAAGCATCAGTATCAATCAGACATTCAAACGTCTGCCATAGAGGAGGCAGGAGGATTCTCATTTCTCCAGGAACAACAGCCTCTGTAGACATTAAATCCACAACACACGCTGGATTTTGAAGCACGGCTGCAATCATAGATGCTTGCCAGTGTTCACAAATTAGCTATCTGTGCCCACCTGCTAATCTGATTTAAAACGACACACTTTGTCTCTGGGGGCAGACAAAGGGCATTCTGGAAACTTTTACTTCTTCAGTGAGAATAGACAGAGGGGAGAAGTTACACCCAGAAAGTGAACAATGACACCACATCACTAATATCTGTGTAGTTACGTGGCAGGGATAAAAATAGAGGCACTGACCAATGTTAGAAGCCACGTTCTCAAACAAGTGATTCACCTTTCAATTCATGCAAGATTTAAATACAGCTATTTGTGTTTTATGGATATTTTTAGCACCATTGCCTTATTTACAAAATGCACCAGGCAATTTTAATAAAGCAAAATATGATTATAGAAATATGATTTTATTAGCCTGCACTACGCAGTGATTAACAGGAAATGTGTGCAGGCTTGTTCTGTGCTGAAGCTGCATTGCTCTCACTGGTAAAAACCAGCCAGCTGGTACGGGTTTAGCAATGAGCCGTTTTCTTGTCCGCGAGCCAGCTCTCCATCCTTGTGCCAGGACAGCTGATGTAAAGTCACACCACTGCCAGACGCTTTCTTTTCCTGCCTTTTCCACCTCACCTTTAGACTCAACAGCCCGTCCATCTAACAAGCATCTCCCAAGCTGGGCCCCTAAACTCTATATGCTCCAGAATGACAGTTCACCATAAACAAGTCAAGTTTGGTCAAAAGATTTTGAACAATCACAATCAAAGGAGACCATCTGACCGACTCTTGTTTTTTTTGTTTTTTAATCTTGCCATAGAGTGCAGATGGAGATGCTCAAACCCTCACAGAGGTCGACCTGTTCATCTCTACCCAGAGGATCAAAGTCCTCAACGCAGACTCACAGGTGAGCACCGGCAAGCGTGCACACACACACACACACACACACACACACACACACACACGTCATGTTTCTGTCTGTGTCGTCTCTTGAGAGAATAAAACCTGTTTACTGTGATGTTAACTCGGCCTGCCACAGAGGTGCACAGGGCTTCACGTCAGAGGAAGTCGTTGTGTCACGGATGACATAAGTGCAGCTTAACTGTCGGCACAAATCTCATGAGACCCCACCACTGATTGATTTTTTATTTATTTATTTAATCTCATGACGTCACTGTCTAAATTCCTCTTTTATGGATTAGAATAAACTCCGTAGAACCCAAAAATGTTGCACGCAGAGCTGCTCACGGAGGTGATTCAGAGAGCAGTGTGCCAGATGTTAGACTGCACCGCTTCCTTTATGTTTGAACATTAATATGAATGTCAGAATAATGACCACATCTGGACTCAGTTAGTCATTAGTTAAAAGGCTGTCAAAGTTAGAACATAGACGTCATGTTTCTTCAGTTATTTTACAGACACAGTAAAAATGTGAAAATTCACACTGAAGTTTGACATTCTTAAAGTCTTCATGAATGAAAAATCACATTTACCCATCATATTTTCTCTTCTTCAAGTTCCTTTTTTTATTTTAACAAAGCTTCCCTTGACTCTCTCGGAAGCTGTGTCAAAGTTTTCTCGCCTTACAGCTTTACAGCGCGCTGCTGTGTGCAGCAGTACGAGTCTTCACAGGAGGTGAAGTCTTTATAGAAGCAGAAAGACTTCTGAGAGCTCTGCACTTCTCAAGATCAGAAATGAAACTTTGCGCTCACAGTAACAGTTTAATGTATATGTGATAGATGATTCATTTGCAGTATGTCAGTTTGAGCTGCTGCCTGGCTGTCTGAGAGTTTCAGAATTTGTACGTGTGTGTGTGTAGGTGTGTGTGTGTGTGTGTGTGTGTGTGTGGGCAGCCGGCTGGCAGAAACTAACGTGCTGCAATGCAGTGTCTATCTTCCTCCTTTTTCCATCTGGTTGCCACTGGTTCTGGCAGTCTTGAACAGACAGATTTGGAGTAAAAAGGCTTCGTTTTGCAATTAAAGGGCTCGATGCTGCTTGCATGGGGTTTCTGACATTGATTCATAATAAGAACAACTCCAAAGGTGGGCTGGAACATCAACACTAATTAGGCTAATGGAATAAAACTGCCAGACACGGTTAATGAAGTGAAGTTAACTAAACTGAGATGAAATTTAGCACGTTATCGTAAAACATGAACAAATACAAGTTCCTCTCAGCAAACCCACAGCAAGTCCACATCCTCCATAATGGTGTGTGCAGAAACAAAACCTCATAAAATCTACATCATGACACAAGACAATTATTTGGCTGAGTGAACAAACATGACCACAGCATTCAAATCACTTCA
Source organism: Amniataba percoides (assembly GCA_037176925.1). NCBI lineage: Eukaryota > Metazoa > Chordata > Actinopteri > Centrarchiformes > Terapontidae > Amniataba > Amniataba percoides. Next base: position 26,695,868 of record JBAJHX010000001.1, read on the forward strand.
TTTCATCAACACAAACAATCCGATACCTAAACCCCGTCTGACTTTTTTCACCACCTGTTCATTATTTTCAGATCGACATGCACTTAACATCTAATTTATCGGGCGTCAGCAGGCTATTATTGGATTATACACCAGTTTTGAATTCAGTCAAAAGTAGGCCTGTATGATTTCCTCCAACAATGTCTCACTCTCTGCCCTGAACAGACGATGCATCTTTGACAAAGGAATCTGCTCATAGGCGCTTTCATTCTGAGTAGTTAGTGATCAGAGGGAATCAGCTGTCATCAGAAAGCGACGTTAGTATCAGAGGAACACAAATAGAAAGCTTACTGTGGTGAAACCTGTGTTATTGCTTCATTTTGACTCTCCAGCATATATTTATAGCCCATACAGTGACATTGTTTTACTAGGCGTGTTTATTATTGTCCAGATACAGTTCAACCTGGAGTGTCTCCCCCTACTGGCAGTGAGAGTAATTACACAAGCATGCTCATCTTCTGAAATCGTATAAAAATGTCCACATTTCCAAAACAGTGACATTTAGGTGGGGTAATGTAAAAGTTGCTTCCTACACCACATGTTTTACTGACAGCAATTCCTCCTGTATGCTGAGTTTCTTATTTTATCTGGAGCATCAGAAATGTTTCTTGGAAACTCCTGCAGTCTACTCCGTCACTACTTTTGCTTCAGCTCTGTCAACCAATCACTGCTGGTCAACCTAAAATGCATCATCGCCGGTACCCAACCGGGGAAATGTTGTCAGATTTAAAAACTCTGGTAGGCTGTGAAATGCCCCCAGAGATCTACCTTCCAGTGTGAGCGAACTTGTTTTGCAAGGCCTTGAATGTACCAGATGTTCATTTATATGTAAAAGCCCCAAACTCCAGCTTTAACTTTTTTGTACTTTAATCGTGTACTTTGCTGAGTCTCTCCGGCATGCAAATAATGAAACACATTTACATAATTAAAGAAATGAGCCTTCAGCGTACATTGCATTACATTACAGTGAGGCCATTATTTACAGTGATAACACCAGTCGTCTCCATTAACTGGAAATCAGCGACTAAAGAGCCTCTTTGATGACATCACCAGATGTTTGGGAGTTGATCTGGAGAAACTAAATCATAAAATGTGTTTATATTTTTTTTTGTTTCAGATATGAAGTACAGGTGTATTTCATTTGATTTCACAGCAGGGAATTACAAATATCTTCACATCCCACAGTTACAGGAATTGTTCTATGGAGAAGCTTCATATCTAGATGGCATATTAAAAATTCACAAGTTAGATGTAGAGTATTATATAAACAGCAGGGCTGATGTTTAAAGGCTCATTAATGTGAATTTGGCTGCTGTGCCTACAGGAGACCATGATGGACAACGCGCTCCGTACCATATCCTACATTGCCGACATTGGGAACATTGTGGTCCTGATGGCGAGGCGCCGGATGCCGCGCACAGCCTCGCAGGACTGCATTGAAACTACACCTGGGGCACCGGAGGCAAAGAAGCAGTACAAGATGATATGCCATGTCTTTGAGTCTGAAGACGTGAGTGCAAGTTCGCAAACCTGCTGTGTCTGTTAATGTGTTCATGAGAGAGACTATTTAAGGTTACACAGATGATTTATAAAGGAAGTCACATTGTTATTTTTCTCATCATTATGTAAGAGGACTCATTTGGTACATGAATCCTTTGACATCTAAAGATAGTCAAGAGATGAAACTTGTTATTGCTTTGGGAGTGTTATTTGATCGTCTGATATCATTTCAGCTTGCCGGTTATCACCGATATTAAGACATCATGTCCTCAATTTAGTTTTTTCTATTTCCTTTTGCACATTGTCACAAATGGTGTTACTAATATAATAAAAAAAAAAACGAAAATGGAGTTGTGCAACCTTTGATAAGATATTAGAGCAACCCAGTGACATGAAGTGATGTAAACTGCCTGCTTATTTTTCATTATTTATTTATTTATTATCCCAGAGAGCTGCTGCTCGTCTTGTTGAAGTACATTCAGCAAGACTTGGCAGCGTGAACAACGTGGCACAGAGGAGCAAGCAGCTCAGTGTCTGTTGCCAGTCGGTATAAAGGCTGGACTCCAGTCTGTCCTCTCCTTATCTAATTTTGCTGCCAGGTTTTAAAGGCCGGCCAGAGTTATAATAGAAGCATTCAGCAGCTCATCCATCAACCGTTTTTGTTATCGTTGCTCTGCTGGATGAATGCAGTGTTTCCCTGTTTTTGGTTGTTGTTTCTTTTTTTACTTTTATTATTATTCTGCAAAACTAATTTGCAGTTTATTGATTTTTAAGAGTTTGGGTCATTACTGTCTGCAGGAGATTTATATACAAGTGTAGGATTCAGTTAAATAGGAAAACAAAGGAAAATATGGCTGGCAAAATGACCCTCTTTTCTCTCTTGATTCATATTAGCTCCCACAGCAAGATAAATCTCCAGGCTTTCATTTTTTTCATGCTTTAGTAATTTAACTTTTCCCCAACTTTCACCTTCTTGGTAGCGAATGTTTTTTGTGCTCAGCCCCCCCATCAGCCTAAATAAATGAGCTCACGGATCAATGCGTCCATCGACGTTTATTAAGTGTTTATTTCAAATGATGTAACACTCTCTGACACTGTTAAAAGTGGATATTGTTACACTACATTTTCCGAACAAGATGTACAGATTGTGGATATGCAGAGTGTCTCTGTTGGTTGATTTCGTTTCCATATGAGGACCACTTGAGGAAGCTGAAGCTGCACCTGTTTCCATTTCAAATTTCATTGCTCATTAGTTCATTAGTTTTTGCACATTCTCAATCACACACAGTGTTCAGGCTATCATGACAGCTGTGCTTAATCAGAGTCACAATTTTTAGCCCTTTTTATGTGTTTATTTTTTCCTCTGAACATGTATATGATTGAATAGATAGGTATGTTTTTTTTTTCATTTGTTTTAGCTGAGCTGCTTGACACTCTTTCTTTTGTGAGTACTACTGGTTGGTTGTGAATAACTACTTTAAAATTTGGGATCTGTGTGGCTGAAATTGTGCATCACTGTAGTGAACACAGACCGTTAACTTTGTTGGAGTTTTGCTGCTCATTTATTTGTCTGTTTGTCTTTATTAGCTTCCCTCTTACTGCTGCAGGAAAGTGCACGTGTTTTTCTGCTTTCCTCTCACAATTATAACAAATAGCTTATGACAGTGAAAATCCATTTACATTATGCCATAACGTATTAATGGAAGACTGTTGTTCCAAACAAAAACAAAGCAAGTTCACAAAAGCATGTTTTGTCATGATTCCTGCTTTTTTTTTGTTTGTCTGCAGGCCCAGCTTATCGCTCAGTCTATCGGACAGGCGTTCAGCGTAGCTTACCAGGAGTTCCTTAGAGCCAACGGCATTAACCCCGAAGACCTGAGCCAGAAGGAGTACAGCGACATCATCAACACCCAGGAGATGTACAATGATGACCTCATTCACTTCTCCAACTCTGAAAACTGCAAAGAGGTTGGTCTTGTATTAAGTGGTGCAATGCACACATACATTTCTTGCAACATATGCAGATGTTTGTTATTTTGTGTCAGTGCAGAAAAAAAAACAGATCGCATTTGTGCTGCAGGGCCATTCGAGAAACACACAAGTATACAGTAGCTGTTAACTAATTAGACAGCTCAGTACACAGATGGTACAGTAAAGTCAGAGCAAGTCAACTCTTTTTTTTTTTCCGGTAGCATTTCCTCTTTAGCTAACACTGTGCCCTGAAAGCATTACTTGAGGCTTCTGGAGAGTTAGAAGCCGTGAAACGGTTTCTGCTGCACGGCACTGTCACACAGCTGCTAGTTCAGAAGCTCAGGAGTCACTGTCAGTGATGGGGAGCCAATAAAGCTTCCTAAGCAACTGTGGTGAAAAGAAAAAGCTGGAAAATAAGATGTCCGCTACACGAAGACAGTGATGAGGTGTGCAGAATACTCGGCTGATTTAATACATCACTAAATATAAATCACTGGTAATCTTTATGCTTTTATTGTAGTGAAGTGGTTAACACTGTCACACGTAAGTAACACGTAAGTCACTGAGATGAGAACGTGCGGATTCAGAAGATGTTGTGGGGTTTAATTATTATTCATAGAGCTCTTTTCTTAAAGTGCTCTAAAAAGTACTGCCCAATGTGGGTGCTGATTCTTATACGTTTTGAAAATCAGGGCCAAATAAATGGGATTAGCTCAAGAAAGTCCTCTGTGGGCATCATGGGCAGTAACGTATTATGTATTTCAACAATGATGTATATTATCATATAGCAGATGAGAGATATGCAAAAATCTTGTCTGTTTTTAAAAGTTGGCCCTTCACATTGATGCAACATTTCTTTAAATCCAATGTGTAGTGCAGTGCTGCTCTTTGATTTTTAACACTCCTGCACGAGTCTGTTACAATCATCTTTTTTGTTGTATTGTATATGATTGTTCCAAGCTCACTTCTGAGCTCCAAGGCCAAAGACTTCTGCTCTGATCCAAAGAAGGGAGCAAGAAAAAGTGAAAATTTTCTGACAGATATCAAAAAGGAATCACACAGTTTGAAGTGAGAACATGTTCTCTACATAGAACCGATAAACATGCAGCTGAATCAGGTGCTTCAGACCAACTGCAGCAAACTGTAGGGGGAAGAAGACTGAAGCACTCCGATGCAGGCAGGTCACCTCAGTCACTGCGCTGCAGTCAGACTGTGCATGTCGTGGATCAGTTTCTGTACGTAATGAAACAAAGATGTGACCAACAAACTGGTTCCACCTCTCCACAGCTGCAGCTGGAGAAAAGTAAAGGGGAGATCCTGGGCGTGGTCATTGTGGAGTCCGGCTGGGGCTCCATCCTGCCCACAGTTATCTTGGCCAACATGATGAACGGCGGCCCGGCAGCTCGCTCCGGCAAGCTCAGCATCGGAGACCAGATCATGTCCATCAACAACACCAGCCTCGTGGGGCTGCCGCTCGCCACCTGTCAGGGAATCATTAAGGTACAGACACTCTGTGGCTGAAAGAAGCAATAATCAAACTGTTCCTAAACATTAAAACACATCATTTATGTGTAATGTCTTGTGTTAAAGGGCTTGAAGAACCAGGTTCAGGTGAAGATGAACATAGTCAGCTGCCCTCCTGTTACCACTGTCCTTATTAAGAGACCAGACCTAAAGTACCAGCTGGGCTTCAGCGTCCAGAACGGCATTGTGAGTATAATTGTGACTTTCTGCTGTCGACCAGGTTCAAGCCAGTTGATGCCTTTAATATTAGTAACACTGACAAATGATGTCCTGCTTTGTTGTGTCTTTCTCTGGATAAATGGTGAACTTGCATGCGTGCAACGTGAGCGTGTTCCTGTCTCAGTTTAGATTCATCTGCTCATTAATTCATTCGCTCTGTACTGGATACACTGAAAAAAACAGTCATTTGCAGTGTTGTGATAAATTGCTGTTTTTGCCTTGAACGGTATTTATACCCCACAAACACTAAAAAAATCCCATTATCTTTAGCAAGGGTGTAATGTGCAGTTTATCTGTTTAAACTGTCTCTCCTGCCATCACTGCAGGCATTTTACTCCTCCAGCAGCATTCATTTAGCATATTATTCAGTATCCTATAACTCGAGGATCTCTCCTTTCCTGTGTTTTGCCATCACCAGATATGCAGCCTGATGCGAGGAGGCATTGCGGAGCGAGGTGGAGTCCGAGTGGGTCACAGGATCATAGAGATCAATGGGCAGAGTGTGGTGGCCACAGCACACGAGAAGATCGTCCAGGCCCTGTCGAACTCTGTTGGAGAGGTTAAAACACAAACACACACACACGTGACACACACAAAAAAAAAAAGAACACATACTACGTGATGTTAAATAACACAGTTGAACAGCTGAAAGTCTTTTGTGGCTCCAGAGAAACTGTTAAAAGTCTAGAAGAAAAATAAGTGAGAGGTTATTCAGAAGAAGGCATTTATCAGGCGGAGGAAAATAAAAGATACAGTAGAGTGCTGCATGGATGATCTATCGCTTTAGCCAAACCCAGAAATTAGCCTCACCCTGCCTCCCTTCAACAGAGTCCTTTTGAGGGTTTAACATTTGACGTCTCTGTATTGAGCTACTTGTTGGCAACTACCAAGGACACGTAAAAGCTTCGAAATTCAGTAATTACTGATGAATTCCTGTTTTATGTTGCGGAACAAAATGTGAAATAACTTGAGCTTGCGTTAACCAGAGACCTTATTTTAGACATCTAACCAACAACAACACCCATGGACGAGAAGATGAGGGAACTCAAAATGGAAGAAAAACCTGAGTGTTTACCGGGTGTTCTTGGAAATGCAGGGTCGGGCGTGTTTAAAGACTAAAATATCTCAGCCTGCGCTGCTTCCATCCTTCAGTTTTGATTCTGTCTCTGACAAGTCCCACAAGTTTGTGGAAATGCGTTACCTGGTGACTGGAGCAGACAGACCCAAACATGTCACACTGATAAATATGAGTGCAAATAAGGATGACAGCTTCAACCTACTGACGCTCTTAAATGGGAAGGATTTGTCAAGTTATGGTCTGTGTAGAGCAGGAGAGTCTGAGGCATTTACTCACACGCTATTTACTGCTCACGACTCTGCGTCTCCGTGTAGAGGACTGCACATACATCAAAAACCCCACTGAGGTCATCTGTCTCTGTCTCTGTCTCTTTTTTTAACTGTCTGCGCATGATGTAGGATAAATCTTGTTTAGTGTCCATTGATTTTACTCCACTTTTTATGTTGCCTTGCAGGATCATTTACGTCTGCTGAAAAGAAACACGAGATCAACTAGTATTTAAAAACACAGGCATTTTGTAGCTTTTGGTTTTACTTTGACATCATCACCTGGTGCAGTCAGACGAGCCTGTAAATAACATAATAGTAATTATTTCAGCGTTCACAGACGTTTAAGAAACCGGAACAACTTTACTCTTATCCAGGAAGGAATAATAATTCTTACTACTTATTTACACTTACTACACAGTGCTCTGCACTGAAAATGAATAGTGACATATTTTGACACAGCTAAAAGCTAAAACACAAAAACTTTCCATACACAGGAAAATGAGAGAATCCAGGCAGAGACGCAGACGCGCGCTGACTAATGTGAATAATGTACGAGTCTATACATTGTTCATTAGGAAAATCTTACTTGTCATACCTTTGAGCTTTGAAGGTTTTTGTAAAAGTTAAAAGAGGATCTACCCCAGCATACTTGAGGTGAATTTTTAAAAAGACTTTTGTTTCTTTCTTTCTGCCAGATTCACATGAAGACCATGCCGGCAGCCATGTTCAGACTCCTCACAGGACAGGAGACGCCTATGTACATATGAACAGTGGCCAGGAGCCGTCCAACAGCTGTCGTCGGTTAGCTGACCGGCGGGGGTGGAGGGGGGGTCGATTCATTTCTGTCTGTTTTTTTTTTCTTTGAGCTGATGACTTCAATTCTTCACCATCTCTTCCTTGTCTGTGCTTAACATGCAACAGCCATTTTATTGACATGAGATGCTTTTTCCATCTGACCAGCTGAAGAGACTGTGTGTGTGTGTGTGTGTGTGTGTACTGTTTGTTATTTATTTGTCCTGCCTGTGCTTTTCTGTGTCACTTAAGTGAGACTGTGTGGACGGACTTATTGAGTGAATGCATCACAATTTATTTTTTATATTCATGTAATGCAATATGATACTTCTACTATACTTCTTGTATAGTTTCATTTTCTCCTCTGTTTATTTATTTCTCATGTAAATACATATTTTGCTAATACTGCGACTGAAGGCAGCGAGGAGGAGGGAGGGGCTGCAGCTGCACTGTAAATATTTGTTGAATCTTGCTGTTGAATTGAAAGCAGCCCACGATGATGGCAGACACAAATAAATGCCGGATATCATAGTAGTTGCCAGTGAAAAGGGGAATGAGTTACGTGTTTGAAATGTTGGGTTTAAATATGCTAAGTTGATATAATGTATATGTGAATCAAACCGATGCTTGCAGCAGGGGTTTATGGGAGAAATGCCATATCCTTTTGATTTTTTCCTCATTTTACGGCAATACACAAGTTCAACCTCTGAATGGCAAGATAAGTCTTTTTCTAAATCTCATGTACAAACACTCACAAACAGTTAAATAACAAGCAACCGAATAAAACTATTAACATGCACCAGTTATGCTTTTGATATCAAAGTCACGTGTATGGAAAATTTTCTTTTTGTGTGCAACTCTACTGTATGTTCATCTTTAGTGTTCCTGACTGAAACTCATGCATACTATGAGTGGATTGTGAATGTAACTGTGTTGTGCGAGCTGTCCCATTGCCATAAGCAGTATTAGAATGTCTGTACATAAAGAGAAACTCGTCTAGTATTGTGCTCATGTTACAGAAACAAAAACACACAGGTTTAGTCACCGCAAACATCTTCCCACCTGTTTGTTGGCTTTCGGTCTTGAGAGGGAAAGAGAGAACTGTGAATCACACACACTGTGACAGAAACAAGCCTTACCACCGAGTAATGCTTTTACAACGCATTGTAGTAAATTTTAACCATATGAACATTATCTGTGTGCATGCCTCGTAAAGTAGTACCATGTCATTGTGGCAAGATAATAAAATCTGAGCTGAACCTGGCTGGTTTTGTTGGACTGGATCAAACTAAAAAAAGCAGAATTTGTCTTACGAAAGAGCAGCGACAGGAGGTTTTGTCCTTCTAAAACTTCACTTTAAAAATTCACTTTCAAAAACTAATTAGAAGCCCATTGCAGACACACACACAAAAAAAGAAAATGGAATGAAAAGTCGACATGATGGGGCAAAAACATGAAGGGTAAGTCATCAGCATTATTACTTACTTTCTCATGCTTTTAAATGAGTAAGTTAACATTTTAACTATGCTGAATTGCTTTACAAAGTCAAACATTAAAATAATAAATTAGACTTTAATATGTTGAAACTGAGGCGAATATTCATAGTTTTGCCTTAAATTCAAAATCAAGTCTGATTATAAGGATATTTAATTAGAGGAGCAACTAGAACTGTCTCAATGTCACATCAGGTCATAATTGATAAATGTTTTTATGTTGGTACAAAACTGTTAAGTGCATTCATTTCATATATACTGAGTAAAAAAACACTACATCCCCACCACAATGAGAAAATTGTATATTAACTATTCTGTTATGTGTCCTGTTGAAGTGGGACAGACTATCTATGTACGATGACCAAACCACATTTTAATTCAACGTCTGTTCCGAGTATTGTACTTGTATCATCCCACATTGCTCACAGCTGCAAAACAAATAATAAATCAATTATTTGGTAAGACTCAGATTTCTTCTATACTAACCATAAAGACATAAAGATTCATATGATGTACTCGTAGCGTTGGAAAGGGACAACGCCAACCATAAATTTCTACTCTGAGTCTCTAGCTCCCCCTAATGGCTACAATTAGGTAGTGCAGGTTCTAAAATAAATGTAATAAAAAAAACAAACTCTTCATTTCAGTTTTATCATTGAAGGATTTTCTTTTACTCCAGTACCTTTATGTAAAAGTGTGCAATTAAAACAGAATCAATTGCAAATTATATACAATCATTAAACAATTACAGTGCTGGTTTTGAAAAAAAAGTTGAGCATTAAAAAATAATTACATGTACCACACGATTGATGTTATATTTCTCACCTACAGTCAGTTCACAGTGCTGTTATCAGTGTGTTTCTCTGAACTCTTTGCTGTCTCACGGTCAATGTCCAGTTGGTAGCTGTTTGCCTGTCACTGTGTCAGTTGAGAGGTTTTGTTTTTTTTTTTTTTCAGATCAGGGATTCTGGTCGTTCTGGTCACACTTTAACATGACCTTTATCCCAAGACCCTGACGCGTGGTCTCAAAGGCCTGGACCGCCTGCTCCAATGGGAAACGGTGAGTCACAAGGGGCTTAACGTTCACCTTCCCCGATGCCAGCATGGCGATGGCCATCGGCCAGCTGCAACACAGCAAGACATGTGACTCTGTTATGTCTGAAAATGACTTTAGAATTTATGATCTAATTATTACTGCCTGTAAGAACATGCAGCTGTAAATATGTTTATAGAACAAGAAGGTCAATTAATGTTTAATCTCTTACGTGTTGCAGTAGCGGAAGACTCCTCTGATGTCCACCTCTCTGACAGCAGCATTGATCAGAGGAACAGTGGCCATCTCAGAGCCGAGACCCACCAGCACCACCACACCACCTGAACGTGTGGCCTGTCAGAGCAAAGGATATAGAACTTGGATTATTTTTCTGCAGATACCAAAAGTCTTTACACATAGTAAAAATACTCTATTACAGTTAAAAGTGCTGCATTGTAAATAAACTAACAGTGTGGAGTGTTATACTATATATAAGAATATTATACAGTATTGTCATGTAAGTATCATTTTACTAGTTGGTAAAAGTAAAGCTAATTTCAACAATTATATTTACTGCTGAGTAGAGTCATCTCAGTAGTTTAACTGTGATAAAACTGTGATAAAACATCATTTAAAAATCTCTTAAGTAACAAGTGCAGTATTTTCCTCTGAACTGTAGCGAAGAATTGAAGTATTAAGTTGCAGTAAATGGAAATACTAAATAGTACAAGTCGCTTCTACATTATATGAATGCAAGTTTACATAGTTTTTATTAATGGTGGTCACGTACGTAGATGGCAGTTTGAATGCTGCTCTCAACACCAGTGCATTCGATAGTAATGTGAGGCTGAGCGCCCAGCATGTCCTCCACAGTCTTGGCCAGCTGCTGGGCTCCGTCTTCTCTCTTCACCGTCAGCTCGAAGTCTGACCCCAACTCTTTGGCCACTGTCAGACGCTCTACAGACAGATCTGAACACAGCAGAAGGTGCATTAGAGACAAAAGTGAAAAGAAGTTGTAGATATTTTAGCTGAAATAAATGTATGTGTGTGTGTGTTACCAGTAATGATGACCTGAGATGCCCCCATTGCTTTGGCCACAAGCAAACAGACCAACCCAATAGGTCCTGTAGAGAGAGAGGAAATAGTTTAAGATGCCTGCAGCAGAGAGAAAATATCAGACAACTAAAGACTTGAATTATGTGCAAGCAGCTCAATGAACATGAGGTTAACTGATTTTCTACAGGACGAGATTTCAAAACCATCAAGAGCTTCATCACACAAATACAGAAAATGTTTTGAAAAAGAGTCAATGACATATTGTGCAACTTTACCCTCATAGGAAACTTTTACCAGGTATTACTCAACACACGTGTCTTAAATGTCCATTAGCCTGTTGTCACAACATGAGGGATTTGTTAATTTTTAATTCTCTTACAAGGTATGTTAAGGTCCAGCAGCTTTTCCCCTCCAGTTTTGTTGAGTCAGTATGACTTTTGCTTTTCAGACTACACCCACTGGGCGTTTGATTAGATTCTTTAGCTGCAGGGGCATGTTACTAAAATACAGCACAACCAGCTGCTTTACTTTGCATCATGACATGAAATGCAGTCTACAAGAGTCTAAATATCACAGTTTAATCTTTTTAACCTGCACCACAGATGAGCACAGTGCTGCCAAGGGTTACGCCGGCTCTGCGACAGGCATGGATCCCCACAGACAGAGGTTCGATTAGAGCTCCCTCCTCAAATGTCACATTGTCAGGCAACCTAGAGTTGAAAAAAAGAGATGAAGAAATAGAGGAGAAGAGAGGAAAAGACAGAAAATAACACAGGCAAAGAGAGTAAGTTGGCAGTCAGACATCAGACGGTTGTTTGGTAATCTCTGGTGCAATGCCTTGCAATCGTGAACAAGCAGTTACTTGTAGCAGAAGTGGGCACTGTGTTTGTAGTATCGGCAAAGATTTCCATCATCAGGGGGCGTCGCGCAGAAGAAGATAGTAGGAGACAAGTTGTATCGTCCATTTTTGAAGAACTCGTCCATCTCACGGGGCACACCGGGCTCGATAGCCACTCTGTCACCTGAAAAAGGTTCACAGCACTGGATGAGCTTGTCAAGGCAACTCCATCAGTGTATTTGAGCATGAATTTAATTTTTTTTAACACCATAAAAAGTACCAAAGTTATGACTAAAATTTTGCAAAGTATATGTATGACCACTCACCCACTTTAAGGTGTTTGACTGATGATCCCACCTTCACCACCCGCCCCGACGCCTCATGGCCCAACACCATTGGTTTTGTGAGCACAAAGTCACCGATTCGGCCGTGTTGCCAGTAGTGAACATCTGATCCGCATATTCCAACAGAGTGCATCTGGAGTAAAACATCTGGGTACAAAACATGATAGTGAAATCAGTCCACAGTGATTAGACAGTCCTGGACACTGCAGGCTGCGCCTCTGAGACCTCTCAATCATTTACTGCAACTTCACTTGTTCAATTTATTCAGATCATCAAATATGGTTGGATGCAGTGAAACAATCAGTCAAAGTTACTGGAAGGAAATGTATTTTTCCTTCTTTTTCATTTTTTCTTTTTACATCAGTAATTTGTAAGTTGACTTACTTAACTTTAC
>JBAJHX010000001.1:26749752-26769105 GCA_037176925.1 Amniataba percoides
GAAAGAACAGTTAAAGAGAGAGAGAGGGAGAGAGAGAGAGAGGGAGAGAGAGAGAGAGAGAGAGAGAGAGAGAGAGACGTTCTTTTAATTCAATCTTTAGCTTTAATAGTAATGTTTAATTTGTCATGAAGAAGGTGATGTTTCATAAAGGGCAGCCCAGTGCTCATGTTTAATTGGGGTGAACTAGGAAGCTGGTAATAAGTTGGATGAACAGTGATGGTGTGGCAAAGTTTTATTTTTATTTACCATGAAATAGGAAGGCATCATGTCCAGTCAACCTTGAGGAAAAGCATGATATGTGATATGGATAGGTATAATGTATAGATATAAGGAGATGAGTAGATGAATAACTGGTTGGGTCTTAATTTATTATAGAAATCATATCATAAAATATGGAGACACAAGAAAACACTGCATATGTTTGGTAAACTGGTACACAGTAAGTTTGAAAACAGCTCTGACTGTTAAAGAACATAAAATGTGTTCCACTGTTTTTCTTCTCTAATCTCTGACACCAAAGAATAATTTATGAATATTAACCAAGCCAAAGAGAAGTTCTGAACTTCTTTTAAGAACCAGTGCCTTTGCTTGAATCCAGCTGGAGGACACACATGCCCTTTGTGGTTTTCCAAAAGTTTACTTATAATCAGCTGAGTCGAAAAATGAATTAGATGATGGACAGAAAGGTTAGCAAGGATGAAGTATGAAAAAAGTTTTGTTCTGTGCTTTAAGGTTTATCAGCTTGTCTGTACAAAAATGACTTTTGGTCACTGTCTCTGTGTCCTGACAATAGTACAAGTGACACATAATCTGTGATAAAAACCAGACCCCTTCAGCTCCACCTGCTGCCTCTAAGGCCATTGGATAAGAATGTATCACACCCGCATTGAAACAACCAATGAGAGTAGAGTAGCTTCAGTCACTGCTCCTGCACATACTGGAGACAGTTTTCCTCACCTGAGCATCAATATGCATCATCCATATCTTCAGAGAGCGGACACAATGGCAGATAAACAACCCCCAAACAATCAGGCCTATCCCTCCTTTGTCAACAACAATTTATGTGACATTGATTTTATTGTCCAATTCAGCGAAAATTCATCTTTGGCTTCTCCCAAAGCAAAGCAAAGATATATATAATGCACAAAACTCAGCACGCTGTGAAGAATATAGATATGAATATACAGTGTACAATAGTGCCAATGGACAAGTAGCAGCTAATAACTTTAATAATAACAATAATAACAATAAATGATCACAAAAATAGTAAAAGACAACAATTGTTGATACAGACTTTCTGTTTTTGAAGCTTGCTCGGCATAGTGAATAAAAGATTATATTATATTCTATGTTCGAGCTAGCTCTCAGGACGCTAACAGGAGCAGCTCAAACTGTATATCTGAAGTCCACACTTTTCTGATTTCCTTTAACATGCTGTAAAATGTTCACATTGTCACTGTGCAGAGGCATTTTTCCAAGTAACTTTGTTACCATAATCAGAGGGAATCAGAAAGGTTTCAAGGTACTGAAGTGCTTATTTCTCCCTACTGTCCACTGCTGAGGGGAAAGAGCAAGGCACCTAAAAGAGTAATTTTGCATTTGGGGAAATATGTTAGATGTTAGATGCAGTTAGATGTTTGTACAGGAAATATGAAGCTTCAGTTTCAGTCATTTAGCTCAGAGTAAGACTGGAAGTTGGGGGGAACAGCTGACTTGGCTCTGTCTAAGGGAATCCAGCATCAGTCCCCTACCAGCTTACTAATGAACACTTACAATTATATAATAATAAATGATGATAATAAGTGTATAAATGGCAGTTTGCCATTTTATGTGGATTTTTGTGCCAAAATATTCATGCCAAAAAAATGTATTTAAACTTTTTTTTTTTAAAAACTTCCTACAGCTCCAGAGGTTGTGGTATGTCTGAGTAGCAAAAAATGCAAAACACATGCAGATTATTTAACACTCAATCAATCACTTGTGTGAATTTACACATAGTTCCACTCTGATGCTGCAGTTTATTTTAAGTGAATCGTTACATTTCACCATTCTCATAAAAACGCTCCTGAACTTATCAGATTTGTTTTGCCACCGCTCTTAGGACCGTGTGGTTGATATGGTAGCGAACAAACATGCTCATCCACGCTGGCTTGTATGTATATCTATACTGATGGATCGCCACTCATTTGTGTGATTCAGAGGAAATACATTGGCCTATATTCCAAACAAACACACAAACATGTCCATACATATCTGTGTGCTGCCCATTAAACTGAAGATGTTGGGATCCAATGTTTGTGCCGACTGGAGGAAGTGTGTGTTTGGAAGCAGAGGATTGGCTTGTTGGCTGCCTGAGGCTACAGCTCTAAAGTGTGTGAAATGAGGGAGTAGCCAACAGTGGGCCCTTGGCTATGAAGCAGCATGGAAGAGTTTGTGTGTGTGTGTGTGTATCACATACATATCAGACATATGTCAAATTCACTGACACATGCGCTGATGTGAGTGACACTGAGCCTGAAGGCCTTCTCCATCCATCCCTCCCCCCCATATTCCCTCTGACATGGAACAGTCCTCCATTTGGTCTGCAGGGTAATGAGGCAAACCGATGAGACAGAGGGGGGCTTTCGAGGTTCAGTCAGGTGTCAAACGTTCTGGACGCCTTAACTACAGTACATGAAGTCATAATACAGAAAAATACAGGTCAGCATTTCTATGTTTTTGTACAAACAATGATTTCAAGTCATTGATTTATTAACTGGAATTCTGTTTTTCCAATTCCTCCCTGCTTTTCTGTCTTTATCACTCATTTCCTTCATATATTAGTTTTTCACAATTATAATATACATAACATAATTGACTCTAATTTATCTTCCTCACACCTATCCTTTCTTCACTTTTCATTGTCATTCTTACTTCTTTCTTTTCTTTCCTCATGTTCAGTCTTCTTGTCTTCTTTGCTTCTTTCCTACATTTCGCTTGTATGTATTTCCCTTCCTTCCCTCTCCTTTCCTCATTTTCCTTCCTCATCTTCTAACTCTCTTCCTCCTGGTACTCCTCCCAAATTTCCTTCCACAGTGTCCTCTTTCCTCTTTTATTTCATATATTTTTCTTCTTTTCCTTTCTTTACTTTTTTCATTTTTTGCTTTTGCTGAGCATGAGGTGGGATTTCCTCTCACTTACCTCCTTTCCTCCCTTCAGTCCTCACTTTATTCTCTCACTCCTCTCCATGTATTTCTCCTCCTCTCTCATTTTTCTTCCTCCCTTTGTTTTTAATTATTTTAATTTTTTATTTGTTCCTTTCTTGTATTTTCTGTCCCTCTCTCGCCTGCTCTTCCTAGCTCATTTCCTTTCTGAGCCACTCTTCTTTATTGCCCTTCTTTCTCCCATCACCCCCTCTGCCTCTATTCTTTGCTTCCTCTCCTACACAATTAGATCTTTTTAATGATCAGGGATAGCTGGATTTTAATTCTTTTTTTCTTTGTTGCTTCCTTAAACAGCCTATAGATGGTGCTGTTGGCCATGACTGAAAGTCCTCAGGAATATTTCCAGCCTTCTTTCTCTTTTGTTGGAGGGAAAATCTCTCTCTCTCATTATCTTCTTTTACTGTAACTCTGATTGCTGGATGTGCCTCAAACAAGGACTTAACAAATGATCTAACACTGACGACGCTTTCTTCTCTCAACCACAAAAGTATAAAAATGCCGCAGTGCTTGTGTGAAAAGGCGATTCAGAATCTGCTCTGTATCTGATGTTTGTGAGCTGAGGATCCAAAGAAATATGTTCTCTCTCTTTGTGAGATAGTGGGGTGCAAGTTTAGCTTTCTTCAGACAATCAGATTACACATCGACGCTTGAAACTAATGTCTGTTCTCTTTTTTCTGTTTTTTCTTTGGAAGTGCTGGAAAAGGTAACATTTTAAAGTATTTATTGTCAACTTTATCCTGCCTTTTTTCTGTTACCATTTCTTCTTTCTCCTTATCTGAGTTCAGGGTGTGCAGTTACAGTAATATTAGTATTTTGTAGTTTTCCTCAAAGTATTGTGTTAATGTACATCGAGCACTTTCCGCTCATGTGAAGAACCGAGCAAAGAAACTCTGCTCAAACCATCTGTGTATCTAAATAAAAATGGAAATGATTGAATGGAGCAGATGATAAATCCTCAAAAGCAGTTCCTGAAAGTGAATCGCCCTCTGTCATTCGTTTATATGTCGATATCGGGTTTTCCTTACTTACTGTTGTAGCTGCATTCAAAAGAGAGAAAGTGTATTCTCAGCTCCCACGAGTTGCCATGTCTCTCTGAATTTGGATAAACAGAACAAAAGGATGAATTGTGTTCCTTTGTGTGAAAAGTGTTTCTTATTCATTCCCTTCTCATGCGTCTAAATAAACTATTTAAAACTACATCTTTTTCCTGATAAATGCATTGTCACAAAGCAGGAAGCTGGCTGTGTTTATTAGTGCTTAAAGACTTTTCATGGTTTCACAGGGCAGCAGCATACTTTTACTAATTTCTTTTACTTTTACTGTTAAGTTTAAAGTAGTATATTCTCTGTACAGATTTTCAGGAATAAAACATTTTGCAAAATTAATTAAGGTATAATTGTACAACTCTATAATTTGTTTCTGTCTGTCAAAACCACAGGTGCACTGCAGAATATTAGAGACAGAATGAAAGCAGATTAACGGATGCGGAGCAAACGTCTCATATCGCCACATGTTCGATACCATACGAATCAATGGAAATAAACTCTTAACAGTGTGAAGCGTCAAATGAACAGAGGCATTTCCTGTCTAACCCACGTCACCGTCCAAGCCCCAAACACAAAGTCATTTCCATGCAGTGCGTGGAGACCCAGTAACCATTTTACCTGCCACTTGGCGAACAGATAAGAGGCGCTTGCATATTCATAAGAGCAGATAAGAGCTAGCCATGCAGCTCCCTTTAATTGAGAATGATGGAGAGGGATGGAGGGATGGAGGGACGTCGGAGTGCAGGAGAGGAGGGTGGAGGAGGATGGGGAATGATAACCCGGTACTTGCCTTGATGCATTAATTGAGGGTATTAGAGGGAGGGATGGATGGACTTGGAGGTGGTGGTGGGCGGGTGGTGGCGGAGTACCATGGAAATGCCAGCGGTGCCAATAAATCACTCCCCGCTGGTGATTGACTCTGCAAATGTAGTCGGGAAAAGGCCCGGGAAGTTGGAAGGAATCAATCAAGGCACTCCCAAAACTTTTCAGCCCTCTCACTTCTGAGGCAGTCCAGCGCATAAAAGGTTACCATCATAACAGGGCGGGACAGCCGGCGACCTGCAGACTCATGGACTTCATGTAGCTTCTCAAGGACAGTTTATTTTCACAGATGAAGCATTGCAGGGACGCATGAAAGTCTTACGTGAGGTATTTTATATAATCGAAAAATATGGATCAGCAGTATTTAGACATCTGTGATCTTCATGGGGAAAAGTGAATAATTTAAGCAACTAACAGTAATTTAATACAATAAATAACTATATTATGATAAACTTCGCTTTAACTTAACTTTAGAATTGGCTAGGCTACCATTTTACTCACAGATTTAGGAGGGAACCAGTCATGTAGTATCACACCTCTTTAACTGAAGAACCTTCTCAGGTACATGCAGCAGATCCTGTTTCTGCCTTTCAGAGGGGTCGGAGGGTCGCAGCTATGATGCTATTATGGGATGTTGGGAAACCAAGTCAGTCTCTTTGACCTGCTTTACCAGAGGTGGCCTCCATGTATGTCTCAGACTCTGTCTCAGACTCCACCAGCACCACTGGTGCATCCAGGGGGGCTGTGTGTGTGTTAGAGTTTTGTTTGTTCCTGGCTGTTTTTTTCCATGCTGTGTGTGTGTTTGTGTGTGTGTGTGTGTGAGTGTGTGTGAGTGTGTGGGTCTATAAGTGTGTGCATGTGTGCTTTCTGGGACTGGCTGTGTGCATATTGTGTGCACACCACTGTGTCTGTTCATGAGTGTGAACGTGAATATACCTTAATGTTTGTGTGTTTTTTGTGTGCGCATCGACCAGAGTTTATATTTCCAGTGTGTGTGTGTGTGTGTTTTTATGAATGTAGCAAGTGTCCATATCTATTTCTGTTTACAGTCTACCAGCGTGCACGTGAGTATACCTACATATAGTGTCTGCTTTAGTGAGTGTGCACAATTGTGTGTGTGTGTGTGTGTGTTTCAGAGATGCCATTGTTTGGCCTCTGGAGGTTTCATTAAGGCCCAGTGTCCAGAGGTAAAAAGTCATTCATCTCCCCTGTTGTGAAGTGGCAGGTCTGGGCTCTGTCCCTCACTCCCCCACCTCCTCTTCCACCTCCATCTCTCCCTCTTCTCCATCCTCCCATCTCTGTTCCCTCTCCTCTCCTTTCATTTTTCTTCTACATCCGCTCTCCTTCCTCTTTCTCTCTTTTCATCTCCTCCCCTCATTTTTTTCCCATCACTTTCTTGCAAAAAATCAAGTCTTATGAGTCTAGAGAAAAGACTGAAAAAAAGAGAAAAAAAAACAAGTATGGAGGAGGGAGTGAGAGGAGTGTTTGATGTCTTTCAGACGGACCGGCCTGTCTAATGAATCCTTCACTAGTCCGCTATGAGATCGGCTTGTCTTCTCCTGTTTCTTTCTTTTTTTTGTGTGTGCTCTTTTTTGCCTCCGTGCACATTAATTAGAGCTGTCAAAACTTAAGTCTCTCCCTCTTTCTCTCTTTTTCCCTTTTTATTTTGTTCCTCCAAATGGCTGAATGGGATACCGTTAATTAAAAAGATATCAGATCATAGAGGCCCCCTGAGCACTGAAACCGTCTGGGCCCTCGCGTCCCGACAAGTCGAGACATCATGTTTTTTTTTTTTTTTTTTCCGTGCACACTCCAAAGAAATTCTGGTCCCTTTTGTCCGCAAGTTACAGCGATGGATTGAAGTTCACAGGGTAGGAGATGGGAGGGTGTATGTATGTGTGTGTGTGTGTGTGTGAAGTACTGTGTTGATAAAAGCATCTTTTTGTATTTAATTGCGTCTCTGCTTTATGAAAGTGTGGACTTCTCTTCTGATGAGGACTTCAGACGGTTCACTGTTTTAAGTGGCATATCTTTACTGACAGAGCAAAGTGCTGAACGAAAGACACTGAGATCACTACCTTCTTATTTCTGAGTGTGTGTGTGTACACATGTGCAATAAGAGAGTGCCAGTGCGAGAATGCAAGTTTGTGTTTATGGATGTGTATACATGTTTATAGACATCTGTATGTCTATGCGTGTTTTTATGCATGTGTGTCTGGTGTTATTTCACATATGAAATCATGTAAAATAGAGGTGCTGGCTAGTTGGTGCAAGCTACAGTGGCTGGCTCTAGTTTGCCCTAAATGAGGCTCCTCTGATTTTTTTTGGAAGACAAACATGAATAAATATTCAGTGTCTTACTCTGGAAAAGTTGTGGTTATCCTAACAAACATGTTGATTGCATTTCCTTCCCCTTCAAGCATTCACAAAGCTGATTACTCCAACAGCCATCGATCTGAGGAATGTTAAACTGGACGCCACTATAATGTATCACCTCTGTGTATTTGCATTTGATTTCTTGTTTCGCTACACAAGACACTGACTAAATAATAAACACAGTTGTGTGCAATACTACTGGTGAAAAACTCCACAAATACCTTCACACAGTTAATCCAGATATATTTGTGCCACTGACTCCTGCCTCACGTGACAAACCATGGCTCTTCCATAATTTCATTTCATAGTGTAAAGGTAAACTCATAACATAAGCGCAAATTCATGTGACCTCAAAAAATGGTATTCTATGTTAAAACCAAACATGTTTTTACTTTTGGTACCTCATTACCTCCCCATCCTATGGAGATGAAGTGTTTCCAGTAACAAATGTGCTGCTGCAACTGCTGGAGTGCTCCGGCCCTTAGCCTTCAAGTACGCGTGTTTGTAACTGTGCATATGACTAATATATGTGAGTAACTTGTCATTGGTTGCCACTGTTATTGATATTGATGTATAGTTCTCATACACACATTCACACACACATATACACACACTCTGTTGTGAGATCAGTAATTTGTAGTTAATCATTTGGGCTGTAGAGGGATGAGGTGGGGTGAAAGAGAGGGGTGAACCCCCCTCCTTTCCCCCAGTGCCTTCTCAACAGCATAGTGGCAGCGGAGAAGCACAGAGACAAATGACGCACATATAAACACACACACACACACACACACCCCCTCCATGCAGAAACCTAATTAATTTTGTGCAGTGTTTCAGAATTGATTGTGGTCATTCCTAGTTCTAATTTTTCATCTGGTTTTCAAGGGCTTCCTTCTTTCTGTCATTCTCACTCATCTGTATTCCTCTTGTGTGTGTGTGTGTGTGTGTGTGTTACTGTATTTATCGAATTCACGTGCATTTATAATGTTGAATTTGACTGAATGACTTCTGTTTCCTAATGCTTACCTAAGCGTGTGCATGTCTCTCCTGAGGAGACTTTTCAGGTGAACACATGTTTTCGAGAAAGGCTGAAACAAACAGACAAGGTTTAAAATGGTTTACAGGAAGCAACAAGGAATCCTTCCTATTATTGCATTCAGGACCAGTTTAATGCCAAAACAAAGACCTTTATCTTTTATAGGCAGCAGTGCAGAATATGTTGAGCAGGAGATGGATGCAGAAAGAAACATCAGGAATCATATGTGAAGAAATCAGAAACATCTTACAGTGAAAAAGACAGGTTTCATTTTGTACTGTACTTTGACAAGAAAAAATGTGATATTGTGAGGAAATTGGATCTCAAATGTCGTAGGCACTTGTGGTTTTCTGACAATCCAACCTCAGATTACGACTATGCATTCAGACACACATGCATTTTTTCTGTGATTCCCAGATGTTCCCTAAATCAAAATGCCCTGCATACGATGTTCACATGTGGAGTTTACATGCACATGAAAAGACATTGTCTTTTATCACATATGAAAATTTACTTGATTTCTTGTGAACATTTCACGTTTCAGTCTTTTTGTTGTCTTATTAAGATACACCTCCTTACTAATGAAACCTTCTGCATACAGCATAATTTTACCTTTTTATAGCCTTCTCGTCTTTGTAATTGTCATTCATATGAGAAATGTTCATGGTCATGTGTGAAATTATCTTTTTTGGTAAAGATCATCTCACACTGATTTTCTTGCAAAGATGGGCTGAAAGCACAGAAATTCACAGAAGTACCATTTTCACTGTCTCATTTTACTACAAACCAAAACTCAAACCATCCAAATACTTTGAAAGCTGCTTTAGTCATTTCAACGATCTACATATGACACTTTTATGGGTTAAAATGTAGCTTATTTAGAAATATCAAAGCCATGCAATGGATAATGTAAGCTGTAACACTCACATAAGAACTGAGCTAGGCTGACTCTCACTGATTTGCACTTTCATCATGCTGAATGACAAAAACCAGTCAGTCGACCAGTTTGCACACTACAAAGCATTGTTTCTGCTCAGGCCTGGTGTTGGCAGGCAAGTCTATTTTAAAGGCTGTGTCACTTTAAGAAAACCTGTTAGCCCTTAGAAATGAAGGAAATTAATGAATCTGATTACGGCTTTGTCTAATAGTTTATGCATCACAATTTCCTGTTTTTAATCACTACAGTAGGGCTGTGCAGCCCAAGGGCACTGTTTTAATTCTTTTGTGTTACCAGCAAAAGCAGGGGAAAAAAATTATAAGATTAATAATTGTTTTGCCAGGGTCTAATAACAAGCAATAAAAACCAGCCAACCAGAATGCTGCCACCAAACCCAGTCTGGGCACTATTATTAGAAATGCTCTTTTCATATGTGTTTTCTCTTTTCTGCTTTTTTTAATCGTTTTGATCCATTTTACATCACGACTGATCTTACCGAATGGTTTTTCAATTCTGATAAATATTTGAGTGCGCTTATGAAAGAGGCTAATGTTGTCACATGAATAGAGAATGATCTTTTCTTCATGCTTCATTATGATTTCTTACCTCTGGCCAGTGATGGGCAGGCTGAGAAGAGATTTAGCAGCAGCACATCGCAGCTGATGTGCACCTGCTCTTTAATATCTTATGCATGAGTGTATGAGTGAGTCTGCAGGTGTGTATGTGTGGAAAGGCCAGCCCTGCCTGTGTGTGTGTGTGTCTAAGAGTGCTTCATGTAACAGAAAGACAGAGAGTGACAAGAGTGCCTCGCTCACATGGCACCATATTGGAGATGACGTTCTCTCAGTAACACAGCCATAAAGGCTCTCTCTCACTTTTTCTTACTTAATCTTTCTCTTGCTCTCCACTCGGTTCTCACATCTCCCTCCCTCCTCTTTTCCTTTGTCTTTGCCTTTCATTTAAAGTAGCGCACTTACTGTACAGCACTTGTACCCACCAGCAAACTTCAGTTATGAATACAACACATTTAACATGATGTGTCTGCATGTTTATAACCCACATCCAGCCATAGGTAGCACTGACTAATTAAACATATTATGGATGTGGCCAGCTGTGGCTAACTTAACTCAGAGCAGAGAGGCAGCTACAAGAAAGGAGGAAATCTGAGAAATCTGGGGGCTTATCATTCAAAACATCAGAGCTGCTGATCTGAGTGGCAAAGAGGTTGTAGGATTTAGTAAATCCAAAGAAAACTACCAGACAAGCCTTGTTTGAACAAAATGACCACCTCATTTAGTCTTTTGTCATATGTGTATATTCAGTCATTGTCATAAACTAACTAAACTAAACAAAACATGTTCATCCAAATATTGGATGGAATGATTGTATGATGCATGATACATGATTGCATGATGATTGTACTAGATGAAAAGCCCACAGGCTAAAGTGTCTGAACTTATCCTCTGTGGATCGTGAATCTATGAACCAAATTTAAACACAGTCCATCCAATAGATTTTTCAATAAAAAATGAAAAACAAAATCAAGCTCATGGTGTTAGAGGGTAGATAAGGATTCATCCTCTGGGGATGATGAGCGTCTGTAGAATATGACGTTCATCATCCCCAGAGGATGAATCCTACTTGTGTCACAGTGACACAACTAAAAAATTATATAAGCATTTTCTTAACCACATATCTGGTTTGAGTGTACTCAAGGTTTATTCATATGAGCTGTTTTCACTGCTTTGGTCCAGAACAAGTGAGAAAATAATTAATTGTTGTCTGTCTTAGTATTGGTCTGTTAAATGTTCATGCTTTTTCTTAACAAACACAGTGTTTTTAATCCTTCTCTGCTGTTTAATCTGTTGGCCACAAAATGTAACTGTGGCTACAGTACACATTTAACAGATAAGACCTCCCAACAAAATGTCTTCCAGAGGGAGTGAATACCTGAAAAGCCTCCCGTTTTCCTGCTTTCCACAGTGTGGTGGGTGTTCTCGCCTGCTGGTGGTGAGGTCCATCTGGAAATGCTCAGAGCGTCCTGTCTCACAGCTCCTGCCATTACCTCTCACAGTATTTCACTGTTTTATGGACACGGCCGGCTCTGGAGCTGTCTTTCTCCCATTGGAGCGTCTTTGGAAACATCAGCCAGCATTTTATTTACAACCTCCGAGCCCGGCCTGTTCCCTGCTGTGGGAGGTGTGTGCATACTGAATATTCTATCATTCAGGCCTATCACCTCACAGATTTCAAGAAAAGTAGGAACGCATGTGTGGTTGCTGTGTCCATGGACCGGGTGCACAGCTTGCTTGTGTCAGAAGGCCCGCTGTGGCCACAGTGTAAATTTACAGGCTTTACATTTCATATAAGAGCTTTTTCATGATCCAAACCTTTGACTCCTGCCAGATTTGTTCATTTTTCTTTTTACAACCCAACATTTCAGGAAGATATGTTAAAGTCTGACTCGGCTCGATTGTACCATTCCACTTTAGATTTCAGTGTCCACATCTACAAGACTGGATAGAGGAACACCTGACACAGCATCCTCTGGCAGTGTTTGTGTAACATTTACACACCATAGCTACAGAGTGATTCAGTTATGTAGCTCATTTAACTGAAAATGAAATCAGATATATTGACTCAACAAACAAACACAAATAATCTGTAACCTGCAACCATGAAGCTACCAAACGAGCTCCAACTAACCTGAAGGTCCCTCATCTGAAGAGGTAAACTGATTTCTAATGTGGCACTCCCACTTTCCTGTCATACTTTTGGTAAAGAATAAGCAAGAAACAAACAGGAAGAAACAATGAACATTAGGTTTTCATGTACAAGTTGCTTCTGAGGCTTTCTGGTAGTGTTTTATATGTATCTTGGCAATGTATAGCCATTTTTCTTTGTTTTGCTTATGGTAATGGACTTCACAGCTTTGAAGTTTCCTTTCATAACAATCACTTTTACAGATGTGGTGCTTCTTTTCCTCCTCTTGTGAGATCTAAATTGGATTATATGATGTGATTATATAGTAAAATACCTGACCAACGCTCTCTCCGCTCCTCCCTCTTAAACTTATTTATTGAATGCTTTTTGTTTTTTTCCTTTCCCCTGTTTTCTTCCTCTCTGGTTTAAATTGTATTCTGAAATGTGCTGATAAGTGTTTTCATGCCTGCATTTTGATTATTTATGCATTTGGAGTAATTTTTGAAGTGTCACGTGTTCCTGTAATTTGACACCTTTTGTGGTTAATGCAGCCTGTAGCAACTCTATGAAGATGCTGTTTATCATACTGTTTGTTAAATCTTGTGCTGACAGTGTGTTGGAGTTCACTTTTCTGTTTTTTAAATTAGATTTCATTCACGCTCACACCAGTCGTGCAGGTTTACATTAGAAAATCTACTCTTAAAAGTCTTTTGGGTGCTATTAGATTGAAATGAGTGAAGAGAAGCTGTAGGAAAACATAATCTAGTAGTAAGTTATAAAATCCTTACTTAACAGTAAAATCCCATAATGTTCCCTGACTTGCCTGAGATGTTTAAATAATACACCCGTCCATGTTTCATCAGATTCCACAAATCCAAAGTCCACTGACCCGTGGGATTCCTCTTGGTGTGACACTGTTTGTGTGTGTGTGTGTGCGCATGTGTGTATCAATATGTAAATTAAAATATACTTGTGTGTCTGTGTATACAGCATACAGCGTGTCAAATGTAGGGTATGAAATATGTTGTGTGTGTGTGTGTGTATTTGTTTGCATATTATAGGTGCGGTTATATATATATGTCTCTCCATCAATGACTCTTCATTGTGTGTGTGTGTGTGTGTACGTGTGTGTGACATGCTAGCAGCCCCACTTGGCCAGCTGACAGGCCACTGTCTGATTATAAAGGCACTTTACTGGTATTAATATTAATGCCACTCCATTTTATTCAGGATGTCTGCCTGCCACTCCGATGAGACTGCACTTTACGGCTTTAAATGGTGTGTGTGTTTGACAGGAGGTGTGTGTTTGAGTGTGGCTGCATATGTGTGTGTACATGCATACTGATTCATGTGTGTTTGCCTCTTTCTCTCCAGCATAACTACAGTTGTCAGAAAGAAAGAATCCTTCTAGTCCATTAGCACCAGGGCAGTTTTAGACTTGACCCCCTCTTTTAATAAAATTATCTTAATTTCTCCACTTAATGTTTTCCTCTGTAGTGTGTATTTTTACACAGAAGCAGATAAAAAAGAATTTGTACCTGTGTTAAAACACAAGTGTGCAGCAAATCAGATTTTTCTTTATGTCAGATCACATGCAAAGAGGAATTAGATAAACATCCTCTCAGTGTTCAAGGTCACACTGGAGGGGCACAAAAAGGCACTTGGAGGGGGAACGGCTCCCAAGTTTCCACCATTCACTTCCTTTTCTTTGTGATCACTTATATTATCTTTCAGTGCAACAAAACACACAATTAAGATTAATGTAAGTTTCTCTTTCTGTTATCTACCACTGAGCTCGTACAAAACTGTGATTTGATTGAACTGTTTCAAACTACCCGCTAACCAACGCAAACACAAATTCATGCACTGAGAGATCACATAACTTAATCACACAACTATTTCATGAGTGTGAGTTCATCTATCCATGCCAACAGAGGTGTAGATGTAGATCAGGCCAGGCACATATTGTGCAAGCAACTACATGAGTGGCCAACACAAGTGATTAATAAGTCACAGAGGGATGTGGTGATGAGACGACAGTAATTTGTTCTTCTTGTTCACACTTCCACAAAGCATACTGACTCATAATGAAGAGCAAAGTTAGGGGCGTCTGATGTGCAAAAAGAGCAGTTGGTTTAGTAATGATGGGTCAGGGTTAAGATTAGGCCAAAAACAGAGGAAAGGAGTTTTTACATGTTGTAAAATTTTGCATAGACATGGTCTTAATTAGAAGCCGCAGATGAGAAATTTCAGTAGTAGGATAACTTCAGTGTGTTCTGTTGTTTTGATGAAGAACAGACAAAGAGCTACTGGTGGCTTTAAACAAAATACACACACACACACACACACACACGCACACACACACACACACACACACACACATTTCTCCCATGTGTATCTATCTTGTTTTTCTCTTGTTGCGGGTTGTTGTGTAGGTCGTCCCCTCCTCTGTCTGCCATCTGGGAAGTCTCTCTCTCCATCCATTATGGCCGTCCTGGGACAGAAACCCTTCAACACCAGCACCCCCTGCAAGCCCCACACATATAAACATGTAGATGCACACTTGCACACACACTCGTACATGCCAGCACACACACATAAACAGCTGAATCCAAGCAAACACAAACTCTGAACTGAACCATGCACAGACCAGCAAGTAGTGCACACTCACACAAACACACTTGTATGCACATATAGTAAATGTACTAAGCCATTATTGCTGCTTTGTACATTGCACAGCTTCTGTAGAAATCAGATCATTCACAAACAAGAAAGAGGAAAGAAGAGAAAAACCCCAAATTGTCATCTTATAAATGAAAAGCTGAAATCAAGAATGAAAACACAGATGCCCAAATTAATTCACTCTGCACTGATCAGTAGCTTATGGTGGCTAATGTTCGCAAACTTTACATGACTATTTCTGTGTGACTGACACAGTTAATCTGCTGACTTGTTACAGCATGTTTTAGCTTTTGGGCGTGATTACCATATTCTGTATAAGGTTACTTGTTGTGGCAGGTTTTGTTTTGAGATCATAAAATAATTGTCTGTATTTCAAAAATGCTTAAACTCTGAGCAATATTAGAAATAAGACTAAAAACAAAATAACTTTTAGAAAGTACAGATCAGGCCAGAACAGATGGATGATGTGTGTCAACTCAAGTTCTACATGTCTCTACAAACCAATCAAATGTCCTCACTGTGAAGGACGTCCCTCATCTGTCGTCCACCTGCTGGTGACCAACTCTCCTCTCTGCTCCTCTCCTATCAGCAGAAGTGTGCTGGAGAAAAAGAGAAAGAGAATGAGATGAAGATGATGACGGTGGCGGGCTGGAGCTCAGTGCAAAGCTCCAGGTTATCAAACTCATTAATCTACATGCCATAGTCCCCGGATGAATAATTGTGCGTTGAATTTATCTGCCAGTGTGATAGCTACAGCTCAGCTCTCTGCACGCCACAACTGGCGACGCATTGTGTTCGACCTTGTAATTATTACACTCTTTGTCTCTGGTTGGGGTTGAGACGGGCAGGGGTGGAAAACAGAAACACACTCCCACCTTTCTTTTGCAGATTTTTTCTATGAGGAATTATCTTAGTATGCCTCAGTGTGATGCTTAATATTACAGGGAGTCCCCCCTCTTTCCCACTCTCACCCACCCTGACAGGAAACAAAACGGGGGCCCAAGTTATCGCTTGACAAAACATGAGGGCATGCATGTGTAAAGATATTCAACAAACTGAGGAGGTGTTAACACTGTGCATCTACACAAAAACTACACAAGATGATTTTTGAGTCAACATCTTTAAATCTCTGGCAAAAAGGAAAGGAACAAAAACGAGTTTATTGAACCCAAAAAAACAATAGTGCACAGGAAACCTGTTAATCATGCAGACCAGAGTCGCAATTTTAACATCACAACAACTGTTGTTCCCAACAGAGGCGTGAACAGCACCAAAATGAGTCACAAGATAAACCTGACGTTGGTTAATCACGACATAATTAGCTGGGTTGGAGAGACCCAATAAATATCTTCTGCTTCAAAATTACATGTATTCTTCAGACTTTTGTATAATCAGTTACAGAGAGTGCATGATCAAGTTTCAGACCAGATTGAATACTCCTACCTCGACATCAAAGTGGACATTTCATGGCTACATTATCTAAATTTCTAACAACAGTCTTTCTAACAACTCTGGACAGTAGACTGAATGAACACTGAACACACTCATCAGCTGCCTGTGACAAAGCCTATTGCCATGAGCAACCCTGTTTACATACAAATAGTCATGTGATCTATTTTAAAGCCGAATATTGATCATAGACTCTTTTACTAATTCAGGAACATTATTGGCCCACATAATGTTCTAAATGGCATTTTACCTTCTGAACACAGCCAGGGATATCTGCTAAAATAACAAATTGCTTGTCTTCCAAAAATGCTTATCAATGAAGTTTCTTTGTGTAACACACATGATAATGATGGGGAATTATAACCTGGTGTCTCATGTCAGATGTCAATGTCCTCCTACAAGGAGCTACAAGGAGAGTGTGTGTATTACCAGCCCTTAATGCCATTTATCCTTAAACAACTATTTTGCCACCTTTTCTGAATGTTTGTGTCACATGTAAGATTTTTAGTATGAGAAAAATAATCTAAAGCATCATTAGCATTGCCAAAAAACATTTTCTCAGCAAAGGCCCCTGAGTCATCATTTCTTATGACAATTGTGCCAAAAATCCTTGACCACACTGGTACTCACAGTACAGTGGTCATCAACAAAGCAGATTTTCAGCAGAGGTACATTTACATCCCTCTGTGAACACACATTAGGTTTGTTGATAAACAAACAGTATTAGATACAGGGCAAATGTTGAATATGTTTCATAATGACCAAAACAAAGAAACACATTCATACACTTGCAAATATTCAGATATGTCAAATAATGGCACTACACTGGCAGTTATACCTGCACACAACTGAATAGTTTCCAAAGCCATGTAATGCAATGCCTTGCTTTTCTTATTTAGTTGAATTATCTTGTTGAGATAACATTGTGGAGAATTGGGAAGTCACTGACTTCAATAATGGTGGTGCCACGATGTCTTTGAAGTTTAGATAACAATGAATGGCATGCTGTTACACAGTCTGAGTCCACATGTACAAATTGGACATCTGGAGGGGATTGTTGTGGGTGTTTGGCGTTTGAATCTGACGGCAGAGACTATGGTTCCCATCACATGTCCTATCAACAGGAAGCGATGGTGATGATGATCTGACATTCGCACTGGCTGAAAATAATCTAAATTTAACCATAAATGTGCCAGATAAGAAAATATTTTAGTGTGTTCTTCGGAAGGTCAAGACAATTTTACAGTTCACTTGTTTGTCAACTCTTATTTTACTCACTGAGATACCTCGTTACTTTCTTACGTTTTCATAATTCATTATCAGTACTGCTGCAATTTCTGTCAAAATGTCCTTTTAGTCGTCACAGTCGGTGCATTTGCAGACAAAAGATGGAAACTCAGCTGTAGTTCTAAGAAAAGAATGTTTGGAAGCATCACTGTGTGGTTTGGATGCTCAGAGTGCATGTGTGTGTCACTGTGTGTGTGTGTGTGTGTGCGTGTGTGTGTGTGTGTGTGTGTGTGTGTGTGTGTTTGCACAGCAGCCTGAAGCCAGCTCGTCCTTGAGACAACCTCAGATTGCAGATCGGACTCAAAGAGAGCATTGTGTGTTTAATTTGTTTTTACCTGCTGGAAGGTCATCAAGCCTGGAACAAGTTTGGTGGAAGGTTTGGGTGGGTGAGGATGGGGAGGTGGGAGCATTTCTCCTGATTATAAAAGCTTAAACAGATTCTCTCCCAATGTCACATTTATCATTTTCAAACAGCTAATATCTTCGGATGAAACAGAAATGGATGGTGACCCAACCCAGAGGTGGACAGAGGGGAGGATGGAGGGAGCGGGGGAAGACACGGGCCAACCTTCAGAGACCCGGCACTGTCCAGAGAGAGAGAGCGAGAGAGAGGGAGAGAGAGAGAGAGAGAGAGAGAGAGAGAGAGAGGGAGGTGATGTATTTTAAAAAGCTCTCCTGACCTGTAGGTACCCATGCAACTGTTTGCTTAAATGGACAAGCCATAGTTTTAGAATGTGCTTTGTGTAGCAGATTTTGAAATGAACTATTACATTTCAAAGGACACACATGTTCATCACACACACTCCATGTCTTTCTCACACATACACACTGGTGCAGGCCCACACCAATACACACTTATTGAAGCTGTGGAGGGCATTGGTGTCAGCCTGAAGGTTCCTGGCAAGGTCCTCTGGGTAATTCCCATTCACCTTGTCCAGGGTCCGTGTGTACAGAGAATTGTGTGTGTATTATGTATGCGTCTGTGTGTGTGTGTGTGTGTGTGTGTGTGGGTGTGTATTTGGACACTTGTTTTGCTGTATCTGCGTGTGATCAGACTCATTTTTATGAGACAGAAGTAGGGAAAACAGAGGAAGTTTTGGAGGTCACAAACAAATCACAGTTTCTACCTTCTACTGACTGTGTGCCTGTGTGTGTTAGTGTGTGTGTGTGTGTGTGTGTCAATGTAGAATTGTGTTTGTTTGCGCCTCTGTGTGTATACCTCTGTGTGTATATATGTGTGTGTATTCCAATATCGTAGCAAAATGAGGAGAGCGTGCTGTTGTGACTACAGGTATTTGTGGAGACTGTCTATATGCAAATGATAAAAGGATGTGAACATAATGACCCTGCACTGAGAAAGACCATGGCTCTTGGGCTGTTTAGATTAAGGTGGGAGCAGTGAGAAAAACCTAATACGGCTGCAGTGGAGGATGCTGGGAAGGGGATATCTAGCAAGTTCGACCTCCTGTTGGTGATTGTTTGAGGACACATATATATGGGATGGATGTATGTAGGAGAAACAACTGATAATTAAATCTACAAACTGAGCCCTAGGCAGCTATAAGTTACAATTGAGGCTTAAAAAATACAAAACAATGTTGGAAACTTGCCTTCAGTGACACTCAAAGATCCGCCTGCTGAACAGCAGCACATTTTAGATCTAGATTTAGATTCAACTTTATTGTCATTACACATGTACAATACAAGGTAACGAAATGCAGTTTAGCATCTAATCAGAAGTGCAAGAAGCAGCAAATGCAGAATATATGTATTATATACAGGTAAGTGTAGTTATGTACAGTTGAGGGCAGTTAG
>JBAJHX010000001.1:26769205-26780303 GCA_037176925.1 Amniataba percoides
ATATCTGTACATACAGTGGAGAAACAGCTAACCCTGCTGGTTCTAGTCTGGAAGCTCCTGTAACGCCTCCTGGAGGGCAGGAGCTGAAAAAGAGTGGACAGGGTGAGAGGAGTCTTTACGAACGCTTCCTTGCCCGAGTCTTTATGGAGTCTTTATGATGCATTTGCCTTGCAGTCCATGACAGAGCAGTTCCCATAGCAGACTGTGATACAGTTGGTTAGGATGTCTCTATCGTAAACCGGTAGAAGTTGCTTAGGATAGCAGTGGACAGATGGTTCTTCTTCACTATTCTCAAGAAGAACAAGCGCTGATGGGCCTTCTTAATCAGACTGGAGGTGTTTGTAGTCCAGGAAAGATTACCTGAGATGTGAGTCCCCAGGAACTTGAAGCTGGAGACACGTTCAACGGCCATGCCATTGATGTGAATGGGATTGTGCGTCTCACTTTTCTCCTTTCTGAAGTCCACAATGAGCTCCTTAGTTTTGCTGGTGTTAAGGAGCAGGTTATTGTGGGCACACCATGCGGCCAAGTGCTCGACCTCTGCCTTGAAGTGTGACTCATCATTGTCAGTGATAAGTCCAATCACCGTGGTATCATCTGCAAGCTTTATGATGGAGTTGGATCCATACATAGGCCTGCAGATACGGGTGAAGAGAGAGCACAGGAACGGGCTCAGCACAAAGCCTTGTGGTACACCAGTGCTGAGTGTGATGGTGGTGGAGCAGTTGTGGGTGGCCTGACCTGACATGCTGAGGTCTGTTGGTCAGATGCTGTGTTGTTGGAAAGTCAAACCAACAGAAGAGACATTTTGTCCCTTCTTGTATCTTGTCCATCCTGCTGACAGACATCAGCAGACGATGAAGCTGTTGAGAATAATGTAATGTGTGTTAGTGCTATCAAATAATTAGAAATTATTAATACACTCATCAATGACAGATCATCAGAGCAGAAATACAGACAGAATGGTCTGACATCAACTTAGATGTTGATTGAGTGGGAGGCTGTCAGAATATCAGGCAGCAGATGATGTTAAACTGTTGAGTGCAACAGAGGATGTTCCCCTGGACAACGATTTGAATAACATACCATTTTTGTGACAAAATTCTTCCAGGTCCCATGCCAAGTCCTCATGTCAAACTATAACAATAAAATCATAGAATCTCAAATCCAGACTATTTCTAGGCCAGACACAGTCATCGTGAGCTGTGGAGAAACTGTCTGTACATGACTCATATAACAGGCCTCGGAATTTTGTTCCAGACTTAACACAAAATGATGATAATTGCATCAAGTTTCCCTAAAAAATACAGACTATCCTTTTGAGAATGAACCTGTTCATACGAGCGGTACTTGCACTGATCTTTAAACTGAAGATTTAGATGGTTGTGACCTGCAGTAGACTCACGTTGGACACTGCTGCCTGGTGATTAAAACTTGGAGGTGGAAAAGTGAAAGCCAGTTGCATTGGTTAATCAGACACTGAAATAAGAGCTGACGGTGACTTAGAAAAGAATCGTCCATCAGCAAAAAGATGAAATGAAACTTTGACAAAATGTGACTCAGAGTTTATAACAATGGATCATCTTCTCAGAAAATGTCAAGTCTCCTATTGTTTTTCTAATACTGCATAGATGTGATCTTAATCTAGCTGTTGGGATCTCAGTATATAAATTCACAGCACCCTATGCTTGGGAAAATGATTGGCAGCAGCGTAAAGTATGTAATCAGTAGTTAATAGGCTAAAACATGGGAGCTGAGTCTGCAGAGGTATTATTAACTCACACAATGAGCATCTGGATCAATTTGAACAGCCAGCAATGCAGAACAGTCATCAACCAAACTACTGATTGATGGCTGCCAGATCCACCAGCATGTGTGTTTAATAGCTCGACCCAGGCTGGTCGGGCTGAAGGAGACATAAGTCTTTCTTCAAATGTAAACCCATCTGGATGTATGACTCACACTGGTGCTCATTGTGCTCTGGCCTCCAGCTTTTGTGCTCATGCAGGTTACATGCTTCTGTTCATTCACCGGCCTTGGATACAGCTGGCTTCCAAATGACCATAAATAACAGCTCTGCTCAAAGTGGCTTTGAAACTTACATTAGGACGACGGCTGTTAACACTTTCAGCTGGACACGACTGCTCAGACAGCACGCAGTGGGAATCTTTGTCATGATTTGATTCAGAATGGGGGAAAAAAAAGAGTACTCCATTGTGACATTATGTCCCTACAGTAGAGACAGTGGAGAATGCCATGTCAGCATCACCTATTGCAGCAGAGAAATCCAACATTATTCACAGCACTGTACGTAATCCTGAAGAGGCTATGGTGTTAAATGATCTTCTTTTCATCAGTCAGAGACCTTTTGTGCATTGGTCGGCAGGAACCCATCCTAGAACATAGAGTTCAGTGCTTACCTTCATTCCTGGGTAATAAAGTATAAAATATTCTCTAAGCACTTCACCTTTGTCTCACAAGATGTATTAATAAGTTATAAAATCTAAAGTGGTGGATAACTAGTTGGTGTGCCCACAGTACTGTCTGAGTGCCACACTGTGCTCTTCCAGTTGAGGTCCCTTTTTGTACATCAGTGTAGTGTTATTAGTGATGTACTATATCTGAAATCTGTGAGTTGTTTCGGAATTGTAGGAGATGTGATTCTAACGGCGAATCGATTTTTCCCCACCTGAATCATTTTGGTGGACACAGCAAAATACTCAGTTGGCTACTGCAGTAAGAAAGAAATGCAGCCTAAACCTTGAGCTTCTTCATCTCTGTGTATTTACTTCAAACAAATCCTTGCTATCATAAAAAACTTACTGATAATTTTCAGTGAGGTACTTTAGTTTTCTCTTTGTATGTGCAGGTAAAAAGGCCTTATCTGGCTCAGGGGTCTAAGGAGAGGTTCGGTCATATGTTAGATAGATATTACAGCACTGTATAAGCTGTTCCTGTTTTTTTGTCCACTCCTGGCTCATACATATGCACACTCTTTTCCATAAATGGGATTTCATGATTGCAGTTGTGCTTCTGTCCAAATGTATTTGTGTGCATATCCACTGTTTCTACTGTCTCATTTGTCCTGTGTTGTGTACTCCACATTTCCACAGTGTGCATGTCTTTGTGCCTCCTTGCATCAGCGTGGAGGACTGGAAACAGGCTCATCATTGCTGGGTAAGAGGGCATGGTAGTAGTAAGAGCAGACAGAAGGTTGGACAGGGCAGGGGGAGTGGGGAATGTGGATACAATCTTAAGTGTTAGTGATGGACTAGACAATGGAAGGTGATGTAGGATTTAAATCAACTCTTTCCTCCTTGGAGCACTGGAGGCTGAGAGGAAATGGCTCTGTGATGCCATCCGTTGCAATCCTGCTGGTTGTGGAGCTCTGCCTGTGTGTCTACTTGTGTCTCTCAGGTTTTCTTTCTTTCTCTCTAACTTTGTGGTGTTGAGGGAGACTACAGATTAGGAAGGTTTAACCAGAAGCTTGATGCGTGGATCCTCTTGCTGAAACATAATAGGTAATGCTCTTCCACTAACATCTAGTTAACTTGCTTTTCAGTGCAGAAGATTTTTAGAACTATTACTATTGCCATCAGTTGGGGGAGTTACGTGACATAGTGGCCGGAATAGCCCCCCAAGATCTTTTGACTGACTGAAAGCCATTTTGGGTGCATTCACACTTTGTACTAAGTTTAGTTTTCATTTGATCTTATCCAGAAAATGACAATTCTTTGCGAAATGTTCTGACAGTAACCTTTTGATTCTATACAGACTCTTTCTTAAACATGACGATGCTTAATAAATACAGGAAATATTTTTGCTTTTACAAACAGTGTGAACATGCATGTAGCAGGCAACATGCAGCAGTGAGTGCTGACCAGTAGGATCACACTGTGTGTGTGTGTGTGTGTGTGTGTGTGTGTGTGTGTGTGTGTGTGTGTGTGTTGGAGGTGGGGGGGGGGGGGGGGGGGAAAAAAAAAAACCACCCACTCCCCCCCCCCCCCCCCCCCCCCCCCCCCCCCCCCCCCCCCCCCCCCCCCCACAGAGAGAACAATAGATGACTTGGCCAGTTGTAATGTCTCCATACCAGAGGGAGCTATGTAACATTAAATATGGTCACATGTGATTATTAATGTGGGACATATTAATAACCAGGAACATGCAAGAAATACAGATGAAAGTGCAGTCACATACAATTTCTCCACCAAACAAACATACATAAAGAGTCACAGTTTTATGCTGGCAGATGAAGATGCTAATTATCAGATAGAGTGTTGGATTCTGCAGTGTTCCAGATTATATTCAACATGTTTTGTCAACATTATTTTGATATTTTTTTAAATACAATATCAAAAGAAAATGTGTAACATTTCATTGATAAAATATATGTTTATGATGATTTATGATACTGATATTTTGACTTCTGTTAGCATGTATTTTCAGTCACATGAATCACTCACTGTAGCCACTGGGCAAAATGATTCAAAGAAAATATTAAATCAATTGTAACTTACTTAAAAAAAATCCAACTTTGTTAACCCAGGTGTCAGCATAAAAAACAACACTGTGGACACTGAGAATGAAAGCAACAAGGTTTTCACGTTCAACTATGGGCCATTTTTTCCTAACAGTGGAGGCCCAGTAAAGTTTTACAGAATATTTTTATTTCAGAATAGAGGTGAGTAATAAAACTGTTTTAGGATTATGTCTGAGCACAGATGGAATTTTCTACATCGATACACAAACGCTATACAGCAGCTTATATTACTGTAAGTTCATCTGGCCATGATTTACTCATATACTCCGTTGTATGTGCTACAGGAGTTTCATTCTTAATTTTTTATTTTTAATTACAGTGAATTTGTTCCAGCTCCTTCCTCTTTCACAATGGTGCACACCTGCCCGCCTCCACAGGCTCTGCTCTCAGTGTCACTCTGCCTAATTTCTTTTAAACTAACTTTTCCAGCCTGACTGCTTAGTTTGTCTCTTCTTCTTTCATATCCATTATTACTATTTCTTAATTTTTGTGTATTTTTCTGACAGTAGGCCAAGTTTACATTGCTTTTTTTCATGTTTGCGCCAGGACTGGCCCAAATGTCACTGTACTTGTATGGTGAAAATGAAGGAATCTTTCATCTTGAAACTTTTGTTTACTTATCTTTTGTGTGAACTGTCTGACTCATTGCTTGGTCAGTCTATGTAACTGCTGTTATGTCTGCCCTGAGCTCCATCAGTTCTCTGTTCTGATTGGCTGTTTTGATTCAGGTGGTGCATTCTTGTCCAATGGCCTTATGGGCAGCAGGTGGAGTCAGAGGAGTGTGATTTTATCACAGATCTGTCTTATGTACTACTGTCAGTACACAGTGCCAGTTTTTGTGAATATGACAAAAAGTCATTTCAAATACTCCTGCATTAATAGTATATGATAAACAGTGGCCTGTTACATTTATCCTCAACAAGTACAGATGTTTTTATTGGTCCCCTCCAACTAATCATCACACCATTTGTGTTGGCTAATACATTTTTTTGTTTGTGAGAAACAAAACTGTTCTAGTCAAACAGACTAAAGCCATGGAATTAAAATAGTTTGAATTCACAGTTCTTGTTTCAAGTGCAGATATTCATCTGTTGGGTTTTATTACACTTTGTCCCTTCAGTATGCAGTGTGGTATGGACTGAAGCATGTTCATGTGATGGTATTGGTATTATAAGATGATACAATATCACATTTACTGGGATTTATATGAACCTTGTATTTATATAATCTAATTTATATAATCTTTTCATTCAAAAAATTTTAACATTTTAATGCAAACTACAAAAACTACAATACTGTTGTTAGAGGCTTATACACCACTATTGAATCGACACTGACTTTTCTTTTTTTTCAGTCTTCTTTTTTTAAACCAGCAGAATAACTTGAAAGCTTCTTTAATCACAACAAACATCTACCTCAGTCCACACCAGGCTGCATAGTGAGGGAACAAAGTCAAGTAAATTTAAAGTGACTCTTTTCAACAAAAAAAAAGTCACTCTGGAGAGGTGTTGATGCTTATGCTGAGGTGCCCTTGAGCACGGTGCTCTCATTTGATGTCAGCAGATGACTGGATTGATCTACAGCCTCTGTGCTTCATAAATGTGTGGAGACAAAGAATTTTGTAGGACTCAAGTGAAAAATAACTTGTCGGAATGTTTTGCAGCAGTCAGAGACAGCGTGTCTTCATGTCTGTGTATGAGAACATATAAAGCCAGACAGGGAGACAGAGTCGACACACAGCTGTATATACTGTAAGCACATAGATCTGAGTAACGCTCGCTGTGCCTTGATCCTCTCTCCCTCTAGGAACTTGTCTGGCTTTAGCCTCAGCCTGCCTGAGCTTCTCATGGAAAATGACACACATGGCTCAGAACTTGCGCTCGCTCTCTGACACACACACACACACACACACTCATGCGAACGCTTAAGCACCTTTTTGTGTGTGTGTGTGTGTGTGTGTGTGGCTGCTCAGAGTCGTGGCAGGGTTGGGTTGTGACAGCTGAGTCTCAGGAGAGGTTGTGCAGATCAGGGCTGAGCTGAGAACCAGGGCCTGGCTGTATTAAAGGGGGAATTACACGACAGCAGCCCCACGTGAGAGCCTTATC
This sequence comes from Amniataba percoides, assembly GCA_037176925.1. Classification (NCBI taxonomy): domain Eukaryota; kingdom Metazoa; phylum Chordata; class Actinopteri; order Centrarchiformes; family Terapontidae; genus Amniataba; species Amniataba percoides. The sequence goes on from JBAJHX010000001.1 coordinate 26,775,851, forward strand.
TCCTGGCTGCTGCCTCTCCCACAGCCCCTTCCCCCTGGAGCCCTCGGGGGAGGATACATGTCTGTCTGACTTACCCCTGACTGTCTGTCTGACTTACCCACTGACTCCATGTCTGTTTGACTTACCCCCTGACTGTCTTATCCATTGCCTGACTGTTTATCTTACCCACTGACTGTCTGTATCTGACTAACAGACTGACTTCAGGCCTCTGTGCACTGCACAGTTTTGGCTGTCCCAGATGAAACATTACAATTTTGAGAGAAGCCGAGTGAAATCTCTGTTCATCAGTCCAAAATGGTGGTCTCAGATCGTACAGTGACAAGTCTGAGTGTACACAGAAATGTTTCACAAGTGGAGTGTCTCTTCCTCAGCAGCTACATCAATAATACAGTTTAGAGTTGTTTTGCTGTCATTGGGTGCTTTACAAGTATAAATGTATGTTTGCAGCTCATTTAGATTAGGTAGCATGTGCCTGTGCTTAAATATAACAACCTCTGTGTTTGACTTTTTTTGACTTTTTACTTTTTCTGCTATAACTCATTCTAAATACCTGTATGTTGATTTGGTCTGACAATGACATGACCAAAAAAATGAAGCTTTGTAATGACTGCTGATCAACATGGTATTTTTGAGCTGTGATCTAATTTCTTACTCATTTTGTTTGTCTGACAACAGGCACAGAAAAATATGTTAATGAGAGCAACTATATTGAGAGTGTATGTGGGAGACAAAATGTGTTTCTCCTTGTAATTCTCACACTTGTGTCATATGTGTAAGGGCAAAGTCAGAAAACAACTGAAATGCATCATTTTATATGATGCCAGGAGAGGAGTGGTCAGAACTGACAGTGCTGAGCAGTGCTGTTTTTGGTGGAGAGAGAGGTTTGTATTGACCTTGGACTGTTCGTGGGACTGTGCGAATGATTTCCTAGGCGTCTGTTTCTGACACACCTGTTGTTTTACATTAGTGAAAACTGTGTAGAATAATAAATCAGAGCTGACGAGTCTGGTGTGAACATAAGCAGTGATGTTCTGTAAGTCTGGTTCAGTCTGGTTGTGCAACATCGCTCCAATTAGAGACTGTAGATCAAACAGATACTTGCTGCCTTCAGATGGCTGTGAAGAGTCGCGAGAGTAAAGGCCGTTAGAAGAGCTGTGTACCGCTCTGGATGACAGATGTTGGTTACAGTCATTCATTAATTTTAATTCTGGTCCACTGCCTTAAAATAATAAGAAGAATACAGCTTAAGAAAAGAGCAAAAGACACTTAAAGAGACCTTAGAGTTGGCAAGCCTTCACCAAATATATTGACCAAAACACCTCATCTGTGGCGTGCCACTGGATTGGCATCAGCAGCCCCTCTACAACACCTCTCCTGCTGCTGCGGAGCACAGTGAGCCACCAAGATACCAAACTGCTGCAGTCGAGGAAATAACCTCAGTGTGTCCCAAGAAAATGCCAGTTCACCAGTGTGGAGCTGCGTTCCACACTGTGCGCCGACAGCAAAATGGAGCCCAGACTGTGACTGAATGACTAAATATATTACTGTCTGACTGTCAGATAACTGATTTGTCTCAAATCAATCACCATGAATATACTGTTGAAATACATACTAATAATAAGAGTTAAGTCTTCTGCCTGACTTACTGAACAGTCCCTCTTTCTGTCTGGTCTGTTAGGAGACAGTCACAGCAGCAATGATAAGACTGAGCTGTTTACAGCGATTGAGATAGGTGTGTGTGTGTGTGTGTGTGTGTGGATAATGTGGGAGCGCACACACTGGCACTAGCGCTCATGCTCCTATCGCTCATTCATCCCACTAGAGTGCTTTGAGTTTCACCTCGTGCTAGCTGGCAGATGGTGATGCTATGGGCTATCACACTGCTTTATGAGAGAGAGAGAGAGAGACAGGGAGAGAGAGAGAGACAACCAGACAGACTAAGCTGTAAAATGACAAAAAAATCATTGTAGGAGCAAGACAGAAAAAAGAACACAAAAATAAACCCTAAAATACCTTAAAAGATCCAACTCTCACAGAGCAGCATCAGCATAAATGTTGGGGTTGTGTTTCTTTCAACCATACAAATATAATTCCAATATTAACTGTCCTTTTTGCTCTGTTTTGTTCTCTATCAGCTCCTGAGGGGAATGTCAGGCTCTTTAGCTGATGAGTGCTCCTCTGTGTTATTCAGCTGTTCACTAACTTTCCGTGTGAGATGAGCATGATGAGCATGAGATGAAAGGCCGTAAAACACCTCACATAGTCAGATGATAGTTTGTCACGAGCCACTCTTTTTACAGGACACCAGCTAATTTGTTCTACTGTTAGTATCACTTAGTTTTTTATTCAAACTCTATCTTAAGTTATTTAAGTATCATCAGCAGAAGTTACCCATAAATTGTGAAAAAGTTGAACTGCAGCATCCATGTGTGTGTTGTATTTTACTGTTGTAGATGTCTCAGGTTGAGCTCACATTACCTACTATATATATTGCTGGGTACATAAATCTGTAGCAGTGTGTCAGTGTTTGTAGCATAGCTGTCCTATGAGCACTTTTTTAATGAGCTCAGACATCCCTGTTCTCAGCTTTGTGACCAATAACAATCATGATAAGAGTAATAATAATACATTTTTTAGAAATAGTATATTCAACTTAAAGACATTATTTGGATTTTTTAAGTGGAGTTGTATGAAATACCTATAATCAGTTTATTAGCAGAAGATGGGGGTCAGTTCCCATTTTGTAGAAGCAGCTCAAAGTATGGTAAAGAAATTAAACATTATACTGTGGTGGTCAGAGCCAGCAGCAAAGAGTATTTTAGCTGACATACAAGAAAATAAAAATGAGTGATTTTCAGATGTGAGAGTTTAGAGAAACTAGAGGAACATGGTTGAGAAAGTCCATTACCAAAGGAAAGGTCTGTCTCCACTGAAAATATTCTACTTACTTACTTACTACTAAATTTGTAGATGAGCATAATACTTGAGTCAGTGCACTTTGTTACATTCTGCCACTGATGAGTTCAGATTATAATGTTAAGAATGAAGAACACCTTATCAGTGAAAAATATATTTGATGGCCAAGTAAGTTAAAACAATAAAGCAAAACAATGTGTATGATGTGACATCAGTATGTCTACACAAACTTAAAGCCCCTGAAAATCTTGCTGTTATATCCTAAATATTGTTCTCTGATATAAAATCATCCTGACTAAATACACAATTACAGAAAAAAACATCATCATCACCAGGACAGTGTTGGATTAGTTTGGTCAGATTTGATTGAGGAATTCCAAATGATGCACCAACTATGGACAGATCGTACCTGTCATCTATTTTAGACCCACCTACTTCAACCATTGACACAAGCACAAATGAAAAAATAAATACAGATATCGCTAAAGCAATGAACCAAAACTGTTGGCAGAAATAGCAGAAAAAAATGTAATAAAATGAACATAATAAAATAGAATAATAACATTTGTATAAATGAATTGTACTGACTGCAAGAGTGTTTGCATAAATGGGACTCTTGTGTTTGGACATGTACTGCTCTCAGTGAGTGTATTTGGGTACATTTTGTGTGTATTTGGGTATATTTTGGTGCAGGGTGTTTTTTTTTTTTTTTTTTTTGCTATTTCATGACAGGAGCGGCAGATGAGTTCCTAAGTCCTGTGGGTCCTGCGCTTTAGTGGCTGGCACACTTACTGCTGCAACATGACAATTGATCATCCGTGGATGCATCAACATGTTTTCTGCCTGGAAACAGGAACTCTGGAAAATGGCACAGATTGCAGCATACTGGATCCTGATTGGTCCAGATCGGGTCCACTTGTATATCTCGCAGGTGCAACATCTTTTTATCCATCTGAAAGGACATACCTGTTTGACATCCTGCATTTGTGCATGTGTGTGTCAGTCTACAATATATACACACACAGAGGCAAATAATTTATTTTTATGTTGGTTTCTGTTTAGCTTCATCTCACAATGCACTGCAGTGGATTAAATCTTACTCATTTTAATGGAAAAAAATCCTTTAGAATAAGACAACGGTCTTACCCTTTTTTGATTTATATCTAAAGTATTTATTCTGTGTACAAAGTTCATTTGAATTAACCTGACTGAGGCAGTTTAAGGTAGACTATATTTCTCCCCAGTAGATACTATTCTTGTCTGTCTTGTTCTTGGTTTTAGTCTTTCTGTTAAAACAGACATGATGCTCCTTAACCTCCATCAGTCCCTGGAAAGGGACCAGCTGAGCTAAAACTTCTGAGACATTTGAAAAATGTTTGTAAGCATGTAACCTTGTCTCTTAAAAATTACAGTTATGCACTGTTAGAAATTGCTGTAAAAATACGGTGTATTTTCAACAATACTGCACCATTTTCCACTAATATAGTTGAATACTGTAAAATCTGACATCTTTGAGAAACAAAAAGTTAATGGCAAG
>JBAJHX010000001.1:26784567-26802728 GCA_037176925.1 Amniataba percoides
TGGAATAACATTTTCATGCTGGCAACTTTAGCTGCCAGCACTTTACCGTTATTTTACAGGAAAATTTCTAAGAGTGTGAAATACTAAATGGTTTTGTCTGATATGTTTTGGAGGAAATCTTATCGGTGTCTCGACTGTGTTCACTGGAAACATTTTTCCCATGAGGCATTTATTTCTCGAAGAATTATAGAGAGTGATTGGTTAGCACAGAGAGTAGTGAAAGTGAGTTTACCACACAGTTAGCAAATGCGTAAATTTAATCCCACCCATCTAGGTCTTTGTAAGACTCACAGGACAGGCTGACATCTATATGAAGAACAGAGAGACTTTCAGAAATTGTTGAACTTGAGCAGCATCATTTTAAATAAATGAACATGCTCTGGCCAGCTGTCTGCCAGAGGAAAGACTCCATGCACGCTCAATGAAATACATTCCTTGACCCCTGTCAGATGTGCCTTCAAAGCACAAGGGGGACATGAAATGACCGATGTCTCACTGAGATATTAAGCACCCCAACTTCATCAGTGTTTTGCCAATATTCCGAGCAAAAACATGGAAAAATCCAGTCGCCGTGATCTTGGGAGCCCTCAATCGTACCGATTTACCATACGTCTCTATTTCCTAGGCATAGGATGGCGTTGAGCATTATTCAATAGGCGGCTTCAATATCAACTGCGTCGTCTGGTGCTCAGGGTCAGAGATGATATGAGCCATCTCTGACATGATAAATGTGTTTTTCTCCCCCTGCTCACACCTTCTCAAAGAGAAACATAATAACAAAAGTTTTCTTCCAAACTGAGGAAAAAAAACTTTCTTTCCTTCTCTGCTTTCCCTTCTTTAACCCCCCACTGGCTTCTGTCCTCTTTCTCTTAAGACAGAGAGAAGGTGATTTGGGGTGGGGGGGGCGGGTGTCTGATTGCTATGCATTGTTTAGTTTCTTTCATTAATGCTGGGTGCCAGTCGAGGGCTACAGATGAACAATAGCTGGGGCCCCAGGCGTGGATCAATAGCAGATTGCTGATAGTGCCCCGTCCATTCTCCACACCAGATTACATGATAAATGGGTCAGTCCATACACAGTGACAGGCCCAGGGCTAGCAGGGCCCAGGTAAGGCCCTGTGTCTGCTGGATACCACATCCTCTGTGTGTGTGTGTGTGTGTGTGTGTGTGAGAGAGAGAAAGAGAGAGAGAGAGAGAGAGGGAGGGAAAGAGTGCATGTGTGGCTCTGAATACAAGTGTGTATTTTCAATCATTGGTTGTTTATGTAAGAGCATGTTTCTATACATGGGTGCTGACACAAAAGTGCTATTTTTGTATTTGACCAAGCTGCATGGACTCACCACCAATTAACAGACAACAAACCAGAGTACCACAACACTTTATACGCATACTACAAAACATTCAAAGATATTGATCACCAAAACTGAATTTGAGTCAAATCTAGCAAACAAGACATTAAAGTCAAAGATCCATTCAGTTTTTTCTCATCTCTAAACCAATTTTTATGATCTGTTTCATGAAAGGTTGATATGCTTCCACTTAGGAACATTTTGCACACTTTAAACAGCTCTGCACTACAGTGAATAAAGTGGGACTACCTTTTCTCTTCAAATCACATTTTCCTCGCTAAAGGAAGAACCCCAGTTCTGTGCAGCAATAGACTTTTAGAGACATTCAGGGCCAGATTTGAACCTAACATGGATAATCGGTCCTTCAAATTGATCGACAAGATATTTTCTGATATTTTTTTCCTTAAAAATGGATAAAAGCAACTTGTAACACTTGACCCAGGTAGCCATGCCATGTTTTTGCTAAATCACAATAGTGAATGTTTGTGTGAGCAAAAATGTATGAATGCATGTGAGCACCTTTGTGCAAAATGTGTGTATCTGCTGTTTTAGTGATGTCTTAGTGATGTGTTTTAGTAATATGATTCAAGGATGACTGTGTGCGCATTTGTGAAAGTGTGTGATGTGTGTGTCTGAGTGTATGTATGTGTGTGACAGAGATGAGGCGCTGAAACAATGACTCTCCTATAATGGACACAGAGAGGACTGGGGCAGACATAAGGTTCCAAATTGGCAATTTACTGTAGCTACAGTAGGACACAGTGTCAGCCGGGCCTCAGTCTAATAGGGGTTAAAAACCTTAAGTGGAGCAAAGAGGAGCGCCTGCTTGCTCTTTGCTGAGCCACAACACGCGTTAAGGCAAACATACAAATTGATCCTGTGTTTCTCGAACGCCATTTCCAATTATTTCCTCTCTTTGTGGCAATAACGCGTCACCCCACCGTCGTCTGTTTTTCTTTCTCGGGCCGCATGTTCAAAACAAATGCTCGGGTATTTTCCCCTTAAGCCATGCATCCGTCATGGCATTTGTGATTTGTGTGATATTTTCCATAAAATTGATGGGAGTGAAACAAGGTGGAAGTTGCTATAATTCAAGGTCCTTTAGTAAAGCCGGGGAACACCGGTGGCTAGTTAATCTCCTCATTGACACGTTGTCCTCTGGTGCGGCTGAAGGACGGTCTTTAGACTAATGACCACACATATGGCGCGTCGCCCATTTAAAAGAGAAACAAACAGCTCCTGGCCATAGGAGCGTGTGAGGGCGTTGTGCAACGAGGTGTGGCGACATGAAACTCGTGCGTGCATACTAAAGCGTGCGGAGACACACTCAACACACTCGTCTGTCACTGCCTCTTCTGTCAGACACATAAAAACACACGCAGAAACAGGAAGTGATGGGCAGATGTCAGAATAATTAAATAAGCCTAAAACAGCAATAAGTCAATCCAAAGTTGGCTTCTTCTCACTAGCTCTTCACTGGAAAAGATGACTTTTGGACACAATGACCGCCGTAGCAAACAGCCGAGTCGAGCACCTGACAGCTCTCTAACCCCACACACATAAACACCACCCAACATACACCTCCTCATTTCTCTTTGTCCCATTGTTCTCTGTTTTCTCTCTGTCCTCTTTATACAGGGACAAAGCAAGCAGACAGGCCAATACTTTAAAGGTGTGTGATTAGGTGTCTGCTGTGCTCGTCCTGTACGCTGTGGACGATGTAATTGATGGAGGGTGGAAGTTGAAGATAGATGGAGTGCTTGAGGGCTTTGGGATTTTGACAAAAATAAACTACTTTTTTAGGACAGCTGATGTGACATGGTGAGAGATTATAGCGTGTGGTGTGTTCAGCTTCCTGTCCTCCAAAGTGAGGACATTATGATGGCTGCCCTCTGTAAGACTTTATTTTGATGTAGCAACTTGGCTTTAGGCTTTTTGGGTCATAAAATGGATGTTATCTGATGCAAAGCCCTCACAAGTGCAGTGGAGTCTGAGCTAGTGTGTTTCAATGTCTGTCACTAACGCATAAAGTGATAATCTCAGGTGTGTTTAACACGAGTGTGTGTCCACTCCCTGCGGTGTGCATGCTGCTGGGATCAGTCAGACAAGTGACAGTCCCTCTGTGCAGCTTCTATACACCTTCAACACAATTACACAAACCCTCCTGTACAGATGCTAAACCTGCACTCACAGCTGCATTTGCTGTCTGTTCTCATGTTGTCAGTGCACAGAGGCATGATGCACAAATCCTGTAGCAGTGTAGAAACTGTAGAAATAAATAAATGTAGAAATACATAATATGCCTGTGTCTCTCTTAAAAAGCTTTTCCTCTAATCACATGATATTTCTCATTAAAGCAGGAGTTGGTAGCATTAAGATGAGTGTGGACTCATATTGAAAATTCAAAGAGTACAACTTCCAGGTCCCTCCCCCTCTCTCTCCTCCTGGCAGATCCACTCTGTCTATTTCTGCCTTTTTAACTTGTTATTCTGCCTCGCTCTTCCTCTGTTTACTTGTCTTAGTCACAGAAACTGTTGACAAAGGAGGGATAGGCAGCTTTCTCATTGCTTCCTGGTTCCATGGCTGTTGTCCACCATTGTTTCTGCTTGATGGAGTTAGTGTTGGAGAGGAACTGCAGGCAGCCAGTGCAGGAGCTCCATCAAACAGAGGAGTCTGATTTTTATTACACGTTATATGTCTCATGTACTACTGTCAGGACATAGAGACAGTTTTAGCAACTAAAAGTAAATGTTGTAGGTGGGTTACCAACTTAATTTAACTTAATTTAATCTTACAAAGACACAACATTATTAAATAAATTTAAATCATGATTAAAGAAACAAAACTTGAATAGCAAATACTCCATTATGGAGTACTTATATCCTCCTGAAGAGCATGTGCTGCGAAAATAAAGTCCAATACACTTACCAGATGAATATCAAACCACACCTTTCAAACAAACACTTTTAAACAGGGTCCTGACACATTGTTTGAATATGCATTAAACAACTTGGGTGGGTTGTTTGATGGGAGATAAACAGGTGAGTTCACAAAAAAACAGAGATACAATGTGATGCACTAAAGTTCTCAAGCCAGTTTGCAGTGCTGCAGTGTCACCAGTGTCACTGCAGTCATCATGTGTCTTAAACCGAGACCATCAAGGCAACACAGTTTTTTTGGATACTAAACACCAGCTTCTTTTCTCCACACAAGCAGGTTGTTCACTCTCACTGATCTTAGTGAAGGTTTCAAGTGGATTTTCTGACCACTATTAACTATACATAGGTTGCATACATGCATGCACAGGTGTGACACTCTAAAGCAGGGGTCCCCAAACTTTTTCCTTTGAGAGCCACATAACTTTTCCCTTCTCTGATGGGGGGCCGGGGTCAGTTTGTAACAGAAAAAGTGTGATGATCACAATGAGTGCCTCAATGTAAACATTTATTGTTTTCCAGAAAGCCACACATAACCAAATATTAACCCTCTGGAGTCCAGGGACTGGACTCTGACTACTTTTGATCTTACCTTCATATTTCACCTTAAAAAGTGTTTACCATGCCTTGTTTGGTGTCATTTTCTTCAGCACAACCTCACATTTGTGATTTTGCAGTTATTTTTTTCATTTTAACATACTGTATTAACACACAATCCCTCAAAAACCATAAAATCCAAACAGAAAAAAAGTTTGATATTTTACTGTAAAAAACAAACTTGTCTAACGAACCATTTTTATAACTTAGAATACAAATATAAATGGTAAATTTCAAAAACCAATGTACAAATTTAACACACAAAAAAGTTATTTACATATATTTACATTAAAATGCAGGCCTTGCCTCAGGCGTTTTGTACAAGGTGTGTTATGTACAGTACATACAGTACGTACAGCAGCATGGATTGTGTTTGTTAGGGAAGATATTTGTATGATTAAAAACTGTGTTATTAAAACCATTAAAAATATATTATATTTTATATATAAATGTAATTAGGTCAATAGATGTTCAGCACTGTCCTTACAATAGCTTGTATTTACCGTTTCCTTGTGTACAAAATGCGCATCAAATATGACGATGATATTAAGGAAAAAACGCAATGTGAAAAATTATTTATTACACATCTGTTTCACTCAGCATATCAACAAAAATAAAAAATAACTAGTATATAGCTTGAAGTCTTAGGTTTCACTTTCGATTTTGCACTTTGGGTTCGCACACAGAGCCCGAGACTCAGTGAAATGTCTGTTTGCTGCATTTTCCTGCAACAAACATGACGGTGATATTCAGGAAAAAACGTGCGTAAATTATTTATCATAACGAGGTTTTTACTTGTCCTATCAACACGATTTAAAAACTGGTATGTTGTCCGCACTTTCGACACAACTCGAAACAGAGACTCTGTCTTTTTGCTACGTAATCATAAATCGGCCTAGTTATTTTGACGCATCAGCGTGTGGACTCCAGAGGGTTAATAACTTTCCAGGCACAGACTGTTAAACGGTGGAACAGAATGTCACGTTCTTTGCGTGTGTTAGTTTTTTCGCGTGGCCAGACTGAAAAAAAAAAATCATAATGCATCTCTGGTATTGTTCAGGGGGCTGGGCCAAATATGGAGGCGGGCTGTATCTGGCCCGCGGGTCGTAGTTTGGGGACCACTGCTCTAAAGGTTTAACATCATTATTATGATTGACAGGTGGTGTTAGCATGTCAAAACACAAACTAATGTCAGTGAAGAGGACTTCAAGCAAGTAAACACAGATGCATGTTTTGCTTTTCAAATGTTTCACAAGGAGATAAATGTGTTTTTTTTAACCCTAGAGTTGTTACAGCTCTGATTAAATGCACCTCATATTTTCAGTCAAGTTAAAGTTACTATCTGCAGTTCTACATACCCCTTTGTCATATTCAGCAAATATCTCCTTGAAAAAAAGGCCACTGATCATATAAAGTCCTGGCTCTGTAAATGGGAAACAAAAGTGTCTTGAGCTGACACACCAACCTCTTCTCATTCCCAGGTCTTCAAATATAGATGTTTTGTCACAACTTGTGCTCATGCTCAGAATATTTGCTTTTCCATGTGTCTCCTCTGGGTGGCAGTTTCACAATTGGTGTGTCAGAATTAATAAATATCCACTGTGTCGAGCAAGTGACACATCATCTGAATGAATCTTGCAGATTTTGCAGTGATTTAATTACACTAAACGGATCACAAAGCTGCTGAAATAACTCCATCATGATGCCGATGTGTAAAATGTCTGAATTCATTCTTGATCACGTCTGTCCACAAGACCACAGGCAAACAAGCTTTAAATGCTTGATTTCTGAATGGAGTTCTGATTGACCAATTATGCAAATGTTGAAAGTGTCAGACTTAAGTGACCACTGGTTCCAGTGAAGCAAAGTTTCCCTCACATAGTGCAGGATATGTTACAAAATGACTGAGTGTGTCCAACCTTTAGATTATTTTGAACAACTCTTGCTATTGCTGAGTATTATTGCTCAGTATTTCTGAGATTTAGATGACCACTCATAAACTCCATCCACTTTCTTGTGGCAGCTGTGACATAGCCATAGATCTTATCAGTTAGAAAAAACAAATCAGAAACTGCAGGCCAAGATATATTTTTATACTGACATTTTTTACAATATTGAACAACAAAGAATTGGTCAGTTTTTTGGAAAAATATGAAAGTTATAGTTATAAATATAAATAAAGTTATTTCCACTTTATCCTGCTGAGGGTCACAAGGAGGCTATCTCAGGACACACTGGGCGAGAGACAGGATACACCTTAGACAGGTCAGCAGTCTAACAGAATGACAAGAAGACGTTTGATATTTTTAATGTTGACAATTTATTCATAAAGCAACATGTAAGCACCACCCAAAAATGCACCCACTGACAAACAAATGGACCCCTGATCTGTCACTGTGAAGCAGCAGAGCTAAACAACAGTCTACTTTATTTATTTTTGAATCAATAATTCTAAATGAAAAAGGCAAATAACTTATATCATAGGTATTCATCTGCAACTGTAAAACTGCCATGGGCCTATTAAACAGAGGTGAGATGACTGCTGGCTCCTGTAGTCAAATGTATGATGCAGTATTTTACAGGAAAGTGTGGAAATATGATAATAAAAAAGGCATGCAAGGTTTTGAAAAACAGACAGTATAATTTGGTGGCTAAAATGATCGAAATATGAAATATGAAGAAACACTGAGTTTGTTTGAACTAAGTCTCTTAAGTTAGTTTGAACTGAGAAATGAACATTTTAACAAACACTGCATCCTGTCTGTGTTTAATATTGATACTAATTCACACAACTCCCAGAAATGTAGGAGACTTAAGACATCTGCTGCTGACAGACAGAGAGAGAGAGAGTGAGAAAAAAAGACAGAAAAAAAGAGAGAGATCACTGGCACTGTAGGTGGAAGGCTTTGATCACCACTCTTCAACAAATGCGGCTCCCTGACACACACACACACACACACACCCATAACCTGAAGAGCCACAGAGTGAGGGGGGAATGGGAGTGAAGAAGTGGGAATGATGATGAGAGAAGGTGAAAGACTGCAGGCCACTAGAATAATCCTCTAGTCTTTAATTAAAACTTCCTAATGATCACAGAGAGAACGACAGACTGGAGGTGGGGGAGAGAGAGAGACGGAGAGATAAAGGGCAAGGGAGAGATGAAAAGTCATTTTTTCTTCCTTTTTTTTTGAAACTTTCTTTCCTTACACCAAGCCCATTATCTGTCCCCACCAGCTCTGTTCTTGCTTTCTTACACACACACACACACACACACACACACACACACACTGTTTTAACTAACATTTGGCTGTCATTTAACAGTACGCAGATGAAACACTCGAATGCTCAGACAGTGTTTCTCAGGACCATGCACACACAGGCCGGACCCCATCTGAGGGCTGAGTGAGAGTGTGTGAGGCCCTCAGAGCTGTCGTTCCCTTCAGGTGTCCCTGAGTTTGTCCTTTCAGTTATAAGTGACGCTAGAGGTTTAGTTACTGTGTCTGTGCTGTTTATTTACAGCATGGGGCTGATTGAAAATAACTTTAACATTGTTCTTGCTGAGCTACCTGCTCTGGTGCCAGATGTTGAGCTTGCTGGATGAGGGGACCACCGCTGTCATCAAATAAAACATGATGTTATCAAATATATAAAACACAGACTTCTGAAATAGAAATGTTAACAAATGATTGTTTCTTTAAGTGTTTTCTATAATTTAGTCACATATTGTTGATTTCATAAGCGTTGACTTGTAACGTTGAATATGAGTATGTTCTACTCAGTTTTACAGAGAAAATGTTTTAGTTTCTGTGGCTGCAGTTGAACTTGTTTTCTTGTTTTTGATGACCCTTCAAAGTTAATGATTACTGGTGACCACTGAAGTATTTACCAGATAAAAAATATGATATTTTCTTCAGGAGCCGGTTGAAACCAAACCAAAGTAGAGTCAATATTAGACTGATGTAGACATTTTTTGTTGTTTTTTGTGGGCAGAAAGAATCCCTGAACATTTTTGTTACCAAAAGTTTTGTTGGTTTTTAGGCATCCAAAGGTATATTTACCTAATAAGAAATAATGTAGCATTGTAACGCTAACTCTGTTAGCACAGTCGCTAGCTTAATTAGCTAGCTGAATGGCCAGAGACACAATGATGACACTGATACTGTTGAAATATTGTTTCTACAGTATTAGAAAATAAAGATAGAGGAAAGTCCAGGTATGTTTTAGTTTGGCTAATGAAGTTAGCTAATATGCTAAAATAGTTATCTGTATGAGAGAAATCACTTGTTCCTTCCTGGGCCTGACTAACTGTTTCCACAGCTACACTTGATTTAACCCTGTCTGATATGAAGTGTGCACTGTAAACACAAGTGTGTGTGATGATCAAAGAAACACAGCTATACTTGTTTGTCAGTGTCCTTTGGTGTCTGCAGGATGTGTGAATAGGCAAACTGTCCACTAATAAGTCAATATTGTGTTATTACAACTTGTGCCTGAGAGGCAAAAACTTAATTAAAGGTCCAGAGTGCAACTAACAGAATAGCCCTCTCTGTCTGTGCTTGCAGGAAACCTACTTCGGCTGCCACTTTAACATGGAAACCTGAAAAAACACTGTCTGATTTGTTCATTCTGGGTTATTGTGAAATCACAGCATTGTAACATTTCAGGCTCCGTAGATGAAGACCTGATCCCCTTACAAAAACACAATCTGATGTCCCACAACCATGAACTGAGCCCCAGTCTCTGTAGGCAAGACTTTTGACCTGAAGTATTGTCATCTATTGCCCTCTTCATAATTGCACAATGCACAAAAAGACTTTATGCTGATTTCACATGGAATTAGTTTGTGTTGAAGACGTCATAGTAAACTTGGCCCTGAGCCACAGCACGTTTGTGTAATCCACAATTATTTGTGATTGATCTAGATTAAGTGGAATCGATAAGGCTTAATGCCCTTTACCTCAAATGACCTCCTCCACTGTACTTCATGAACAGAGTTAGTGTCACAAATATTTTTCACATTCATTGCAGAAGTCTAGTGCAGAGGCCGCCTCAGAGCCAGAAAGACTAATACACTGTGAAAGTACACCTACAGCATATCTTAAGGCAACAGCAAGAGTTTAAACTGTGGGAACAATATCGTCAAAGAGTCAAAGCTGAGAGCATTAAGTAGTTTTAGAGGTGGAGGAGGGCTTGCTGGGAAACACAAAGCTCATATCCCACAGGTTAATTTATTAGAAGACCCAGCCTCTTGTTCAGTTTGTAAAGGCTTTTCCAGAGGCAAACATCACTTTCTTTCTCCTGACACTGGCACAGGCACATAAGTGTGCGTGTGTGTATGTGGGAGTGTGGGAGTGTGTGAGACCGGACGAGAATCTTCACATACTCAATATTCAGCCTGCAGATGAGTTCTGTTTTGCTCTCAGATTAAACATGGGGGAGTCCCAGGTCAGTTACTTATGACACACACTGTTCCATCCCTCACCATGTGCACACACACACACACACACACACATTTGTACGAGACAGAACAATGTCCAATCCCCCGGTGGAACTATTCATAAATATCAAAACAGGGAAGTGGTGCTTCTTGCTATCAAATCCACGATAGCATGCAAGGGTAATATGTTTTCAAATGGCAGATGAGAAATGTGCTTATGACAATGATGAAACAAGATAGCAGTGGTGATGGAACTGCCATATCCCTTGTGTGGTTTGTCTTGCTGCATTGTAATCACACTTTGCCTAAAGTGTGCGCTGATATCAGAACTTGCGTGATGATATTGGATCAGTACTCCAAACTTTACAGAGACAGAGGGAGGGAGGGAGTCAGATGTATCCACTGTAGTTATCCTGCCTAATGGCCCAGGAGCTGAACACCTCATTTTTTCCTGCTCTTGGTTATTATTAGCATTCTGCTGCTGATTCTATCTTCTCCTAAACCAATTAAGCTTGGTCTTTCTTAAAGTATTTTAAAGCCACTTGTGAGTGTTTGTGTATTCATGAATGGGATTGTTTAAGGACGTACCGTGCAAAAGTGTGCACGATCTCACTTTTGCATTAATCATTGTGTGTATGTTCATTTCATCAAAGAAAACATCATGAAAATATAACTTGACAGATGATTTCCAACATATAAACTGATACATTTTCTATTTTAAGATAATGTGAAGGGCCCAGTGGACGTATTTCTGATGCATTATTTTAAGGGTGCTCATCATATGCCAGCAGCATTTCAGCCCAGTGCTCTCACTCAGTGCCCGCTAGTCTGCAGACTAGTAAAACTCAGGACTATGCACAATACAATTAAAATTTTTTATTCTTATTCTATATATTTCTATATATATTCTATTCTATTCTATATTCATTATTATTCTTATTTCACTTTATTCTATGCCCTTGTATTTGTGACTGTCTATTTTCCACTGTGTTTCTTCTTGCTGCTGTTGTGCCGTAAATTTCCCCGCTGTGGGATGAATAAAGGAATCTTGTATCTGCCCAGCACCAAACTATGCTGCTTTTCTTCCTATAAAAGATGCAGTTAAGAGATATTTGAGCTTTTGATCTCCATCAGCAAACATTTACATCATAATGTTTGATATGAATGTAACTTCACAGGTTATTTTAACTTCTTGAGAGCCCACGTCCACATATGTGGACATTATATCTATTTACAAGTTTGTTCTGCTTATCGGGTCTTGCAAGTCCAGAAGA
Organism: Amniataba percoides; assembly: GCA_037176925.1. NCBI lineage: Eukaryota > Metazoa > Chordata > Actinopteri > Centrarchiformes > Terapontidae > Amniataba > Amniataba percoides. Next base: position 26,796,161 of record JBAJHX010000001.1, read on the forward strand.
GCTAGGGTGAATAAAAAATTGCACATCAAATAAAAGCTTGGGTCTCAGGAGGTTAAAGGTTTAAGGTTCATCTGTGGTTTCTAAATCTTAAACTGTTTGTCCCACCATTGAACAGACAAAGCTCGATTTTCATATCGTGAATCAGCAGCAGAGTGTGTGTTTTGCCGCGTGACAGTTTGGTTGGCTATTGTTTTGTTTACTGACCCCTCTCTCCTTCCTCTGTCTCCACCAGTCTTGGCTGACAGGTGACATTTAGTGTCAGGAGAAGACCTATGTGGCTGACCGCCTTATTCTCTGTATTGGTGTGTGTGTGTGTGTGTGTGTGTGTGTGTGTGTGTGTGTGTGTGTGTGTGTGTGACAAATTTGGTGTATTCCCAGCCAGTCGGGTCACTCAGAGTATTACATGTGGCCTGCAGGGGCAATGGGCAGAGGAAATGAAGGGCTATTAGAGGGAAGAGAGGGAGAGGAAGAAAAGACTGGCAGAACAGATAGACAGAGAGAAAGACAGAGACATTTAAGCTAGAGGCTATGTGACAGTGGAGACTGTCCAATAATGATGATGTGTTCCTATCAATCTAACTGTGGCTGCATGGTGGCACCGCAGCCCACAGCTAGGCCTTGCAATGCTCAATATCATATTAAATATAGTGTTATACCCAAAACAAATAATAATAACAGTCACGGCAATAGTAAAGGGCGAGTTTACATTCACCGATAAAGAGTTGAATCACTCGGTTACGGGTAATCTTTCTTTGTAATGCTGCAAAAATAGTTCTCCCTAGAGAGGAGGGAGAGGGAGAGAGGTTTTTCTGTGCAGCCACATTTGCATGATGAGAAAGCGCTGCTCATATTCATCTTAGTAAAGTCACAGTAAATGACTCCAACAGCATTATCATCTGTTTTACGCAGGTGTGCGGCTGGGGAAAATCACTCACTTCAATCAAAAAAGCTGCAGCTTGCTGCGTAAGGAGCCTCATTTTTTACCATCACACTGTATGACATAGGAATTAGAGGAGAGAGACACAGAGGCTGGGAGAGAGAAGGTCGTAATAACTCTATTTTCTCTGCGGTTTACAGAGGCGGTTTTACCCACACGGCTGTGGGATGATTTGTATTAGTGTGTGTGTGGATTTTACTGACATTTGTAGAATAGTAAACCACCTGACAGTCTTCATCAACCTGGAACTGCTGGATGCTCAACATGGTGAAAAGCTTTTCATAGGCGTGATCCTAAATGTTATTGTCACAACCAAGGGGAGCGAGACAACCGTCCCACTGACTTGCAGCATGTAGTGTGGCATGTTGAGCAGCCTTTTGAGGATGCCTGTTGGAGGATCAAATACACTGGGACTGATCCACAATCAAAGGGAAAGGCAAGACAAATAAATGAATAAGACATTAGTGTAGGGAGCGGTTGCATGTGACTGTGCGTAGATCGTCTCCGGAGTTCCCTACATTGGCTGTACTCAAGACAGTTACTTGTCTTTAGTTACTTGTTAGGCTAGCATGAGCAGCTACTCATGCAAACACATTCAGATGCTGATCCTTAGTAATTAAAGACCTGCATAATATGAGATGATTGGAATATAATGTATTTATAATAAACTAGGAGTGATTGAATTTCCCCCTTACTGTCAAATGAATTATCTATCTATTAGTGTACAACCATGTCTTCTTTAAATGATTGTAAATCTGAAGATTTCAATGTTGATTTAGTGACACCACTGGTTGCTGTGGTTACAGCAGCCCCCAATAAAGTCATAAAGTTGCTGAAGAGTTGAATGTGTGCAGCCTGTTGCCATCAGATCTGTATATCACAGCTCACCATGTAGCCCCATGTATTCCAGCAAGACAGGTTTTTTATGCACAATTGTGTCAACACTGACCTCAGTGACAATTAGGTTCCATTTCCTGTCAATACTTCACAATAAAAATCATTTTGTACTTTGGCAGTTGAACTTTTTTTTTTAAGAAAAGAAATATATGATTCAAGTAAATCTATTATCTATTTTACATATTCGTCAAGCACAGTGCCTGTCAGAATACCTCAGTCTGGCACTTCTGCCCATCCAAACAACCTCACTCGACGCTGCTCTACCTCAGCAGGGTCCTCGGAAATACACCCACCCAATGTGAGGCTTAACTGATGTTGTCCAAATAATGATTTACAAACAAAGACTCCTTCCATTTATAAGTAGATTCTGTGATTTGGCTGACCCAGATAGCCTCTCTAACAAAGTTTTTCAAACACAGTGGTTGTGGTTTTCAAACACCGGATGTACTTAGAAGCTAGAAAGGAGTTTTTGCAAATGTATGCCCTTTTTCCATTGATTATTTATTAACAGAATTTTTATTCATATGTTTTTTCATCCATCACATATTATATGTTTTAGAAACCACTGATCAAATTTTTACAGAGCTTGAAATGATGCAGATCTCATCACCCTTTTGATAACATTACATACTAGAGGAAACTGTGGGAGCTCTTTCTACCACAGAAATTCATTAAATCCTTTTTATATCACCAGTGTGTATGTGCATGTATACACTCTGCACTGCTGTGTTGGGAGGTGTATCTATTTGAATGTGTGTGCAGCTGAGCGGTTGAAAATGTTTGAATTGGCAGGTCTCCCAGGAAGCTACTTTACAGGTGGACGTAACAGATGCACCTTTATACCCATACAGATACAGTGTTTCAGTTAAGCTCTTGGTTATGTATTGCTTCAGTGCTGCTCTGTGTGTATGTGTGTGTGTGTGTGTGTGTGTGTGTGTGTGTGTGTGCGTGTGTGCGTGTGCTTAACAGCTGAGGTTTGCCTGTGACTCTGTATTGCCCGGCCTTTGTGGAGAGGGTGCAAAACAGAGAGAGACAGGGCCAAATCATGCTAACCTCTGCTTTAGCAAAAAAGCCAAAAAATAATGCATTTCATAAATATTTATACCTGTTTCTTATTTCATATTCATCTACAGTACAGAAGGGAGGCATGGCCCGTGTGTGTGTGTGTGTGTGTGTGTGTGTGTGTGTGTGTGTGTTAGGGTTGGTGGCTTGTAGATTGGGGTGAGCATAGGAAGTCATCCTCGAGTCATACTTTTCAATCTCAGCATGCTTCCATCTGCTGTATCTGAAACTTTACACTAACACGGTGCTTTGCATTCACACACACACACAAACACACACACTGATGCACATAATCTAACTCCAAATGTATTTTACAGATGGTTACTGTGGATAAAATAGAGAAATACATCTTAAAGATTTCCATCACTTTTGTCAAAGTCATGTTTGAATACATAGATTTGAAGTACATCCAACCAAACCACATTAAAAACATGTATGTGTGAATGCACTATTTAATCCCATCCGAAATCTGATTATAAAGCAGCATAACAAATCTTGGATGTCTGCGATTCGTTATTGGCTGTAAAGTCTCCCCAAAAAGCTGCCTTTATTGTTCTGCTGATGTCTGTTGCATTGACATATTATGAAGCGCTGTTTTCTTCATAATGCCGATCACCACCTTCCCGACCAAATCCAATGATTGTCATCCCATGTCAGATTTTGAGAGCGGTAACCGAATAGAGGGAATATCACCCGGGAATATCTTCTCTAATTGTGGTCTCCGTTTTGGCTTCACTTTGCTCGACAGTTTTTCTTTGTTTTCTTTTTTTTTCAGGGCAGAGCAAATACACAGAAATGTTGCACCGAGGCAAAGTACAAAGAGCAGTCTATTGCGAGTGTGCTGAGCAATCGCCCTGATGAAACATAATTGTATTTTAACGTGATAGAACAATATCCCTGCCCATAACTCCCTTTAACTCTTACTTTTGACGTGCAACTGAAAACATATTACAGCGTGAGATGCGAGCCGGTATCAATTCTGTCTTTACTCTCTCTTTTTTTTTTCTTTTTGCAATAAAACAGTTGAAGCTCTTACCCTCCTTCGATCTTTCTTCATGCTCTCTCATCCCTCCCCACTTCTTTATTCTCTTCATTGAACCTCCTCCTCCTCCTCTCTGTGGCGAGGGGAAGGAAGGAAGAAGTGGTAACACGTAGCATGTCTTCATTAAAGTGTCACTCCCCATTATTTTCGTGCTATCTCAATTAGCAGCAGGTTTAATAAAGGGCCCTCTCTCTCTCTCTCTCTCTCTCTCTCTCTCTCTCTCTCTCTCTCTCTTGCTCTCTTTCTGTAACTCTCTCCGTCTCCAACTCTTTCTCTTTAACTCTGCAATCACACAGAATGATGGAGTCGCTGCTCAGAAGGTGATGGGCAGAATGGGAGGAACCGAAACACGAGGGAAGAAAGAGAAAAGGAAAAACAAAGAGTGCTGAAAACATGAGACGGAAAAAAAAAAGGTAGAGGAGGTAGATCTGCACCAGTTTTCTTCCGCGCATCTCCTTCTCCTCTGAGAGCAATTAGACACTGCCGGCAGTGACTAGACCCCAGACTGATCTGCAGCTTCTGCTCTGTGTGTGTGTGTGTGTGTGTGTGTGCGTATGTGTGTGTGTGTGAGAGAGAGAGAGAGAATGTCCAGTTTCTGCTGTAATCACCACAGCATCGCAAAGAGCTCTTTGTGAGTTCAGCAGAATAAGGTGCCTACAGGTCAGATCAAGAGGAGAGCACACACGCACACACACACACACACACACACACACACACACACACATTGACAGATGTATCAATGCCATCAACGCAATGTGATCTGGCTGACTGTTGTGGGTTCACGTGGACACAGAATTTGAACATGAACTGTGTTCTATAAAACCTTCTCACTGTGTTTTCAGTCTGATGTTGGCCTGAGCAAAAATGTTAAGTCTTCATCACCTTACTGTCATGGTCACAGAGATAACCACAAAAGTAATGATACATATTAATTAAATACATCACAAAAGGGCACTTCATGCACCTGTGCTGATGTAGTTTACATTCTGGGATGTGTTTTGGGCCAATATATCGTTGTAGTTGTTTGTAGATATTATATGGGATTTAGACTATTTATTCATTAAAACTGTGATGAGAGTAAATTTAGGTCAGCGAGAGATTCACAGCAGTGATGCATCTGTATCGCCATGCAGCTCCAGCACAACACTGTCACAATCTGAACTGTACAAAATGCATGCAGCAAAATTTGCTCACAGCAAACGTGTTTCATCTGAAGCATTTTGGCAGGACAAATTACAATTATATGCATATATTTTGTAGGAGGAGTTGACAGAAGGGATATCATGAAATGTATATAATATATTAATACGTAATGAAGAGTCTTTCTTGCAAATTTGACAACATTTTGGTGAAGCATCAATAAATCTGCTGTGACTCACTCATCTTTGGTGCAAAGTCCAAAGGTCATCTCTGTGACTGTAATGTGACTGTAATGTGCAGTTCCCTCCCCTGGGGTAAATGTGCACATTTGACACGTTTAGTGTATGTACAGTATTTCTGTTTATTCACACAAGAACACACACGCTCTTACAGGCACACTTCACCTGCAGACACAGATATGTGCGTGCATACATACGCAGGTGCACTCACGAAGACAAACACACTCATGCTCTAAGCTTCGGATGCTTCCTCAGATCTACACGCAAACACACACCTTTTTTCTTGTAATGGACTGATTACTATGGAGAGCTATATCAGTGCTGCCATCTTACATTTAGGTTTCTGTGGTTTGGTTTAAGCACATTAACTGAGAATGCATACATTTACACCTTCTATCCCCAAACTCCTCTCTCTGGCACACACACACACACACACACACACACACACACACACACACTCACACTCAGCATGTGATGACCAGTGACAGGAGTGGGTGGTTGGTCAGGGGGCTGATCTGTGTGTAATTGGGGGATATTACAGCAGCCATCTCACTTAGCCTCTGGGAGACTGATCTATATTCACTCTGCAACTCATATTCACATGGTTTCCTGCACAGACACTTGCACATTCACCAGCACACACTTTTACCACACACAGCTGAACTCCATTCTTCCACACAGAATCTACAGATCAAGGACAGGCAATATCTCGGAAACACAACAACGCTGAGGTCCTTGATGCAGCTGGCACCATGAAAACACACCACATCATCAAATTCCCAGTCATTTAGGTGTGATTGACAAAATGTCAGTTATCCCTAATCTTGTTTGTTGAGACAAACATGAACATGAAATCCTGCTTTCTTTTTTATCCATTTACAATACTACTAAACTCATTAACAGACAGATGCAAATAAGAACAACAGATAAATTAATGTCAGTATCCATGCTTAAAAAAAGAAAAGCAAATATATGTATTTTATGGATGGACAAGTCTCGTGCACATGGAGGCAGCTCCCCTTTAATTTTATTTTTTTCTGACTAATCGAATATCTGAGTGTGCATCAAGTAGTCAAAATAAATTCATTATGTAATTGTTATTTATAACAGTTTTTTTTGTTTATTTTTCATTTTTTTCAGTTGGATCTTAGATTATATTAATAATTATCTATCTATATCTATATGATTATAATTATCTATCTATACCTATATCTATATCTATTCAGACATATAGATAGATATGTTGAAATA
>JBAJHX010000001.1:26802899-26859005 GCA_037176925.1 Amniataba percoides
TATATGCTGGAAACAAAGAAACAGCTAGATGCTTTGTGATGTTTCCATAAATCAGCTAAACTCCATAAGTTGTAGTTTTACGTCAACATCTGCTATCACTTTGTAAATTCAGTTGTCACGGGATTAAAAATGGTGATGAGCAAACTCTTTATATTTAATGAGAACAACAGTTGAGCGTAAGAGAGCAAGGTGATCTCCTCTGTGCCCCAGAGAGCTCCATGCTAATTTTTCCAGGGCATGGGCCCATTAGCATAGGGAAGCTGACACCATTGCTTTAGGCTACATATAATACCCTAATGACCACTCTGCTGTTACTTTGAATCAAGGGTATTAGTTTTGTCTCTGATAAAAGACAGCCATGATGGCTTAGCCTACTTCCACTATTGGACAGTGAGTTTTTTTTCTTTCAGTGCACTGTTTTGTGGAAGACTGTGATTTATCTTTGACTACTACTGAGAGTCAACATCTCGTCTTCTCACTCATATCATCTCTCTGCTTCTGTCTCCTCGTTGCTCTCTCTTCTCCCCTCTCCTCTTGCACTTTTATTAAAAAACACATTCACTACATAAATCAAAGGAATCCAGCGGTGGTTATGGAATAATTAGAATGAACATGCAGCATTTTACAGCCAGAGATGTGTTTGTCAATATGTTCTTCCTTCATATCACACACATCCGTTTCTCACACACAGGACCCTTTATGAATATACCACAAACACAAACTCAAAAACACAAAAAATCTATCAGAAAAATGCACGTACAAGGTAAAATGTTTATTGTTCATTTTTATAAGATGTATTAGATGTATTATCTTCTGGGCTGTTAGTGACTCTTTCAATATAGTTTGTAAATCTCGTATGAACACATAATAAGGAGCTCACCTCATTAGTATTAAAAAACATTTTTTATTCCCTAAGAGAAATCAGCAGGTTTGTGGAATTTTAATACTCCTTTATCTAAGAAATATATAACGACCACATTTCATTACTTGACCCCTGAACGTGATATTTTATGAGGTTAAACAGTCCTGCCAAGCATCCTGACATCAGTTCAGTGTTCCTGGAGTGCAACAGTTCTTGTTCACAGAACAACAGGCCTTCACCCAGCTTTACGTCAAGATATTTTGCTTGTGATAAAGACTTTGCCATCACTCAAGCAACACATTATTTAGAAATTTTGTTTGATTTCATGCAAATAATGGACGGGGACGGAGAGGATCAAAAATTAATGGGGGACTTTGGGAAGCACGATAAATTATTGAGCACTGGCCTGATTAATTCTTAATAGCCATTGTCAAAAAAATCACCGTCTTCTACTGCCGTTAATTCTCATCAAACCTACTTTAGAGGAGCGTTTCTGCCCCTACATAGTAGCACTTCCTCCTTCCCTCTGCAGCCGCCTACAGAGGACAGATGCAACGTCTCACCGCTTTTCTAGTGCAGTTAGATATTTGTCAAACACTGGTGGTATCTTTATAAGTGCTTCTATTGTCACCACATTAAAAGATTTTTTACTTCTCATCTGGCTGGCAAAATGTATTTAAATGGATGAATATATATGTTTGGCTGTCTTTATTTCCTCCGCACTCATACGGGAACTATCTTTCTTTCTTTTTCTTTTTTTTTTCTTATACAGACTTCAAAGATATTTTAATTTGGAGAAGCACGAAACAAGGACACACTCTTGTATCCCCTCTCAACCTGATAGAAAAGTGTCCCTTTTTTCATAAAGGGCTCATTCTAATAGCACAGGAGCAGAGACACAGTAATGTGGTGCAGGAGAGAGCATTGTGCTGTCAAGTGCATTTCTCTGGGAGTATTTCAGTTACTGTTTTATTGTATGGAATATTCCCTGTCTAGTCTTTTTTTATAAATCTCTAGTAAAGGTACTTTATCGTTCTACCCTCACTAATTTTAAAATAATATTCAATGACTAAGATGATTTTAGTTGATCCTTTTTGTGTTAAAAGACTGTTGGTTAAATATAATACCAGAAAACAGCAAAAGCCCATATGCAAAAAAGTGAAGAGGCATTCAAAGTGCAACCATTAAATAAGTACAGTAATGCTGCTTTTACAGCTGAATAGCCAAAACATCTGCTCCCTGCATACCCTGGCAGAATCAAAATACAGCATCTTATTTTGAATATCAATTTCAAAACATGTTTCCATGAATTATAGATAACAGATATCAATATGTTAATGAGTACACAACATATGGTTAACTCCAATGATTATAGATTTACACCAGTAGGGGGAAGAGTGTGCAAGGAAACCGATTTTGGTGTTATGAAAGCAACAATCTAGCTGCGGATCGAGTCTCTCTGTTCATGCACTACGAGGAAAAGTTACATGTCCCCACTCACATTCACTGACATTTACCACTAAAGGCTACATTAGGACTGCACTGCTCAGAGAGCAGGCACTTCTAAAGAACAGAGAATCAAACTTCTTTCCCGAAGAAATTCGTTTCTCTTCAATTAAGAAGACTATCTTTTCCACAGTGTCCACGGTGGCAAATATTGATTTGAAATATAATGGCCCAAATAGAGGAGGATGACATCAAATAGTAACAATAGGTGAGCTTACAGCTTAAAGCTATAGTACATGCTCATATTCCTCACATTTTCTTCTTGGTTTGGATTTAATAGCTCTTTTACATATAAACAAGCAGATTCTAAATATTTACCAAAAAACAAAGAAACCTTTCCTACATGTCAGGGCTGTCACTGGGATATTAGATCTAATAAGATCACAAGTCCTCCAAAGCTCCCACCACCATTCTCAAATTTTGGGATCAGAAGATAAGATCTCATTTCCGTTAAATTGTTTTTATTTTCTGATCTGAACTGAATTTTCTGATTTTCATTGTCCATAAACTATGTTAATTATTGTTTTAATACATGGTATTTAAGTTTAAATGCAGCACAGTGCCACTCTGCTGGGTTGAAAATCCAGAAAATCCAGATTTTATTTATTTGTTACTTTGTTGTTTGAAAAGAGTCCAATTTAAGCATCTATGTGCAAGTTTTAAAATAATAATTCACCTAAAGTAGTTAACAAAGAACATATCTGAGAACATGAAAACACTGTATGTACTTCAACAGAAGCTCTTGAAGAACTGTTTTCTGTATTTTGGGTTGTTGAATATTTTCCCTGAAAGCTGGCTGGACACATTTATAGTAGCTTCTTTAAATTATGGCTCAACAAATTAAACTGTAATGAATCATATGTCAGTCGATCAATATGATCTCCAAGAGGTTAACACTGTTGTCAACAACATTTTCATTAGAATGAGTAGCCGTGTCTCATCAGAACAATCACATTAAATCATAACCTCCCCCAGCCTACACACAATCAACTTCCACACGTGACTATTAAGCATGCGGTTTCGCTGATATTCATAGAAGTAACACAGGTTTTAGAGAGAGCGTTGGCCCACTCGCAGTACTTAAACTGCAAGAAATGTCACATTTGGCGAATGAAGCTGCTGAGAACTGGTGATTCCTTTCTGGCCAGCTGTAAAGCACGAGCATCCACGGCTCTATTATGCGCTCGCCTTTGCTCTGCTCCGCAGCTCCGTGCTGTGTGTGTGGGCCTGCCGCTGACTGTTGACTGGCACGGCCTGTCTTCCTCTGCATATTCAACAGCTCTTATGAATATCAGAGCTACTTGATTGCATTGTGATTATTCACAAACCACACTTGCTCTCTCTCCTCTCTCCCCCTCTCCCTGCCCTCTGTCCTCCATTACTAGTCAGAACACAGCCCCGGCGTTGTAGCATCGCCAGCCTGATCTGACACCATTCCTTTTACGGGTTCAACAGCTTGCTTGTCGTACAGCAAAGTAATTAGTACTGCACGCTCATATTAATTAACAAAGAGCGTTATCACTTTATTAATCCATATTAGAGAGGTGGAGGAGGAAGGGAGGGCGCAGTCAGTGTTAGTGTAAGGAACTCTCTCGGCGGGAGTCTTCCCCAGTGCTGTTTTGTAGTCCTATTGTCCATGACCCCTGGTGCCTGCAAAACATCCCTACACCAGTGGCGTATGGCTTAAACTGTTCATTAAACCTTTTAATGCAAATAACATCTATGCAATAAACAAACAGGGGTGGCAGAATTGGGGAAACAGGTGGCATGGTGTGAAAGCACGCTAAACGATGTGATAGTGGGGGAATTAATTACTACCACAGCGCTAATTGGAAGCAATAATTTGTGTGATTAGCGGGCCGCTTAAGAAGTGAGACACATCTACCGCCTGTATACACAAGCAGAGAGACGTGGCCCTATTCAGTGTCTCTCTCTCTCTCTCTCTGCGAACATACACACACACTCAAACACACAAACGTAAGATGCCGGTCATACATGAATCTGCAGACCTGATTCTGATGCACACACACACAAAACATCCAAGGCAAACTGAGATACACACACACATACCCTCAGAATGTAACTCGAGTGAGGACATGAGTTTCTGCACTTTTTTCACACGTTTTTCTGTGTCGTCGTTCGCAAACAGACGAGATCTCCCTGTGATGAGGCGAGGGGTTCATTTAAAGATGCTGATGGCTAATTAACAGAGCAGGCTTTGTAGGTGGTGGGGGAGGCAGTGGTGGGCCTCCCCCCCTTTGCTACCTCTTCCCCCCTTTACACACGCAGCACTTCTAAATGTAGACTACAATCAAAACAAAGTCCCTGAATTTCATCCCCCCTCATTATTTTGCTTTAATTCCTATTGGCCATAATGATCAAAGTGAATAATTAATTTCCGCCAATTCAGGATATAATTTAGTACTTTTTTTTATATTATCTTTTGATAGTTCTGTGTTTTCACATTCTTTGGTTTTTCTTACAAATGAAGCCCAGTCTTCCCTGTTTCACTGCAGCGCTGGACTGGTGATCAAGTGATAATGGTGAAACACTGTAATAGACCTGCCTCAACACGTTACTTTTTTTATTTTTATTTACTGTTATTTAAATCTTCCCCTCTTTGATGACACTCCAGCTGATATTATGTTCCCATAAAGCACCTAAGCTGTAGATGCAACATGAAGTTGTGTTCATTTCCCCCTGCAGCTGTATAATTGCGGTGACTTTACTACTGCCCCAACAGACTTTGCTGTTACAGTAATTGTCATGTTTCACTGTGCTGCAGTCACACTGAGGCCTTACTCTCATACACTTAACCTGGCTTTCATTACACTTTTCACTGCTACTGTCCAGCTTCACCACACTTGTTAGGCTGTAATGCTGCTGTATAAAATTACATATTAGTCATTAGCATTGTACAGAACAGTACTGAAGTGATTACAGGGGATATCAGTGTAAGATGTGCGTGCATGTTGGTGTAGAAACTACACTGACGGACAGCTTATTACACTAGGAGTCTTTTTATTACAGTAGGAGATATAAAAGTAAAGGGTGGAAAACAACACCATAATAAGAAAACCTCTCTTTTAGCCTGGAGTGAGAATTAGCTATTTCAGCATTGTGAGTTTTAATAACAGATGCCTGTCAAAATGTGATTTTTGATAAAATCCACAGATCCACATAGATATTTTCCTCTTAAAGGTAATGTTACTGGTTTCCAGCAATACTGAACGTGTCCATATATAAGACATCATGACAGTGTGACAATGAGATCTTTACCCCTGTGCCGCATGTGCATCCTTGAATGTTGGTAAATGGGACACACGTCCATTTGTCTTGGTAAATGTGGCATGGGAGTGATATATGGAACGTTTCCACAAACAACCGTCTGCATGGAAACATGAGAAATGGACAAATTACTGTCGTCAGTACCATGGAACGTGTTGACACCTATTGGTTTGCACTGGTCTGATTGATTTTCTGGTCTTTTTTTTTTTTTTTAAAACATGTTCCCTGATGAAACGTTGAGCAAGCGGCAGATGTTTTAAAACACGGATATCACAGAGCTGTTATCTGATTCCTTCTGATGAATTAGAGCCGGGTCCCTCCAGTGCTCAAAGGGAGTCCACTCCGCATGAATTATTACCAAATATAATTTCAGCTATTAGTCCTCTTTCCTGAACATCTGAACATGGAAAATGTGGAATTAGAAATTAATACCTCTGAATATCATGGCAGGGTTTTTGAGACCGGGGGATTCATTTTCATGTTCTCCTCCCTCTCTTTTTTTGTATTCCGACTGAGTTTCTGACACATTTATGTGTTAAGTTGGGCTCAAGCAGTTCTATTACCATACAGATTATCCATTGTGAGCTTTGGTGTGCTGCAGAAAAGAATTAGCATTCAATGGAGAGAAAGGAAATACAGAGGCAAAGAAAAATGGAATGAAAAAGGGATTATGTGTATCCTGCTTCCCTCCTGTTTATGTCTCTAATCTTTACTGGGGTCAATGTTTTATCCAAATTGATTTCTTCAAGCTAAATGCTCTTGTTCTTGTTATGCAGGATGGGTTTTGTCTGCCTATCTGTGTGCAGTTATACAGTTTCCTCCTTATCTACACAATGGCATACAGCAGAAGGTGATGACTTCATATGCTATAACAACAGGAAAGAATCAACAAAGACTTGCCCGACTTTTCTCCATTGGCCTATAATTCACTTACACTGTACACTCACTCAAGTAACCATCAACCATCGGTCTTGCAGGAACAAATAACTTTAGCTAAGTAAACCATAGAGAAACTAACAGCTGTATGACATGTTGTGTGATCATATGGAAAGGCAAAGGTGTGGACACCAGTTCCAAATGGCTGCGTTTGACTTGCAGGTTGGTTGAAAAGCCTGCTGCCACAATGGCTTCCTGGCTGCCCCCGAATCTCTATCCAAGAATTTTCTGCCTTCAGATGGTCTTTGTTTTGCAGTTCTATTGAATTGTACAAATGGTCATACTGACATACAGATGCGTCATGCATTAGTCTTAGCTTGGATTTCTACAACCTCTGACAGAAAGGTAACAGATTCCTGGAGTACCATGAACTTACAAGCAAGTTGACCTTAGATGCCAAGAATTACTGCAGAGCCACTCCCATGTGAACACCCCTGAGTAGAGTTGCCAGTTCCAGCAAAACCATCCAAAGCCTGTTTAAGACATTCCCCCAGAAGAGTTTCGACAACATCACGCCTAATGTTTTTTTTTTTTTTTTTCTGTTTTGACATAACATCTAAATCCATCCCACTTCCAGCAACACAGTCACTGAGTGACTCACGGAGCCATGATACTTTCACTCAGAGTAAGCTCTCTCTTGTTGCCAGATATTGGAGTCAGTATGTATTCCTAAGTCCTCTGCAGTGTTGACAGAAAAATGCAAAACCTGCCAATTCTTTACCTGATCACAATTTCCTTGCCCACCACACCTTGCAGGCCTCACTCCCATCATCCCTCTGTCGTCCTCTCTTGTTCGAATGTTACCTCTCTTGGCCACCTCCTTTATTGTACTTTCTTGTTCCAGTCTTCTCTCTCTCTCTCGCTGCTTGACCTTACGCAGGAGAAGTCATGAGGGAGGATCCCTTCTGAAAGTTCAGCCAAATGTTAGCAACAGAGGGAGGGATGTTCCTGAAGAGGAGCACTCGCTCAAACACCTCTTTCTCCCCCTGGCCTCCTCCTCCTCCTCCTCCTCCACCTCCTCCTCCTCAGTTTATCATTTTTCCTCTGCTGTCTGGCTTCTTGAAACTGGCGGCCAATAACGGTGGAGGCGTCTGATACCATCGGCTGCTGGAGGGAGTGAGGCAGCCGAGAGGTTGTCGAGCAAACCCAAACACCTGTATTCTGTCACTCATTTGATTATCCCTCACCCCTCCATCCCTCTTCCCTCTGCCTCCCTCTCCATCACTCACCTCACTCTGATCTTGTCTGTCAGGGGAGATCTGCCAAAATGTCTTCAGCCTGGAGAGGTGTGTGCATGCTGTGGGTATGTCGAGGTACAATACATGCGTGTCTGAGTGTGTGCTCTCTTTGATGGAGAGAATGGGGAGGTGATTTATAAGCTGGGAAAAAAGGGCGCCTTCAAAAGTTTGGCAGGGTTTGAAAGAAATAGAGCCGCAGGTCTGGAGAGAGGATGTCACCGAGGTCTCTGTCGCACTTTTCTTCAGCTTCCCCGCCTCTTCCTCCTTTCCTTTTTTCCCTTCTTTGTTTTTCAATGTCAGTGGGGAGGAGAATTAGGAGAAAGGGGAAGCAATGAGAAGATGACTGCTTATTTGATTGAGGAGGAGATGAAAATGTGGGAGCACATTGGCGGTGGAAAAAGTGGCTGCTCTTGGAATAGTTGCTGTCGTCATGTGGTCAAAACGTTTATCTTGCCTGTTACCTACACCTCTAACTTTCACATTACTGCAGGTGTTGGATGAGACACCTCGATGAAAGACACGCATCTCCAGCATGTCAAGTTTCCCACAATCATCTGTCCTATAGCGAACTGAAGTCCTGACATCACCTCTGTTCCACCAGCTTCTGTAACTCGGTGCAATTCTCTCGTTAAAAGTGTCATTAGACGGTCATTCTGAAGATGTGACGTGTGTGTCTGGGATTCTCATTATTCAAAGATACATGAATATCTACTACACCATCTAACAAATCATTAATTTTTTATCCAAATAACTTCACCATAACCATGTTCCGTGAAATATACATCAGCATAACTCTTGTTTTTATGATATTCCTTATAGTTTGTATCTCTGTCCATTCTCATAACCCTCCGTTCAACCGAAGACCAAAGTCTGACAAGTCTGTGACATTTAAAGTGGAAAGCTAGCGATTATTGTTTCACTAAAGTTGGGGGAGTCACAGTGAAACCAGAATCCAAATCATTGTATAGATACTGACATACTCTGACTTTCAGTCACTCGAATGGGTCGAGGCTCCATGACTTCCCATAGTGCAACTCAATAGCAACTCTTTAATCACATCTTTTTAAGGTCTCTGCCAGCAGTTTGTAACACAGGCTTTGTGCACGCCTAGTTTTTAAACCCTAAACAAATACAAGTATAGGTTATGAGAATCTGCCTGGCCTGAAGAAACTGACTGAATAAAAAAACAAATAGGAAAGATTCTTATTCCTTGTTTTATAGTAAATTTCCACATGATTCAGCTCAAAAACAGGAAAATCTAAATCCAACTTTTTTATTATGCAAATCTCACTTAAAGATTGATTCATTTTGAGCAGAGATATTCAACCCAGCATGATCTGTGACAGTCTGTGACTTTTCAGTTTTATCATTCAGATTCTCTTTGAAGATTCAACATAAAAAAAACAAAAAAACAGAAAACACTGAAACTTCAATGCAAAAGGAGAAGATACATTTTCTGCATTTTCCTTTATGGTTCATGGTCAAGACCACCTGTAAACCCCGGGCGACTTGTTCCTTATCCATCATCCAAACAATCACAGAGCCTGGTTAGACACTACAAAGCATCACTCCAGCTTTGACGGCAAAGATTGAAACAAACAACCGAAAAACAAGAGCTGTTGTTGGTGTTTGACAGCGAGCATAATAGCGCTGCTTGGGGATTTGGGCTCAGTGTCAGAGTGGAAAAATCTTTGGGACATGCGCTGGGGGTGTTGGATGGTGTTCGACATCAGTCAATGCTGTTTGGCGAGGGAGAGTGGGCGGCTGGAGTCATAGATATTAGACAGGCGAGTGTTATATCTCTGGGGGGATTGAGATCTGACGAGGGGAGCGGGATTGTTACCAGTTATTTTCAGCGCAGATGAATGCGGCTGGTGATCTAAAGCTTGTTTAACTTTGGCAGTGAAGAATGGAAATCTATAGTCTGGATGAACCACCTTCTACCAGCTTCCCTTTATCATATCTTATGAGCCTCATCATCTTTGCACAAAAAGTGGGATCCTGACATATGAGATAAATACATCACTTAAACAAAATGGAAGATGAGGTTTGACACATTTCGAGATTTAGGAGATGTTTTGTGGTTAAGGCCAGAACTGGGTCGGCAGCTGAACTCAATCAACCCCCTGACTGGTTAAAAATGTGCCATCAATTCACTGTCAAAGAGTGAAACGTGTGGTTGGTGTAGATATTAGATTTTATTGGATATAACTACAGTTCAAATGCATTGTTTCCTCTTATTTAGTCATACGTCTTCATTTTGCAGGCATTATCCTAGTTACCATGATGTGCTTGACTCTCACATCTGCTGCAGGCTGCTCTCTGAGACTGTGGCTGTTACTTGTTGTGTTGTGTTGGATTCATATGATGTGAATGACTTCAACTTCTTGAGAGCATACATGTAGATGACACAATTCTTTTTTCTATTTTCTATTCTATTCTTTTTATTTCTTATGATCAGCATTTTATTAATCAATAAGATATTACCAACAATGAATGAATCAAACACACTGAGATGTCTCCTGATGGTATGGGTGTCTGTACGACACATTAAAAGTACCTGCTGGTGTTTTTTAAGCACCCTTACTGCAAGCGGTTCTTTACGACGCCATGCAGGGTGTCTGTGCGGGTTGTGTCTCCTCAGTTTGGTCTAAATAACAATTTTCTAGGGTTACATTCACATCTAACTTTTACGGTGGAGTACAAATGAAACTGAATGGTCTGTTTGGATCGGTTTGTTTAGTCTGGTGGGAAAGCTGTCACTCGGACCGGTATGGACTAAACAACCAAGACGATCTGGTGCGCTGCTGGTCTGGCAAACTCTGGTGCAATTTGTCTGTGTCTGTGGTATGAAAGCAAAGCAATGACAAGATTTTGATTTGATCTTAGGCCATATATGTGATTTTATATGGAGTACCTAAAGGAACGTGCAAAAAAAAGGAAGAGGTGGACAGTTTCCAATGTGGCAGTTAAGGTGAAAGTTATAATTATATTCATGGGAAATCATTTGGGGCATTTTAGGTCAAACATTAACTTTATCTTGAGACCCATTATTAGTTTTGTATACCCTTTATTCAAATCGGAAGCTGTGAACCTGAAACTAACTTTAGCATCATTTTTTTTGCACATGTCCCTCTAGGGACTCCATAATTTTATGCGGCTAAACTACTACATAAACCATTGGCTGATCATTAACATACAGAACTATGGAATATCCTTATACATTTATATGAAAGTATGGAGAGGTTTTACACAAGTTAGGATGTCAGTATGGTGATTTTTTTCTTCATCAGAAAGTGTAAAGGAGTTGTCCGAGAATATAAGTAAGCAGATAAGGTTTATGGTTCAATGTCACCAGGTGGATCTATATAACATCAAAACTGTCCAACCATGATACTAATCACTCCATATAACGTGCTTGGTCTTGTATTATTTGTAAAAAGTTTGTTTGTTATTTGAAAACAATTTGTTTTCCTTGGTCTGACTGAGTGAATCAAACTACAGGAGTGAAAGCAACCTTGATATATACAGCTGTTTTTTTTAGTAATGAGTAAATTGTTAAAAGAGTAATTTACTCCACATTAAATGTTGACTTAAAATGTGGCTTTTGCAGTTTTTTGTTTAGTACGTTTGAAGGCGGTTGTAAAACATGTGGACTTCTCAAGAGCTGAAAGGAATCTTAACAGCACTGAGAAAAAAGGTTTTATCAGACATTTTATTTCATGTCCGGCATAGAACTTTTTCTCAGGTCTCCTCTCATCGTCCTCTGTCTCACTTTCCTTTCCCACAGAGCCGATGTCAGTTCCTAAAAGACATCTCAGAGTAAATTTAGAATACCACTGCAGTGTACACAGGTACTGTAGCGGGTAGCTCACTTTGGGGTGACGTTTGAGGATAGTGAGCTCACACACACACTGTATAAATCACCATCCTTGGGCTGTGAAATGTAAAAATGCAGATGGTGCACTTTCAGTGAGTTTCTCTTGTCTAATTTCCCCACTGACCGCTGTGATAAAATTAGACACTTTCAAATATAGTGGCAAGTGTGTGATGAGTCATATTTCAGTTGAATGCTCCTGAGCTGGAATCAAATGGAAAATATGTCGCCCACACCGAGCAGAACATACAATGTAGCACAGGAGATGATAAATCGAAAATCCATTTTCTTACATCAAACTTTATGGACAATCTGGTTTTATATATTTTATGTTCAATTAGTGCTACAGCTGTCTCCTAGCAGAGTTTAAAGCCAGAGAAGAGCCTGAGCAAGTAGGGCAGAAGGAGGACGTGTTAATGCAGCTGTATACAGTGGGTGTGTGTCTTCCAGGTTCTGCTACTATCCATAGCTCGTTGAGTAGATTTATGCGTCAGGCATGTTAACACTGAGAGAGCATGCTGCTCTGTTCCAGCAAGCATCCCCTCGCAGACAAATACACACACACACACATGCACACCTACACACACACCAAAACCCCAAAATGGGCCCCTGTGTTTCCCATCTCAGCAACTCACGACTTTACTCATGAGAGGAGGTAGTCACTCAGTCTCTCTCTTTCTCTCTCACACACACACACAAAGAAAGACAGATGGAAAAATATGACCACTCTCCTAAAATTAACCATTTTCAAAATAAAACAATGCAGACTTGAAAGCAGCACATTAAATAGAAGCCACTGCTGAGAACACTGAAATCCTGGAGTGTAAATGAAGAAGATGGATGGCATACAGCGCTGTCACTGTCACGGTAGCCTTCCCACAACCCCCCATCACCACCACACAGTGTGTTTTATTACAATCAGTACCCATGTCTGCTTGCACTGGGGAAAATGTGCAAGAAATAATGATCTGGATGGTCTTGGGGGTCTGGATTGAAGTGTTCCTGTAAGAATTCTAGTGGTGTAAGCAATTTATTTCTTAACACATAGTTCATATTGTTTAAGACACCCCATATATCTGCCAAGTGTGATGAGAAATATGGCTTTAATACAGCATCGCGCACACCAGGGGACAGGGAAATATTTCTAACCCCACCCCCCACCCACCCACCATCAAAAACTGAGCGAAACTGAACTTTAAGAGAATAACCACACTAAATGACCACACATGCTGGATTACTCTCCTGATAACCGGAGGAGAAAGATTATAAATATGAATGAACTTACTGCATACAACATAAAAGCTTATAATATAGCCAAAACATTAAGAATGAGTAGAAACTGTTCATTTTAAAAAGAAGCTAATGTTCAAACAAATTCGTTCGATCCGACCTAACATGACTTTTATGACTGTTTTGTTCTGGTTGGACGCTTTGACTTCTTGCTCATGTAACATCATGAAAAGTGTGACCTGGGCAGTAGAAACAATACTCTGTCACTATCGATCACATGTTGCATGTGACAGTCTTTTAATCAGGTCAAACTAAGGTGAAGAAGCTCAACTCAAAGGAGCCACATACTGAATGGCCGTTGGAGCGCTGCCTTAACAACACGGTTACTGTCACACAGAAAGTGTAGCTATGCGGTGACGTTCACACACAGTCGCTGCACCGTCATGTTACTGTTACAGTGAACAAATTCAAAGAAGCGTCTTCGTGTGTCTGTGTTCATTTATGGTATCTGACAAAAAACAAGGCCAAAGAGGAAAACACAGCATTACCTGTTATTGCCTGAAACACACACACCTTAAAAAACGAACAGGAAGAAAAACACACACAAAGGCTCACAGATCTCTAAAGATCTTATGACCTTTTTGCATAAGAAAAGTTTACGAATGATGAATTGATCTTGACAATATGACAAAATCTTTAATGTAACACTGCTTTTCTTCATGTTGAGATGGATTCAGTATGAATCAAATTGTTCTTTCAGACGTTCGCTTCTTTTCTTCTTCATAGACCACACATGCAGCGACTTAAGAGAAGAAGAAGAGAAAAAAATACACTAAATTCTTCATCATGTAAACCTGTTGTCTCTTTACATTAGACAGACTTAAATCTAAATCTTTATTTTTTTCCCTTCATGTGCCATAATAATCTTTAATTGCTTGTCTAAATTTTTGTTAATGAATGTTTTCCAAACGTATTCATACACACCACTGCACACATCAGTATGGACAGCCTAATGGCCCAGAAATCTTTTCCCGTTCATTCCTACGTGGCATGGGGTGAGACTTCCGGTCATGAATTGACACAGAGTATTTTTACAGCTTGACCCACACTATTTCCTGTCCCCTGCTGCTTTTGGCCCCACCATGCAAATAAATTATGCCTGTTGGATTCTGCAACTTGGAGATTTCTTGGTTAGGTGGCTGTGGTTTTGAATACAAAAGCAAAATTGAAACTCGTCCTGACAAGTGAGTGTGTCTGAGGGACAGTGAAACCAACTCGGACTTTCCTGGGCATGCAGCCTGGTCTCACAATGTCTTATGTCACTTTGCAGAACATTTTTGCTTGTTTCATGTTATTTCACACTATTTAGTCTGTGCTGACTTATATCGTGCAGTGACAGATGCAAATGTAAGGTGACTCAGTAAAATGGACAACAAAGTCGGATTGGTTGAACATAAGTCAGAACTTTCACCCTGAAAACGTTTGTGTCTCATGTGAAACTAAAAGTCATGAATGTAACATTATTTACATTATATACATGAATTAACTGGCGCAATTAATATATTTATTCTAACAATGACTCAGACAATGATCTTTTCTTAGGTTTTGGTTCCTTGACCTAAACTAATGATAATGAAGCTCCTTTGACTATTGTTACCATGACGATGTAGGCCGCTTGATAATGTACTTTGTCCTATGTCCAGAAATCAACTTCATTAAATGACACACAAAAGGCTTTAAATGCTTTGCCAATTAAATCAAGTTGGGATATGGGATCTTTTAATATCACAAGGGGTGTTGGTCTGTTGCCATCATGGGGGCAGGATTTGGGGATTTGTATTGCCATTGGGGTGTGACAGCATTAGCCAGCTTAACAGTCATAAATGAGTAAGATCTTACTTCTTTCTCCATTTCAGTTTATTCAAACAGAGCACTCACTGGTGAATACAATTCCCTGGTCCCCAAGCAGCAACTCCTCTGACCAGACAAACAAACACACACTGAAACTCCTCTTGAAACTCCACCATGAAGTCAACACGGTGTGTCTGTATGTGTGTGAAAGAAAGAGGAGGACTCATACTCTTAGTCTGAGTCCACGCACTGGGTCAATAGTGAACCTGCAGACCCTGCTGTGGCTTCCAACATGAGCCTCTCTCCAGAGACGCCAGTAGGGAGCCACAAGATTGATCTGTGTAAGTGTGTGAGTGTGTGTTAGTGTGGAGAGGGAGGATGGAGGGATGCAGGGATGGAGGTGATGGTGCCTGGCACAAAGCACCAAGTCGATCGGGGCAAAATGAGTTTTAGATACTGTGCTGATTATTGGGGATGAGCTGTTAAATATGAGTCACCGTATTGTTAATGGGCTCACATCAAAGAGAAAACCAGGTAGCATCACTCTCTCTGAATTCTCCTAACTGCACCTCCACCCACTCATTCACCTCTCCCTTTGTGTTTTGGGGAAACTTTCAACCTTCAAAGCTTTTTTTTTTCTTTTTTGGTTTTTTCTTTTTTTGTTTTAACTCCTTTGCAAGAGTCACAGGTTCCCCTGCAGACGCCTGGAGGGATGTAGCAGGAAGAGGGGGAGGAGAGGGGTGAGAGAGAAGAAAAGGCGGGTGAGGATGGGTGTGGGGTGGTGGCTCGTAGGGGCGTTTAAAGGCTGGGGGGAGGGCAGAGTAAACAGGCAGTAATTAAGAGCAGAATATTCGCTATCATTGCACTTTTCATCCCGCAAAGGACTGCTTCACAGTCTTTTTTTTTTCTTTCTCTGCAACCCAGGGCGAATTTCCCACACGTCAGCCACTCTTCTCTGCCACTGTAAAGCAGCGGAGAGTCACTGCGTGCAAGTGTCTGGTTTTGTGTATGTGTGTTGCAGGGGCCCTGGGCATCTTTAACGCCAATTAAGAAAAGGGGCAGAGAAACCTTCTCCAGCTGAACTAGTGAGCGCTGACAGGGAGGAACTGAAGAAGCAGGGAAGGAGGAAGGAGGACAAATCTGTATATAGTATCTGGGTTATGTTATTATTATTATTATGATTAGATATGACCAGAGAAGTCGTTTCAGTGCAGCATTGATGTCACTCAACAGTTTTAGTCCACTGTCAAAAGCCATTTTATTTTGGCAAAGTGAGGTTTTGTTTAAAAGAAATTACATATCTGGGACTTTCCTCCCTTATTTTATGTAATCTATAGGTGATTAAAGGAGTAAAATATAAGATCTGTCTGTTGCACTTTGTAATGTGCTTACTATCTGGTAAGTGGTTACTACTCATGTATAGATTCCTGCATCTCACACAGTACTTGTTGATATTAGCTGGGAGCTACACAAGGTTGATGTCCAGAAACGTCTGGATGTTTGTTGATCTGTTTTTAAAGCTGAAATGAGTAACCCATAAATAAAATATTTCAGTCATGTTTGCTGACACTGTCACTGTTCATCCACCTCAAAGGCCATTGAACAAGAATCCACCACTCCTGAATCAACTTAACCAATCAGAGTACCTGATAAAGCTTATCCTGCACAGACTGCCGACAACTAACTCATTAAATTGGAAAATTCATGATGATGGACAAACAACTACCAAACAACTAAACAATGAGAAAACTACAAATCTCTCCTTTGTCAACAAGAGTTTAGATGACAAAGACAAATCAAATAGTAGAATACCTTAGAAGAAAAAAAAAATACGACAAGAAAGAATGAGCATGAGGGGATTTGGAGGCGAGCAGGAGCGCTGCAGACAGAGAGAGGGAGGGAGCTCGTTCAGCTGGTGCTGCTACAGGTAGGTTAGAGAGGGATGAGGATTATGGTAAATAAAGTATGATTGGGCAAAGAATTTTGTTAGGGATAATAAAGAAGCAAAGTTGAACGCTGCATGTCCATCCACCACCCTGAGCTCCACACTCTCACTTTCCACACACACTACTTCATTCATGCACAGGCACTGAAACTGTGAGAGCCATCCAGTGTGGACATAATTCATAGGACACCAGACTGTGAGCACATTGTAATGAAGTAAAGTTCCTTTCTTTTCTTCTTTTTCTTTAGGTCTTCATCCAGCAATATTTTGCTGTCACTGCGATAGCACAGTTTCCCACTCACAGGGAGCTCCTAATGATTTTTCACAAACACATTACAGTTTGTGTTTTTTAATTGTAAAAAATTCAAAGGAAATGTGTTTTTGAAATCTGTGAGTGACTGATCTGTTGTTGGTCTGAACAGTGATTACTCTGTCCCACATATATTGTTGGTTTGTTCATTAATTGAATCAAATTTTAAACTCCTCCAAATTTCAGGGAGACGCTTTCTCACAACATGGTTAATTGAAGGAGGATGAATTATTAATTGTCTAGCTTTCTGCTGTAACATGATTTTAGTGTTGCAGCATGAGGTATGGGATTATCTTTACATATTCATAGTTGAAGCAACAGAAGAATAAACAACATAACAGAACATAACAAAATATTTGCTTTATGTATCAGAATACCAAATGATGCCAATGTGCAACTGATTTCTGATTTCACACACAAACACACACACAAACTTGGGAATTCCTCTAGAACTTCTGCATGGCTGGGACTGTAACAGCAGTGGTGGCCACAGCACAGTGTTGCCCCAGCTTTAAGAACAGGGTCCAGGGCTGTAATTAGCTTACTGCAGGTTCCCAGGCCCTGCTCATTTGTGTCAGCCACCCAGTAATTCTGCCTGTAATATATCTGCTCTGCCTCATGAGTGATGGCGACGTGAAAGAGAGAGGGGGACACACAGAGTGAGAGAGAGAATGGCAGGCTGATTTGTGATGCTCAGGCCTGCTGCTTGCTTTTCTAATACAATCCTGCTTCAGTTATTTGTCCATCTGATATAAACATCCGAGTAAGGGGGGGGGAGCAGGGCAGAGGAAGGAAAAGAGAGAAGGTGAGGATGCCCGAGAAAAGTTATTCAGGGGTAGAAAGGCTGAATTTATGCAGCTTTTCTGAAAAAAATAACTGTGCAAAGATTTGTGTACTAACTGCAAAAATGAACGTAACTATGAATCTGTTTTTATTTGTTTTTTTGTATTTGTGCACCTATGAAGGAGTGGAGGTTATTAACATACATTTTTGATTTCCCTTTTACATGAAAAAGTACAATAACCCCAAAGATCTCAAAACATAACAAAGGGTGAATTAAAGTGTGTGGCAGGACACAGGTCACGACTTAGACTTGAGAACTGTAATATTTTGAGAAAAGGAGGCTGCTTCACTCTGCATTTGTTTTACAGCTGCATTAGTGTGTTACAATCAAAATCATACATGTAAAGAAGCTCTCAGTATCTTGGGTACAGTTGGGATAGTCCTGAAACAGAATACTGGAAAAGCGTATGTTAGAAACCAAATTTCAAGTTATAGTTACATAGAGAAAAGAACATTTTTATGATTTCAGGAGTGATCATTTCTGTCTGTAGCTGCAGTTCCATAGCTCTCCTGTTTTAAGTCTATGAGGTAACCTCAGTACTTTGTATCGCACCATGTAGCACTGCCAACAGGCTACATAACTGAGCGGACGGGGTTCAGTTTTGTTAACTTAAAGGTCAGTTCACTATTCATGGTTAGCTCTGGCCTGTGAGAACTGCTGTACAATGTCTTCTCCAGTGTAGAGGACATCATACATAGCAGTGTAAAAGACGGGGAGTCTAACAAAAATGTGTTGGTTGCTTTATGGGAAATGTAGGATTCCACCTTTTGGAACACACCTACAGAACATACAGACCAAAAGTCTGGTTATCTTATTTTCTGTGTCTTCTAGTTTGACCATTAATTTCTCTTTTAACATGTCTTCTAAATAAGTCAAGGAAAAAATTATTTCCAAAGAGTTTTTTTTTCTTATTTGACTTTTGGAATTAGATTATTTTAAAGCTGAAAGGCTGCAGATAAAACAATGGCTACATCTGAGTAATATTG
This sequence comes from Amniataba percoides, assembly GCA_037176925.1. Classification (NCBI taxonomy): domain Eukaryota; kingdom Metazoa; phylum Chordata; class Actinopteri; order Centrarchiformes; family Terapontidae; genus Amniataba; species Amniataba percoides. Next base: position 26,821,773 of record JBAJHX010000001.1, read on the forward strand.
AAGGCACTGGTTAAATTTGCATTCCTTCATTGCATACAGGAAGAAAAGGGAAGGGGGAGAAGAAACTTCCAGATCCCAATGATTCATATTACATCATTTTCCCTCACCCATTCTCCCTACAGTCTGTGCACAGCAGCGGCCTTGTAAGACAGAGATGAGTGTTGCAGTATGTTGGCATTCTGTGCCAGGTTGTCTCTCTGTAATTGTTTGTAACGTCATGCATGATTTTTGAAAAGGTTAGTGGGCTCTCACTCTGTGTGTGTGTGTGTGTGTTTTGATAGCTTGGCTGCAGGGTACAGTCTTAGTGTGTCTTGCTCTTGTCGGTGTAAGAACAGATGCTGGAGGCGAGCCCCTGGGCTGCCCTCAGGGCTTCATATACTCTAGAGTGCACACACACACACACACACACACACACACACACATTTACACAAACACACAGGCGAGTGAACACAACTCTCGTTAATGCCTGTATTTACATAGGACCTTCTGATCAGTGTCATGTAAAGTAATGCCAGTTGATACAGACACACACACACACCTGTGTGCCTATTGTCCAGACAGACACACACTCTTCTCTCTCCACTCTTTTCCCTCTTCAGAAAACTGCACTTAATCTGCTAGAGGATGAATGCAGCTGAGGTGTAAAAAGGTAGCTGTTAGCTCTACCTAAACACTTATTACTTGGCATTGTAGGTTCAATCTAATTATGTGATTGAGTTGCCTACATGGATTTCTGCTCCATCTGTCAGCGTGTTTGGAGCAAGCCACTCATTATCACAGCCAGACTGGCTTTAGCTGGAGGTTGTGTTTTACTTTCAACACCCCGAGGTGTCATTATGGCTGTCAGAGACAGTCAAGTGGGTGACACACATGCATATAGTCTATGCACACACACTCTGAAAAGCACCAGGCTTATGTACAGAGGGATACAAATTCAGATTAGTTTTTTTCCCGCAGTAGACTATGTGAATAACCTTAAAAGGCATTAAACAGTTATGTATTGATAGACAACACATTGAGATTTTTAATGTGGGTTCAACTGAACGGAGAAACCGGGCAGGTTCTGTGCAGATACAGACACCACCACACACTTCTCATGGGTCATAAGTGATGATTGAGAGGGATTATTTTTTGCAAGAGTCTTTGCATTGTTGTTTAGGAAAAACCTACTTTTTATACTTTAAAAATGTTAAATATATCCATAATGTCCATGGGTTTTGTAGTCTTTGTCCTTCACGAGTAACGCACACTAACAAGTGTGATCGACAAGTGATTCACGGGGACTGTCATCACCAGTAGTTCAGGATTAACACTGTAGATCCTAATGTCATTTTCACAGTCATATGCTCATGCTTTCACCACTCTTTATCACCCTTTCACACAGTCTGTGCACTGCAGTTTCAGTTGTCTGATATTCCCCCTTGGTGTGGTCGAAACATATGCACTTTATCTTGTGAATCGCATCGAGTGTTGGATCAGATAAGATGGTGTCTGCCGCAGCTTTCTGGCTGGGCTGGAGGCTGAAAATGTGAAGTGAAGCAGCAGGCAGTGACCATCACACTACAACAAAGGAAAGACCATGAGACATCCTTATCTAAATGGCAAGTGTTAAGAGTGGGTGCCCAGAAATGTTTTGTTATGTATGGTGCAACTTTTCCGTTTAGGCTTGCTTGTCTTTTTCTTAACCTTGTAAGGTGTCTCCCTTCCTTCCTTTTCTTCTGTCACCCATACAATATGTACACAACACACATGCATAAGCGACACATGTTTTGTTCAGACTGTCTGCCTGATGAGTGTGTGTGATGATCATCAATTGTCACTACAGCACTGCACACAAAAACACACTTAGCTGTTTTTTTAAAGGAAAACCTCTTTTTTTTTTACAATGTGCAAAGAGGAGGAAATAAGGAAAGAGGGAAAGAGGAGCAGAGAACAAATGAAAGCAGAAAAGAGGAGATGGGGCGGAGAGATGAGGCGATGGGAGGAATGACGGCGGTGTGCGGCAGCGGCATATGTCACATCCTATCAGGCGACAGGACGAGTGAAAGATACAGTATTGCCTCTGCCGTGTTAGGAAACCACGAATACACCAGCACACACGCACACACAAACACAGAGCAGGCCCAGCCAAGCTTATCTGGCTCTCCACGGCTGCGCGGCCTCCATGCAGAGCAGCCGTAGCTGTCGGCAGAGGCCCGGATCATTTTGGACAGTATCATTAAATGCCATGTCATTACCCGTTATGGAGTAGTGCTCTCACTCCCTGCCTCTCCCCTGGGATGGTGAAGCCCATCTGATAGGTATGGAGAAGTGTGTGTTTGCATGCATGTCAGTGCATGTCGGTGTTGCTCGATGTGTTTGTGTCTCGCAAAAAGGGTTTGATGAAGGCAGGCAGAGACAGAGGCGGAGGGTACGGTGCCGGCTGTGGAAATGGGATGGACGGGGTTGAGAGATGGAATTGGCATTAAATTTCCGACGTGGCGCGAGGATTGACTTTGACTGGAGCGCAAGGGGGCTATTAGCTTATCTTTAAGGCCGTGTTTGTCACAGCGCTGAGGGCAGCTCCGCTAGACAGGCCAGGAGAGAGGGAGGGAGAGCCGAGCCGAGCGTGGGCTGAACGATATGGATAGGTGAAGGCTCCCGGTGGGACTCGCTGCCTGAGCCGTCGAGCTGCGCTGGGGAAGGAGAGGAGGAGAGCAGCTAAATTGAAGGTTTATTTATCCAATTCGCTGTCAAGGTCGGCTTGTCGGTGAGCTGTCCTGTGTGTGTTCACAAAATGCCAAAATCTCGATGAATTGTTTAAAAAAAGAGAGGCAGAGCACGCGTCGAGGAGGGGGGGAATCAATGACCTTTGGTTGCGTCAAGCTTCAAGCTGCCAGCAGCTCTTAAGGCTGTCCTTACTGGCCATTATGGTTGCCTTTTAAAAACAAGGAGGGGAAGAGAGGGGCTGTCGAGCAAGAGTAGTCCAACATTGACACAAACATATACACACAGAAAGACTTTCACAAGATACACTCACACACCCAAAGTACCTGCATGCACCAGTTGAACAGCTATTTCTTATGGAAGTTTGATAATAAAAAGTTATTGAAATGTTGTATTTACTCACAACTACCGACTCAAACCACTTGTGTGTGGTTTGCATTTGCAAAGCTCAATATACTGTTTTTCTGGCTATACATGAAACAGTCTCCCTCAGAAGGACACCTACTTAGCTTTTAGCTCATTTTACATGATTGGATGGCACAGCATCTCTATAAGTGAAGCCAAGTGCTGCTCATCAGTGATAATCAGTTTATGCTTTTACATCTCAATGAATAAGACTGGGGAGCTTGGAGTGTCGGGGCTGATGGGCCATCCCTGTTCAGCATGACTGCCCCCGGAAATGCAGGTTGAATAGGAAAAAGGGCTTTTGATGTAGAGCATTAATCAGTTTGGCTTCAGCTTGAGCTGCTACTGCTGCTGCTGCTGCTGCTGCAGTGAAACAGCACTATCCTTTAGAGGGACCCCCTCGTCAGAGTTTTGGAAGGCCTCTGTCAACGTGAAAAGAACATGACCTTTAAGATCGTATCAGCATGTTTGCTGGTGCATACACAGTCAAGGAAAGGGTTCAGTGGCCCATCAGAAAAAGCACAGCAAAAAATAAGAAAAAAAGACAGAGAAAGGAAAGAAAATTGTAATTCACTCAGAGGGCTGTTTGAAAGAGCAGTTTGCAGACACTCAAGAGTGAGCAGCGTTAATGCCACGGGTGGAAGGAAGAAATGAAGATGAAAATGACCCCTGCACACACAGTCATTTGTTTCCTTGATTGTTTTTTCATCAATGAGATCTCATTTTACAGAACTCATAATTAAGCTTAATTTGTGACAGAAAACACCTGGAGAACAATAGAACAATAGGTGAACTCTGTATTTTCTTGAAATGTGAATGAACACTAAACCCAGACCCAGACTCGTGTATCAGTCCAGCAAAAGTAATATGTTTATTTTGAAAATGCTGTTTTCAGCATATTTGGTTTAAAATTCAGAATCAGATCGATGTTTCAGGTCAGATGTTCTTATTTGGCCACGGCGGGAGATTCTTCAGAGCTCCATTTTTTATGTTTACTACGTGTGTGTGTGTATGTGTGTCTGTCCTTATTGAGTCTTATGAAGAGCTGATAGTGATGTGATGGTGGTCATCAGTCACCTCCTACACCCTGTCTACCAGTCTGTGGACTGGCTGCTCACTGTCTGCTCTGTCCCACACAAACACACACAGAAACACTCAGACGCAGTTACCAAATCTGCCCACGGACACTAACGTTTGCAAACAGCACATTTAAATGATACGTTTCATTTCCAGTCATTGCACTACTGTGTATCCATTTTTCACTTTATTACTTAACTTTATTAGTTTAGTTTATTAGTTGACGCTTTTCATTGCCTGGGGGTGGAAGAACGCACAGTGAACACAACACTGACACATTATCAGCTTATAGAATTACAATGGCAAAAGTGTGTATATGAATTACACATACAGCAGTCAAAGAGTAACATTAGCATTCATTTGGGGCTGTGTGTCTGATGATAGTGAGCCCAATACCAACTCTCCTTTTAGCTTGGTTCTGGTCTCAACCAACCCCAGAGGAAATATGTGGTTCCTTTGTGGCTAGAGCAAATGAACATGTAGTGTATTGGAGATTTCTGCTGCAAAAGAGATGGATGGAAGTGGTAAGAATGTACTTAAACAATGAGCTGAGAGACACTAAAAGGCTCTGTAGAGTTGAGCTTTAGGTTTGCAAGTTCCTCAAGAGGAGAATAATGTATTGTTTTTTGATAATCAGTCAGCATGTGACTTATATTAAAGACCCATCATCAGCAACATCCATTGATTTGTTTTTTTTGGGCCACTTGGGAGAACAAGCAGAAAGCACTAGTTCTGACAGACTGCGTAACAAATGCTTAAAAATATGTATGTGTTAGCAACCTTAGCATTCATTTGGAGTCATGTATCTGGTTAGCTAATGAATTCAGCTTAATCTTTCTGTTCTCTTTGAGTGTGAAGTCGATGGAGTTCAGAGGGTTTATTTGCAGCTTTTTCACTGAAAACTAAACAGAGTCTGTAAAGGTAATCACTTTCTTCTTAGTCAAACACAGTAATAAAAACATATTGATTGATAAGTGCAGCTTTAATGAAGTGATGGCTTTGTATCAATTACACAAAAACTACTACTTTGAAACATACACCAAAAGCTGCTTATTTCTCTTGCGATGGAGCTCTTTCAATTTTCAGGCAGAACATTTTTTTTCAGCCAACACAATCCTTTCCTTTATATACAGTGTTCCCTCACTATATCGCGGTTCACCTTCCGTGGCCTTTCGTGGATTTCTTTTAGTGCAATTTTGCATACTTTTTTTTTTACAGCGTATGAATGCACATTGTGTTATACGTCCTGATTGGCTAAGGGACGGTAGATCAGATACAGTACAGAATGCGTTCAGCTTCCATATTTACATCTTATAAATCTACTTATAAATCTAAGGTTTGAACTTTGAGAGTGTTTAAACAAGAGAGAAATGCAAAAAAATATTGATGTTTGTCTGAGAAGCGTGTATAAAGTGTGTGGTGAGGGGTTTTACAGCCTTAAATCATATAATAGTTGTAAAAATCCTACTTTGCGGATTTCACCTATTGCGGGCTATTTCTGGAACGTAACCCTGCGATAAAGGAGGGAACACTGTATATACTTTTTAATGTCTATTACACAACTGTGTATCACTTTGAGGTAAATCACACTGACTTTCATGTTTATGGAATGAACCTAACACCATAATGTGATAGGAGCTATACGGACTTTGGGACAGGCACATCTAGTCAAACTGTGTGCAGTGTGTATCCCCTCAGCGACAGAGATTAAGCTGCTTTAACATGTTGTTCCATGGTCTGATTACTTAAGAGTACAATGCGAGTTCCTTTTCATTTTTTTACAAAGAAAAGTCTTTGGACGTACATTTTCTTTTTTTTTTCTTGAGCTGCATGCTTTTCCCTTAAGCATACTGTCATTACAATTTCTATTTTTCCCTTAGCATTCTCCTTTTTTCTCTGTCAGAGTTAAGGAGAGATTACACAATATCTCCAGTGAAAATTTTTCCAGGGATAAATATCCCAGGGCAGCAGCAACCACCGCCTTTTCCCAAACTTCCCCAATCTGCAATTTGCACTGGCCAGCAGAATATGTTAGAAAGAGAGGAAAGAAAAATAAAATAAATTAATGGCGTCTGCTTCTATGAGCCTTACGTCCCCAAAGCGATTCTATGATCAACATCCGTGTCACGTTCTTGCTGCTTACAACACTGGAATCTTACACGGCCCACAGGTCCCAGGCCTCGTTGTGATAAAAAGTGTAAAGCTGATGCAGAAAGAGTGCAATGTAGCCAACAGGAAATAACAGTGAAATGCATATAAGGAGTCACATGGAATAAGCATGTTTTCCTCTCCACCATTAATGCACACGCTAATCAGCAAACTTGATGTTTGGTAGACATATATCTGAACATTTGAAAGCTTTTGGCCTTTAAAGGAAGATTACAATTTACTTAAACTGAGGTCTTATTTCTGTAGTTTTTGCCATTGCTGACATTAAAAATAAAGTATTGAACAAATCAAATGAAAACAACATGGTAACACTTAGACATTACTGCAGAAAACAGACATTGCTACTGTTTGCAGATGTGTCGTAACCACGGTTACAGTGTTCACTGATCTCGTTAACTGTGTGTAGAATAAGATCATCACCAATACAAATAGGTGAAACTGTAAACGTGTTTTTGGAATAGAATAATTCTACCCCCCCAAAAAATCAGAAAGTGCCAACATCTTCTGATCTGAAGGATCTGATTGTGTCTTATTGTAGAATTGATCGAGATTCTTGTGTCTTAGGAAACCCTTCAGACTGAACTGTCTGAACAAATTCCACAAGTATAAATAAACATAGACAGGATGTTAATCTAGTGTTGTTTGATTGATTGGTTTAAAATGTGCACCATTTCTTTCTCAAAGGTCATCAGAGCAGAAGTGTCTCCTATTTGCTCTCCAGATTGGCCTGTTGGCCCTCAACCTGCTACATATTTTGAATATATGGTAAGTATGAATACTGCAAGTGTTTACATGTTTACCTCAGTTGGGTTTGGCTTTTGGTTGGATTATATTTTCGCATGATTGTTCACATTTATTGTCAGTATTTGTGTATGTAAATGGATTTACTTGGTTTAACTCTGCCTGGCTACTTTAGTGTCGGTATATTCTGTGTATGTGGCATGATGCATATCTGTTTGTGAGCTAATTTGTGTTTGTGGGTGTCTGTACATGGTGCGTATGTGACACTATGTGTGTGTATGCCTAAGGGTATGTAAGGCTATTACAGTATGTGTTATAAATGCTATGTGCATGTAGAGCATTAAACATTGTGTGTACGGCCATAAATGTGCACGTGGATCTGCTGAGGTTTGCTGTGGATCAGGGTTGATTTAGCACAGAATTAATCGAGAGCACAGAGAGATGGATGGAGTGGCTGGTTGCTGTGTGTCAACCTGCGACTCAGAAAAGACAACAGAGAAAAGACACAATAGAGAAAGAAAGGACAGGGAGAAAGGAAAATAGAAAGGATTAGCTAAAAATAATCAATAGTGGAAATATAAAACACACTGCAGCTTAAAGCAAGTTAAGGATGATTTTGACATTTAACCCTAACTCTTCCCCAGATTAACTATGTTGTAAAGTTATATATCAAAGCAGACACATGGATGTCTAAAACAAAGCTGGATCTAGAGGCATGCACCCTGTGAAACATACAAGGTAGATCTTCATCTTCAATGTCAATGTTTCTAGCCATTGTAAAACTGCATCTGGTGTGTAGTTAGCTGAGTGCTAGCAGAGAATCCAAGAAAGAGGTTGTTGCTCTGTTATTTGCCTATTTTGGGCTAATACCTTATTTTGTTGTAAAGACATTTGGTTTAAGAGAAATAGAATTTTTGTTTAGTGGACTGTACATCCCAAACAGTGGAAACAGTCGCTGTACATTGCTTTCACATCCATGTTCTGCCTCTTCCTGTTGTTTTGCATGATTGGTGCACTGTGTTTGTGTTGTGCACAGACTTTGTTGTCATTTCAGGGTCTTAAGCTCTAATGTTTGTATTTCTTATACCTGTCATTGGTTTTTCATCTCACATCTTGCTAAAGAACTCCATCTGAAAAGCAGCCAGCTGACCATTTACAGAAATGTTGATTAATATGCATTGTCCTTAAAAAGAAATTAAATAGAAGAAATGGTGCTGGGCGTGCTAATATCCAGAAATGTGTGTACTAGCAGAAGTATTTCTTTTTCTGTAGTTTTAGGAAATAATTTTCTTTTGAAAATAGCTCTAAAAATAGATCTACTTGTCTTGGCAAGGACTTGTACCATCAGTACATCTAGTAGCTCAATTAGTGATCTCTCTCTTATTCTTATTTTACCATTGAAGTCAGAGCAGAAATTAGACCAAACAGTACAGAAAAGTGTGTGTGTGTGTCTGTAATCTGTGAGAAATAACGGCGGAGAGAAGGCAAACAAAATAAAAGTGTGACTTTTTCTTTCCCCCCGACTTGCTCTGCAACACATCTTCCCTACAACCAAACTGCTCATCACACTGAGGGGACACTTCCATAAATGTTTAATGACATCGGGTACAACCGACGCTTTGAAAATGTGCTGCTCTTTTAATTTTCTTTCCTCTCGTCTTTTTTCTTCGTTAGCTCACCCTATGCTAATGTCTCTGAATGTCTCACAGCGTGTCCTGAAGGGTGCCGAGCCAATTGTGCGGTTGTGATATTGTGCTTTTACTAATGTGCCAATGCTAATTGAGCAAATGATAGTTCTTCCTCCCCTTGCTCTGCTCCAGCCTTTCTTTGATTTTATGTATGTCTCATCTTGCATCACACATTCAGATCGTCTCAGTTATAGCTGTCGGTCTGACCTTTTTGTCTGTGTTTTGCAGTATTTAGTCGCATTTATGCGGTTAGTCAATCAAGCCAAGAAAAAAACGGATAATAAACATTTTCTGTTTGTGTCCAGTTTTTAGTGCAGTGAGAGAAAGGGAGACAGGTTGGAGAGGCTAAAAGAGTTAGAGACACATACTTAATCCTCACTAGAGAGAATAAGACAATAACGATGGAAAGAGAGAACAGGGAAATGGGAGAGACAACAAAAGAATGAAAGGAAACAACTCCCCTCTAAGCTGTAGAGGTGACCGATGGCTAATTGTGAAGCCCGCGCCGGTATGTGTGAGAAGCATCTGTGCAATAATAGGACATGTTTTGCCTGCAGTGGGCAGTGCTATTGTTTTTGCTTGCCACAGAGAGAGTCCTACGGTGGGAATCGGTGACCTGCATCCCCAAAGATCAAGAGGTTGACACCCCTCAGCTGCACCCCAACACGTTTAACCTCACCCTCCCTTTGGCCTCTCAACGCAGGGCAGGCTGTACTGTGTGTATTTCTGCATGTTTACTCATGTACTTGTAAGTGTATGTGTGTGTGTGTGTGTGTGTGTATTGGTTCAGCGCTGGAGTGATGGTGAAACCAAGAGGAGGAGGGGTGACTTTAATCCTCAACTTTCCACCCCCAAGGTAAGACTGAGAGGATGAAAGGAGAATTTAGCCAGGCCCCTGTGTGTGTGTGTGCGTGTGTGTGGGGCGCTTGCATTCGCGCAAGTCTTGGGCTCAGCCATAGAGAATGAATGGGTTTAGTGCCATGGCCGGACAGAAAAATCAATGCTTCATATGAGGAGGCTGCGGGGGTTAGGCCTCTGTGTTCATGTCAACAAGGCTATTGGTTTTCTTAATACTCCAAAGTTGGCGTTTCCCCGCTTCGGGAGGGCCGGTGAGGTGACTTGTGTGGTCAAAGCTTAACAAAGGGATCCTGCCTTCTAGCCTTTGCTGTACTCCTTGGCCGAGGGAAGCCGAGCCAGGATTAATTACCAACTGTGCCGGCTGGATATTAGTTGTTGTTTTCTCCCATTGTCACATGGCACCACTGGACTGAGGCTATTGGAAGCAGCCTGTGTGCTGCAGAGCAGTGGGCTAATACCGTTAGATGGAGTAACACAGTTAGATGTAATAGTGGTGAGATGGTGGTGTGGCAATCATGCTGGCCCCCAGTAGAGTTTTTACACAATAATCAATGACCATGATACTGTCAGTATATGATTATTTAACAAGACAGGCAACAGAGACAAGTTCAGCTTTAAAATGAAATACTAAAATACATCTCATGAAATAGTTAATAGTACTGTTAAAGTGTTTAGGACTGCAATTGATGACTCTATTATTATGGATTTATTAAATGATAATCATTTGCTCTACAAACCATCTGAAATGAGTGAAAAATGTCTGTTGGTTTCTCAGAATCCAGAATCTTCAGATTTGGAGAAATGTAGAAATGTAGCTAATGTAATGCAAGACAAGGAAAAGAAGCAAAATGTTCATATTTGAGAAGCAGAAGTGGCAGAAAGTTACAATGTACTTGAACTGTACTTGTGTGTACAATTTTAAAGAAATTGTACTTTGTTTTTCAAAAGAAATATATTGCACTTTTTTCTTCAGTATTCAGTATGTTATTTTACAGCCTTAGTTTATTTTCATATTAGCAGTTAAACATAAAGTGAGCATAAAAGTAATGCATTTTCATAGAATAAGTGCAAATCATTTTATCAAGCTCTGCTTTGAGATGGAGACAAGATATAGATAACTGATAATATATTAATTCATCAACAATAATAAACCAAACATATGTGTGTGTGTGTATACATATATATATATATGTATATATATATATATATAATCTGTTACATTGTGAATACAATTATTTTTGATACTTTAAGTACATTTCACTGGTAATTTTTCTGTACTTTTACATAAGTAACATTTTCTACAATTCTACAGTTTCATTTAGCAGACGCTTTTGTCCAAAGTGACGTACAACACAATGAATGGAGGACTTTTATGTAACAGATATTTTGAGCAGATGATTACTCCACCACTGTTAATAATTATAATAATTAATAATAATATAATATAATAATAATAATAATTTTACTCTGCTTCACAGGAAGTATGAAAGAAACATTTTAGATTTTTCATTGTCCCATTCAAGTCTTTTTCACCCATTCTTAAGTTCTTTCCCGCATTACCCTCATCATATTACTACACACATTCACACACACACACACACACACACACACACACAGACCAGTCGTTAGCGACACCGTGCTATAGACAGCAAACCTATAGGGAGGGGTCTGAGGGTCGGCGAAGGCAGGGCCGACCCAGCCGTTGAGCATTGCTCACCCAGAGCAATCGGATGAAAACGCAGTGCAGATGTAATTTGTTTTCAATGGCTGTTTCAAAAGAATAATTGTGGTGACACTGGCTGGTCGATAATATGGATTTTTGTTTTCGAGTGCAGTGTGTGTGTGGCGCTAAGAGAGGGCAGGAAATACAACGCTGCAGACCCAAATACAATAAAAATGGATTGTGTGTGTGTGTGTTTGTAGGGGTATTTGCAGGTCTGGTAACCATCACCGGGCCCTGGACATCATTGGAAGGATTACTAAATGTGTCCTATGGGCTAGCTGTAAGCTGGTACTCTCTCTCTCTCTCCTTCTCCCTCTCCCTCTCTCTCTCTCTCAGTTTGCCTTTCTTTGCTTCTTTTCTTTCAGGGAAAAAGCACTGACTTGCCTTCGATAAACTCACTTAAGATGAAACACAGCTCAGAGAGAGAGGAGGCCTGGGTAAAACTGTGAACGTAAACCTAGCAGGACATTGTGTGTGTGTGTGTGTGTGTGTGTGGGGGGGGGGGGGATACCACACGCAAAACGTGCCATTTTCTAAATACACGCACCAGCAGGATTTACACTAGCTCATATATGTGTCCTCCTTCTAATTAAATGACAGAAAACACCTCAGGCCATTGCTTAAACATTAGATTAGAGTGCAGATGCGTTTTATTCTTTGCAACAAATACTGTATGTACATTTCTTTTTCATTTCTTTGCAATTTTCTCAGATCTATTTCTACTTTATACTGTAACCCCACAGAATGGATTGCATCACTACACTGATAGCATTTACATTCCTGCATTTCGGAAAGCATTGCAGTAATAATATACATGTATACCACTACATTGAAGCACATGAATACACTCACATAAATGTACAATTACACATATTATTTTAGATCACATTTTTATGGAGCTAGAACTTTATTTATGCTGCAATAATGAAGTCAGAATTTCTGTGTACATGCCTTTGAGTACATGATGTGCACTGGCAATCATTACTATTGTTCCTGAACACATTACAAAATATTTCTTTCCTCCATGAGATTGTCCGAATGATTGGTTCTCATAATAACACTCTCTTTTCTCTGCTTAGTTAGTGCACTCTCTAACTTCTGAATGGGCTAATTTGTCCCTCGTCTCCTACTTTCCCTTTGTCCTTCTCCCCCTTCCCTGATCTCCTCCTCAGGCTCATCTCGATATGGCCTCTCTGTTGCCAGATAATGGGCACTTTGACCATTTGCCAAATCAGACACTGTTTTGCTGGGCGATGGAGTCGGGGCAATTCTAATTCGTCACAGGAGGCGGAGGTGTGTGTGCGTCAGTGTGTGTGGACATGACTGGGTTCATTGAAGGGGTGGGATTGTGTGACATTAAATGAGTGAAGGTAGATTTAGACAGCACACTGGGGCCAGGTGGAGTGGGACATACAGTAAAAGGACATTATTCCTCTGTAGTCCAAGCCCTCGCTGACACTCTCCTCCCCCCTCCCTTCCCTCTCTCTGTCTTTCTGCACTATTCCCTTGCCGCGGGTGGTCACCAGAGACCAGACTGGGGCTGATTTATTCTCCCTCTCTGCTGTCCTCTGCCTGACTGCCTCTACAATGGAGAAATTTCCTTTCTCCCTCTCTCTCCACAGCAGTGGCTGTGGTACTAAGGTGGAGGAAGCAGGGGAATGAGAATAGGAGGGCTAACATTAGAACGTCTCCCTAATACACTGTCCTACTCTGTCTACTCCCACTTACCCACCCCTCGGGTTGCCTCTTGCCAACTATGTCTTCCTCAAAGGCCATCTATATGTGGTGCACATGTGAGCACATCTAAAGCTGCACAGAATAATATTTTTATGTAAACTGCAGCTAGATGACTTCCTTTGATGTGATTATTGAAGCTGTTTCATACTTTGATACTGTTAAGGGTAGGTTTGTTTCACTTTGGTAATAAAGTTTTTTTTTTTCCTTTATGCTGATAATTAATAGGCCATGATTCATGACACCCACGCACCAGCTGTTACACGTATTAAAAAACAACCAAATAACCAATAATTTTTTTTATTTGTACATAAGCGCACATTTTTGTTAGTATTAAATTTCTAAATGAATATTTGGATGTGGTAATTTGCTAGGACCAACACTCTTTTAAGCTCTGTTTGACTTACATGACCTCAAGCACAAAAACAGTTTGTCTCTCACCTCTCACCTCACCTAATTTTGATGACTGCTGCCTTTACTTTTTAAGCTAATGGAGATTGGTCTGTTACCAGCACTGAACTACTGCTAAAAATAAATCACTGAATACAAAATGCTTTGTTCTAGAGGTGGGAACTCCTAATTCACAGATGATTTGTGATTCTTATCCAGTTCTGAAGTGATTAACTAATTTTAAACATATTTATATTTTTTGGATATCGAGGTTCATGCATTTTGACGATTTCACAGTTTTACTATTTGAACTAGATATAGATATAGACATTTAAAAAAAAAAAAAGACGTGTAGTCATATTTTCTAAAACCGTTTCTATGTCCTGACAGTAGTACAAGAGACAGATAATCTGTGATAAAATCAGACTCCTCTGACTCCACCTGCTGCCTCTATGGTGATTGGACAAGAATCCACCGCCTGAATCAAAACATCCAATCAAAGCTGAGCATCTGGTTGAGTTTCAGTCACTGCTCCTGCACAGGCTCTGAGATTATTTGGAGCAGATATAATGGCAAAACAATAAGAGAACAAGCTAGCAACGGGAAACAAGTTTACATGAAAGTTAAGTAAACAGAAGAAGCACAATGAAGGAAAGTAAGTTAAAAAGAAAGAATCAGACCAAGAGATGCTGCAGGCGCCTTTGGAGGAAAGCTGGAGCTCACTGTAGAGGGGGAGGGACCTGGAAGTTGGACCTGCTCTAATTTCAAGCTAAATAATCTCTCTTCTCAGTCCTGCCAATTGCATCTTTAAGTGGCAGCTGACCCAAAGACAGTGTGGCTCGTATGGACGTATGCTCTGGTTTCAGTTGGGTTAGGTCCTGGAGGTTTCAGGCTTCCTAATACCTTCTCTGTGTTATTTCCAACGCAGATTATGAATTCATTTTCTTAAGATACAGGATGTGTAGATTTCCTGAGGCTCATTCAGTGAGCAGGGTGCAGGGAGCCTGAGCGGCATAGTGACACTCATTGCACCAGCCGGCATTGGGCTAATTGCTCGTGGGATGAAATAATTCTGCAGATGCTGACAGGTGAGAGGCTGCTCAACCATGACCGGCCAAATATTTCTCCAGTGGCCAGTATGTGTGAGGGATTGAAGTGGGCTTCTGTTCAGAGCAGACATATGCAAATTCATGCACGCAAGCGCACAAACACACTTATGCACATTTGTCCTTTAGGGAGCACCTCCGCGTACATTCCAGTATTTACGATGTAATGTAACAGAGCAGTTCTCACATTACATAGCTGATGTTGGATGATGAGGCCTAGAAACCAATGACCTGTCCCTCATATGTCGGATCCTCCTCATGCCAAACACACAGGGCTACACGTGCACCGCTTTGCCCACCTCTTCGCTCTGCTGGCCGTTGGCCTCGGACACTACTCATCACTTAGACACTGGCACACACACATTATTGATTTTCATTTAGATAACTTAACGTTCACAGACAATTCACAGCCCCTCCATCACAGACACCCCAGCCCCAGCTTAGATGTATGAGCTTGCCTCACTGTAATCTGCCACCATATCTCTTCTCTCGTGCTCTCTTTCTCTCTCTGTTTTTTCAGATTCATTTTTCCTAAACTTAACCAATTCCGAATAAGCGGGATATAAATGGAGAGCGGGCGCCGCATCGATCAATCAGACTTCACACACAACGCACACACACACAAGCAACGCGAATGCATTTCCCACCAGCAGTTTTCCTTTTCCGCCCCCAACATCCCATTACCTCCGGGTAGTTGCCCAGTCAAACAGGAATAAAAATTGCACCCCAAACATCATACGTTAGGGCTGATTTGTCGAGCGGGAAGCCTGACAATTCCCAGAGACTTACACAGCCCACACCAGTGCTGGAAATCAGGCCTGTTATGGCTGCCACACGTCTATAAAGATTGTTCATTTGGTGTAAAACCGCTACCTGGGCAGGGACAAGGAGAGTGATGCAGAAAGCGTTGTAAATACACAGGGAGATATATGGGCCTGGCTGACCTAGACTGGGACTGTACGGCTGTGGGCATGAATCCAGTGAAACAGTCTCAGTGAAGGGTCTTTATGGGGTATGGAGGGGTTTTTCTCGTTAAATAAAAGTGCAACTTGCCACGAACAAACATTTTTTTCAGTAAGCAAATAAAAGCAGTAACGACCATAAAAAGTGAAACCAAATGAATCTTAATCTACAAACACAGCTGACATGAAAGCATTAAGGAGTGATGCTTGTAATGCTTCTTCATAACTCTACATCAGAAGAGTAAGCAGCGACTTTTGCACTCCTTCCTCCACTCTGCAAACCTGATGCTCACTGTAAAGGATATTACCGGATATTTGTTATTTTTCCAAAAGTCACATTAAAAGACTGACACCACTTATCTCAGGATGGACCCAGGGGGCGATTAGCTGAGCTTAGCATAAAAAGTGGAAGCTAGAGAAAACAGCTGGCCTGGCTTTATCCAAAACGTAAAAATATGCCTTCCAGCACCTCTAAGGCTCATTAATTAATGTGCTACATATCATCCATATTCAGGAAACAAAGACATAAAAACAGTACTAATAAACACAGCATCAAATGTTTTTTTCTTCCGATACGCAGTCTTGATTAAAGTGTGAGTGCCAAAGGGTGAATGACCTACACTCAGCCCTGCGCCTGAACACATCCTGTAAGACACAATCTGAAGTTTGAGCTCACTGTGCCACTTTGTAGACTGTGTAACACACCAATTCCTAAACTAAAACTTCTTGAACTATTCCTCTACAGAATTAAAAGGGGAAAACATGCTGGCAGGAGTTCAAATAAACCCTGCTAGCCGATCAAACTTCGGTCACAGTGGTGAAATTATTATCCAACTCTCTCTTGTAACAGTAATTTAAAACACCTCACTTAACTTTATCTTTTTTTCAGGCTGATTGTCTGACCATCAGCTTTTCCTGTGAGGTATCACTGTACCAAATTCATCTCAGTGCTCTGTTTGGTGAGTACAGCTGTAGCATACAGTACATCATAACAGATGGAAAGTTGTAATAAGCAGGAATAATCATTAAAACATCCATCAATCTGGACATTCTTTCTTTCAACAGCAGCTACACTGATGATTTATTGAGCACTGCAGCAGGCTGCCTGAGCGTGCGTATGAACGTATCATGTGTTTGCGCCGCTGCATCACGCGGTATCATGTTAGTTCACTTACTTAACTCTGTAATGTCCCCTGCCTCTACTGAGCACCCCCTCCCCTCAGCCTCCCTCTTTTTTCTGCCTGTCTCTTTCATCTTTCTCCCAGCTGTCCCCTGAGGTGAAGGACGCCTGCAGATGAAAGACTGAAAGAAGACGAGTCATACTCAGGACAGCTCCTGCTGCGCTCAGGCCACCACACTGCACACCGCCTGACTGGCCACTGCTCACTAACTTACACACACACACACACGCACACACACACACACACTGACTGCTCCATCCTGTCACCTTATGTTCTATCACCCTTCATTACCATCATCTCCAGGGGACGTTAACTGAGTCAAACTGGCAGTGGAGAGAGATGGGGGTGACAGAGAGGAACATCAAGGAAGTTGAGACTCCGACTGAGACAAAAAGACGTCTTGGGCACAGGAAGTAGACGCGAGGTTGACACGACAAGCCCTGGCACTTTGACATGTATTAAAAGGTCGAGACTGGATACATCAAAACAGAGGAAACTGAGAAGGCAGAGGTGCAATAGACATGACGGGACTTGGGGAGTCTTTCCAGATGACAGTTTTTGACAGACAGGTGAGCTAAACAAACCCTCTTAGTGCTGCCTGCTTAACTCCACCCGCCCTGCTGGGAGCTGTCCCTGTGATTGGAGGACAGATGAGATGAGTGATTTGATTCAAAGTGAAACTAATTGTAACAGGTTTAAGGATTATAGAGCGATGAAATCCCGCCCCGCTTTTAATCCAGCCTCTGTTCCACTGCTGTGGCCTGACTATGAAGTTTGCAACCAAGGGCATCACTCACTGGTGTTTCCAAAGAGCACAACCTGACACCAGAGCTTTGTACTCGCAGTGAAATTTGAACAGTCAAGTAACTGAAACAATCAAACACATTTTGTTTTGTTTTGTTAACAACTACAGGTCCCATGAGTGACTTATGAACAAGTAAGTAAGCGGACAACTGCATTAGCAGTGTGGCCAGCTTATCGATGTACTTGCTTGATTTAGTGAGGTTAAAGACCCCTTCAGCTACTTTTTGAAAATAAAAAAGGGTAGCCAGTAATCTAGCAACTTTTTGAGCAGATGTTATTTATCAGTATACCTCAGTGAATGTGCACTCATCCTGCTCACTGTGGCTGTGACTCTCTGGGCTGACTGTGTTCAGTCACACAGAAACATGCCTGAGCCGTGAACATGCGTGTTGATAAAAATCTAAACTGTATGGCCATGGAATTCCTTTTGCTTTGTCCTTCTGTTGACTCAACTATTTTTTTCACTTTATTTACTATGTGAACATTAAAAATACATGTATTTTTAGTTTTTTAACCCAGTGGTGTATATGAAGGAGCTTGAATGATAATTGTTGAAGACAAAGCAAGTTTCAGTCAGGTACATTTTTACTTTGTTTTGAAAATCTTTCTATCTCTCATGGATTCGTAAATCATTACCCAGTAATGACATAGCCATGCAGGTCTGGTGCTTTACTCATTGTCAGCTATTTCTTTTTTAGTTTTCAATTTTAGTTTGAATTTATCTTTATTCAGTGAGATCAAGGGTCAGACCTGTGATAGTGCCCTGAATTGATGGCATAGTCACATAAACATAAAAGATAATATAGTAAACAATATTCTAAATAATATATTTAAAAAATATAAAACTTCATACATGAATACATTAAACATTTAACTGATGACATTATGGCAACACTGTTTAAAACATATATAGATACTGACTTTAAATTCCTTGATTTGCCCAATGAGATTAAGTCATCCAATATAAAGAGTCCTGACACTCAATCCATGCTCTTTACTTTCACCAAATCAGAGCTTACTGTGAGCGATTAAGATTGGGGGCTTCATTATCCTACAGCTATATCCATAAAGAATAGAGATTTTCATAGAGTTATATAAATACAGTGTTCACCCAAACTCTGAATGATCTCAGCTGAAGAGGTAAGGTAAATCAAAGAAAGTTAAGCAAACTACACAATTACAAACTAAATGCAGAAAATTATTTCCCTGAAAGGAAAAGTGAAAAGGACACGACATATTTCTACAGTGTTATCTCTACTCTGTCTTGGCAGGCTTTTCATGCCTTTCATAAATAGTCTCACACTGTGGCTCGTCCCAAACACAGTCTGGTGTCAGGTGCAGGCGTGCTGAGGACAACTTTGACTCTAATGTTCAATCTCAAGGAATAAGAACCTGAATAAGCTTTTACCGCCAGTGTAAAACAGTCTAAGCAATGTGTTAATGTGTGTACATTGTGTGTGTGTGTTGTATTGACTGTCAGCTCCTCTGTCCCACAGTGGCTTCATATACTTCTCTCTGATGGGCTTTCACACCCTGGTAGAGTCGCTGGTGTTAACATGCTCTAGCTGACGTTGTGTACTGATGTGTGTGTGAGAGAGAAAGCATGTTGTGGTCGATGAGGACGTGCTGCGATGGGCCTCACTGTATGTAGAAAGTGCTATTGCTTGTGAGTAAGTGGCATTAGATGGGAAAGTCTGTCTCAGCCAATCATTGTTCACAGTTGTTCTCTGTCACATGTGCCAGCTAAATCTCTGTGCACTGTTTCTGTGATGAAGAATCCAGGCAAAAGTCATGATGTCACATCCAGGTTCACTGGACGTGCTCTCACTCGCCTGTGTTTCCCTTTGTTTCTTGTTATTGGCCTCTCTTATACAGTAAAGCAGGTTCCTGAGGTTTAGTTTCCATATTAAGACAAATTGACAACCACAAGAAAACCAAATTAACCAACAAATTCTTTGTCGCAAGTGTAACTGTTAGTTTCGTTCATATCAATTTTCTTTTTTTTTCTAGTTGTTTTCTCTACCATTGTAAAACTTTCACAGTCTACTCTCTTCTGCTGTTACTATGGATACCGTAAGTACGAACTAACTCATGTTGAGCTATGATGTTTGACCTGCAAAGGTCAAGGGTTTAAGGGGTTGGTGTCTGTTAAAAATGTGTGAAACTGGAAATATTATATATATATAACAACAATATTAGTATAATATTATTATTACTCCAGTTCAGTAATTGTTGTTACTTTAGTTGATGAAGTCTGTTTTAGTGGATAATACTTGTGCATACATAATAATAAATAATGCAGTGGTGGACATAATTTCATCATCATCATATAACGCAACATATTACTGTCTTGTTAAGCTGTAATGACAAAGATGTTAAAAAATGATTGGTGCTTTCCAGCTGACACAAATGCTTTAGCATTTATTTGGACTATTTGCAAGCAGTTTTCTGTAAAGAAAAAAAAACATTCAAAACTATTTGTTACTAAATTGGAAGTGAAGCTTTTACATTGCTCGATCAGTCAATGTGCAGATGAGTGTACTATTGTCGAGCAATGCTGCTCTCTAGCCTGGCCTGACCTTTGACCTCCACGTGAAGAAAAAGAGTAAAAACAAAAATAAGTACAGATAAGACATGACAGAATGATTTAATATGTGTCAATAGAGAGCCAATGTGAAACCAAATTCAAAATGTTACTGATATTTGTAACAAGCTAACATCTAAAAATCCAGCTTTGAAACAGGTAACAATTTAATTATAAAAGTTCATAATATTCCAAATGGATCATAGGCTTTTGATATAAAGTCTGAATGTGCAGCATAAAACCTGTGACAATCAAATATATGCAGTAAAGTGAAAGTACATTTCCCCTGATGTTGATGAAGAATTATCTCACTTTTCAATAAAGTAGTATAAAGTAGAAATACGTAAGAGTACACCTTCCCCAGAGTAGCAGAGTTAATGGACAGTCTGAATTCTGGTATCTGGATGTTCTGTGTTTCTCAGTAGCACAACTTTGTGGATTTTACACTAAAATCTTCCCCACTGAAGATTGCTTGCTTCATTACAGCCATCATTTTTACAGCTGGCAAAGAACTCCAGTTGTTTGCACACAAAGTTGGGATAATATATTTCTCCCTCTCTGTGCCAAGACTACTGACACACACACACACAGACAAAGAAGCAGGGAGGGAGGGGAGCAGGCTAGCTAAAGCTTAGCATTCCCAGCACGGCACAATTAAGACTGAGCGCTAACAGACACTCCCAGTTTAACCACATTACTCTTAAAAAATGTTACACAAACCAGAGACATCTCTGACAGCGCAACATTATCCCCCCAGTTACAATTAATTACCCACACGTCCGCCCCATGCATCTCATTTACATATCGTAACAAAGGCAGGGGGATCCGCCAGGAGGGGAAATACAGGTTAGTTAGGCATGCCAGGGAGCACGCTGGTGTGTCTGTACGTATGTGTGTTTCAGTTTATGTGTGTGCAAAGCTCATGCTGAGTTGTGACTGATAAAAAAAACAACAAAAAAAAAACTAATGAATGCACATAAGCTGCTGATACCTGGCTAAGAGAGATTGCAATAGAAAACATTTTCTGTCTTAAACTTAAATTTTCTCTCCACTTCTGTTGCCTCGTCGTTTCTGATACCATGTGTACACACCTGACTTCCTTTTCCCGTCTTTGCTGATGTTATTTCTTGTTTTGCATCATATTTGTATATGTGCAGTGTTTGTTTTTGCAACTATTTGCAGATGCTCGAGTGCAGACAGACTTTGTGTGTGTTTTTCCTTTTTCTTCCCCTCTTTCTTCTCCATTATTTTTACCTCTTGTTCCCTTCTGTCTCTCATTTGTAATGGAGAGAGGGAGGCTGGAGATAAAAGAGGCGAGCAGGGAGACAGAGTGAGCGGTCACACTCTGTGATGCTATCTGCTACCCACAACGCATTGCAAGTGGACGCGTGACATGTTCTATACATCTTCCCACTCTGGCGCTCATTAAACAAATGCCCGTTGATATATAGCTCTCAAGAAATGAATTTTTACCTCTGTGGGCTGGGGACCTGCTCTCTCTCTCAGTCCTCGCCTGCTCTGTGATCTCTTGGGCCCACGGAAAAACACACACACTTACGCTCACACACTGTGCATGCACAGACACACATAAAATCCAAAAACAGATAACAAATGTGGCTACGAACACAGTCACCATGTACACACTTGTTATTTTCTCCCATAGGGCAACTGGGGCTGTGTTTGCTGATATGACCAGTTACTTATAGGAGAGCTGGCTGCATGCACTGTAAGACAATGAAGCAAATATGATTACTCTGATATACGGTATATATAATGACACACACTACAAGCCATTTGCTACAACCAGAGCCTTCCCATTGGAAGTCTGAATGTACTGCTTTACTGTGATGTAGATAAGGAACAGATAGATTTCAAACAGATTCATTTATTATCCTTGTTATCTCCTGTACTTTTATCCCTGCTACAAATGTGTTGCCGGGTAAACCTGGTGAAACTCAGTTTTCTTACCTTTTTAGATGCAGGAGTGGGTTTTCAGGCCTTTTTAGGTTGGCATAAATCATCATGACCTGGATCTGTGGCATACATCACAGAAAGTAATGCTAGTTCTATGAAGATAAGCTCTTTTAAGGGAGACCAAGTGTAATATAATGTTTTTGTTAAAGATAATTTTTAGTGTGTTTGGTAACTTGCCTCCACTTTAGTTGTGTATATGTACTGTATATGTGCATACAGGAATCAGTGTGCTTTAAAAAAACTGAAATGTCTAAAATAAACTATCTTTATCTGACAGTGATCATTCAGCACTGGTTTGATACATTTTACATTGTGCAATGGGCAGACTTGATCTTTATTTTCACTTGATCCAGATTCACACCTCCCCACCCTTCCTGTCAACTCAGCAGGTTTGGTCAAACCTGCTTCCCTGTGATCTGAGGAAACACTGTGGTGGTAGAATGTGCTAAATATATTTATGTTGTAAATATATTTATGTTAATATGTTATGATGTATGATACTTTTGAAGAACTTTACTTATTTTTTTTACTTCACAAAAAACCCTATATTCTGCTTGTTACTACACAGCATTTATCTGTCATCTGACTTTACATAGCATATAATAATCTTCTTAAATATGATGTCTTGTATAACATTGTTTAGTAAAAAAAAAACAAAAAAAATCACCTAAAGTCACATTAGTCAGTAAAACATTATCTTTTAAACAAGTTAAAAGACCTAATAAAACAGTAGGGATGTTACATATTAAGTTTGAATGTATTTCTTTTTTTAAATAAGCAAAGATAAAACCTCTTGCTGTGCAGAGTCATTTAGCAGAGAGATGATGCTATGGACAGTTAAGATGTGGGTCACACTGTATATCTCTGACAAAAATAACTGATAAGAACTGTTAAGGATGAAAGGTTTGTGTGACTTTCCATAATACAATGCATGATGGTAAACTGTTATCCACTTTGGAGTTTGATAATGACACAGACGCTTTATTTTCTATTTAATGGATACATGAAATATGCTAAAAGAGTTTCTTTTGTGAAAACATTTGGACCAACTTAAAGTGCTAAAGATGGTAAACTGGCAGCCTTTACATTTCATCTCTACTGACTCCACAAGCTGTGATGTGAAGAATCGCTGTGGTGGAGTTGTCAATAAGTGATGTTGTGCCATTTTTTTTCTTAGCAGCAATAATAAGAAATGACTTTTATGTTCACACTCCTCTCTCATTTGTCGGAAGGGGGGGTCATTAGTCTGTGGTTTCTGTATGGAAGGGTTTAATTAAAGTCCTAATGTCATTTTCACCCAGTCAGTGGGTAGTCTTACCAGAACATGTGGATGAGCTGAGAAATGGAGGCCAGGGCTTGATTTACCATTTCCACAGACCTCAGTGACAGAAAAGGCTTCTGAGCCTGATAAAGTTCACCTGAAGAAATGGAATGGGGTAATATATATTTTGGTGTCATGCTGTCTAAAATTTGTATATTTACTGAGGTTTGTGCTGGTGAGAAAAATGCCTTCTCCAGTGGCCCCTATTAGCACAGCTGACTACAAGCCTCATGAGATTTTAATGATGAGCATGACAAAGGTGTCTTTGAAAAAACACATTTTAAAAATTACACAATGAGGTTTATTTAGATTAAGTAGCATTCTTTTTCTTCTTTGTTTGTGATGTATTGCCATATATGACATTCCAGAGAAATAAAACCTTAAATGTTATGACACATTCTATTCTCATACCAGTATCATCACTATAGTGTTTTCCTCAGTGAAGGTTAAGAGCTGACTGAGGGGCAGAAACAATGAAAGTCTTCACTGAACCAATAATGATGAAGTCTTTTAGGGATTTTAAGAGCAGCAACATATTAATCGGTTGGTGGATTCTGGTAGGTCAGGGTGGAAGCTCTATAAAGTCTTATTAAACTATGAAAGTTATAGACCCTTGGACCCCACAGAAAAGGGCGAAGAAACTTTAATTTACTCAGACAGCTTTTTAAATGATCTTGGTTATGGACTCAGGTTGTGTAGTGATTGTTGGTGTTTCATTGTTAGTGTACTTTAAAGTAAAATATAAGATAAAATATTGTAATATTTTGTCAGTGGAAATCAGAGTTCGTATCTTAAAAGGTTTATCTTTGCTTTTTGCACTGTGATAAAATATAGTGTATTATAATATTATATATATATATATATATATATACACAGTGGAGTTTGCATGTTCTCCCTGAGACCTGCAACTGACTGGCGTCTACTCCAGGGTGTAACCTGCCTCTTGCCCCAACATAGGATGGATTATCATAGAATAAAGTTCTTTATGTTTCTCAAAATAAACAGTCATTGGTGAAACTTGTTGTCTTTTTCCAGGATGAGATGTTTTTACTAAATGAAGGTTTCAAATGTTGCTTCACATGTCACTGTACTGTGCAGATAAGTCAAAGCACTTAAAGTGTAAGTTTTCTTGTTCTTGGCTAATCAGAAAAATAACACTTTTCTGTTAAACTTCCAGTACAACCATTTAAACTTTACATTACTGGCGTTATTGGAAATACTGACTTACAATAAAAAGTCAAACATTCTTGAGCAACCCTGCACTGAGGGGTTTAAAAGAAAATGACAGTATATTTCAACCTGGTATATTTCCCAGAGTTGTGGTTATTGTGACTCTACAATGGGTAATAACTTTGCCCTCACCACCTTTGTTGTAGAGATTTAGGTACTTTTGCAAAATAACTGTATCAGTGCAGGCTGTGTGAGCCTCCTGCAGCTTTCAAAATATACTATTTCTAACAATTGTCTTCTTTCCCCAAAAACTGCAATGCACGGTTGCAAAATTATCATGAGGTCACATTGGCACATTTCTGTGAGATACAGCAGGTTGAAATACACCAGAATTTCCCTCCTAGGTGCTGTGAGCTTCAGTTCCCCTGGTCCAACTTTGGCTGGGAACCTTTGCTGCATGTGTCTCTCTCCTCTGTCATCTCTATTTTATAATCTCATAACTAATCAAAGTGAAAAAACAAATCTTAGAGTAACAATTCCCATCTTCTAACTAAATAGAGAATATTTCATTTGAAATAAATATAATATTTAACACATATGTGTCTGGTAAACACAAAAAGTGAAAGGGTATCAGAAAGATTACCCTCTCAGTTGAATGCCTGAGAGTTAGTGGGCATGCCTGGCCTTGTTTGCCCTTGCATGCATTTGCTCAGTGACTGGCTGCTCTCATTAAAGCTTGCTAATGCACTTGTAAAACAGTCAGCAGAAACTATAGATCACCGCATGTGGCAGAGACAAGGTGTGTGTGGGGGGGTGGGAAGAGGGAGGGAGGGAGGGAGGGAGGGAGGGAGGAGGGTACGTGCATGAGGGAAAAAAAGTATGAGGCTTTTCTGGGAGAGGGAGAGCAAAAGTGTGTGGGGAGAAAGAGGGATGGGGTGAGAGAGACAGGCTGAAGAAAGAAAGAGGACATGTGAAAGAGGGAGAGAGAAAGAAAGAAAGAAAGAAAGAGAGAGGGAGAGAGGTGGTATTGGTTGGAGGTGGATGCTGGTCAGTGGAGATGTCGGTGGCCCATTAATCTTGGCCTCTTCCTGCCTAGTTATTGTGTATTTCTTTTGGCCAGAGATTGATTGTAGCAGGGGAAGATGAATTTGCCCGTGGACCTTCTTTTCTCTCTCCCACTCTTTTGTTTTTTTTTTCTAACTCCTGATGCTCGGCCAAGGTGATAATGCTCTCTGTCTCTCTCCTTTCTGGTTCCCCTCCTCTTTCTATGCACCCCCCGCGCCCCTCCCCTCACACACACACACCCTCTCCTGTGTTTTTCCCTTTCATTTATTTTAGATTACAATCATCATCTATTGCAAGTTGCAGAAAATGTGTTTGTGTGGCAGAAAGAAATGGAGATCAAGGGTCTGGATGTCACTTGCCTGGGGGCTGGAGCGCGAGGATGGACACTGACCCAGCTGGACCAAGATGGTGAGGCAGGGGCAGCTCCAAACACACACACACACACACACACACACACACACACACACCGACAGGACATTCCTACCCTCAGTGTGCTTTTCTTTATCCCTGTATTTTACAGCCTAGCAGGTAAAGCAGGGCAGGAAATCATGTTCATACTCAGAACTCATGTGTGGGTGTGTGTGGGAGTTTTCATGTGCCCATCTACCACTGCGCATGACAGCATGTCAAGGACATAAATCCTACTTGCTCTCGTACATGACATCAAGACCATATTGTCCTATACACACCATACATACACTTGTACTTTCACCAAACAGATAAAGGTGTTTTCACTGAGTTAACTTACCTTCTGCTCACTCAGACCCCCGACATCTTCAGAAGAGCAGTCATGAATACCATGTGTGTGATCGTACATACAATCAGTGTCATTCACAGGCTGCACAAACTGTAGGTTGCTTGCATGCGCATGCATACATACACACACACACACACACACACACATGTTCTCTTGCATACTAATACTAATCTTTTCAACATCACATTATCTTAACACTGCCTCTATTATTCCTGTCCCACATACCTTATCATATCATACACACTATTTTGATTATTGATGTACATGTAAAGTGATCATGGTGTATTTAAGTGTAAATGTGGCCTTAATTCTATAGTTTGTGGTCTAAACAGCCTCTGATACCTTAGTGTGATGTTTTAGCAGTAATGCACGGCTGTATTAGTGCCAGATCTGCAGCAGTGTATTCCCTGGCCTGAATCCTACTTAACCCTGTGACTTTAGCACGGCCAGACATATGCTCCAGACCACGGGGACTTCCCTCCTGGCACATACACGCTGTCGCACACACAGATCATGAGGATCAGCCTTCCCTCAACCTCCTTCATATTCCCAAACTGGTGTTATTGTTTAATCAATGACTGAGTGTTGAGCATGGATGGAACAGTGCAGCCTGAGGGATTGCCAGATACTCTCATTGTCTCACAAACTATCAAAACAGGTTTCATCAGAGCCAATCAATCCATAAAACAGAAGTACATTTAAAACTAGGGAGGCAAACTATTTGTGTTCTGCATTACTCTCTTTACTCAGTTGGTTTTTGCTATTTTTTGCTATTTTTAAGTGTCAGTGTCAGATATCCAGCTTTGAATGCAACATGCTGTGATTATAGGGAGTATAGTAATCTCTGCAGTGCATGCAGTGCATTTCTGGATAAGAAACAAGATAATAATCAGAAAACATTGTGGTAGAAAAAACAATGTCCCACACTACTGGTGAACAAGTACACACTTTTAACAATAGGACTGAGGACGGACTCTTTGTGGAGCGACAGGGGCTGTGATAGTTGCCAGTACTAAAAGTGAAACAAATGGTACACTGGGACTGAGCATATGTTTTCTTCTATGGCATTAAAAATTACCTTGATTTAAAACATCTGAAATCTATTCAAAGAGGCAATATTTAATGCCCTAGTTTTGAAAAGAAATAGTAAAACGTTAAGACCAGTTTGCCAAAATCTGTACTGTGTGTCTGTGTCACACAGTGATTTCCTAACTTTGAAAAGCAGCATGTGAATACTGCAAGTGTTAGGTGTTCCAGTCCCCAAACATTTTAATGAAAAAAAAAACAGCTGTTGGACTCGCACAGATTCTTCAAGTGTCTGAACTCTGCTGAGGATTAACAGCTTTCTTCTAAAAGATGTTCCTCAGTTTTAGTCAGAGACATAATTTAGAAAATGATTATACAGTTAGATCTTACCGATCTGTATGAGAAAGCTCTTAAACAATCTGAGCATAATGATGATTATAACCCTCAAAAAAGTGAAAATGTGTTCATTAATTATTGGTTAAAATGAGTTAAGTCACCAACATAAAACAACACTTAAATAACAAGAGTGTTTGTTATAATGTCGGCATCAATAACCTGCATAAATATGATTAGACGTTACTTGCCACACAACTGCTGAGTAAGCCAATCATTGTGCATTACTAGTGCATTACTAACAGCTAATGCCAGTAAGTAACAGAAACATCTGAGTTTGTTGTGCTTCTCCTCTCATTTAGTCAGCTTTCACCTTTGAATTCAGTCCCATCTGTACATCAGTTGTCCATGAACGTAGATTGCTGAAAGATTCTAAAAATATAGAGTCCGTGCATTGACACTCTCTCAAGCTACTCATTTGTTTAATTGCTTATTTTTTTAATTAAAAAGTTTTAGTTTGAAGGCCTGAATGTAAATGGAAGTTCCTTCTTCCTCAAACGTGCAGCGTACACATTCATACTTAAACACACACTGACACACACCAACAAAACTTTGAAAGTCACATAAGCAGGGAGGAGGTGCACACACTTTTTACACCTCCCCTATTTTTCCTCTCCTGACATTATTTTGTGTGTGTGTGTGTGTGTGTGTGCGGCGTTGACCTTTCTGCAACGTTGCCCCGTATTCACTGGTTGTCAGCACAGTCTCTGTCCCAGGCCATCCGTCTCTGCCACCAGTCAGTCCTCCAACCAATCCTCCACCGTCCCATTAACACACATACACACACGCACACACACACATACACAGGCAGGCATACAAATGCACAATCTTATATGTACAGCACACGTGTTCATGTTCATGTGTACGCACACAAACACACTCCATGCATACACACATGCACAAGCACACATTCATGAAAACACCCCCCTCACACACACGCACAGGCAATCCTCCATTGTCCCATTAGCCCGGGATGAGGTGCTCTGCTCTGCTTTGAGCCTCGGCTCAGCCTGGCTAGCCTGGGGGATCATTAAGGCCTTGGCGCGTGCACACACACACACACACATGCCAGGGCTGTGGTAACGGGCTGGAGGAGTCCAGGTGGCCTGTTGTTATTTATAACAAAAGGAAACAACACAGCAGAACCGGCTGACATCAGGCCCGTATGGACCTGGGACGAGGGAATGTGTGTGTGTGAGTGCGTGTGTGTATCTGAGCATTTTTTTCAACTCGTTCTTCTTCATGTGTGTGTAGGTGCGTGTGTGTGTGTGAGAGGGAGAGATCACTGAAGGACAGCTCAAAGTGTCTGTCCAGCCCAAACCCCCACAGCCCAGCCGTAGACAGTGGTCTACCAGGACCACTGGACCAGATGTTGGCTCCAGAGCAACAACAAGATTGATTGGTTTAATTGCCAGCACTTTGCTCTCTGGCGTCTGAATACCTAATGTCAACTTTTAAAGGATGTTTGCTCTCTCTCTCTCTCTCTCTCTCTCTCTCTATCTCTCTCTATCTCCCTAACTGTGGCTGAAAAATGTGTCACGTTTTCTGATCAGTGGGGTGTGTGTAGGTGTGTATGTACAGTTCACCCCGACATCTGTTCAACATCTCCCTGTGAAAACAAGGAGTCAGTTAAAGTCTTTCAGAGCCAACAGTTTGTGTTGTGTCCTGTCAGCTTCTTTATTGCTACTTTTTAAACTCCCCCCTCGCCTCCCCACACCTCACTTTTTCTCTCTACCTCCCCGTCACACCACTTGACATAAAATATCGCCACTACAGACAGAGGTATGCTAAGTGTGTGGGATTAACAAACGAAGGCACATATCACAGATATTCTATACGTTAACATCTACATCAGAGGACTGTGTAAACTCTCTCAGACAGTAGAGACACCGTACAAATAGCAAACCTTTTTATGTGATTTATGAAGAAATAGCCTACATTAACACACTTATAAGCAATTCAGCCAAGATATGACAAACACATGAACTTCAGGCAATAGCTCAGAAAAGTGCTGCCCACTGATAACAATTATATTAAAATAATCTATTTATTTCACACAGGAAACAAACATGTGATGCAGATCTACTAAAAGCCATAGAGTTACATGACGTCACATATACACACTCCTTTTCTCTCGCTCGCCCACAGGTGCTCTCTCTCAGTCTCTCTACAGGGCATCAGTGAAATGATGTGTAAATATAAACATCAGGCAATTTTGAATACTTCGAATACTTCAGAACCACCCCTAAATAGTTTCAATGTTTATAATAAATTATTATCATTCTAGTCATATTTCTATTATTATTAATGTTGTTACTGCATTGAAGTCTGTCTGTCTGCCTCTCTGACCCAAACGGTCAAAGCAGATGGCCGCCCACCAGCTCAGTTCTGCTGCAGGCCTCTGTTGTCATTACCTTCTATCTGACTTCACTTGACATGTTAATGAAGAAGAACTGAATGGAAAAGTGTTCTAAAAGTGCTTACCATTTAGTCGCAGAAATTAAAGTCACCCAAGTTAGTCTTGTTACCATAAGGAACATGAGGACATCATCACTCACTTTATTTTATCAAGTCTGTCTTTGAGCATTATGAGAGTTTTATTGGCAAAACAAACTAAAAGTTTTGTGAAAAGTAAAGTAAAAATACAAATTCACTGAAGAAATCTATGTTAAAAACACTACATCATTTCAGTAAGTCATATAAGTGATACAGGATCTCCAACTAAATCTAGTGTGAGCTTTGGCCAGTAGGGAAAGACTTGGTCAGTGTGTGCGTGTGTGTTTGCGAGTGTGTGTGTGTGTGTGCGTGTGTGTCCTGACTGGAAAGGGTAGGCCAAGGATGGGAGGTGCTTGTCAAGGCCAAAAGCATGGGTTCCTGCACCGCTCCACCCACCCACACCCACCTACGCAGACACACACTTAAACACACACCCCTGCCTTCATCTCTCCCCTCCACATCATGTACCTCTCCACATCTGTCACTCTGGCAAGAGGAAGAGGGAGGGAGGGATAGAGCAACGGAAGGAGGGAGGCACGCAGCAGACAATTAATTGTGTGGCCGGTTGGAGAGGCAGAAAGGCTGAGAGAGAGTGAGAGAAAGAGACTGAGAAAAAGAGGAAGGGAGGGAGAGAATAATAAAGTGTCCCTAGTAGGCATTAATCTCCCTCACACTGCAGGCGTGTCAGTGGAGGCTAGCTGGTGACTAATGCCACGTTTTGCATACAGTGGTCACAGACAAGCGCTTCCTCACCAGGCTGCAACACGCGGAGGATTTAACTGCCGCTGTGGCTGGAAGACGGGCGGACATGTTGGAGGAACGGGAGCGATGGAGGGAGGCAGGAAGTAACTAACATTTTCACTGGGCTAATTCAAAAGTTGGTGATATTCATCCATCTGCCATTTACACTTAATTCGTCATCATGAAGTTGCTGCCTGACATCAAAAGTTCTGCGTGTAAACACAGCCATGAATGGATGGTGCAGACTGGTATCCCAGCCAGATGTTTAAGAAAGAAGAGTCAAAATTACAGCAGACTTGATGTGGTCTTTTTGTTTGACCCTCCCTGCTTGGTAAACGCCTACATTTTTCAGCATCAGCACCTCAAGTCTGCAGCACAGTCTTTATGCTGTAAGTAAAATCAAACTGAATGTTTTTGAACAAACTCCTTGAGAAGTGTTGGTTTCATTTTAACAAACAGAAATAGCACAGAACATAATGCAAACGCAACAACAAAATGTAAAGGAAAAAAAAGACAATCCACCCAATAAGAAAGCCAGAAAAGAGTTACATTATAATAATGTACATTATCATAGGAAAAACAATCAAACTATGGAGTAACAGTCACTTATAACACTGATGAAAACATATATAAGTAAATTATTCCAATCTGAAAGAGCCCAAAACATAGTTTTTACAAGTTTCCTTAGAAGCAATAGAAACACTAATGTCTGTAAGTCCAGTGGAAATAACTTCACAGGACTATTTCCTCAGACCTGACATACTTTCTCCTCAGCGTCTGTAGAATATTTACGTAAGCATGCACATTTGGTGAACTGTATCCACACTTCAGTACATTACAATGCTGCGCTGACAAGTGTTAACCCTCCCATTTGTTCCCTGGATTGGTAAATTCTGGAAATCAGACTTTGACTACTTCATCTGTCCAATCAAATAATAGTGAAAATGAAATTGTGTGTACATACATATACACATACAGACATATCTATATATACTTAAAAAATTGAAATAAAAACCCAGAGCTCATGAACACAACTGTGTGACTTGTCATAAGTTTAGAGAAGACCTGTGGGGCCTGTGTGGACACAACAGTGTGAGGAGCTCAATATGAGCTCTACTGCCACAGATTCGTCACAGCATTTGGCCACACATTGAACACACTCTCTTATGTGTCTATGAATCGAGTTTCAGCTTCATAGTAAAGGTGATAGTAAAGTTACGCCTCCAGCACACAACTTTACTATCATGGTTCACATCACATCATCGTTCTTGTATATGGAAGCTCTAAAACGCTGCTGTACACTCACTGCTCAGCACCAAACAGCAGACAGTCACAGTTAGTGACTAGCTGGTGGACAAAATTTAGCTAGAAATGTTCCCATCCATCTGGTAAGCAACTGTTCAAGTTTACCATATCAGCTAAAAGGTGATGTGTTAGTTTTGTGTTCACCAAAGGAAACAGTTCCTACAGATTTAATGTTGTAATGAGTTTTAAGCTGCAGTTTGATGTCTGGAAATTATTGTGTAAATCAGGATGTTGATGTCACAGGACTTCTTAGGTTTAGGCTGGAATAGCTAGTTTGATAGAGATTGCTGCAAATTCAACAATGTCACAGTTTCATTTTCATAGCTTTTTTTTTATTTTAACAAATCAGAGGTTCATAGCAAAGACTTTTATACAGAACAGCAAATGGCTGTGAACTTTATAACTTGTCTCCTGCCAGAACAGACGGGAGATTTCCTCTGCTGAACTCAGAGTGACTTTATGAAGCGTTGTTTTCTTTGGCACAGCAAAGGAGTGAGAGGAAATGAAACTAAAGACACTTGATCCCCTCATATGCCCTCACACACATACATGCACACACACACACACACGCCGCTCAGCTCCCAGAGCCACTGAACTTATAGTGACTTGCTCACTAACATTAAACATCACCTTCATGCAAACACACAGACATACGTTGTGTATTAGAAATGTTTGTGTGTGTGTGTGTGTGTGTGTGTGTGTGTGTGTATGTGTGTGTGTGTGTGTGTGTGTGTTGTGACTGCTGTGGGTGAGTGTGTACTCGTCTGTGGTTTTGTGTGTATGTGCTGTCAATTGATTTCCCTGGCTGATCGATAGCATTTAAGCCCCTTAACTACCTTCCATACCATCTGTTATAACAGAGAGTGTACAGGTGTGTGTGTGTGTGTGTGTGCGTGTTTGTATGTATCCCTGTTACGATATCTTTGCCATCTTTCCTCACAAACAAAATGTATAAATCAGCATACACAGGGGGACAGAGAGCTGGAGGAAAAATCGAAAGAGAAATCGTACAAGGAGAGATTCACAAACAGATGATAACTCTACATCTCTTTAATGATCGAGAGCCGTGCCCGCCAGGCCAAAGTTATCCTCCACGTTGAAAGAGCAGCCACAGATGTGTCTCCAGGTAGAGGGAGCCAATTAGCAATGTGTGGTAGTATTTACATTTTGGGCTATCTATCATGCTAATCGGCGGGTCGATTTATCAGCCGGGTTGTGATTAATGCAAGGTTAGGGCGGCGGGTGTCCTGTGGCTGAAGGTAGATGGAAAACAACAATAACAAGTAAAAGAGATTCTTCTCTCTTTGCTCAGTAGGAGAGGACAAGATGAGGAGGAAAGAAAAATCCATCCCATGTTACTTAGCCCCCTCTCTCCTTCCAATCAACCGAAATTTGCATGCGGAGAGAAAAAGGCGAGGAACAATGGAGAGCCGAGTAAAGTAGCAAAGCGCCGATGCTGTTGTCTTAGTTTTATGAAGTTTTTTTTTTTTCTTTTTGGCGGGGTGAGTGGTGGGAAAGCAATATCCTCTAGGCCTTTTAATCATGTGATGACGGGCCTAGGACCTGTCTCAGTATGTGTGTGTGTCTGAACTGTGGCCCCATTGATCAAAGCCAGTGCTGGTGTGATGGGATAGAGGGACAGGGCTGGCCGTGGACACAGCAGCTCCCCGGCTCCCTGCCGTCCTCCCCAACACCGCTCAGGCCGGCGCAGGGCCATTTGTCAAAGTTTTATCTGATTCCAGAGGTATTGGATCTATCAGTCATCGCGTATGAGAGAGGAGATTGACCTCCTCTATGGGCATTTTTCTAAATTAGACCCAGCTGATATTGGAGCGACACAGCCTGCCATTATAGGTGACAAAAGCACTGTAAAACAGCCTCATTAATGCCGAGTGTAACGCTGTAATTTGATTGCAAGCAGGGGTTTGGGAGAGGTGGGGGCAGGTGGGATTTTGAGTTGTGTGAGAGACGTTAGAGGTGTCCCTGGAGTCTAAGTGGTTTCTCCCCTCTCCCTGGGTTTTAGATTGCCTTCCAGACTGACAAAGCACCTGCCAGACATTCATCAACCATCCCATCCATCTGTCCATCAGGTCGGCGGTCCACTCGGTCATCAACAGGTAATGCCTGGCAGCCGGGCTGGCTGCCTGATAATGAAAGATAGGAAAACATCACACACTCTGTCACCCAGTGTTAAGGCTCATATGTATCCCACTTAAGACAACACATGCATCTCATGCATTGCTTTCTCTGCGTCCAATCCCTTTCTTTCTCACTCTCGCTGTCTCCCATATCTTTGTTTTACATGATCCTTAATAATTTATCATTTCAGTGGGGTAAAGTCAGAGATCAATGTTGTTTTGTAATTTTCTAATCTCATTTCAGGGAAAATAAAATAATCTGTGTGTGTGAGATTTTTTTTCAGCTAATGCTGTGGTGGTTGGACTAACAAGCAGCCATTTGGGCACGTTCCAACTAAATTGCCCTGACTGTGTTTAGTTTTCTGGCAGACAGCACTGGTTAATTGCCACTTAATTAGCTGTTTTACCCAGAATGCTTTGACCCACTTGGGACAGGTCTCTCATTAGAGGCAAAGCATCTGAACTCATCGCGGATTCTAAAAACATACTCTACCGAAAAACACAATTATCAGCATTTAGAGGCATACGCTTTAGAATAGGTGTTGTTTTTGTTTTTTTATGCACAACTTCTCAGCTAATCCTCCGAGGACTCACTAGTGGTCACACTGGCTTTGAACTTGTAGAGTTTACTTTCCGCTTCACAGATGTGGGCAGGAGGTTGTTATTTTCTATACGGTGCAGAGGGTGTTATTCTTGGCAAGAAGCCACATACAGTCAGTCTGTTTTCTAACATTGAGAAGAACTTTGATATGATTTTCATGACAGCTACTGACTGGAAGAAATGACAATAAATGTGACAATAAGAAGGCTCAGAACAAGCTGAAGAGAGTAAAGCATAGCTTTTTATCCTCAAATTCATAAGACTTTTGAGTTGATGTCATGGTGGTTGTGTTATTGCTGATGTTATTGGTGATGCTCCGGGGCCCCAAAGGGCTCCCTCCGGTAACAGTTCAAGCCCAGTGAGCAACTCTTGCTCTGGCTCAGCACCCTCCTGGCTACATCAATATGCCCCCAAGTTTCTGCAACAAGCCTAAACACACAAGTACGCTATTACACTTCAATAAGACCTGCATCCACAGATTGAGCTTTGCTGGCAGGAAGACAAGCTGTTTCCTCTGTAAACTTTCCTGCTGCGTTATCAGTCACAATTCAAACTGGCAAGTCAGACACCCCAGATCTGAAGACTTACAGTCAAAGCTTTTAATTCTGCTCGGTTCGATGCCCATCTCTCTCCCTCCCTGTCTGCCTGTGAATCTGTTTCCACTGACTAAGAGCAAAAAGGCAGAGACGTGCGGCTTCCACCATACAGATATTGGCAGAGTGTCATCGGAATGAATGAACCGCTCTTGCATCGCAACTGCCAACTTGTCAGCCGCGAGCTGGGATGCATGACTGACACCCCCTGATTGGTCGATTTAATATAGAGAGAGACGGAGGGAAGTAGACGGGTGCCTGCTTTCCCTGAGCTCTGCTAGAGCGGGAGATGGAGGGAGAGGTGTAAGTCCATTTGTCGAAGACGTGAAGCGCTAACTCTCTAGGTATGGGCCTATACCCCTTGTTAGAGAGAGGGAGATTTTTTTCATGCGGGGGGGAGGATGGCAGTTAGCATGCAGTTTGTTATCGCTTCACCCTGGATGTTTCTGACAAATCGACTCAGACAGCCATCAGACGGTCTCGTTTCAAAAGCTGGTGTCAGAACAAAGTACACTGAGGTTAAAGTTCTGAGCAAAGCACAGAGGTGCTGGCAGATGGATTGACATATAAGAGCCAAACTATCGGAACTACTAATGCAACCTGCTGCTTGGACATACTGATACAAGAATAGCATCATTGCACAATTAATGTACAGATGCTTCATGGAAAAACTGACCACTTCAAATTATGATTCAAAGGAAAGCAACATTAAAATCATGAAACATAAACTGACTAAGTTTGAGGAGACACTATCTGAAATATCATCAGATGTCTTTTCAGACAAAATTATTTTACGAATACAATTTAAATAGAATAAATATGAAAGACAGCAATAGATACAAATAAATGACAGAAAATCACCTACAAGTCCAAAAACAGGTTTAAAACACGGTTATGTTAATCAGACTTTTAAAAAATTAGAAAGTAAACTATGTTAATGTACAGGATGATTATAGTTAATAAATGAATCTTTCTGGGATTTTAATGACACATTTTCCATCAGAGATTTATAGGAGTTTTGCATAGTTTGGAAATGTAGTACTTTATCTTCATAGGCATTTTTATTTCAATTTTGTTGGTACTGTTACTGGTGCTTTATATTACATTTGTATCGTGCCACTCCATTGTGTTGTGGTTGTGAGGTGATTATTGTGTGTACACACTGACTTTATGTTGCCCCTGCAGATGTCAGTGCCCCAATTGGGCCACCTCGGTCAAAAAAGTCTGGACCCCTGTGAAATGGTATGTCAGAAAGTAGCACCAAAGCATTTGATGAATCCTGCACCAATTAGCATTGCACGACTCTAACTTTGTCAGACTCATAAGAGAGTTTTTTAAGGATCTAAATCACTGCAGCAGAAACAGAGATATCATTCTCCTTGTCACCTACATTACCCACATTACTCGCCCACCGACAGTTCAGTGAAAGATTCGAGACTGGCTGTAACCTTTGCCAAGAGCTGAACTGAGAACCAGGTCTTATTGGCCAGTATCAGTGGCTGACCTCTCTAATGCTCTCTAATGA
>JBAJHX010000001.1:26859105-26892853 GCA_037176925.1 Amniataba percoides
AGTTTAAACTAAAGAAATTCCTTGAAAGGCAGTGAGATAAGGCTTGTGGGTTGTGTTGGATGTAGGAGATATTCTCCCCAATATTGCTTCCGAAGTGTGGTGGACTATAAAAAAAAAGAGATAAAAAAATGATACGGTGTTCTCAAAACTTGCATGTTAATGCTTTAATACACAAAGACTGCTTCTCTTGTCGATACACCTTACAAATAGGTGATGTTGTGTGAATATCTTTACTCTATTCCCATTCAGCCATCACCTAACACTATTATTATCATTGATTAGAAATGATAATTCAATAAACCAGTCGATTGAACAAGCACATCTGTCTCATTTTATCAATGGTGTACCACACATCTCACTTCATCATCCTGGATTTGTTGAGGAGAAAACTACTGTTTGTGCTCTTGCGTTAGTCATTCTGCAGCTTCCTTTCGGCTGTGTGGGACTCTGGTTTACTCTGTTTGAGAAACTGCTGTGCAGCTGGATGGTGACAGGCCAAAGCAGAACGCACTCTGTTTCAGCATGTAATTTCATGTTACTGGGAATCTAACATTATTGTTTTTCCCCCCCGCGCTCCAATTTAGAGACAAATCAATATTCAGCTTTGTTTATCAAAATGACAGCTCCTGGATATTGCATTTTGCATTTTTATGTTTTCTTTTATAAGCGGGTATTAAAACATAATATATCTGAAGTCTTGGTTTTATGGGCTGACAAAGGGTGGGGAGGCGCTGTTAATGGTGTAAAACAGTTGAGGAATGGTGGCTGCTCCTGTTCATACACTCATAGTTACAAATATCCATCACACACATCAGCATCAGTGTTTGGCTAATGAAGACGCTCTCTCTGGGAGCGTCGTCGATAACAGGCAAAAACCGCAGAGGAATTCCAGCAGAGGTGTGCATATGTAAGTGTGCACAAAGGGATGTGAGTGTGTGTGTACACATGGGGCATGGCTCTGTATGTGTGTGTGTGTGTGTGTGTGTGTGTGTGTGTGTGCTTGCAGTTACCCGTACATCCAGGGAAAGTCTCCTCTTGACGTTCAAGTCCCAAATCATGCATTATTTGCAAACCAACCATAAAGAAATGACAATGGCAACACTATGCACACAAATCAGGGCCCATTATCCACCTCAGTCTGTCAGTTAGTGTTCCGTACGTTAGGGGAGACTTGGCCGAGGGGAGTCGTACCCAAGGTCGTGATAAATGCTTTGGCTGATTCCCCTTGTGAGTGATGGAGCACTAACCCTGTTTAGCTTCTTTAATATACTTGTATTAGCATGAATAAATAACGAGTGTGTCCGGATGCTACAAATATTTGATTGTGCCTCCGTAATAGGCTGGTGTCTTCTGTCACATGACGCCACTGCGACTCTCTTGGTGTCGCAGCCGAGGCAGACTGACATCGATCTTTATCGCCTGCCCCCTAAATCAATTACAAACCCTCAGAGAGAGTGCCAGAGAGGGGCGAGCAGGTGATGATGGTTGTGTGGGGGTGTGTGCCATTCCAGCTTTGCCAAGTTGTCTTATGTACCCCTGTTTTTCCGAAAAAACAACCGATGTGTCATGATGGGTGCTGTAGCTCAGCATCCATGGAAAGGAGGACAACACACCTCTGATTCACAAATTCAATTAAAACTGCTTTACTGTAGATCATGCTCACTTTTTCTTTTTGCAATGTGAAATAAGCTGAAGGGTAACCAGGGTGTCCAGACTGCTGGGGAGATGCTAAAAGCTTCTTTCAGGGTCATGAAAAATATCATCTGATAATAAGATCAAGATGAATGATACTGCAAGTGTTGATGGAAAACTGCTTAACCAAAAAATATCACACTGCACAACCAAAAATGGGAAATAATGGGAAATAATTTACCTATTTTGGGCAATATTACACTACCAGAGTACAAAGTTCATTGGTACTCACATAAGGTACCTGTAGTGTGGGTGTTTTGCTTAAGATCAATGTATTATCTTTATAACACCTGTAAAATTACATTCTTTGTTACCTTGGGCCTCTTTTCTTTGAACAAAAGCTAATGACAGTGTATCTTTAGACCAACTTGCAATGCAACACAGTTTAAACTGGCAAATGGGAGCCCTGCAAACTGCAAGAAAGAAGTGTGTTCCTGTTTTAAGAGACTGCATGGACAAGTGACACTATGATAATGACTTCACATGAACACACCTATAACCTTCATCCAGTTTCCACCACTTTGGTCCCCAGCTAATGTCCCAGAGGCTTCTTTCTCCCCAGTCACTTCTTCCTGCTTCTCCTGGGGGAATCTGGAGGCTTTCCCAGGTATATAAAATGTCTTCAGTGTGCTCTGGGTTTCCCCTGAGGTCTCCTCTGTGTTGGACATGCACATAGTGACTCAACAAGGAATCACCCTGAGCAAATACATTTCTTTAAAAAACAAACAAAAATAGAAAAAAAGCTTCTCACCTTGTTTCTAAGTTCAGGCAGCCTGTGAGCTGAAGCTGAATCACTGATCTCAGATCACTGACCCAAACTGGTTATATTCACTCATGTTATCCATTACAGCCATATCAACAAATGAGAGCATGCACACTACATAACAAATACACGTTTCATTTAAGAAATACAAATTTAACAAAATTTCACTATTCAGCCAGCAAAATGTTAAGGTAAATTTACTAATTGAAGTTTCGTAACC
The DNA here is from genome assembly GCA_037176925.1 of Amniataba percoides. Lineage (NCBI taxonomy): Eukaryota > Metazoa > Chordata > Actinopteri > Centrarchiformes > Terapontidae > Amniataba > Amniataba percoides. Next base: position 26,861,781 of record JBAJHX010000001.1, read on the forward strand.
AGTAGATTTCATAGCCAACAACAAGTACCTGCTGTAAGCTAACAGCATCTCTAAAAGTTACCTTCCTCTCTCTGTCTCTGTTCTCTCTGCACACACCTCCCATCTGACCTCTGACCCCTCTCTGATAGGGTTGGTAAAGAGAAACACAGAGCACCAAGTGCTATGTTCATTAACATAGGCAGCCACAGTGGAGCCTGCTGCAGATTAATAGCAGAGTTTTACTGGCTATTACTAATGTTGTTTCGGTTTTAAAAGACAGCTGTCCTAACAGACTCTTGAGAGCCAACGGCCCCCCACACACTCTCTGTTACTGTAAGAGACCATTAGTGTCAACGCACAAAGAAATATTGCAAGAAAAAAAGAGAGTGTTAAAGAGAAAGTTCATTTTTAAAAGCTTCCTGATCACAGATATGTTTTTCCTTTTTTCTGTTTTCATAAACAAATGTAGTGAAGCTGATATCAGAGATATCTTTCATTCACCCAAATATATACAACACATATGAATATATCTGGTGGTGTAAAAAAACACTGTGACATTTACTATAAATAAAAAAAGATGCTCCACAAGTTTCAACACTGACCCTGACACACTGAAACAAAAAAAGCCAGGAAAATTTAAAGTTGATTCAGTTTCGTATATGAAGAAGAGTTTGGCAGATTCACAGTTTAATGTGTCAGGTCAGTCTGATAGTCTGCTGGTACAAATAGTACAAGTACACACAGTCAGAATGGACAAATAGCTTCACTAATGTATGTGCACAAAGCACAACTGTGACAGATGCATACCAAAACTCTTGATCTAAAAAAGCCAATTAAAGGTGTGAATGTATGCATTCACATACATTCACACCTTTAATGCTAGTCTCCCAGCCACAAAAGTAGGTAAGTCGGCAAAGGTGATTGTATTATAAAGTAAAAAAGTCATTTGTGGGTAGAAAGTCAGAGTGGATGGATGTGTCAGTAAAACATCAGAATTAAATGCAGGAAACAGCTGTTCATTTCCTGTTGCAAACAGACTCTTTAATGTTTTTGTTGTTGTTTTGCTAATTTTTATAAAATTTCACACAAAAGTGAAACATCAGATTCCTGCTCATCAAGCTGAAAGTCACACTGTTCTGATGAAATGAAAACAACTAAAAGTTACATGAGTTCATGGGAAAATATATATCTTAGGTCAACAGAGTAAAAGAGTGCAAATCAAAGGTAAACAGAGTGAAAGTGCAAATATAAAATGAGCCAAGTAAAAACCTATTTTAACAAGGTCAAAGGTCAACAACATCATGTTACTCGTCCACAAAATGGACAAGATGAAGCTGAGGATCGTCTCTGCAGAGATCGACAGCTGTGAGACCTGGCTGGATAACAACATCATAGACACGATAGTGGAGCAGTTCAGACTGCAGCCTCAGAGAAACACAGAGGAGGAGCCGTCTACATATCACCACGAGCTAATTCTAAAGTAGCACTGGAGATGCTGTGCTGCATGACCAGTCTGCAGATTAACAACAGTCCAGAGGCGACAGTGATCGGCCGGAGACTTTAACCACGTCGAGTTGGAAGCAGTTTTCCCCAAATTCCATCCACCCCCTCCATTGTACATTGCTGCTGCAACTTTAAATCTTTAGGCATTTATGCACATATTACATACTTTTACATATATTTCTGTTTAAAGCTGGTGACAATAAAGACTCTTGATTCTTGATTCAAGGTACTGGTTGACACCCAGGACAGGAGCCTCCTGTTCCTCTGGTTGCCCACCACAAGCTCATTGGTGTTGCTGATATTAATCTTCAGGCGACTGTTGCACCATGAGTGGAGAAACATAATGAATGCAGATGGTTTCACACAGGTGCACTGCATGGTACAATTAAGCAGTTAACATCCAATCGCGCTCTGCGGCATGTATGAAATAATAAGCAGGCCCAGTTTTTGTATCAAGGGGAAAAGAGCTAAGTGACTTTGAAAGAGGGTTCACTCTTGGATAACACACGGCAGGAGCTTCAGTCTAAAAACTGATCAACAGGCTCATGTTTCAATCTGTGACTCAAGTGACATCTGAATTTAGATCTAGGAGAAAGACATCAGTAAACTGGGGTAGAAACTTTGGCTGATAGCACACATCTGATGAGCATGATGCTCATGCATTAGTACTATATGTAAGACAATGCTCCGATTAAAAGGGCATGAGGGCTCACTGAATTGTTTGCTGAGGATGAAAATGGTGTGAATCATATGCCGTGGCCTTCACAGTCACCACATCTCAACCCAGTTGAACCCTTATTGGAGATTTTATGTGCTATATTGTCCTCTCCGCCACCAACGTCAAAACACAGAATGAAGGAATATCTTTTCATCCCTCCAGCAGAGCTCAGAGACGTGTAGATTCACTGCCAAGGAGCACTTAACCTAATTCTGTTTTTTTTTTTTAAATCATGACTACAATCCTTCCCTAATCTTAACCACATATTTATTTTTGTTACAGTGACAACAAAGCTCCCCTAACCTAAGTGAAGTGATTCTGTTGACCAAACCACAATGGTCCCCTAAGTTTAGCAAGATATGGATTAGATACTAAAACAGTTGAGTTAGGTTTAAGAAAAGATTATGAAGTTATGAAGTTAACCAAACTTCAACCATGTTATTGCTGTGTTGTTATGTTGATTTACCACAATGCTCTAAAGATTCACAGATTCAGTTGTACACAGTTGACATTTCAACCTAAGTAAATGTGTACACAATTAGAAATGAAGAGAGTGATAACTACTTCCTGTGTGCATGGTTGATATTGAGCTGTCTGCTTTCTGTGTGTGTGTGTGTGTGTGTGTTTTTTTTACAAAAAGCACAAGAAAAATGGACAGGAAAAGAAAAGAGGGATGCCTCAGCGCAGCCTGAGCTAGACGTCAGCGTGCGAGCCAATGGAGTGTTGAGAATCCCTCTATTCTCACTGTGCAGGATTGAGACTGACATTTTATATTTTCCATTGAATTACACCTCATCTGAAATTCACTTTGAACAGTTTGAAATCTTAACTTCCTCTTTAGCATGGCATTACAGCTCCAAAAAATAAATAAATAAAAGCAGCAGCAATGATTTTACCCCACCAGTCTTGATCTGTCAATCATCTCCAGTGATCTGAAGACACACAACTGTGCTGAGTGAAGAAAATCAAATTGAAGTAAATAGGTTAAAATGTACATCAGTGATTCATCACAAACTAGTTCAACCAAAGTCATATTTTTCTCTCCTTTCTTCCTCTTAGCCAAGTGCAAATACTGACACATGTACTTCAAGGCTCCCCACTGCATTTTCAAAGAAGGGATCTGGCTTTATTAAAAATTCATAAGGTCATATTAATTAGAGACAGAATATTTTCTTGCATGAGAACGATGAAGAAATCAAAAAAAAGGAGGCCCGGAGGATCGTTTTGATTCGGCTGGCCTCAAAATGAATGGAGAAGGTGAAAGGCACAAGGCTAAAACACGTGCTTTGTTCTGAGGCCAGTCTCTTTGTTCATCAAACCCACGACTAATTTGTTCACCCGCCCCCACCTCTCTCTCTCTCTAATGCACACACACACACGCACAGACAAACACTCCTAAGCCATATTTCTCCTTTATTGTATATTCTTTTTTAGTTGAGTGCAGCTGATTTGAAATGCTAATTAAACATATTTTTAATGTATTCACTTGGCTCATCAAGGCGGCTCATATATCAAAGTGTCCAAACTTGTATTGATGTTGGATATCAAAGAGGTGATTACTTGGTAACATCCAGAATTCGTAGCTGTTAATTGTCCTCGTCCTGGCCCAAAAGCATTTCTGGAGTGATAACACAGGAGGCACGTGGGCCTGAATTTTTTTGTTTGTGTCTTTTTCTTTTCAAGGAACACAGGACCAACAGCTGCAGATAATACATTTGCCTTTTTCCCCTAGATTGTTGTATCAGGTTTATTCCAGTTTTGTCTTTTCATGTTACAATGCAGGCTTACACATTAGCAAGAGCAACTCGTAAGCCCTTGTTAATGTACAAGAGACTCAAACAAACAAGCAAACAAACATATGCTTCCTCTAGTATCTTGTCACTGCATTGTACAGAACATGTGTGGGCTTACATACACACACAAATACACACACGCACATTTATACAGCACACACAGCCTGCCAGCAGGTAAAGAGATTGTGTGTAGATGTGAAGTGTGTGTGCATGTCAAATCCACAAACAATAAAAGATGCACTATAAAATACATGAAAGGAAATAATTCATTAACAGCCTACTTTACATTTTTCTCCCCATTTCCCACTAATTAGACTCAAAAACAATAAGAATAGCTGCATTTCTATTTCAAACAGCAATGATAATAATAATGCTGATGGTAAAATACTCATAACTGTGCCGTGTTCTCGATATCAAAGGGTGCCGTGATGAGGGAAAAAGAACAATGAGCCATCAGAGGATCCTTTCTTTTATTTTCATTTTAATTTTTATGTGTCCTTCCTTTGCGGTGTGGTGGCAATGATTCTTGCTCTCCCTTTTTCCCCCCTTTCTCTCAGTGTGTCTGATGTAGCTAATGCCATTAACTCTCCCTGCCACTTTCCAGGTCACTAATTCTTCAGCTCTGAGTTCATTGTGCCCAGACCGCGGTGCTGTCTCCATAACGAGGTTATTTCTGGGTTATTACCTTCCTCTATGATATGGCACCTGATGGGAGGCATGAAATTGATATAAATCAAAAACGGTCTGCAATGAACAAATTGAAATATTTGTTCATTTTTGCTCCCCTCCTTCCTCTAAATCTGCATATTCAGATCAGAAAACACACAAGGTGGACTGCGTAACTCCATTTACATCTGCCATTAACATGTATGCTGTGTGGGTGCTTTATCTGGATGAAGACGTCCGATCATGGGCCTTCACATTCACACCTAGCATTGGCAGCACTGTATCTTGATTCTGCCTGCTTTATGATCTGACCGTAATATGCAAATAATGTAGCTGGAGCTGGAGCTCTCCTTTGAGCTCTGTCTTTGGTCTCCACAAACTCCTGAGGAAAAAAATCCACCCTGTTCGCCAGCGAGTCACTCACTTTGCCTGGTTTGGTTCAATGTTTAGTGTCACTAAAAACAGCTGCCCGTTAGCTTTACGTGAGCCCCACCGCCTTGAAGGAATATTTTCAGTTCCAAGGCAAACCATTCACCTGTAGGCTCAGAGTCTAAGCTGTCTTTGGGGTTTATGCAATTAAGTATAATTCCATGTGTTTTCTTCTGCATATAGACGAGATAGATAGATTCGATATCTGAATATTACTTTTTTGTATCAGGTTCTCATGATGAACAACTCCAGCTCCCTGAAAGACCACTAGCTGGGTCTCATTTATATATCAACAGGCCGGGAGTGAGTAGGGAGAAGAACATGTGGCATTTCTCTTACTCCTTTTTTTTATTTGCCCTTGCAGTCCCATTTTCAATTATCCCGTTGGGGAAAGGCAGAGTCGGATTCCCAGACAATCCCATTTCCAGGAAGCAGGCGAGGTGTGAATGTGAGCGCGCGGGAGCAGAAGAGTGGCTGCCGAAGAGAAAGAGGCTGGCATTTGACTCTGCTGAATAAGCCCAAGGTGTGCAGTCTTTCAGGTTAGAGAGGTTACGGATGGGAGGGGAAAAGGGAGGAGAGGTCAGGGGAGAGAAGGAGAGGGGCTGTGTGTGGTGTGTGGGTGTTAATGAGGGAAGTGAGTTGTGGGTGAAAAAGTAACAGGTATAGAAGAGAGGAAGAGGGAGGGAGGGAAGGAGTGATCTGGGTTTCAGCCTTGCTCATTATGGTCTGTCTCATTGAGAGGTGAAATGAGGCTTGCTGATGGCTCAGTGTGGAAGGTATCGTCCTTGTCAAAGTGAGTCATGACAGAAAAGGCAAAAAACCTTCATCAACTCCATTAACAATACTCAAGCACTCTGCAGCGTTCCTTTGAGTGGCATCCAAATGTCACTGAAAAGGATAATGTAACATTAAAAGAAAATGTCTTTTGTAACTCTCCAGCAGGCACTGAGTATGACCTAGAGAGAAGAGAAAAACCTGCAGCAACTTCAGCAGCAACAAAATTTAACAAGAAAATGTTTTTTTTTTTTTTTTCTGTGACAGAATTCTGAGGCTCATATTAAACCAGCGGCGTTACAGTTACAGCTTTCCCTGATCCTTTTTTTTTACTTTGCTTTGTATGACCCAGACATTCTCGTCAAACAAACATGTGGCAGATGTGGCAGTGTCTCTACTGTAAAGGAACCAGGAGGTATTTAAAAAGGCATTTTCTCTTATACTTTATATTGCAATTGTTTAAACCAAAAAAACTTTTTTTGCCACATTTTTTTCCTTTTAAAATGAAATGCATCTAAATAAGTCACTTGAAACATGCAGTATCCTTTCAGGTGTCGTGTTAAAGGAGAGGAAGGTTAAATCTGGACATATGCTGTTTTTGATGTAACTCCTCACTGTTCACTGGCATGATGTTTAAAAGGAAAAAAAACTGCTCACATATGCAGGAGGGGACACTAACACAGACTGATATAGTTTATCCTGTTCATTAAAAAGTCAGCAAGTTGCTCAACAGTGTGACAGTGTGTCTGAATCCCAACTGCTCATTCTGCAGTGAAGCTACAGAAACATCAGCTAACAGCCTGTGTGTGGAGAGGCCCACGAGATATGTTCGTTTCTACATTTTGTGAGCAACACCAGAGTGCCAATGTCATAGTATGTGATCCGCGTTGTTGCTGAGTGCACACCAGCTGCACATGTGAGAAAACACACCTCATTGTGTTTTTTAAATTACAAAAAAAGTGGATATGTTCAAACAGGCCAAGTGTGTGTTACTTGGGTGTGTACATATTTTGCATTGCTTGCATTTTGCACATTTACAAGCTGGTCTTGCAAAGGTGTTGAATTGGGTGATGGCAAAAAAGCACCAAAAGTGAAATAAGTGAAAGTGAAAGAAATCTGTTCCTGAGGCAGGAGAGGATTATGTGGAGAAGACAAGACGCGTAACACTTAGTTTTTGGGGTGACAGACGGACCGACACAATACGTTTTGCTGCATGTGCCTGTGCTCTACTTCACGTTTTCAATATGTTTGCATGTAGTTTTCTGGGGCTTCTGTGTGTGTGGGTGTAAATATAGCCTATGTGCTCTCTGTGTGTAACATGTACCTGTATGCATCCATACACTAAAGCATGTCTACCACCTTGTGCCACTGTACTGTAGCATGCTCTTCACCTCATGTGTTGCCTATGTGTGAGTGTGTGTGTGTTTGCCACTTAGTGTGATTGAGAGCAGAGTGGCGCTGAGATGGCAGCTGGCGAGGCTAATCCCTGTACGTGAGGGACGCGGCCCAGCCCCCGGTGTCACCCAGACCTGCCAGGCCTGACGGAGGTGCATTCAGCCCGGCCGCTTAGTGTCAGTCGTCCCCTGTCACTCAGTCCCATAATCACCCGCATGACTGACAGACAGGCCGTTCCCTTTGATGGTGCAGGGGATTTTATAGGAGAGCCACAGAGCTGCAGTGATGATCCGCCACTGTGTGTGTGTTGGGAGTGATGTTTGTGTGTGTGGGTGTGTGCCACCAGGAGGGCTGCTTTTCTCATTTTTCAGGGTGTAAGATGACGATTCTGATCCAGCTTAATGATGAAGATGATGGTGCTGAAGATGACGGTGACAATGATGGTGGTGATGATGATGATGATGATGATTACCTTGGTTGCAAAGTGTGCCAAAGATGTGTGATGCAAAGGGATCAGTGGGGCAGCCACTCCGCTAAGGCAAAGCCAGAGGGACCAAAGAAGACAGCAACACAAAGCCACGGATTTACTTACTCTGTGTGTGTGTATGTGTGTGTGTGTGTGTGTGTGTGTGAGGAAAAAGGAGAGAGTGTGAGAGTTTAACAGTGTCACACTCGCACACGCTTCACATTTGAAGCAGAAAAATCTGAAATACACATGTAATCGCACGATTATGATAATACACATCAAGTGTCATCTTAGTTGATATTCTGCATGTGACAGTGAATCGTGTTTGAGTACGGCGCTATCAACGGCGAGGTTGTTGGTAAAAATCCTGTCAGGCCTCCTGACAGTTCAAATTCTTATTGACTCCCAGAATACAGTGATGTTTGCATGTGTACGTGTGTGGCTGTGAGAGGGTGAGGCCTGTGTGTTTGTGTGGAGTACTTGCTTGTGTTTATGTTCATTGGTTATTGTGTCACTGTGTGCAGACATACAGTAGTAATGAACAACTTTGCCTTGATGGAAGGCTGCTTTTCCATTCATTTACTAACTGACTTTAATCTAGACAAATCACATAAAAGACAAACCACAACACAAAAACATGAAACAGGAAGTGTAGGAATCAGTGTGATCTTTTCATCTAGTTAGTCATTGAGATAAATGTCCATAATTCCTGTTTCTTTATAATGATTCACGTAATGTTTTCTAAAGTTTCAAAAGTAATTCCTTTTATTGGTGCCTGTATATACAAGATATGTAAGATAATCATAAGAATAAAAACTATCAATGCGGCTCTTAAGTTCATGTAATACCGACACTCTCTATCTGTTCTTGCTGTGTGTTCAGAAATTTGTGGATGCACTGACAAAATTTAGATTTGCATAGAAACTTTTTTTTTTCAGAAAAAACGTCCTGAATCATGTATCAGAGAAGGGCCATTAGAAATAATGGCTGTCCAGTGAATAAAAGTGTTGAATAAATTAATTGACTAAATCAATTACACACAATTAGTTATGACTTACTTTTTTAGACAAAGGAATTTTGAATTTTGTCATTATTTGTTACATTTCCATTATTTAGCACAGCTCCATCAAAGGCTCCTTTCAAGCAGAGTTTGGAGCTGTAAAACATTACATCTGCTCACCAAGGAGGGAACGCAAACAGCTTCATATCAACAAATACAAAGTACACCCATTTGAAAAATGAACTAAAGTCATAAAGAAGCATGTATCATGCTGTAGGCCTGTAAAGTGAGGGAGTGAAAAGCAGGTAAAAACAGCCTGGGTTCAACGGGTTAAAATAGAGTTTGATTGCAAGCGTGTTTATTGCCGCCTCGCCACAGCCACATGCGCATCTCTTTGTCCGTCTGTGTGTTACATTGTCCCGAGCTGTAATTGCTTAAAGCGAGACACATTCTGTCTAAATGAAAATATGTTTTCACCCTGTTTTCAATCACAGTCTGAAACAGACAATTAATGGTCACTTAATCCCTGGACACACATTAAAGTCTCCAGCTCCCCGCCTTGACAATGAGGCCAATAAAAAAAACAACAAAAATAAATTCTTGGTTGTTTTCCTTTTACCAATTTCTCCTCTGTTTTTTTTCTTTCTTGTCTTTACCTCTCCCATTTCCAATCTTGAACTCATGAGTTTTCTCTGATAGTGATCCTGTTAAATTAAGTGCCTGAGCTTTATCCAGTGCCCTCTCACCATCACTCCTTTAATTTAGTCATTATAATTAACCATTAACTGGTGTCAGTTTCTGGGCCACTAACAGGCCCACTCAGTTCTGCTTGTCTGCATTATCACAGTTTGGGGGAGAAAGTAAATTATAATGAAGGGCTATATAGTCCAATTACTGATAAAAGCAGCCAAGTGCGCTCCTTGTAATTAGGTGCCAGTATCCCTCCCTCCTTCTCTCTCTCCCTCTCTCTCCCTCCCTCTCTCTCCCTTTCTTAGAGTGACACATCGGAAAGGAATATATGCTTAATAGCTATTTTTATTACCGTTAACCTCTTACTCATGTTCTTAACCCAGTGACTTTCAATCACAGAGACAAGGGGATGCCACAGAGAGACCTTATCTAGCAAGCAATTATTTTATGTACTCCACATGCCTGTTAAACAAAGTTAACTGATAGAAGTGGGAGTGTCGAGAAAAGGGAGAGGAGAGGAGGAAAGTATTAAGAAAAGAGAAATAAAGGGAGGCCGGAGAGGAGTGAAGGATTGTAGGACAGCGAGAGGAAACAGGCAGCAGCGTATCCTTCTGTTCCCACTCTAATGGGATGGAGCGGAGCTGTCTCTTGTAGCTGGGTCGTGTAGTTCCCCACCAGAGCGCTTACAAGTCAGGACTGGTAATTAAACTGTACGATCAGCCCCTTCCTTTTCCCTTTTCCTCCCTCTCTTTTTTCTTTTCTCTCTCTCTCTCGGTGCGCCCGCCCGTTTGCTCGCCCCTTTCTCTCTCTTGTCAGGTGAGACAACATGCTTTGGAGAAGCGTGAATTAAGAGGAGCGATGGGTAGAGACGAAGAAAGGAAGGGCAAATTAAGGCTGCTGGAATGAGCATGGTCTTAAGAGTTGGAGCGGAGCGACGGGTTTTGAATGCCGCCTTAATTCAAAAGACTGGACATCATTTTTACTTTATACTTGAGTGAATTGTGTGGAAAAAGTAACTTAAACTGAAGTTTCACCCTTGTTAAACATAATTCCTGTTAACTTAAGGCCATTCATTCAACAGCACAGCAACGCACTGGGCCAGATTTGCAAAGCCTTTGGTGTCTTCTTCTCAGATTTTTTTTTACACATTCGACCCTAAACACATGCTGGATACCTCTCCTTATTACATCTAAGACATGTCGACAGAGGCTGATGATTTATTCTGCTGGATAACTAATCTAGTTTTGTGTGAAAAATCTTCACTGCTAGTCAAGCTGCCAGAAGTATGACATCGATGGGTTTACGTGAGCTGTGTGAAAGTTTGTGGTGAGAAAAAGAAGTCTTTTCTTTTTTGGTGTTGCTCTTTTATTCTACAAAACTCTAGATAGCATCAGATAAAGAGTGGGAGGAGACCCTCACTGGATCAGATATCTAAAAGTATATAAACCGATAAAAATTTAAAGGGTAGAAATAATCGGACATAAAACGCAAAGGAAGAGGTTTTGGACATTTGTGGTGTGTAATCATTCCACTTAAATTTGTCGTTGATCATCAGAGAACTGTGAAATCAGTACAGACTGCAACTTTACCTTTCTTTCATTTGATAACGACTGACTTGACTTTGTTTAGCTCGCTATCACTGAGAGACAGCTACCAAACCACCTCAACCTGCTGCACTCGCCTGGCTCAGTCCTGCATCTGACTGTGTAATGAGCAGCTGTCTCAGTAAATCAGCCGTCGAATACACACAGATTGTGGCCACACGTTCAATAAAACCTGCTGCGTACATTTTCCTGCTAAATCTGGCCCATTGTGTTTCATTTTGGAAACTTCAACTCCGCGACAGCACCAAATTTATTTCGGTTTTGGTTTGTCTGTCTTCTTCTGTGCTTAAAGCTGTAATTTCATGGAAAAAGCATCTGTTTGCAATTATCTATAACATCCCAGAGAGCATTTAACAGATGGCAGTCCTCAGCATCAACACAAACAAGCGCAGTATTGTTCATGTTTAGTTTGATAATGGAAAATTCACAGTAAAACTGCTATCAACTGGTATTTAGTTTAGGATTAAACAATACAGATTTATGGTTTATTGAAGACAATTTACCACTGAAAAATCACTTCATGACTAATCAACACTTCAGGTTAGTTTCACAGGTGATTTGATTTTGGGACTTGATGGGATTGATTCCAAAAGTCAGCAGTATAAATAAGGTGCCTCTGGACGACTCTATATGGCCTTTATTTGTGAAGTGTGCAGACCCTGAGCTTTGGTGCACCCGTCTGAGTGGATGTGGGGCTGCTCTGCGTGTTTTGTTGGAGGCATTGTTTCGGGGAGTTTGGTGGCGACAGACGATGGATTAAACGATGAATAAGTGATTTATTAGCTGCCGCTGTCACACTGGTTAGATGGATTACTACAAGCCACCTCTGACCCCACTTACCAGCCCTGTGTCTCACCGCAGAGGTGCGTGTGTGTGTGTGTGTGTTTGTGCGTGTGTGCGTGGGTGCGCTGGCCAGCTGTATTCTCGTGACAGGATGAGACTAGTTGATCAATGGCCTAATGAACACTGTATTTCATTGGGCCAATAAAGTGAGAGGTGCTAGCCAGCCACAGAGGCACGGCCATGGGTTTCCTCCGAGGGCCGTGGAAAGACTCCTCAAAAACAGCCTCACATTGTGAAAAAACTGAACTGTGTGGGAAGAAATATGGAGGAAAAACATAGGGGTTGATGTTTTATGCCATGTGATTCTTTGTTTTGGTATTGAGCATGTTCTCATTTTAATAATTATCATTCAGTTCAGTTTTGGCAAAGAGAAAGGAAGTCTCCATTATTACTGCTTCGAAATGTCATATTTGCTGTCTAATATTGGTCTATTTACTTCATATTCATATTTGAGTCTATTGTCCTTGATGTTATTAACAGATGAATGATTTGCATTCCTTGAGGTTGCAGAGGTATTCCCTGTTTAGATACTTGGACTGGTTATTGTCAGATATGCCATCCCCTGTCTTCTTTATTAATCCAGGAGTTGGTACAGCTGATTGTTAAATACATGTTTAATAGCATAATTTGTTTTAAAAAAGGATAAAACATTTTCTTTCTTTCTGTCTTTGGAAATTGTCTCAGGTCTTTGGCTTTCACTGGTTGTTCCTGCCCGTGGCTTTAGTACGCAGATGTGCTGTTTCACATAGTAGATATGATGCCTGACGGTTGTGTCAGCATTCGTGTCTGAAAGAAACTTAGTTGCTGACAGTGTGCAGGCATGTAGAACTTCATTCATATGATTTCATTCTCCTGTGCACCTGTCTACCTTCTCACACAAAAAAAGCAACTTTGGAAAACTTCAAGTTTTTTACAGTAGTGGAGTCAAAATATCAGGAGCTGGAAATGAATAACTGAACAAAAATCTTTTTGATTGCAGGAATATTTTTCTCATCCTGCTGGAATCTTCCCGCTTCCTCCACTCCTGGTTATAACTGCACAACATTTTATGTGATGTCTGTAAGTAACTACTTCCTCCTTTCTCATCTCTCGGCCCCCTGTTAGTAACGGCATCCTTACTTCTTGGGTAGTCCGACCTCCCTCCAGGTCTTTGTGTGACAGACGAGTCTTTGAGGTCCTACCAGTGTGTGGCAGCAGCCTGAAGTTGCATATTGTCCATAATGTTATTTCACTATGTTAATTCTCATCTATTCCATGTCAGTCGATCCTAAAGAGGGCTCTTCTTTCTTTTCCGAAAGTACAATATTATTGCTTTCTTTCTTCCGTCAAAAGTCTTTAGACGTGGTTGTCCTTTGAGGCAAAACAGTGTGGTTTTGTTACTATATATACAAAACTGACTTAACTAGTTTTCTGTCTGTATTTTATCTCTGTGTGGTCTTGTGTAAAACTGAACCCATGCATTACAGCAGATTACTCTTTAAAAATGTAATCTATTATAATGATGTCAGATGTTTAAAATTGTAACATCTTGAACTGATCATTCAAAATCACTATCCAAATTTCAGTTTACTCTGAATTAACCAAGACAGCACTGTAGGCTAAAAGCGTGTATTCTTTGACTTAGATACATTATTGTAATAATTTTTTATAATGTTTTATGCCATCCATAACTGCCTGAATAACACACGGAAAACACAGCATTAATGTGCTAGTTGAATGAAATCAAAGACTGATAAAAATACTAGAAAAAGAATATAGACCTCTGCACTAAAAACATTAAATGATATCCGATGACTGCTTCTTACACCCTCTCCTTTTAAGCCTCACACACACACACACACACACAAAGACATTTCACTCAGTTCCTCACATTCCTCCCATTGTCTTCTGCTTTGATGAGCTTTTGCAATAAAATGCAAAACAAAAGGATAGGGGGGCTTTTTGCACCTTGATGGCTGCAGACTTTGTTATGAGATCTGTAATAAAGGAAAGTAATATGCTTTAAACATTAAATAAGACTTTAATTGTCGCCACCATGAAAAACGCGCCTTTCCGAGGACGTAATTGAATGTCCCCATCGCATTGGGGGAATTAAAATAGGTTATTTTATGTGTTGCTTTATTTTTGATTGAATCTGCTCTTAAGTGGTTGAGACAGTGGAGTTATCCATTTTTAGATGCCTTGTGCTCAGTGACTGAGAATTGAAAAGAGACAGAGAGGGAAAGAGAGAGAGAGAGAGAGAGAGAGAGAGAGAGAGACGGATGGAAGCAAGAAAGAGATGGGCATGGAGGAGGGGAGGAAATGACAGAGACAAATGCCTCTGCATTGACAGCTGTCCTCCATTTTCTCACAGACAGACATACAAATGAGGACCACAAATCAAACGAATCCCTCTAAGATTAATCCTGGGCCCCGGCAGGCAGGAATTGGCAGGCCTGTGGACTGATGAAAGCGGATGGATCTTTCGACTTTGATAAACTGTATCAATACCAAACACTTTAGGATCAGATATTACATGAATTGGCATTTGCTCACATGGGAAGAATGAGTGTGTATTTGCTAATCAGTAAGCAGCCATTACAGCGGCACAGTGACAATTGAGCCTTGTAGCTCTTTCACCCCCTTTACACTTGGTGACTTACGTTTGACTTGTACAGAAGGAATGTGTGAGCAATATCAGGTGTTTTATTGTGTTGAGTTTTTGGGTGAAATGCTGGTGATACAAGTTTCCTATTACATGTTTGACTGGTTGTGATTGTGGTGAAGTTTACTGGAGTCTGAAGATTCAGATTCAGAAAACATCCATTTCTACTAAACATTACAATCACTCTGCCAGGGAACTGAGGAAACCTAAGACACTCACTTTTCCAGTCCAAAAATGTGAAGTATTGCCCTAAGTCAGGTTGAGGTGAAATAATTTGACGCCAGAGACCGACATTTGGAGGAGGTTTAAGGAAATGGTCGTGGGCTTGGTTAAATAGTGAAAAAGCTAAAATGTACTGTCTCATATCACTGTTCACTTTTTCATTGTTTACCAAAGGCCACATACTTGTGTGTTTAACTTAGGGAGTGTTAAACATTTGATTTCTTTTAGTTACAGCAGTGCAGTACTGACCACGTTCTGTCAAGTGATCTCCAAGTAGACAACATAAATCTAAAGCTTGAATCTTAGAAATATAACCCTTTCAAATGGATTTTTTTCAACACTGAAAATCTTTTTAACTTGACCTGCACACATATTCTAAAATTATCTAATTGTTTTGGTGGGAAAAAGCCTTAAAATAGTGCTGCACTGATTTAGCACTGCACTCCCATAAAACAGGCAAAAAAAAATGATGCCAGCCCTGTCTCCTAGGAATGAAACATTTTTCCCCAATAACTTCCTGGCTTGGCTCACTCCTCTGTGCGGTTCGGTTTAGGTACAGAAGCACTGAACCATGTGTCCCTTCTTCCTTCTTCTTACTCTAAAATCTTGACCTCTTTCTGCAGCATCACATGAGGTCTGCTTTGTGTGCTGGGGTTACAAATGAGTGTTGTAATAGTGAAAAGCTGAATGGAGGCATGTGGGAATATGAGAATGGGAAACAGATGTAAGACTCAGTTATCAGGTCAGGAGAGGATGAAGAGTCGCCACATTTCCTCCTATGGCTCATTATCGGCCTCAGGACATGCAGCTATTCACAGTAAACAATACCGGTCACAGTCCTCCTGCATTAACTGTAAGCCTGAGATCATTTTGGACTTCTGTGTCAGAGTGTCTCACTGTTTGATTTCACTTACAGTATCACTTGATGGAGTGACCTACATTCCTAAGAGAATCACATCAGAACGCTCTCGAAAGTCCCATTTGGCTTCATCTATTTTGGTCGCATCTCCAGCAGCCTCAGATCAGTGATGCTTCAGAACCTCAAGCTTTTCAGTGGTGAAGCTAATGGTGATGATGATGTAATGTTTCTCATATTATATACACTTTGGTTTCATATACAAAAGATCAGTTTGAACTTGATGGTTCTTGCCATTAATTTGGTGAAATTAATAGGTGCAGACAGATTTCTGTTCCCTCACATTCAAGGAAAACCTACAACTTATGAAACACACATCGATAGATAAAGGGAGTTAGTGCCACAGCCGTGCTCTTCCACCATAAGCCAGAGC
Organism: Amniataba percoides; assembly: GCA_037176925.1. Lineage (NCBI taxonomy): Eukaryota > Metazoa > Chordata > Actinopteri > Centrarchiformes > Terapontidae > Amniataba > Amniataba percoides. The sequence continues at coordinate 26,877,796 of JBAJHX010000001.1, forward strand.
TCAAGTGCAGGTCTCATGTCATTGACTGAGTCTGTAAAGCACTGTCGACGAGATGAACATCATTCAGCCTAAAGATGTTCTCTCGTTTGGTGTTTTTGATGAAAATGTAGACAAAAGATCAACTTGTCTCCCAAAAACATGAAAATTCTTCTGATCTCAGTGACTTTGCTATTATCCCAAAATGAATTATATGTTTTATACATTAACAATCCCATCCTTTAGAAAATGTGTAACTCCATTTAAACTGTGATGAGAAATCCCTGCCTGGATTATGTTCACATGCAGTGAATGAAAAGTCAATGAAGTGCTACTTTTGTGTAGTGTGTGTAAACTGTTAGGTGGTGGCTGGTGATGAATGATTTGTTAATATGACTTAAGTATTGTTGATCTAGTTTGATACTGCTGCACTTTGGTTGAGTTATAGCTGTTTTATTTAGATTTTAATGGAACATCAAAACTTGAGACGCGTGAAATAATTTCAGATGCACATCAGTGCTAATTGCAGTATTAGCTAGGATTCCTGAAAATGCAGCGCTGCTTTAGTGATACACATTGTCTCTTTTAATAACAGTGTATTATAGCTGATATTCTTGTTTTGTCTTATCCAAGTTTCAAGTATTCAACCTCCCCCCCCCACACACACACACACACACACACACACCACCAAAAAAATGACAAAGCACTCCAGATTAGGCCTCCTCTCTGTAATGCTTGATGAATGCTGGTGTTGAACTGTAGAAAAAGCCTCATTACGAGACACTTATAGATTACCCAGGGTGTCACACTGGGGGATAGGTGGTGGGTGTGAGGGTTTGTCTGTGAAGAGGAGGAGAAACAATGAGAGTAGATCCTGCCCCCCCCCCTCTCTCTCTCCACCCTCCTCGAGCTCTTCTCTCTCTCAAATGGATAATTCTGGTGATGCTTGTGACAGGCCGTGGTTTAGATTTTGATTTATGTTCTTCCAAAGCTAAAATCAAAGAATCCATCTAGTGCTATTTTATGGCAGTTGGGATGATGAATGGGCCAGTCTCTGGGCCAAAGCAAGCTGCTGTGTCTTTGCCCTGGATTTTAATTGCTAAAGTAGCCAGTCATTGCTCAGGATTCAAGACGCAATGAGAGGGAGAGGCAATACACTCTGTCTCTCTCCCCTCTCTGTCTCTCTAACTCTTTCTGTGTCATTCCTGGCCTTTTTTATCCTTTAAACGGCACGTCCATCTCTACCGCGACCCCCCCCAACCCACTCCAAAATACTGAGGAGACGGCTGCTTTGAAAGAAAATTTAATGTAGTTTACACTAACTCACTGTTAAATCATTCATAACCTGGCCATAGGGATCTGCTGTTACAAGTATAACTAATGGCTCACGTAATGGGCCTAACTTTGAAGTGTAAATTTCACATGTATTTTTAATGTATGGAAATGCCATCTTTAAGCAAAATGGCAGATACGACTTTGATCCCTCATTTCAGCATTCAAAAACTCATAACTTTGGGTATTTTTTTTGGGGGGGGATAATGAGGCATGCATTTCCCTATACTTTCTGGACTTCTGGCCTCAATAAATCACCAATAAATGAATAAACAAATTGCTCGATAACACATTCCCACGACCCATGAAGCTGATAAACACATGTAAATAAAATCAGACGTTTGCACATCTATCGATGGAGGAAAACGCCATTCGTCCTCCCCCTTCATCTGCCCCTCCTCATGCGTTAATACATCGCATCCCTATGAAAGAGAGAGAGAGAGAGAGAGAGAGAGAGAGAGAGGAGTTACAGGAGCATCATTGCTTTTCAAACACCACCAGAATCAATGATGCAAATTAGAAAAACAAGCAGGCAATAAATTCTTTCACAACTGCGGAGCCTGGTGAGAATTTTTAATAATTTTTAATAAAGCATAATTGTAGTTTGTACCACTGAATAATTTAATCACATGGAAATATGGAACATGGATGGGGGAGAAAGTATGCACATCTAAAAAAAAAAAAACTCTCCTCCCGTCTGCAAATGTGTGAGACGTCTGTGCACCATATCCCTGTTTCATTTGTTTGTGTGTGTGTGTGTGTGTCCAGATCTGCTCACAAATGTAGAAAAATGTGAGAGCAATTGAAGTATAAACACTGATGACCAGAAAATGTTAATGTTGTAGTAACATAAATAGTACTTCTCTCATTTTTACTGTCCCCATTAGATTAGATTTAACATTATTTTTACTGCAAGAGTACAAACACTGAGAGTACTGTTATATTTGATACTGTTATACAGTTTTTACTTCTTTATTAGCTGAGGTTTCTGTTTTTCAGAGGTTTTATTTTGATTTACGTGAAGAGGGGGCGGTGTAGTTTGAACTTCTTCTGTGTAGCCTGTTGTGTGGTGTGTTTTTATTGTATGTAAGGAGGGGGGGCTGTTGTCCAATGAGGCTGAATCGGGTTGGGTATTCACAGACCGCACTGTCAACAGTTTTCGTAGGGACTATTGAAAGCCCTTTTATTTATTTAAAAAAAAAAAAAAATTAACACACAAACTAAATACTGTTTACCTCCACTCTACTGGTGAAATTCATGTCATTACTTGGTAGAGGTTACAATATTTTAATTTCTGTTCTGTTCTGTAAAAAGTCAACCTCTGCCAGAGGAAGGACATTTTTTTTCGCTTTTTGTATTAACTACAATGATTAAAAAAATGGAGTTTCCTTCTTAGGCTTACTATTTGTTGCCTTCCTGTTTATTTATCTAATGATTAGACAATCTCCATGTTGGCAGTAATGACACTATTGCAAATATTTTTGCATTTAAGCAGCAAAAGTGAAAAACTGCCTGCAGGAAAAACAGTGATAAGCAGAGAATCTGTGTGCTCACCTCTGCTTACAGCTTATCTGTTTGCTCTACAGAAAAGCATTTTGGTAAATACGACTACTGTACGATCACAGCGTCACATCAGAGGATTTAAATAATTTATGAAGTTTCCACTGTTGTTGTTAAATTGAGCGTACACCTTCTTTTAATCTAAAGATACATGAATTGATCCTCCATCTGATGACCACAGCGATTTAATAACGTCACAGAGAAGCAGCCTACATTCTGCATTCGTTTGGTCAGTGTGAGATGGTGTCAAGCCCAGAGTGTGACAGGAAGGATGGATGCAGGAAATCAGCAGGCTAATATAACCCTTGATTGTACTACTGCTGCTCAGTCATTGTCTCGCATCCTGATTTCAAAATATCTGATTGAAGCAATGACTGAAAGAAATCTTTGTACGTTTTTTTGTGTGTTTATAGAGAAAGACATGAGAAAAAAAAACAGATTTTCATCCCTCTGACACTGTAAAATATCTGAAAACAGATCGTTTGATGAATTGCAGGGAGTTAAGGGCTTTATTCCCATGTACTCACTTTTTGATGTGTGTGTGTGTGTGTGTGTGTGTGTATGTATATAGTTTATTAATTGTACCTCAACAGTCAGTGTATATGATCGAAACCACTTCTTTAAGACTTTCGGTAGTGCGAGAACTCTGTCGTGAGGTTTCAAAACAAAACAATGTATTAGGCCTGTAGTGACACAGTTCACAGACTAAGAAAGCTTAAAGTATGATTTTAGGGTGAAGATAAATATGTGATTTAACACTATGAATGTGTATGAAATTGATTTTAGTTAATTAATTTCCTTAAGTTCTTAGCAGTCATAATGACAGTGTTATTTCTCATATTTTGGGGGATTTATTACAGTATTTTGTGTGTGTGTGTGAACACGGTATGCCAGTATGCGTCTGCCACCGTTGCTTTGAATTGATGTCACTTGCATCAGGAGGACGCTGCCGCTGTCTGTGGGTCCATCATGTGAAGCACACTAACAGCCGATGTGTGTGTACACGCAGCAGAGGAGTGCAGAAGAGAGGGAGGAGAGAGAGCCTCAGGTGAAACACAGGCCTGCCTGTAATTCATAATCATGACATGGGAGCCAAGTTTCTCTAAATGAGGCATTCAGATAGCCAAACCAGTCATTTATCCTGGTGATTAATACAAATGATATTCGTAATAATAAATATCGCCGCCTCGCAGTGCGCAAAGCAGCAGGAGCAGGAAAAGAGAGAGAGAGAGAGAGGGGGGAGAGACGCTTTCAGTGATTATTGTGTGACAATCGTGGGGGGACCTCTCATCAAGTTGTATTTCAGAGAAAAATATCAGAATGAAAACAGCTTCTGCTGTAAGAGACAAGTAAGCCACTTAATGTCATCTGGTGACATTTTCATTTAAAATTTCTAAGAATTGATCGTCTTTGACGGTCTTTAGAGGTTTTGCACAGCACTTTATCATAAGTAATAAGTCCAAGGCACCAAAGATGGAAGACAACATTTAGATAAACAAATGAAAACAGACAAACCAGTGGTAGGTGAGGCACCGCTACATTTCACTTCTCTGCATTTCATCACTATTTATCTGGCATTTGCAGATCCCTTTTACTGATTGGAGTTATTGAAAGACTTATTTGAAAGTGAACTTCTGAAGTCTGGGCAGTACATTGTGCTCACCAATCAGTAATTTTAAGCCAGAAACATACATACGAACAGTTGAGAGATGTCAAGACAACATGTTACTTTATTATTATTATATTTATCTTTTATCTTTCTATTCTGTTTTTCATACATTTAATTCCATTTAGATTGTAGTGTCCGTGGCCTGATTACTTTCATTGTTTCACACAGTACTATGCGGTGGAATAACTATGTGCACGTTTAGCCCTAATTCTACCTCTTATCTATTATTAATGAAAATCCATAAAAGACTAATTATGGCTACAATGCACTTTATGATAAGAGCCAGACCAATATTGTAACAACATCCAGTGTAACATAACCTCATTTTCAGCTTCCAGTCTAATGCTAAAACTCTGGACACGAATCCCAAACTGATGAGAAAAGTCATAACATGTTACTACCTACAGCTGTCCCTGCTGCTCCAGGACCTTGACTTTGCTTCAAATGAAAAAATCAATACTGTGAGACAAAAATGACTAATTTGTGTGCACAAATGAACCAATCGAAGACAGATTTTAGCAACTGTCTCTCCTAAATGAAGGCAGTACAGAATGCACTGAAAAGGCATGACAGCTGACAAGTGATCACAGCTGGTCCCCAACTACAAAGAGCCGCTTCACCACCTTCTCTCTGATTCAGATATTAAGCTGTGCTTAACTTACACTTGGACACACAGACTCGCCTCCTCTCTCTTTCTATCTGTCTTTAAAATAGTCATTCCCCACTTCAAACTCGGTTTCCCATTGATGAATGCGGGGGACTCGATGAGGGAAGAAAATAGAATCATGATCCTAGAAATCATCATAAAGATGGAGACGAAAAGAAGAACCGGAGAGAGAGACAGAGAGGGAGAGAGCGAGAGAGAGAGAGACAGAATGGGCTGATGTCAGTGGCTGATAAAGTTTATGCCTTCCTGTCATTTCGCTGAAAGTAAACAGGCGCTGCAGCCTAACATGACATCACTAAGTAGGTTAGGTGTAGTCCCGCGTGGCCATCGATCATAACAGAATCTAGCATATTCTTGCCCCCACTAGGAGGAGAGGTAAAAGTTTTCCACTGTAGCTGAGATGACATTTAATTTTTCATATCTGCTCCATAGTCCTGGAATGAATTTTGGCAGACCTGATGCAATTTAACAGCTTGGCAGTTTAAAATTGGGCAATGAATCACTGGGATTCAATGGAAGCCCGGCTGCTGCATAATATTTTTCTGTGTCGAGGGTGGAGGGGCAGTAGGGGTGGTGGGGGCGGAGTAGTCGTTGGACAGTGGACCCCCGCTCACTTAAACCCCCCCTCACCCCGTTCCTCCAGTGTACCTCTACGTCTCATAGACTCTACCCCCTTTCTAATTTCATTCTTATCCAGCTTTTAATCTTCTGTGTCCAGAGACACAAGGAGCTATGAGACCATTAGCGTCATGCCACTGGTAGTTATAGATGCTTTTCTTTTCAAGATATATCTTCATGTGGTGTACATTTTTGAAATGTCCACCCATGATTTCGCCTGGATTATGTTTTTGCACAAATGCCTACAATCAGTAGTTTTAAAAATCAGGAGCTACTCCTCTTTCTGTTCCTCTTTAATTGATGACTTGTTGACCCTGCTATAGATTCCCTAAAACTGCTGACCTTTGACCATTAAAAAGACACGTTTCGAGTCTCTGCTCACTCAGAAACACTGCGTATCTCTGATCATTTGTCCAAAACGAGCCTGTGCCGTGTCCAACCCAAGTGAAACAATTACAGCACAGTTCGCAATGAAAGAGCATCAAAACAAATTTGTCTCGATAAGAAATGTGCTCACAGCGCAATAACAGGTGCAGTAGGCGAGGCTCCTCTCATCTCTCTCCTCTTGGTCCATCACGGAGCCCTCTGACCCCCAGACAAAGAGCACAACACACAATTGCACACCATTACATGCGCACAAATGCCTCGGGTTCAGCACATAAAAGGCTCTCCGTGTGCTTTTAAAAGGTGAGGAGGTCCAGAGGGCTCGCACTGTATCTGATTTTTGACAAAGAGCACGCTGGGTAGAAATCAATAAAGCACCAGTGATGGGCCGATGGGTCCCGCCGGTCCTCCTGGAGAGGCGGGCCGCTGAGCTGAGCTGAGCTGCACCCATGATCCTCCTCCTCCTTCTCCTCCTCTGCTACCTTCATCACCCTATCACTTTCTTTTCGCCCCCTCCTTCTCTCTCTCTCTCTCTGCCACTACCTCCCCCCATGTAGCCTTTTCTCCATACGCCTCCCTCCGTCCCCGCATCCCCTCCTCGCACCACCCTACCAGTCCAGATGAACCCAAACAAGCAAAGAATGGACTGACAACCCTTTTGACACTGGCCGTTTATTAGCCCCACAGAGCGATGTTTAGAGTGGAGAAAGAGAAAGAGGGGGGAGGAATGAGAGAGAGAGAGAGAGAGAGAAGTGGAGGTAAAGGGGAAAAGTGGGGTTGTTCTCATCAGTCGGCTGGTTGGTTGAGCAATGTGGCGTCGCCGGGATGACCACCCTGTGATGTGTACGCTGCATCGCGGTAACTTCGCTCTCCATCCGCCAGCCAGGTGCAGCCATTTATCAGGGTCACCATCAGGAAAATGAGTGTTTATTCTTGTAGAAAAAAGCTTTTGATGAATTGGTTTATTTATATGCTAAAGTATTTTTCACCCATCTATGACCATCTTTCTCCTTTTCCTTCTTGTCTCACTCAGAACTCTCGTAAATCTTTACTTCCTCTTTTGTTGTTTTTCTTTAACCGATAAGACGAAAGATATCATCTAAAGTGGGAGGAGTTGCAGCGTGCATATGTGAACAGTGGTGTGTTTCATGTTGGCTGCTTCACCTGAGCACTGCATTGACTCTAGTAAGGATGTGGGGGAGGCCTAAGAGGCTGCAAGATCTGCGCCTCTGTGACTCAGAGGTAAAATGCATTTAACAGCCATTGTTAAAACATGTTATTTACTATACACCACTCAGCAGGATGATAACACATTATGGAGCTTAAGTTTCATGCATTTCCCCAACCTTTTTTCCAAAGGAGTGCTCAGCAATAAAAGTATTCCCAAAGATGACTGTAATACTGTCAATCAGTGTTTGTTGATTACAGCGTTAGCTCCCCACCTTTTGTCTTGTGACCTATTAATACAAAGCACTTGTGTATCTCTGATCCCTTGTCCTAGCCCATTCATTATCAGTTTTAGGGGACTGAAGAGGTAACACTTTACAGAATTTCATTTAAAAACAAGTCACAGAACAAATCATCTTATGTTGCCTTTTACCGTGGAAATAATCAAGTGACCCTTAAATCCCTTTTCATTTCCCCGTGTCTCAGATTGGTTACCACTGGATCAGAGGACCAGAATTACACTCAAGACGAAAAATGGTCCATTTATATCCCCATTATTACAAACCGGTTTTGTGAACTTTGCTGGTGGGGGTCTCTCAGGTTCACCAAGAAATTCACACAAAACATTGTTTCACTAGTTCATTTTTAGAGCCAAATTGCTTGAGGTTCATTGTTTTGTGTTAATTCTGAAATTTATACTGTTTTATACCATTTATACCATGCTGTTTTGTCAACCAGGAATTTTATCAAGCTAATTAGCATTTGGCTGTTTTTCTGTTACAGATTAATGGGGCAGTAACAATAGTCACTTATTATTCTGGTGGATTTGTGCCAGAGCAAGCCAGTGCAACAATAAACCCTTAAAACAAAAAAACGTCTCATCACTGCAACCTCTGTGCCCAATTGTCTCCCATTAAATCAAAGTCAGAATCAATGCTACAAGCGGGCTTCTTGTTTTTTTTACATTTTAAAGCTGTATTAACATTTATTTAGTGAGTAAGCCAAACCACAAAAACAGACAGTAATGTGTCACCTTGTAAAGATGCACTTTAGCTGTAATGTGTTTGTAGATCAGCCAAACATGGGTGATCAGAGAGGAAAACACTGCTCTGTACTCTGCACCATTTTGATATTCAAAAGGTTGACATGGGTTGCAGTTTTTGCCCTTCCATCTAAATGATAAATCTTTCCATCAATAAACAACATTATATTAGCACTGACAAAGCTCTGCCAGCCACATGCCAGGTGGAAGTAGCAGTACAGTGTTCCCTCGCTATATCGCGGTTCACCTTTCGCGGCCTCGCTGTTTTGCTTTTTTTTTTTTTTGTGCAATTTTGCTTTTTTTTTTTTTTTTACAGCGTATGAATGCGCATTGTGTTCTGCGTCCTGACTGGCTAAGGGAGAACCCGCCCATTGTGTTCTGCGTCCTGATTAGCTAAGGGACGGTAGATCATTGTCAATCAGTCTCCTCCGTGCCTCGTCTCCTGTACAGTACAGAATGCGTTCAGCTTGTCATATTTACATCTTATAAATCTACGAAGGTTTGAACTTTCAGAGTGTTTAAACAAGAGAGAAATGTAAGAAAATATTAATGCCTGTTTGAGAACAATGTATAAAATGTGTGGTGAGGGGTTTTACAGCCTTAAAACATAAAATAATTGTAAAAAAATCCTACTTTGTGGATTTCACCTATTGCGGGCTATTTTTGGACCGTAACCCCACGATAAATGAGGGAACACTGTAACAAGCCAGGTAAAAACCACTGTTGTTGTCAGAGTGGTTAAACTGTTAAACTTCATGCTGGACTGTTACAGGGCGTAACCATTGTCTCCACTTCTCACAGCTGCAGGTTTTGTCTTGTTTTCCAGTTTCACGCCCTCATCTGACTCAAATTCTGCATGCTGCAGTGTTCTGTTTTCTACTGACGCTGTCGAAGAGATGTTCATTTAACTACAGATTTCAGCCTTAAAGTACGATTACATTCGTGATCTTGCAGAGGCATACTAACCTAAAAAGCTATTATTGGGAACTGTGAGAAACTTTGAGAGCGACAGAGACACGGAGCGCCTCGTAACCATAGTAACTCCCGCCTGTGTGCGCGCGGCGTGAGAGGAGAGGGGCAGTCGGCACTCTGCTGCCTCTGTACTTGCTCTGTCTGTGCACTATCACTGCTTTTTCCATTATCACTTACATATTTGTTTTTCACTGTGAGAAAATGGATGTATGGAGTGAGAAGAAAAAGAAAGCGTGAGTCTCACGGTCGGTTTATGAAAGTTGGCGGCTCTGAGTAGCAACCTTCATGGTGACTCCAGGTTCTGAAGGCACAGCCCTCTAAGCTGTAGGCCTGCTGGTTCACTTAAATAGTTTAAGAAAAAGCTGGTCGGTATTCTATTATCTGGTCTCAGTGCAAGTTATAGACAACACGGAGCGACTGGAGAGGGACCCATGCAGTTAAAGGGTAAAGACTAAAGTTCTTCAGACTTCAGTCTTTTAGGGCTGGCCCTCTGCAGACCAGCCAAAAAAACCACACTACTTCCCTCAGCCAGCGTGGTCCCAACCCTCCAGTACAGATTTTCAGTGTGTCAGACACACATTCTTGGGAAGAAAGAACAAAGTTCTGTCTTTGCGGTCAGTTTGTTTGCATATATATGTAAACACAACACAGTGTCTACAATAATCCCTAAATGTTGTGGAAGACCAGCTAGATAGAAGTCCAGTACTGACCATCAGCTAGCAGATACTAATGGAGTCCCTCTCTTTGTTTAAGCACATTACAGCAGAACTGTAATCACCTTTTTCAGCAGCAGGTGGTCCTGTCAGTCTCTGGAAAGGCAACGTTTTCATATGTAACACTGGAGACGAAGGGCAGATAACATTATCATGATATCTGATTTCTCATCATTTACCGTGAGTAGACAACATAGCATTGACCATTAAATATAATTCTGCTTTTGAGAGTAATTATTAGAAAAAATTTAAACTAAAACTTAAAACTTAACTATCACTGTAAGGCAACCACCCAGGAAAATACTCAGGCACACTGCCATGATGATATAAAGCAGTGTATATTAGATCTATTTTTAACCACATGATTTTATAATGTCATAAAATTTCTCACTTGTTTGTTTAAATTTAAAACATATTAATATAACATAGATTTTATATTAATATAAGATACATAGTCTAATGTACATTTTAATGTAATATATGCATCATTTTGTAGCTCTAACTGAATATACCATTTTCATGGTGTTTTTTAACCTTTTAGAAAGAGCAGTGACTCATGATGAACACACACACACACACACACACACACATCTATGCACTGTCTGTCCTCCTGAATGCATCAAACAAATCACTCCAAACAGCATGTAGTGGTGTATTGCACTTACAGTTTCCATCCTGTACAGTGTCCTTTGTTTTAAATCAGCTTCTCAAACTGGAGCAACACGCAGACAGACACACGGACGGCCCTGCCTCTACTGTACGCTGAAGCACAAAGCTCATTTTGAACATTCGTCAGTCCATTTGGCTCAGTCTGAAAGGCCCGCCTGCCTCAGCGAACACAAATGCCCTCAACTCACAATCCCAGCTTTAGACATGTATTAGTCATTATTAAACATAATAATGGCTTTTATAAGTCAGCGTTAGCCTCTTTGGTTACGTGAATTATTCAACCAAAGCGGGAGAGGGAAAGAGAGGGAGGGAGAGGAGCGCCTGCTCTAGTCAGGTGGGCCTTGCACCTGAGATGGCAGGCGACAGATGAAGCATTTTGTCTGAATTATTTATTTGATTCTCTTCAACTTTTTACAACTGCCACATTGTTTTTTTTCCTTCTTTTTTTTTTCCACCCACCCCTTCCGCTCCTCACTTTCCCCCCTCAAACCCCATCACACACACATACTCTGCAAACCGTCACGTTTATTTCAAGCAGCGTTAATTACGGTTGCACAAGCTGTTAAGCTGTCGTCTGACGATTAACAAAGTCAAGCTACAGCCCCAGCACCACCACTTACTTTCCTGTTTGGCAAATGGAGGGGTGGAGCTGGAATATTTGTGCGTGTGTGTGTGTGTGTGTGAAAAAAAAAAAAATCTGCTTTGTGACAGCCATTGTTAGCACTAACAGTAGGGCTATAAAAGTACAGGGGTCTTTTTTTATTATTCTTTTCTGTCGCAGCAAGCGAACAGACAATATGAATAAACTTAATTTGTGAAACGTCTCCCCTAATTAATTTGAAGGAGGCGGTGGGGGGTGGTGGGGGGGTGGCGTTGGTATAGGGGCGGGGTGTGGGTGCTCGCTCGGCGGGCAAAGCATTAAAAGTTAAATCAACAACGTGCTTGTCTTTGAGCTGTGATTCACACAAAGCGATGCAGAAACGCTCACAGCGATTTGAACATCGGCTGTCAACCCCGGTGGGAGACAACATATTTTGATGTTTGTCCACGTGTTTGTCTCTGTGCATGTTTGTTTGTTGCGTGGCCGCGGTGCTGACAGGATGCATCTATAATGTCAGTGTACAGCACACACACAGCACGCCAGAGGATGGTGGACATACACAAACTGTATTAGTATATCGTGTCTTTAATGTCTTTGTCAATTAGTGGACGCAGCTGTCAAAGCTGTGTGTGCTCAGTCCTGTCTGTCATAATTAAAAGTGTGTGAAACTGCTTTTGGGTTAAGGGGGAAGAAAAACACTTCATATAGTTGCAGCTGACAGTTTCTGGAGTGTAATGCTTTTGTTGGGGAGATTCAGTCAGTCTGCTCACTTTGCTGCTCTGCCGCTTCAAAGCGATGTCACAGTATTTATTAGCCCATAATAATTTTAATTGAATGTAAAAAAGTTAATAATCTAGTATTTTTACTGTAGGTTTGATTGTGAAAAATATACAATGTGAGCAGTAATTATTGATACCACATGTGTGATATGGCAGTACAATAAATAAAGTAGAAACATGTGGCCTCCGGTTGGAAATCCTTTGTTGAAGAGTTCAGAGTCATATAAAGCCATATTAAAAAAATCCAAAGCTGTATCCAATGCAACAAATTCACTATTCTATTAGTGCGAGCAGCAGATGGCTAAGCAAGTGTCTGCCAGTAGCTATGTGATGTTGTACTTAAGGACAGAGGTTCTTTGAACACATGCTAATGTCTGCACACTAACATGCTCATATTGATAACTCTAACATACTGATGCTTAACAGGAATAATGTTTAGTGCTTTCTCTCTTCAGTTTAGTATAGAAGCCTATGCTTACTTGCTAATTTGCAAATTAACACAAAACACAAAGTACAGGGCTGGTGGGAAAGCTGTTGTACAGGTGTCTGATCAAAGACCAATGGGGAAATTAATTTGAGTACCCAATTTTATGAGACTCTATCCAACTGATTTCAAGACATTTTGCACTAAACCATAAATGTCAACCTCATAATTGTGCTATAGGAGAGGTCAGGGAATAACCAATGTCATTTGTAGCCAGGCTCAGAGAACCATGAATCTGTACAACGTTTCATGGTAATCCATCAAAGAGCTGAAATATTTCAGTCTGAACCAAAGTTGTAGACTGGTCGACATTTCCATTTACAGAGCTATCCACTTGGTGCTTAACACATTTCTGAGGATGCCTATTTAATCATAAGATAATATATTTGGTAAATTGACTAATTTACTTTAGGCCAGCTTTACCATTGCCAAAGTAAGAATTATGCAAGACAAAAAGGGAGAGAGCCACCTAAATCAGTAGAAGTCATCCTGGAGATTGACGCCAAATTTAATGACAGTCTGACCAGTTATCAAGCTCTGGTCCAAATGATAGACATAGACAAACCGGCATCAGTCAAACATTAAAACGACATTTGTAGCATCTGCATCATCAAATATTGTAAATATTTTCAAGAATTGCTTAGCTAAAGGTTTAGCACATTGCTGAATGCCTTGCTCTGATCCCAGAAAAATATTTGGTGAAGCTGTGAAACTGAGTGAATACATAGTCCAGTGCAGTAAGTGAGGTTTGAAGTTTTTCTTGGTAAATGACATTACATACAGTGACGGGCCTGAGGGTCAGCTATATGAAGGAAAAGATGACCTACATGCATTTATGTCCGCTACGGGAATAACAAAGGGCAGAGGTTAAACAAGCCCCTTTAAATGTGTTACTCTTTGCTCTCTATTTCTCACACATGGTTTAATTCCATGCTGCTGAAGCTGCTTCATTTAATGTCTAATTTTAGATGTGTTTCGGTGCAGCTGTTGCTCACATGTTGATTATTATTTTTCCATTCCTATCTTCTGATTGTCTGTGCGTATGTGTGTGTGTGTGTGAGTGCGTGTATGTGTTTCACCATCATCACCACAGATGATGTTCAGAAATGACACGTTTCCTCACGACTCACTTGCGTTCAGCAGGACCGCCAATCACAGATCCGGCAACGGGATGAGTTGTCGTGATGCGGCGAGACGTCAAGCAGCCACTCCGGTTTGTCGCCTCATCTCCCCTCCTTACTGCCACTTTGTAAAATCACATTACCCTAATGAGAATAGGAGTGGAAAGGCAGTGACAGAGCAGAGATATGGATGGGCTATGTGTCAAAGGCACTCAGATTTCATCCCCTGCGCTCTCTTTTTGAACTCTTTGAGAGCTGGGCCGGGGGTTGGGGCGAGGAGGAGAAGCCTGTAGCCAGAAGCTTGTTGGCTCATTTCACTGTGTGATGTGTCACTGTCAAGGTTGTTCTTGTTGTGTTTTCAGTCGTGTTGTTATCCTTTATCTTTGCCGGGGAGCTAAGATTGGATAAATGAATGTCAGCTTTGGCTGGACAACAGAATTTTACTTACATCAGATCTCCTGTTTTTTTTTTTCTCTCCATTTTTAATTCTTGCAAAGCCAGTTATAGAGATATATCTGAGTTTAAATTATTATTATAGACCAAAACATTTCACAGAAGTATATAACAGTATGAGGCACACTTTAATCCTCTGACTTCTTACTCATAGGAGAAACAGTAAAATAATTCCATTGATGTTACACATGAATCTACCATTCACTCTACAATCTGCCTTTTGATTTGAAATTTGCACTAAAAAAGTGTGTGGTGCACCCCTCTGCCCATGAGAGCCACTATTCACTGTCCACCACAAAGGAAGCCAGAAGAAAGCGATGTACACCCCCTGCCGCTACTGTACGTCTCAGTGACTATTTCAAGCATTACCATAATTTTCTTTTTATTAAAGTTATTCTTAGCTGACTTCTTGAGCCTTTGCAGCTAAGTGTTTATAGCTACCATTAGAAATGAGAAGACCTTCTCCACTCTGCAGAAATATGTTACGACTGCACTTTGAATTCATTTCACCGCGACAAAACTTACAATACATCATCTTGTCAAGTGATGTATCGGAAGCAGTCACACTGTCGGTACGTTTGAGTTTCTCATCTCGCTGAACGATGAAGCATTTTCATTCAGAAAAATATCTTTGATGCCTCACCTACACGAGGTCTGTCAAAAACAGATAAGATACATGAAGACCACTGTGCAACAGAAAATCCACGCATGTAGACACATGCACATCCTAAACAACACATACAAAACATTTCAAATAGGCACCGATGAAGCTGTTTACATGACAGACAAGAATGGCACTGAAAAATTATGTATTGAAACAAGCCTCAAAACATGCAACAAAAACAACCAAA
>JBAJHX010000001.1:26892953-26903937 GCA_037176925.1 Amniataba percoides
GAAAAGTCTTCACATTAACCAGTTTAACCAAATTAACAAATTTAATTATTTTAACTACTTTAACCAGTTTATAGGTTACATGACAGACAAGAATGGCACTGAAAAATTATGTATTGAAACAAGCCTCAAAACATGCAACAAAAACAACCAAAACAAAGAGTGTGTGTTGCAGCATCTAGGAGGAAAACCAGACCCACTGGATGGAAAGGGCAGGTCAGTGTGGGTACTGAAGTTAGTTAGTAAGTTAAGTGGACATGAAGGTCATGATCAAGCTTCAGTAGTGGGGTCATAGGCTTCCTATCTGCACACACGCCTGCACACACACACACACACGAGCAGACACACGTCCAAACACGTACAGGCGAGGCCTGATTCTAACTGACAGGACAATTTCTCCCACCTCCTTCATTTGGCGATCGACTTTGTAGTAAAATACACTGCGCTCTCCCCGCTCAGACCCGTAACACAAACACAGCGCAAACACACACACACATGCATTGCCTCACACAGAAATGTATTGCCCTCACAGCACTCACACACATACACGCACACGTTGAAGCAAATAGATCATACACAGACAAACGCATGAGGGTAAATATGCTTGGGAACGAGCAGACAAGTGGGCAAAACACACATAAGCAGCCAGACAACAGCTACACACACACACACACACACACACACACACACACACACACACACAGAGACTCACTTCCTCGTGCACTCCCACATTCAGAGGTTGTCCCTGTAAAACAGATGGAGGTCTTGGAAGGTGAAAGTTTATGTGACTCACTAGGCTGATTAGAGGGACGGAGATCTAAAAGTAATTGGCTCCTTTTACTTCCTTCTTCCTGTGGATTTACGAGCTTCTCTACAAATGACTGGCAGCTTCTTTACTACGGTCAAACACTGAAGGATAAACTCACTTCGCCAGTGTGTGAGAGTACAAGTGAGCCTTTTGTGTGGATGCTCTGGGTGTTTATGTGTGGACAGAGGCAAATGCGCACACAGCGGCTCGTTGAGACTGAAATCAACCTTACAAATGTGACATGAAGCTTGAGTACATTTGAGGCTGATTCAAAGTGCCAGTCAGCGCTGTGCGTGGAGTGGCTTCTTCTACACATCCCTGTCACCCAGAAGGCTCGGGGTGTGGGTACGTGTGCGTGCGGTGGAGGGCTACTCCATCCAGTTTTCTGCCTGGGAAAATACTGCTTAGCCTATTAGCAGTCCCTGTAATGTCCCCTCTCTTGCCCTTAATCTGCACAACACGGCTGTCGGAGACAAAGCGAGACAACCTAGTGGACACTTCACTTTCAGTGCGAAAGGAGGGCAACTGAGCCATGAACGTACCCATCCTCCAGTCAATTATTCATTGATAACCTATTTATTTTTTAGCTTTAGTGTCAGTCAGAATGGTAGAAATGTGCCTATATTCATCTTTAATTAATATGTGCATGCAAAGGTGCCACATAAACACACACATCTAGTTCTTCTAACTAATGTATTATGTTTATAAGGTGGCAGATATTTATTATTTATCACTGATGTGGACGGAGGGGGCCCCATCATCGGATATTACTGTGTCACATTACTGTCAAATGCAGAGGGACTTAAAGGGGCCAGCGAGCTTCATTAAAGGTGGTGGAAAGCAGCAAAAGAGAAACCGTCAGATGAGATGAGAACAGACTGACCGCAGAAGTAGAAACATCTCTGCGAGCCCCTACGGCAGCGAGGCTGAGGGATTAAGGGTAATGCAACAATCAGATGGCCAATGTATGCAGCGGCTGTAGAGCCACAGATTTGACTTTATTCGACGTGTCATAAGCACTGAAAAGCCACAGCCACGAGCCCAGCATTATGTTGGCCTAAAAGGTCTCTCATGAAATATACAACATGGTCACAATTTAATGAAATGAGCCGGAAATTAAAACTGCAGAATGAAGTTAAGGGCATAAATATTTGGACACATTTATGAAGGGGAAAAGATCGACGAATGATGAAGTTTAGTTAAGTGTGGTTAAGTCAATTTTATTTATATAGTTCCAAATCAGAAATGATCCCCCATCTTTAGATGTTCTGTTCGAGAACGGACAAACTCCCCCTAAATAACATTTATTTTCTTTGTGTGCTTTACTGTAAATCATTTGTCCTGTGTTGTGAAGCTATATAGATATCATATTTGTAGTGTATCCATTTTGTTTCTTAATGGCGCCCCCTGGATATACAGTAATAAGACAGAATACTAATCAGGTATCCATCTTGGCAGATGGAGAGCTTGCTGTGACAGAGCTAATCAAACCTTGAATAAAGCAGTAATGTCACAGTCAGAGCAGAAGGTCACACTCAGCCAGACAGCAGCCATATAACACAAAAACCACAGATGTTGATCAACAACCACATTTGCTTTCCTGAAAAATTCTCCTTCTAATCTAACTTACAAACAGGAAAACACGTCTGGTCCAACAACATAGTCCGCTGAACAAGCGACCAAACAGGAAAAGCACACTACTAGTTTGCAGGCTACATGTCTAATTAGCCGCTCAGCCGGACTACATTAAGCATCGTGTAAACAAAACAAATGTACTCCGTAAGTTTGTTTAGCTCATCTGTCGTTCTCCACTGCAAACACATGTAAAGAATACAGATCCAGGAAAACGTCAGGCAACTTCCAGGTGGCGCCAAACACTAGTAGCATGGTAGTAATTACCAAATGATTACTCCAGAAGTTTGGCAAAAATTTCATGACACAGAAATGATTCTCATAACTTACTATTATTACACTCACTCTACTATTATCTTTGGGACCTGGGATTTTAGCCAGAACCTGGTGTGGCCAAGAACTGTCACCCTGTCTCCTACAGGTTATGTTTAAATATTTTCAATCTGCAGCATGCTCTGAGAGAAACTCAACAGTATGTTGATCAGGGTTTTTTGCTTCATTAATATAGTGATTCCAATTCACACACGTGCATTGTTGTTTGTTTTAGTCATCCAGTGTCTTTTCAGTACATCACACTTAACCAGGGGCCCGCAGTGTGGGCACAAGCAGTGACTGACACTGATTGACACTGCTTCAGACACTGCTCCTGCTCTGATTGGTTGTTTCGACCCAGGCACGGTGAACAAATGGTGTTGGAGGCAAAAGGCAGCACCAAAAGAGGCAGATTTTTATCACAGATGATCTGTCTCATGCACAACGGTAAGGACATACTGACAGAATATGATCAAAAGTCATCTTTAAAGAGGTTACCCACTGCATCTTTAATAGTGCTCGACAGATTTTTACTGCATTGCAAACCAGACTCTTCACACCACAACAGCTGTTACATTGTAGCTGCTCCAT
This sequence comes from Amniataba percoides, assembly GCA_037176925.1. Taxonomy (NCBI): domain Eukaryota; kingdom Metazoa; phylum Chordata; class Actinopteri; order Centrarchiformes; family Terapontidae; genus Amniataba; species Amniataba percoides. Next base: position 26,896,294 of record JBAJHX010000001.1, read on the forward strand.
CAACATTTTAAATATCATCATCTAAACTCAATGTAAATATAAAGTAGTACCATAGAGCTAACATAACAACAATTAATGTTTCACACTTTTAGTGCTGTAGCAGAGGAGGAAATAGAAAAGATACTCTGAAGATTCATAACTACCCAGAGTCCTTTGCATAGAACATAGAACAGTTCATCTGATGAGGACACTGTGATGTTTAAACATTTCACATCATATTTACATTTGTAATTAGGAAGCAAATAATTGTCAGGACCTGTAGTATTTTTTATAATAATATGTAGCCAATATGAAAATCAGTATCTTCCCACATATATCCCATGTTAGCAGCGAGTTCTGCTGTGCTGCGTCTTGAAGTTTGATATCAGTTATTCATACCGGTGCAGAGGGGTACTCAGGGTGGCCTTTTGCTAAAATGCCACGACGACGTTAACCTATATATCTACACAATGATGAGAGCAGCTTTGGTTTCCCAATAAAATAATGGAAAAGGCAGAAATCCATTATAAAGGCAAATGTTACCTTTGCATGAGAATGGTGAGCTGATTGCTCCAGCCCGAAATGTGAATTATGGTTGCACTGGAGGCTGTAGAGAGCAATATATACATCACTGCAGTGTGTGTAACATCTTGCCTGTGTCAAAAAGGATCTGTGTTTGTGAATAAGTAGCAAATTTGAAGTGTACGTTTTAACCTTTATTTATTCTCACTGAGCTCTCGTGCACTTTTCCATCAGCACCCTACAACGTGTCTATGCTAAATACGTACATAAGTACTTTTATGCATATGGAAGCTGTCAGTGCACATACAGTCTATTTCTGTTGAGTTTTCTGCTTAACCAAATGTCTGGTACTGTGCTAAGGAGAAGCAGAGAAACATGAACCATGTTACTCGTTTCTGAGACCTGCATGTTACAGTCATTTTAAATTTAAGTGTTTTTTTAAGTGTTTTAAAGTGTTGGGAAAGATCCTTCGAGTGAGATTATTATTATTATTATTATTAATCATTCTAATCAAACCATTAATCTGTCAGAGGTCAGGATCAGTTTTGAATGGCATACATAGGCATGCATGCATGCTGAAATGAGGGCTTCAACCTAAAGCATCCAGTTGACGGACTGTACTGACACTGTGTACCCTGTAGCTTTTTGATAGCTTACAAGCAAAGATGCATGGTTTACATTACAGTAACTTTTTAAAGCACACATCAGTTTTACTCAAACATTCTGTTAAGAGAATATTTTACTTGGTGTAACAGAATACTTACAGCTTGTTTAATTGGATTTTTTTTTGTTCTTTCAAAGGATCATGATCTGCTGAAGGGGCTCCACCTTACTGGGTGCATGATGTTGCCTCTCTGCCTAAATAGGCCAGTTTTTCTTAATATGGGTGGTTCTATAAGATTTTCTATTGATTCATATCTCTCCCTCATACATGATCAGCTCACTGAATGTACTGGGAAAAGATGCCTGTTTGGACTGCTGTCCTGGTGTTATCCCTGGTTCAGGATGAGATGGACACAGAAAGGATGAAGGAGGAGGTTGAAGCAAGGCAGGCCAGAGGAAATGGACTCGGCATCAGGGTGCTGACCTGAGAAGGAGCCACTATTACCAGAGGACAGCCCATATTTCCCAGCACAACCCAGAGCTTGTAGTGGGGCCACAATTGTAGGATGGAATTCCAATTCCAGATGTTTTGTGGAGTCTGTCCTGAATGTCAGTTACCAAACCACAACAAAGTCGGATCATTTCTAGAGTGGTCAGTGTCAGTTTGCGTTGTACCTCTATCCAGGTCTTCAGTGGACATTGTATTTTCTGTCCCTGTCTCTATAACAGGTAGGTAGGTGGCAAAGAATTCAAATGGAACAAAACCAAACCAGCTGAGTAGAAATATTCAACCAAAACACTGACATTTAGAAAAGTTTGGGCTGAAGATGGAAATCACTGGATTGCCAGCTGCCTTACCTCATGTTTTCTTGCATAGAAGTGTCTCAAGGCTCCACAAGTTACTTCCTCTGCAAGCTGCTGTATGGGCAAGACCTCTTGGTGTGCTTAGAGATGCCAGGGAGCAACCTTGCGGTCCCTTGAGGGCTCCTGTCCTCCAGTGTGTCCTTCGAAAGAGGAAAGAAATGGAGCAGATGTCTATGACAATATAGAGAAAGCACAGGTGAGGCAAAAACACTGCTAATGAGAAAAGGCAGGGACCCTTTAATTTTTTAAGGAAAATGGGTTCTGTCTAAAATTAATGAAAAATTGAAACTGAAATTAATATTCCAACAAGAAAGATATTTTATGTAAATCTGCTCAAAGAGTAGCTCTCCAAAAGAGACTATGCCAGCCAATAACTCTTTTACAACAGTATTAAAAGCTTCCCTGTGCAGCAGGCCTCTCTTTGTTAAGTGAACTTCCAGCACAACAGAGACCTTCTGCTGTTGTATTCAGGAGCTGCTGGGTAACAGAGGGCAGCGACCTTGAGACAGACCTTCTTACTCTGGCTAAACGACGGGAACAGAAAGGAAACGGAGCAGAAAAGAGCCTGTGCTATTCCTGAGGTGTCTCCTACCACACACACTAACCATTTCTAAGACAATACACACAAAATGCCTCAGGCTGTTATCACAGACACAGACATGCTCCCAGGCACATACTAACACATGCAGGCTTTCTCTCTGGCAGGCTCACGCAGTAAAGCACACACACACCTGGAGTACTGGTAAAGGTGGACTCCTCAGCTCTAAGGGAGGAAAAGAAGAAGACAGTGCTTGGGTACTTTGGACAAAGAAGTTTTAATTAATACAGTGTACTCTATATTTGCCTGGTCAGTCACAGGCATGGGATGTTTCCTTTCCTTTTGCTTTCTTTTCCTTCTTCTCCCTCCTCCGGCAGACTGTTCTCCACTTCTCCAAGCCCATCTCTCCCCATTTTTATTCACCTCCCTTCTCAACCACTGACAGTGTCACTTTATCAGCGTATCTGTAATGCTCCTTAATTCAAGGCCAAGCTGGGCTGTCACCCTTGGGTCCCTGTGTCACCATCACATCCAGACAGACACATGTTAGAGGACACTGGGACCTGTCCATCTACAGAGAGAGAGAGGGAGAGAGAGGCTTATCAGTGCAACCTTACTGGTGAATTAGCAGACCCTTGAGTGATAAGGAGAGGCAGGCCAGCAGACACACTGAGAGAAAAGAAAGGAGATAGGAGTGGGAAAAACAGGGGGAGGAAGTGATGCGGTGACAGCTGCTATAGGGGCAGTTGTCGTATGCCAGTCTCTGTTTTTCTCTGTCCCTCGAAGGCTCTGTTCACACTGTAGATCAAAGCTCCCCAGGTGAGCTTTTTTTTCAGAGAACATAACTGACGATTTCAACCCAGTGTAAACTGAAAAATATATATATATTTTTTTTCAGGTTGCAGCTTATCATTTCTGATGTGGACAAAAGACTACAGTACAAAAGAGCTTTTATAAAACTTGCACACCCACAAACTGGACTTGCTTGACACCTCCCTTATTCTCTCATTACTTTTGGTGCATCAGTTAGGGCAGGAATACTAACACTGTTAAAATCGTGCTGGTCTGTAGAGTTTTATGATGTTGTTCCAAGGAGCAGTAGAGGTCTGAACATTTGGGGCGGAGCGCTATTAAGGTGTGTTCATACTCAAAGTTATACTGGGGGTGGGAGGGCTGTAATTGCATAAAAGGTTAATACAAAAGATGGAAGTGAACCATGAATAAGTTTGACTTTAAAAATCTGAATTTGTGGTGATGGAGAGGTAAAATGAAGTGAAGCCATGAATAATGTTTCCTTTTGTCTGAAATATATAACAATGTACAATATAACATTTAAATGCATGAATGTTGAAAAACAGTACAGATAGCAACCATTACATTTAAGCATGGCCTGTTGTTACTGGGTCAAATTGGTAGTGAACATGTCTGCTTCACTCAGTCATTGGAGCAGACATTAGTGCCTATTTTCTGTGCGGCATAAGATATCAAACATCAGAGTTTTTTCTTTCTTTCATTTCACTTCTCATCCCATCCCCATCACCAAGACTGTTTAACATCATCTTGTCTTCATCATAAACTGCCAGGCATCAGTCTCCCAGCCCCCCCACACAACACTTGTGTGATGCACATTGGGATGGATATCCACTTTTGGCTGAGAGAGGCGTGGAGTCAGCTTCCATCGACCCCGGCTGTGGATGAAGCGTTCTTGACGTGAATCAGCCCTGTCAGCTCCTGTGACGGCTGCCCGTCTCATCTGCTCATCCCCTCACTGCTGACATGATATGATGGGAGATGATACCGAACAACAGCACGTTGGCTCTCAGATGTTAGAGGGGGGCCCCAGGGCGTCAAAGACCCTGACAGACGCCACTTTATAGCTTTAATCCCAAGGTCTTAAAACGGCACTTGACACAAATTGAGGTTGACTTTGTCTGTTGCCGAGGAAGGAAAAAATAAGAGTGGGGGAGATATAACCAGGAAAGCTTTCAATTTTCTCACCATCTTACTCTGATTTTACTCTTACCAGTTTAAGAGTTATTGTTAGCCTCAAAGCTTGATGTGAGAGATGAACTCACTGGTTGATATAACTGTGAGGGCATCTGCTATTTAAAAAACGATCAATGGTGCTTCATAAAGACATGGTTAAAAATGGATTTTGCTCAACTTGCTCATTTTTTGGAAAATTCAGCCTTTTTAAAATAAACAATCTGACATCTATAATGCATAAGTATTTGAAACATCATGATCATTTAAAGGGAGGAGTCTTCACTTTGAATTCTGGCTTTATTTGCTCAGAGTTTATTTGTTCATTTGCAGACTTTAAGAAGAGTCACTGAATCTCTGGGTATGCCTCATATTGTTTTTTCATAATAGACTGCACAACACAGAAAATGTATTAGAGATGTACTCTTGATCAGAATCTAAATCAGCTTTTTTGGTCAAGTATCTATACGCAAACATATACATATATAGAAAACAAAGTTAGAAATGAAAAATAGGAACTTGTGGACAGTAAGACTGTTTGAGATTAGATGGAGAAACATGTCAGTATTCCAGGAATTATTCAGAGTACAAATATGAGATGCAATACGACAGCTGTGATTAACTTGTGTATATGTATGTTCTGACACCTATAGCCTTGTTTAAGGTTAGAGCAGGAGTCTTAATGTCATCAAAAACACAATCGTAGAACCTCTTCAGAATTTAAGATTTAAGATTTAAACACAACTTTATTAATCCCATAGGAAATTGTTCTTTTCACTCTGGTGCAGACTACGCATACACAAGTCTGAATAAACACACATGCACATGCAATTAGTGGAGAGACAGAGTGAGAGGGCTGCACCCTTAGTGCACCCCTGAGCAGTTTTGGGGTTCGGTGCCTTGCTCAAGGGCACCTCGGCAGTGCTCAGGAGGTGAACTGGCACCTCTTCAGCTACCAGCAACCCTCTCGCTCCCAAGCCAAGTCCCCACAGACTCAGCTACTTATCTCTGGAACTTCTGTGTGGTGTGTAAATGTTTAATCAACTAAAAAAGGATTAAATACAATAGTCTGCCAAAATGGTACATTTTACATAAAACTTCATGCAATTATGTGTCCTGTGTTTAAAAAACAAAAAATGAAAATGCATACACAACACTACAACTACACTATATTCTCATTTTCTCAACTTCTGTCTCATCTTATGTCTTTTTGAAGGTCCTGTTCAATGCTCAGTGTTACTCACAACTCATAATTTCATAGCTCGAGCTGTAAACATCAGCAAAGACAACTGGAGCAGACAAACATTTTGTCTTTGCTTCATTACCTCTACTTGAAAACCATTTTGATCCTCATTTGAATCATCAGGAAACAGGGGGTTTGGGGTTGAGGGTGAGCAGTGGGCTGATTACCATCAGGCCTACAAATCTGGCAAGTGTGAGCCAACTGATAAATGCACATTATACCACATGATTGCACGATAATTACAAAAAAACAAGGGCTGAAATCAAATTTCAAACACATTATAATATCTGTCGATTGCGATATCAATATTCTCAGTTTCCATTAAGAGTTCTTGGAATAAGCAATGCACGTTTAATTAATTACATCGAACCTTCATTACTCTAAGGACAGCTTTTGTTGAAATCTTTGGGATTATGATAAATTGTGTTTACCGGCTATAAGAGACAGAGATGGGTTCATGAACTGAGATGACACTGGAGAGTCGCAGCAGTGCAAAGCAGTGAGAAACCAGGGAAAATACAAAGAAAAAGGTTATCTCATATTTTTAAAAGGACAAAAAGGCACGAAGAACAACTAGTGCAATTATGATATATTCATGATCATGTTGATTCATAACATCTCATCTGTGCCCCGGATTACAATTTGCTCTGAAATGAGGACGTCCCTTCCTGGTTTATATCTGTTGACACAATCTGAAGTTCCAGAGATCCTGGACTTTCCCACATAATCAAAAGGCAGCTGTGTTGAGTGAATTAAGGGTAAGTGTGCATGTTTGCTGGGACTGTGGTAGGATATGTTTAAATATAATGAGAGCGCTGACTCTTTTAAGGGCTAACACCCTCAGATGGAAACGTGCACACACAGGGTTTGTTAGGGACAATACCCTCTGCTTGGATTTTACTAAATAGCTTATGGCTTTTTCTACACATGATCTACCGGGTAGTGAAACCCTGACCTGACATCACAATAAAAGCAGCATGTTTAGAATATTCCGGTGTTGATATTTCACCTTGCAAAAAGAGAGAAGACGCATGTCAGAACACACAACCAACATTTGTTTTTAGGTGTTTGATCATTTTTGTAATTTATACTTGGTGGAGTAAAATAATACAACTACATGGCTTTTGGAGAGAGCTTTGGCATATATCAGCCAACACCAAGGCATCAGTCACTGCCCCTCAACCTTTACTATTTTAGTAGTGATGTCGAAAGTGATACTTCACTGTTTCGAACAGGCCTTCTCACAGATGGCCAATAAAAATGATTGATATCTATAGAGGCTTTCATGGTGGGGTGGGTGTGCACATCTAAGTTTCCAGAGGGGGTTTTCTCTGTGTGTGTGGTTCCACATGTGATTTCTATCAGCAGAATATGTCAGATGTCTTGAATCATACTGTATGCACTTTGCTGTTTAACCCATACTGTGACTACAGCCTCTTCCCTTAAATATGGACCTGGTGGAACAGTGTTCAGAGTAAAAGTGAAAAATATTTTCAATATGTTTCTAACATATGTAATGTGTATTTATATAGACGCAACACTTGGGTACATTGTTTAGAGTTACAAGAAGTGAGTTAATCAATTAATCAGTCAACAAGAAACTACATTATAATAGATTTATGTAATTCATCATCAAATTGATTGATGGTTTGGAATAGTTTTTTTACACCACCAATGCCCAAATATATATAATAACATGAATATTTGCTATTGCTCAATAATCTGGCATTACAAAACTAAATATTTGTGGATTTTTGACAGTTGGAGAAAACAAGGCAACAATGACATCTTGGACAAAATGACAGATTATTCAAAAATAAAGATAATTGCATCTGCATTGTAAGAAACTGCATTCTCATCTATCTGTCTATCTATCTATCTATCTATCTATCTATCTATCTATCTATCTATC
>JBAJHX010000001.1:26909035-26919813 GCA_037176925.1 Amniataba percoides
GCACAACCAGAATTCATACATAAGGCGCACCGGATTATAAAGCGCACTGTCGATTTTTGAGAACATTTAAGGATTTTTAAGTGCACCTTAAAGAGCTTAATGGTGGTTCAAAACCTCATATAGGTGTTCAGCATCTGATTTTTTTTTCAATTCTTCAGTCGTTTTTTTTTTTTTTTTTTATTTTATTTATTTAAATCAAAAGTTACCTCATTGGGGAATTTGTGAAGTGCCCTGTTGGACCCAGCCCAGACCCCAGTTATTACATTATAGACACCGCATATACACAAAAATACATAAAAAAAAACAGAACAAAAAAAACATTTGAATAGAGCAAAGTCACTTTGTGTATCTTTACATACAACCATGCACATTTTCATACATATCTTGGTTTTGTGGGCGTGTGTGTGTGTAGCTGGCAAGGGAGCGAGTGAGCAAGTAAGTGGGAGGAGAGGGAGCCGGGTTCAGAGCCAGTTCAGCTGTACATGGCTTGACAAATTATTTGTGGAATTGTTGCATTCACAGTCACTTAAATAGGAATCTGTCAGAGAGGAAGAGAGGGCCGGCCTCACCGCAGCATACAGCGGAGCAGCCTGCTCAATGTCGCACCTCCTCCTCAACAACTGCCCCACCGCCGCCATGCCCTCCTCCTCTTCCTCCTCCTTTTTCTTCTGCTTTTCCACAGTCTCTCTCTTCGCCTCTGTGTCTATCTGGATGCGCCTCCCGCCTCCCTCTCACCCATCCTATGATGATGGATCGAGCCTAATGCAAATTTACAACCATTTTATATGTCGATGCCTCACCCCCGGCCGGCTGCTGGAACATAGCTCAACATCATGCTTCCAAGATGTCCGCCTTGACACAGCCGGCATCATCGGCCTCCTTTCAATCTCCCGGCTTCACAGATCTCAGCTGGATGGAGATTAATGCCGCTCTGGCCCCCCTGGCTGCAGCTACACTCTGTCCATGTTTGTATCTGTGTGTATTTGTGTGTGTATGCCATGTTTGTTGATAGTCTGTGCCATGACTGCGTACATAGAAGCAAGAAATCCCTCCTAGACGAATACCATACTGAACCGCTTTGCTACTACTTCTCCCATTTGACCCATTCATGTCCGTTCTTTGTCTGGTGATGGGCTTTCAGGGTGCAGAGCACTTCAGCGTGTCGGCGAGATGTATCCCCCAACATTGTTGTATATCACCCTTCTGGATTGAGGGATAGAAAAAACGAAGGGAGGAAGAAAGGAGCCAGTTTTTCACCCTATCAGCTTGGAAAGGCAATGTTGTGCCCTTGTAATTGAGTAGGTATCTCATCTATCAACAGTGCCACCCTGGATAATAAATATAGAGTACACAGGCAGCTCCTCTGAGATTTAAAGAGAGGGTGTGTGAAGGAGTATGTGTGTGTTTGTTTGTGCACGTTTGTACGTGTGTGTGCGTGTTGAAAGGAAAAACTAGAACAGGTGCCTTTGCCCTGATGAACTACCTTTCTATGTTCTTGAATGAGTTCATGTTCTGATCTTATGAAACCTTCATCTAAAAGGCAGCATGATGGTCAGTGTGCGCACAACAAGCCACAACCTCATTATTCTGGTCATTTTCTATCTTAGTCAAGTTGGACATTTAGACATTTTGATTCTTCTATGGGCTTTATCATTCAGTTACTTTAGTACTCACTCATTTTCCTCAAAAGCATACTCCTTGGAAAAGCAGTGGTAGGACATATTCACTTACCCAGTTGGAGGGTTAGCATGTTTTGTGGGTTCTCACCAGCACATAAGCATCCTGATTTGCTCACCCCGACCATCTCAGCTGGTAGTGCCAGTCTCGTACTGCATTCTTCTTTACCTTGTGAATATAGTTCCTCTTATGTCCAGGTCTTCTTTCTAGCAGAAACACTAGAAAGTGAACCGGGGATGAGATTATTTTGGAAAACTCATTGTCCCCTCTCAGAAGACACATCAGTTACCAATTTGTCATGAAATGGGAGCATGGTATAATTTCATAAGCAGAGCATCATGGCTCTCAAGAGGGCTGTTCCTGATCAGCTTACTACCTACTTATCCAATAGCAATCTTTTAGAAAATGTTCCATCTGTCTTTTAACACTGTCATTCCACTTGACTGTACGAGTGAATGACTGATTCATTACTGTTATTTCCAACATCACTGTTGCTGTTTCCTGACTTTTGTGCAGGTTTTGACACTATAATGCACAGCATACATTTAAGCCACCTGGAGAAGCAAGATATCCATGACTTAATTCATACCTATCAAATAGATAGAACTTATTATTTAAATCTCGTGATTTAAAGTTTGATGTACCTTAGGGATCAGTCCTTTGGCCTATGCTTTTCTTGATCTACATGCTTCCCTTGGTGATATCATTTGTAAATATGGTATTAATTTTTACCACTATGCTGATGATACACAGCTACATGTATATGTAAAGCCTAATGATCTCTCCCAACTCCTAAATTTAAAGGCATTTCAGAAATGTGGATAGAAATTAGTGTTTGGAGAGATTTCGATAACCCCTTTTAACTACTACTTCCCCCTGCCATTTTTGTGGCATATTGTAACTGTGAAAAACATTATATAATAATTACTTTATGCATTCTTTGGAACATCAGTGTTGTTATTTTTTCCAAATTTACAGCGCTGTATTGTGTAGGTACCCAGTATCAAAAATATATGTATGTCTTCCTTTAATTTTCAGTTAAACCACACCAATAGTCTTACTTAAGTGTTGATGAGCCCTTAGAAACACACATTTCCCCACTGTATCACAGATAGAGCCGTGAATGTATGTGTTTATGCTGCATTACAGGGTGTGAATCCCATTGGATAGCCATGCAGCCAGATGTGCTAAATGCCATGTCACTAAATAACAGAGCTTCTGGTGGCTGTGCGGGGCATATTTTTGTGTTTATGGGGGCGTCGCCTTGTCTAAAATTTGCGTCCAGAAGTGTGTGTTACAGAGAGTGTCTTGTTTATGTGTGAGCGTGTGTGTGTGTGGGAGGAGGGATCAGAGGTGTCATACTTGTGTTTACACTGCTCGCGAAAATCATCACTCCTAAGATGTTGGCATGTCAGGCCTCTTCATTACCAGTATTAGGCTAATTAGCATGGCCATGTTGACTCAGGGTGTGTGTGTGTGTGTGTGTGTGTGTGCACACATGCATGTGTGTGTACATTTTCTTGTGTCTACTCTATGTCACATGAGTTGTTATGGATGCCATGCAGGAGCTGACAGGCGGCCTGTAGTCAAACATGGAGGCTGGCAGTTGACAAAGAGCACAGTCTGTCACAGTGATACACTCCCTCTCTCTCTCTCTCTCTGTAGCTCGCTCTCCATGTCTCCGGCTAATTGGGCCCTCTGGATATCTCCACTCCTGAGGATGTTTGTATACGAGCATATACGGTGATATGTGGCAGGGTTGGGAGCCTACCGACTATTGTGTACACTGCTGTCAAAGCTTGGGTTGGAAACACTTCACTTTATGAGGTGATCTTACAGTTTTCAGTCCATATCTGAATACTGTGAATTGACTTCACTGTAAGCCACATCTGCTGCGTGTAAAATCATTTGCCACTGAAAATGTCCAAACTGCTTCACCAGCAACATTTCCAGTGCCCAAGTAGAGCAATTTTTGAGGAATATTATTTGATCAAATTATTAGACATCCACTAGGTTACCAACCAATCAACTTATAGAAACTTCTTGAATTATTCTCTTGTATGATTTTTTTTATCCCTTTATGGCTTCATCTTTGCTCCTTGTCATAACGATAAAAACTACAAGATCCTCATTTAAGCTACAATATGACAAGTGTGACACCTTTCCCAAGTGACACCCATGTGTAAATACCCAGAGGGGGCTTGAGGGAGGGAGCTGACGGTAAGACGAAATGGACGACTGAAGTATAAAAAAGCCAAAGGAAAAAAAAAAAAGATTATAAACACTCTGTCACTTAGACTATTTGTCAGGACTAAAAACTTCTTTCCCCACTCTCTCTTTCTCTCTCTATCTATCTTTCTTTTTTAGCTCCTTCTCTGAAAAAAAGTTTTAATTTATTAAATTTCCTCTCCATTTAACGACCCCATTTGGAGAATTTGCGTTTGATCCTCACCGGCTCGGCGAGGCGTGAAGATGGCAGGACGGGGAAGGGAGGAGATGGATCCGTCAGCGTGTCACATAAATATCTTATTAGCCAGTGATCTTATCATCATAAAGCAGCCCATTTATACAGTTAGGCATGTCATGTTGGTCAATTGCACAAAAAAGAAAAAAAATCCAACCGCATGCAATATTAAACCCTCAAATCTCATGCCAACACCGTTAGGGGAGTCTCTGAAACTCTCCTCTTTCTGTCTCCCCTCTCTCGTATTCCTCTCCTGGATGTGTCTGTGTCATAAATCCCCTGGATCTGCCCCCCCCCCACCATTACCACCACCACTCCAATACTGTTTTTCTGTTTTTCCCAATTGCAAAAGCACTGGAATTTATATCTGAGTGAGATTAATGGTAGTTTGTCAATCAGTGGAGGGGGCAGACTTCCTGCTGCTGCGCTGGGACACTCACTCACACACACGTACTGTATCCTACCAGAGGAATATCTGTCTTGTATTCAGACGCTGACTTCTCCACTTTACAGCTGCACACAGTTAAACTAAAATTTCTTTAAACATTTTCATCTTACTGGCCAGTGGCCAAAGTCCACATGAGAAATCTTTGTTATTAAGACTTTACAAATGCAATTTTTTTTTGGATATTGGTCACAGCATCTCTGACTACCACTGCTTTCTCTGAATGACATTTGCAATAAAACATGTATAAAATTGACTAATTGTGGCTGAAATTTGATCATAGTAACAGTGTTACTTTTTGGTTGGTTTTGGGATAAACTTACACCACTTTGATTACCAGCTCATCTTCTAACTGAGGCCTGTCTCAAGAAAAGAATACACATGTGAATTAGCAATTAAAAGGACAGTGTGGGATTTTTGGCTGAAAATCCAGAAGTAAAGAGGAGAAGAGCAGCAGCAGCTGAAGCAGTGAACATGTGGTAGAACAAAACTTAGTACATGATACACACCAGAACTACAGCGCCTGGAACACACTGGACAACACAAGCATGACAGTTACCATAAACAACGCTATCCTGAGCCCACCTGCTACATAAGCAGCATATTGTTCCATCTGATGGATCAGGCAGGATCTGGCACAAATTAAACCCCCGGATAGAACAAACCTTTGAGAGACAATCAGAAGATGTAGAGGAAGGAAACGAGAGCACAGAGAGCAGCAGACAGACTAGGAGGATTATTATTCAGTTATCAGAGCTCTGTGGAGCAGAACTGACATGGACAGGAGCAGATTTCCTGCTTCTCATACTTCCATCTGCCACTTCACCATGCAGAGGATACATACACACACTCTCCGTCTCACACACATGAGATAAATGCACACTCAAAGGCAAAACAGACAGAGAGAAGGAAGTAGAATCATTAACTAAATGCTGAAAGGTCAAATAGAGGCATGAAGCCTCCTCATACTGCATGTGAACAAATATTAAAATATTAAATGTTCCTCTTGGTTAGTAAATACATGAAATAGCAAATGCTGCATGTTTTCTCAAAATTATTATTTAAAAGTCAAACAAGTTGTCCTGATAATCATGTTGGTGGCGATTGGTGAGGTCAGCCCAGTTTAATTGTACATCTAAATATCAGCATCATCGCAACGTCGAGCATAAACAGAATTGCTTCCTTCTCATCAGCATCCCTTCTTCCTTTCACAGTTTCCTCCCGTTTTTTAAAGCCCCAAATCTGTCTCATTATCTTGTTTTGATGCTGCACTTTATCAAAATAGGACTTGATGGCTGCGGGCCTGAAGTGCATCTGAACTGTGGACAAGAAGGCGAAGAGGAAGAAGCAAGAGTGCCCGCGCCATCTCACCGCCTCCTCTGTTGACAACAACAAGAAAGACCATCACAGCAAAATGCCCGAATGTATGGACATCAATTATTTTTTAATTGTGAAAGAGTACAGTACACTAATTAAAACTTGTATATCTTGCCATGCCAAAGGCAAAATTAATAATTGATCATTTATTAATATTCAAAAGTAGCACTGGGAATATATTAAAGGGATTTTGTGGTTGCAGAAATGATCTAGTAGCAAAGCGTGTGTGTGTGTGTGTGACCTGTTTCTGATGAATTAGTCTGCTCCACCCCTCTTTTAGCGAGGCCGAGTCCAGTTTAGCCCCAGAGAGAGAGGCAGAGGGTGGATAAAGGGGATTTGTTTTGAAGGACCGCGGTTAATTTCTCTGTGGTCAGTTCACAAATGAGTCAGAATTTTAAAATATTCCTGAAAAATACAGCAGAACCTCCATCATCCAAGCCTCAATCAAACACTAAACGAAAAGCAAGATGCGTTCAAAATTGCAAGATTTTTTTTATTTAAAAAAAAAAAAAAAAAGTGAATGTGCATAGTTTTGCTATGCAGAAATACATCATATTCTTTATAGAGACATCAAACATTAGCTGGACCAAGAATTTTGTTCCTCTTGACATATTACCATAAAAAACAAAAATGAGAAAAAGGGAAACAGAGGTCAACCCAGCCTTAATATGTTGGGTTAAAACGAAGTTTTACCTTCTTGGAACAAATCTTAATTCAATGCAGTCAGTCGATATTATTAGAAATCACTGTCCTTTGCTGTGGATCTTGTAGAAATGGTCAAACACTCCTTGTAAATTTAGTTTAGTAGAACTCTGTCTCTGGTATTTCACGATGAAGTATCGTATTTTCCAGATTATAAGGCAAACTTAAAATACTTACATTTTCTCAAAATTCGACAGTGTGCTTTACAATCCGGTGCGCCTTATGTATGAATTCTGGTTGAATTCTGGTTCTGTTAAAATGTTTTAGTACAACTTTGGTAAGCTACGAAGCTGCGCTGCTTGATGGATTGTTGGAGCATTACGGCCACCGTAGTCAGGAGCCTTGCGGAGTGATACGTACTGACTGCTTTGTTTCACTTAATGCGCATTATAATCCAGTGCGTCTTATGTATGAAAATAGACCCATTCATTGATGTTGCATTGATATTCCACCTTAAAATGCGGTGTGCTCATAGTCCCGAAAATACGGTACTTTATTGAATAGTTAATTCTAAATTCAAGAATGAGTTCTTGATGTTAAGGTGTAATAAGTGAGTTTAACAACCAGTGAAAACATCACTTCTTAAAAAGCTGGTAAATAATAAAATAAATGATGGCTGAATTCTGTTTAGCTGCTTCAGTTTCAGGTCCTGCTATTGTGCATGCTGGATCACTGTCACACTGTCATGGCTTACTGGGACACTTGAATATGACCATTTATTACTTAAGTTATTTGTAGAACTTATCTTGTACAAATATTTGTAGAACTGAAAAGTCAAAATGAAAGGGGACTGTCAGAGTTTCTCAAGCTTGGGGTTGGGGCCACACATGGCGTCCTTGATAAGCAGATGAAATCCTGGAAGATTTTGAATATTTTCAGTTTTTAGTAATGTTGATTTAAATTGTTTAAGTTAAATAGGTTAAATTGAATATTATTAAATAATTAACATAGCACATGCTTTATGCTATTGACTATAAATTTCAAATGTGAAAAAAAGACACAACACAAAATATGTTGTGTGGTCATAAAGCTCAGCCTCCTGAGTGTTTTGGTCTCAGCACCCAGACAAGAATGAACGCTGTCTGTGCTCTGATTGTTCACATAGAAGTAAAGACAATCCAGACATTTGTGGTGTTGATTTGCACAACAAAAACATGCAATACTCTATTCAAGAGTCAAGAGGATTTTGTGACCAAAAGTAAAAACCGAACAAAATTAAATTAAGTAAATACATCTAATTCTAAATCATAAAGTTTTATGATGAAAATAACACTCAATGCATCTTGGAATTCTTTTGATATTGGAAAATGTATATAAAATGATAATGGGATTATGATTCAACAATACAGCCGAGCCCTCCTGTTACAGGAGCCTCTTTATTAAAAAAGGTGAAAAAGTGAGTTACCCTAAATCATTCAAGTATCTCCCATTAATATAGAAAAAAAATGAATAATTTCAATATCAGAATATCTAAATATCTTCAACTATAGTCTAATATCAGATTCTCCTCATCATCTAAAATGATATTTTTAGCCGTTTTTCATCTTGAAGCCAGACCAGCTGGTGATAAGGACGCTGCTGTGTGTGCCTGTGTGTGCGAGTGTGAGGCGAGGTCCTGCACAGCCACGGTATCTCCTCATCCCCTCGCTGTTGAATATTCACGTGAGGGAAAAGATTGCGCTAATCTGAAATTTCTAATTAAAACTATTTGGTTGGCGGTATCACATAAACACTATTATTGTTTAATATTGTTCACTGTCGCTTGGAATGATCCATCATTCTGCCAGGTGCTGCCCCCTCCTCCAATCAACCGACGCCCGCCCTCCACCTCATATCATATCCCCTTTAAAAAAAAAGTAATAAACAAAAAGATAATGACGCCACCTTTCCTACAACCACCATCTCAGCGTCTCTTCTTCTTTAAAAGGAAGCCAGGGCGAAACAGAGAGCGGGGGAGAGCGGAGGGGGGTTGTGCGTGTGTTTAGTATTTTTTTAATAAGCGTCCTCAGTACTATTGAGTGGGTCCCTTTGTTCATATGGTAAGATTAATTATGCTGTCAGCCACTCTCAGGGGCTGCTTAACAAAGATTCAGTGATATAATGGCCTGGCCCTGCGCTTGGCAATCACAATCACTGGGAGACAATTTCAAATTCTCCCTTCTCCACACAACGGCGAACCCTCGGACGCCCTTTTCATCAAAGAGGAAGTCATTTTTGCCTGGGACGACAGCTAAACATCCTTCTCCTTTGCATCCGTGCCGACACACACATCGGCTGCGTAAAAAGGACACAGGCACACACACACACAGGCTCACATATAAGTTCCCTTTTCACGTCTGTGCGGTTTGATTCTTCAGCTGTCATTCATAACTCGCCGCTGTAATGTGTGTGAGCTCAGGTCCCCTTCAAGGACGACAGAAACACGTAATGGAACGACACACAGGGTTTGAACTCTGCTACTGTCGCTGGTGTTTCATCGAATTTCTGCACACACACACACACAAACACTCACATTTCCTCCCTCGTTTCTCTCTCTCCTCTCCCGCGTCTATATTAAACTGAGGTTAATTTTGCATTGCAGATTGAAGACCCGTACGGCCGCATCATCGCGAGCAGCACAGATAAGATAGATGTTTTTGTCATAGTCCATAGGGGACTGGCGGCGGGCAAATTGATTGATACTGGCAAGTTCTATTCAGGCGCTTTCAAGGGCCTGATTTGTATTTTTGTGCTTTGAATCTGTCACTGTGCAGCAATCTCTCTGTGAAACAAAGCTGGATGTGTTAGAAAGGGCAGAGATGGAGAGAATGAAGAAAAACAGGGAGAGTTTTTTTTTTCTGTTGTTGACATGGTGCGTGGTTGTGAAATGTGTTGGCAGCGAGGGGAAGCGGTCAGATTAACACCAGACGTTATGCAGGCAGATCCTCCTAACTAGCAGCAGACTCATATGTGCATGTGCATGTGGTTGTTAGTGTGAGTGGAGGCTGAACTCTAGCCAGTGGATGACAAGATCAAGATCATCAAGATCAGAGATGGAGGGAATCAGCACTGTACGGTGTGTTTGTGTGTGTGTGTGTGTGTGTACATCTGTGTTCCTGCAGCTGTGTGGATGCATTTCCTTTAAGAGGATTTTCATTTTCTCTCTGTGTTGGAGAAATGAGCCACCCAATGTTTCCTCCCGACCGTTTTTCTACAAGCGACTCCAGCTCGAGTATGCCGCTGTGTAAAAATGATGTCATAGTAATGCTCTTGACTCCTAAGGGTGGTGCCAGTGGGCTGATGTCACTGCTGCACGCATTGTAAAGTCCAGCTTAACCTTTGCTGACACACTGCTCTGTGTTACAGTATTTCCTGTCTGGTTACCATTACATGTAATATAAAACTTCAATCCGTGTCTGTGTATTTCACATAAGACAGCTCTGTGTTCAGCTCTCTGCCAGAAGTATGTGAAGCTTAAAATGGAAGCTGTTAAAAAATGTCCAGTGTTTTTTTGTTGAACTTTTTTTGTTTTTTCTTGCCATATAATCCTTGCATACATATATAAGTACATTTCTGTACTTAGGACATATTTACAAATAAGGTACCTGATTAATCACATTATAACACATCATTTGTATTTGAGCACCAACTTAATATCCTAAACTGATCAAAGAAAAATACAGATCT
This sequence comes from Amniataba percoides, assembly GCA_037176925.1. Classification (NCBI taxonomy): domain Eukaryota; kingdom Metazoa; phylum Chordata; class Actinopteri; order Centrarchiformes; family Terapontidae; genus Amniataba; species Amniataba percoides. Next base: position 26,919,367 of record JBAJHX010000001.1, read on the forward strand.
GCATTGGACCATATTGTGTGAGCGTTCTTTTAAAAGTGAAGGCTGTCTGTATGATAAATGGCAGAGGTGAATGTATAGTTGGCTGTGTGTGTCTGACTATGAAATGAAGGTCATAATAGCTCGTTAGGTCACACTGCATTCATTCAAGGCCCTGAGGAAACTTAAGTTGCTTTGAGGTGTCTAGGGGGAAAATGAGAGAGCTGCTGACAAAAATGTGAAAATCTTGCTTTGCTATTTTCCATGTACTTTTGAGACAGCCCCTAACTACAGGTCATCAATTTCTCATCTCTGGTTGTACCTGGTGCCTTAAGTATTGCTCATGATCAAAACCTGTGAACAGTGAACAGAAGAGGTTGTTCTGCCCTGAACCATCACTTATACAGGCAGCTGTCACCTTTATTAAAGTTTGAATCTGATCATTGTTAGCCAAACTTTTAAAATACTTCT
>JBAJHX010000001.1:26919913-26932264 GCA_037176925.1 Amniataba percoides
ATCACTTATACAGGCAGCTGTCACCTTTATTAAAGTTTGAATCTGATCATTGTTAGCCAAACTTTTAAAATACTTCTTCAAAATGTATCCTTGAACATTTAGACCTAACCTACTGGTGAAGAATGACTTTGTAGCAGCTGTATGATGTCAGTGTGTTTTTATTTGACTGAGTTGAAGACATCAGACTGTGAAAACATAGTGTGCTATCTGAGATCATGCGTGTCAGTGACATCGGGATGAGGATGAACTACACACAAAAATGACTGTTGATATCCACTTAGAGATCATTATCACTTCATACCATATCCTACTGTGTGTGTTAGATGAGAATTAAAGGGTGAAAATAGAGGTTGTCTTTGAAGACACAGGAAACTCTACACATGTAATTAAAAACTGGTATTTTTTTTCTTTAACATTTTACTCTTTTCTGCCTTCTGCCTTGCATTTCTATGCAAAACTTAATGATAATTACCTGATTTTAAACTCAAACACTGACTGTGGGTCAGCTTATATATACCACCCAATGACCCCGTGGCATGCCAGTCAAATGTGCCAAAGAGCATTTCCCTGCCTCCTGCCTTTACACTCCAGTATATCCAGACAAGGCAACTGCATCATGACCAAAGACACAAACTAGGACTGATGCCACCTTAATCATGATGAATGGAAGGCAGAAGACACGTCACCATTTCCTCTCCACTTGATAAATGGTGTAATATACTCTTATTTAGCAAAAAAAGAACCTAATCATAGATCTTTGGATTGTGGTAATATTCCACATCATATGTACTTAAAGAGCACTTATGGAATATCTATTTTCTTCATCTTTCTCTCCCTTGTTTTTGCATTAAACTAGAGAATGAGGAATACTTATGAATGCATTCTCATCAAATGGTTTGGTTCATTTATAGCATTAAAATATTCTTTGTTTATTTTTGTTTCTGTTTTATCTCATTTTGAGAGTAAATCAATATTATTTCTGTTGCAAAGAAGAAAACATGAATACATCACAGGAAATAGAACGTCTCATCCAAGTGCTCAAAAAGAATTGAGTACCTATATAATTGTTTAATAGTTCTTGCAATATATTTTATCTCCTGTGAGAAGCTGCACATTGTTATCATTCAGATCATACATGACTTACAATACACTCCGTCCATACAAAGCCTGCCACTGCTCCATTCTTTATGAGTCTGCCCAGTGGCGACAGTCGCACCTCGCAGAGATATTTGTAGGAGAAGCCATAACATCAGTAAATTCACATAAAATGGGACTTTCATGAAAATGCAATGATTCAAAAAAACCCATGTGGATGTGAAGATGTAGTGAGAGCCGTCAGCAGGCCCAGAGCGACAAGTTGGGGATTTTTTTTTATGAAGAGAAGAAGGTTTAGCAGTTAGCATTTATACAGCAGAGCTGGACACAAACATGAATCGTTTAATGAGGTAAAATCCCTGTTCCAAATAATTGAAAGCAGGACATTTGTATTTGAATCTGTACAGTGCAGTTTAGGTGCTGTTTGCTGCTGTTTCAGTATCCCAAAAGTAAAGTACCTTTCCCTTTTAATTATTTGCACAGTCGTGTTGCAGAAAGGTAGTTGTAATTATTGTTCATATCCTCAAGTCTTTATTGTTCTCATATTGTTTTGCCAGATAGAGTTAAGGTTAATATATTCCAGCTTTTAAGCCACATTATCCTCCTAATTATGATTCAACCTTGGCTTTGCTTTCCCTCACTCTTTTTTTAATCTCATTCTTTTTGTCCTCGACTCTCTTAATGAATGTTTTTTGTTGTTGTCTACTTAGCATTATACGGTATTTGTCATATATGCATTTTTTTTCTCTCCCATCCCTGACATAAATTACAGTATGACTTGAGAAACTTTAAATGGTCTGCCACCATCATGGGCCCTGTATGAAATTAATTGCTGCCATGACAGATGATTGCAGGCGACGTTAAGGTCATTAAGTTCTGCATACACTGTAATGAGGTAGACACCAACACATGCGATTGGCTGCCTATTATTTACCACACTTCTGAGGCTGGCTTGTGCTATTTTGTCCTTGATACTGAAAGAGGGGATTTTTCCTCGCTTGGGAACAAGAGAGCAGGAGGAGAAAAGAAAGGGGAAAAAAACATCACTTTTTCTCTTTTCTGCATCACACACAGGCAGTCATGTGCAGGTGTGTATGTGTGTGTGAGGGGACAAAGAGCGAATGAGAGGCTGTGGGCTGGTGGGGGGTTGGTGGGTCCGTTAGGTAGTGGATGTGACAGTTTTAAAGAGTCTGAACATGTAAATCAAAAATAGTTTGGGCCTTAATGGATGTGTTTTAGCAGATCTCTCCCAGGCAAGGCCCCCTCATCCTGCGTCCCTGCAACCCACTTGCCTGTCTGGTGGGATGATGTTTACAATAATGGGGAGAGGCAGTCCAATTTCACCCAACACGCCAGGCACGGCAGCCACCTCTCTCCGCGGCCCCTGCGCCACATTTGAAAAGAGATGAGATTGAAAACAACACTAACTTCATGTACAGGGCGACGTGTGGAGAGGCAGAGTCGTGCCACAGACGACCATCAGACACAATTTCACCTTGGCAGGGCGCTTGTCACAATCAAGAAATATCACAGTTTGTTTCTTTGTCTCTTCCGACTTTCCTCTCTTTTTTTCCCGCCATAACTATATTTTCTACCCTTGGGGTGTCACTCACACATGCAAGCACATTTTCATACTAACAGAAACACATGCACACACTGAGAAGGCCCAGATAGACTCTTTTGTATCACCTGACAGTTTTCAGATGAAGCACACACACACAAAAACACACACACTTTATAGACCTGAGGGAATGATGTGAAAAGCCCGACATATTCTCCCAAGTGTTTCCTTTTCTTTTTTTACCGTCTGTCTCTGCATCCAGACAGTGAAGAATGTGAGCTGACATCCGTTCACCTGTCCAAACACACACTTCTGACAGCGCATCTCTTAACTTGTAACACTTGTTGTCTGGATTCTTTTATTTGCGTAATTTCTCAGATATGTAAAGTACGCAGAGTCGTCATCACAGTGGTCAGAAAAAACAAAAACTAAATTGAAGTAAATAACATTGCCCTTTGGAGAATTTTGCAGAGAAAAAAAAAATCTCGCACACATGTTCCAGTATAGCAGGCGGGTGTGAAGTGCTTATATCAAAATAACAAATCCTCAGTCATTTTCCACAGTGAAAAGTTTTAATTATGCGTTGATTTTTCTGGTGTGGAAGATCGTTAATGAGGTATTTATTTTGATTGGAGGCATGGATGGAGAGAGGCGAGGTGACAGCAGTGAACAGGAGCTGAATGTGACGATGAGCAAGGTGACAATGAAGGGCTGGGAGACAGAGAAGCTGACCGTACATTGTTACTCACTGATACACTGTCACTTTTGTTTACCGTGTTTACAAGTGTGTGTATGTGAGAGAGTCTGTGTGCCTTTGTTTGAGTGGAGATGGCCATGAGCACACCAAAACAAACCTAAACTTCCTATCATTTTTTCTTTTTCATTTGTTTATGTGCATTTTTAATTATTGATAGTTTTTAGATTCATATTTCACAAAAAAACACCAGAGGACCAGATAATAAAAAAAAACTGATGAGTAAGAAATGACCATGATATACAAGCAGGGCTTCATTTGGTTGTTATAGGAGTGAAGTTAACAACACGGTTAGTACAATCCAGCCTGTGATAACAATACAGTACAATGTTTTTTTTTGTTTATTTGTTTTTTGTGTCTGGGGGAATTCGTAATAATAACCCTGGTGATATCTTATCTTTACTGAGCTTGGATTTGGAGACTACAAATTTTTCTAGCAGAAATTCTGTAGTACAGATATGGGCATTTAGGAGGTAGGGGGGGTCGTTGGATGCATCATGGTAAGTGTAGGATCCAGCATTTCTGGAAGGCACTGGAGCACTTTAATTAATACAAATAATGATTACATGGTCACGTGTTAGACTTTCAGTGCCAAGACTGAACATTTTCTCTGTCACCAAATTAGTCAAGTCAAGGCCCAAATATAAAACTACTTTGTTTTCTTACCTTGTCAATAACCATGTGTGGAAAGTGCCAAAATATTTGGATGCATTAAGCCAGAAAAACAATGATAAATTACTTGATGTGTCTTAAAGGGTCAATTCAGCCAAAGCACACAATCACGTGCATAAAAAAATCTCCTTTACGTTTGGTGGTTTGAAGCCATTTAGTTTTCATTTTTGTTGCACTAGGTTCTGACTGATGTATCCTGTAGATATTTCTTGTAGCATGCTCATACCAGAGAGAGGGAGGGAATTCAGTTTTGTTATAATCTTCACAGCATTGGAAATGTATTCATTTCCTTTTGTTAATTGAGTGAACCAACCTTCTGAGGTTAAATATATTTCACAGGAGAAAAAAAAAAAAAAGCAAGATAACACATTGTAACACAGGCATATTATATTCAAACAAGCAATAATGTACAGACATCTACATAAGATAGACATATGTCTTCCAAAGTTAACATATTTACAGTATTGATAAATTACAATACGAGCAAGACAGCAACAGAAACTGAACAACTCTGAGCTGAAGTGAGTTAGGCTACAGGAGTGTTGAACCGCCACCTGCTCCAACAACCTTCCCTATCTTCCCCTACGTGTCCTCACATTTGGATCTTTTCTCTCTGATCTCTGTAACCTTGTACTGTACCCCTCCATGCGGTGTACTCTAATCCAGGCACTAGTCCTTCACTACGTCACCCTCATAAATAAGGTCAGTGCAGACAAAGAGAGGAGATGTTAGGGTAGAAAATCACATCAGAGGAATATAACCTGGTTATTTTTGAACGTTTGTAGGAATCCTTATTGTGTGAAGGGTCAAGCACCCTTCGTTTTGCTCCGATCTCATGGGGAGGTGGAGAAAGATGAGAGGAGAGAAAGAGAAGTTCATTCTATTATGAAAAAAAAGGGAATGAGGGCAAGGATTTCGCTGACGATTGGAGAAGAATGAAAAGGTTAATTGGGCTATTATCCAGCTGTAGTTTTTGAAGGATTTATAAGATGTCCTGGACTGGCTTTCACTTTCTCTCATCCTGTCTGAGACGTGCTCATACACGAACAAGTGCACACTACCCTGCACACTGGAATTTAATCATTGGAAGACATAAAATAAGCTACCCTAAAACCCTTACTTTCTCAGTTTTGTTGATTGTTCCACACAATAAATGGTACAATAGTAATAATAAAACAAGGTGTCGCAAGAATATGTTGGTGTGTGTGTGGTTCACAGCTGTGCACACATGTTGAGCAGAATCAGCTGAATGTGATGTAGAAATGTGACAGAAAAGCTCTGTAAGGCTAAGCTAGGCTAATCACATCCATCAAACAGATCTGAGGCTTGAGGCTTACCATCACTTTTCACTTTGAATATGTCAAAAGATACCCTGAGATATTAAGGGAATCAACATTTAGAGCACAAGGCAGACCAGTGGCTACATCAGAGAGATTTATTTCAAAATAACTCGTCAAACAAAAGTATTTAGAAGTTTTAAGATTTTTGATCCAGTTTTATCTCTCTTCTCCAATCTATCTCCCCAAATCAATGTAGTGAGATAACTTCCTCATCTTGTTAAAAGTATACTTCTGAACTCTTCTAAACCAAACATCACCTTACAAGGAGAGCTCTTCATGCAACCTTGGTATGAACTCAGCTGTTTCACTGATGTTATCACAATGATATAATGCCTGTCTTATCAGCGGCTAGGTGATCACGCTAATAAACCTAATCAATGAGGAGCTTCTGTCAAGAGGACAGCATGAGAATGAATGAGGTTGAATTAACAAATGAATACATGTATAGTAATGTAAATATAATATGCAAGCATGGGCAGACTTGTATGATTCTGGACTTTACTTATCTGGAGTTGTCAAGGTTGAGAGGCGTTGGGTGGGCAGGGGATAACAAGCCGCCAACCTGAGCACAGCGGGGCTGGAGACTCTTTCTGATGATGGCTACAGCTGATTGATGTTTCATGTCATGAAGTTTGGATAATGTCTGAAAGAATGACATTGTGGATCGAACAGCTAAAAATTTAATTCCTCTGCAGGGTGGTTGGGCTTACTCAGCGTGAGGACCTCAGATATTCAGAGGAAGCTCAGAGTAGATCCACTGAACCTTTGCTTCGAAACAAGCAAGTTGAGGTGAGTGAGGCATCTCATCAGGATGTCTCCTGGGCACCTTCATTTGGAAGGTTTCTGAAGACTTTCCAAATGATAATAGAGGCAGAGGTAGATCCAGAACATGCTGGCAAAATTATATATCTAATTTGGCTTGGGAATACTTTAGGATCCCCTGGGAGGCGACAGAAAATGTTCGTGGGAATAGGAACATCTGGACTATCCTGCTTATCCTGCTGCCACCACAACCAGGCCCTGGATAAGCAGCAGAAAATGGATGGATGGAGGTGCAATTTCTGTTGAACCAAAACAGTAATGTTATGTGTAATGTTTTTTTTTTTCTTTTTTTTTTTTTAATGACCAACACCTTTCACATTCAAATAGTCATTCATTAAGAAATGTTGATTATAAGGATGACAGTATGTCTCCCTCTGCTTCAGTGGCAGCAAAATGGTGCTGGATGGTACTGAATGATTAAGCAATAGCAAGTCCATTAAGATGTTGTCAAAATGGAATGATGTTGGCAAGACCTTTGTAGAGATTCTACCCATTTAAAATCTGAATTCCACATAATGAATAAAATGAAGGGTATCTGCAAACTCAGGGTTAATTTTTATCTGCAGTAACATTAACCTGCTTCTATACAAAATCACAAACATAAACTTTTATAAACACTCAAACGATATTACCCCATCTCTTTAAAGTCCACCCACCTGAACTAATGCAGACAGACAAATGCACACAGAGCGACGTACACACAGCACGCCACATTATTTCTTTTCTTACTTATTTGCTTACTTACTACAGAGAGGGAATGGAGGCAGAGGGCAGTACTCTGCCCTTGAGAATGGCCCCTTGATTAGCAACCACTCATTTGTGATGTTCTCTAGCAAATCAGTGGCCATTCACATGACGAAAATGCTGCTGAAAAAATGAACAGCTGTCACCGTGTGATGTGTTAATTTCCTGACAGTCTCAGCGCTGAAACCAATTACTGATTTAAGGGCAGGGAAAGAGAGGCCCTCTGCACACGCTCATTAGGCTCCTTCAAGACTAAAAGGATAAAAGCAAAACAAGGGGAGAAAGAGAGCGATAGAAAGAAAGAAATAGAGACTTTCACACTCTTGCTGTCAGCTGAAAGCCTTGTATGTACAAAATGTCATTTTAGAAATAATTAAAAACAAAACTACTCGAGCCCAGTGCGTCTTCTAGAGATCACATATTAGTGAAATTATGTTTTGTGGGAAGAATGGAAATTTACTTAGCACAATAAGATTGTGTAATCTCACTGTTCTGTTTTCTATTCTCACCTCCTATCTTGAGTTTGAACAATATCCTTGTATTGTTCCAGCCGTTACCATGATAGCAACGGCCATTATAAACTATTGAAACTGATTATCTGTAATCCTTTTCATACTCCCCAAATTCATTCAACATGCAGTAGGTGCCTTATATTAATATCTGATAAACAAGCTTGATGAAAAATTAGGAATTTAGCAGCATGATATTTGTACTTTGAATGAATGTAATCACTGACTCACTCCCATCATTGTAGTGTCTGCTTTACTTTTCATAGTAGTAACCTCAGTTTTCTTCCATACGGTGCTACTCACCAAAATGCAGAGTGTATTGCGCCATAATGTATCGGAAGTGTTGGATGCACATCTCAAATCCAGCATTATCTACTTCCATGTAAACTTATTTCTCCTCTGTCTCTGTTTTTTTTTATCTTGCCATGTAACGCCACCAGCTGATCACTGGAATATAATGAAAGCTTTGGCTGAAAAGTGTGTTACACCAGCCACTTGTGCATGTGTACAACAGACAACACACAAATCTGGGCTCATTCGTAGAGATTTTGTTGTCAGCAATCCTTGCCATGTATGGCTGTATGTGTCTGTTACTTGCCAGGTTCCTGTATTTTATTGAATATGTATCTATGTGTGTCATGTTTTTTCAGTAGATATATAATAACCAGAGAGGTAGAGAATACACACAGTACAGCCAATGTGTTACATTACAGTATATTGGTGAACTTGTCAGTAAAGCATGGCATTTTCACAGCAGGGAATTTGTAGTATTATAGTAGAATTTGTAGTAGTAAGTTAAAGTAAATTAACTTTATGACGAACAGAGGACTGTAAGTTTGACATGAGACCTGTTGTTGCCCACTAACTTAGGATTTGGATGGATTGAGATGAAACTTTATGACATTCATAACTTTCATTAATTCACTCATTATTGAGGGTGCATACATCTCAATGGATTTGGTTTGAATACACTTTATTGGCACTGTCAACTAGTGAGCTGCCTCCCAGCTGACAATAAATACCAACTCATACTGTGTAGTAGATACAGTATGTTAACCACAGAAAACGTGTGCAGGTCTCAGAGTCTAGCAATACACAAGACAGAAGAAGACATTAAATTAAATCATTACCTTATTACAAAAAATAGTTTAAAAAAGATTATTCAGGTTTATGAACGTACTACCTCAAACCTTTTGCTTTTGAATCTCTTTTTCATTGATCACCTACATTATGCTCCTTCTGTGTTTCTCAGACCCGCTCAGTCTGAGGGCCAACAGGGGCAGCCGTTTCCCCTGTGGGCCTGCTTGTTCTCTGCTCCCTTCCACCAGTGGAGATAATGTGGGAATATTTATTCACTGTCCTCCGTGACCCGCTGTGTGTGCAGAGTGCGATGCAGCTGTAATTGGGACGGTGGTTAAGGGGGCTGCTGGGTTATTCCAAAGACGGTCCTGGCATCTTTAGAAACATGGCCCCCGGTCCGTGTCCCTATCCCTGCTCCCTCGCTCAGCCTAATCTGCTAATAATACCTTTGTCTAATGGTGTCAATGGCCATATATCACCCCAGGACTGAAGAGAGGGAGGGAGGTAGTGAGAGAAGGAGATAGTGGTGGAGATAAATTCAAATGCATGCTTTCTGACACAGCTGGAGATTAAGATAACGTATTCACAGAAAAATGGCAAATACACTAAGTTGTTGTCACCAAGAGATACCTATATAATACAAATGATGATTCAGATGATTGCTTGTTGGACTGGGGTGAAAGCATTTTTCATTTTGTACAACTTAAAATAAGGGCACCAGACAATTTTCTAACAGTACTTTTTAAAAAAGCTGATTACTAGATTGGTGAAGGATGGTGTTGGAGGGTGAGGATAAGCTAAGTACATGTTAAAAAAGCAATACATACACATATGAAATTACTTTGAAAATAGATAAATGAAGTAATTATAAATGACAGAGATTCTGCAGACTGTATTCTGACTGTAGACTGTCAGAACCCTTTGGAAACTTTTTCAAAGAAAAAAACAAACACCTAAACCATTAAATTAAGAGCCATGAACGCTGGACCTTAAATCAACTGTTCAAGTCCCTAACAAGGTTAGTCGTCACGCGGCCATGGTCACCAATTGCTACTAAATGAAGGCAGATACTAATGAGGTCTTGATGGAGCCGGGCTTTTGTTGAAAATGCCTTGATGTTGAGAGCTAAAACAAGACATTCTCATCAGCAGCCTTCCCCAAGTCTTTAGAGATCAAATTATGTCTAGATATCAAATAAATGAGTGACTTACACTTAATTTCACAAAGAAAAGCGGGTGAGAAAAAAAATAATTGATTCCTTGACTTTCTTACAAGACAGAGAATTGTAAAACAAACTCAGAAAGGAAGAACAAGTCTTTTCTTTGTTCATAAATAGATGATTATTTTTAATTTCTTTAGATGAAATGCAGAGTGTCTCCCATGAGATGCACTTGGCTAGTTATTTCTGCAGAGCTTGGGTATTTTATTTATAAAATTGGGCCTGAGTAAACAAACTTTATTTTTTTTCTGATAAACTAACTTAATAGACACAGTGAAGCAGCTGTTTGAAGTGTAAAAAATTATTTTCATTCATAAATACAGGCCAGATGACAAATAACATGCCACATTGGCATGTATAACATTGTCATATATGTCTCATATCTATATATATATATATATATATATATATATATATACATAGTATTGTCTATTTTCTAGACTTCTACACTGCACTCAACATTGCCTTTTGCCTTTGCTCATATGATTAATTTAGTTTGTCTCACAGTGCTATATATTAAACATCATTACACATAAATTGTTTCAAGCACAACTGGTATCATTCCTGTAGTATCAGATAATTACCTCATTATGTTTCTCTTTTTAACTTCTGACAACCTCCTGCAGCCAGTACTTAATCACGGGAAAAAAAGGAGACTGTCACAAAAGTTTGTTTCTTATAAGCAGCACTGAATAATATTGCTTTTATTATGAGCCAACAGCAACACCCCCTCCGGTATTCCCCTCCGGTTTTCTGCATGTCTCTGACTGGGCGAGGTGCCGTACTCTCCTGTGGATGCCGACACTGACTGTTACCCCTGGACAACAGTGTGGGAGGACAGCTTGATCTTCAGCCTTCTCTATTGACTGGGACCGGTGCAGCGGTTCTGGCTGGCTGCTTCCCTGAGGCCAGTATTGACACCCAGGTTCGGGTTTGGATATCAGGGTCGCAGGACTAGGACTCTCCTCTTTTGATTAATTGAGCATTAGCTTTGATTAATGATGCCTTTAGCCACAATCTTCTTGCCGTGAACTCTTATAACTTTTATATAGCTACACTACAGGCATGAGGCAGCTGTTGAGGCGTCTTACACTGCACCCAAAATCATGCATCAATCTTCTTTTTGTTTTGGATTTTGAACCTCCTTTCTTCTCAGATTATCAGTAGTTTATGTCCTTTCTGGTCAGATGTTGTCAGCATCCCTTGAAATTTTTTTTTTAATTTACTGGATTTTGCTATATTTTATTTGTTGAAATATGTCCATTATTGTGGCTCATGCTGTCACATGTTTTTCAAAAAATCACTTTCACTGAACTGATCTATTTTGCCCACTCACAGAATATTAATATATTTCCAGTCTAATGAAGTTGAGGAGTATGGAGAAGCATGGATACTTCATTTTTTGCCGAAGACATTTCAATGTATGTATGTTACCTCTTAATGTAATACAAATGATGCATCTACTGGCTACTATATGGCAGCTGTGATGCACATAATGTGGTGCAGCTGAGTCATCAGCTATAGTTCACTGAGTCACTAAAGACTCCATGTTATCCCGCATGAACTGGAAGCTCCACAGAGGAGCTCTTCTTCCCTCTTGCCTTATTACTTGTTTTAAAGTAAGCAGCTTGGGTCGGTACACCGGTGTGGGCTAATGCATGCAGTTTGCGCAGCTGCGGCGCGGGACGGCAGACAGCCGATCATGGCGTGATTTATGACGCTGACCGCTGGCTGCGTGGTGCAGGCTAATGACACATACACTAAAGTCATTGATTTGTATGAATGCCCTCCGCTCTTCATCTATCACAATTTAATGTTGGAGTTTGCAATGCAGAGGTAGAGCGGAGGATGAGGTGGAGGAGGAGAAAGAGGGGGAGGAGGGAATGGGGGGTGGGGGTAGTATCCCAAAGGAGGAGGTGAAGCAGATGAAGAAGGGAACAGAGGGAAAAAAATCGTCATGCAGCTATGATATGGGGTGGTATCAGTGCTGTGTAACAAGAGAAGCAGGTAGGGCGAGGGTAAAGTGGGGTCTAGGTACCCCAAGGCCTAACATCCCCCCTCCTCTTCCTTTCTAAGTCATGAGTCATTTGCTGCTCCTCTAATATCTCCCCCCTTTCCCCTGCTTTATGGAAATGGCTGTGAATTGTGCACAGTGGACACTGTGCTCAATAAAGCAGATAATAGCAACAACAAGGAGCGAAACGCCAGAATTACCTTTTGTCTACGTGAGAGAAAAAGAAAGGGAGGGATGCAAAAGAGATGGAGGAATAGAAGAGGAGAAAAGAAAAATGCAGCAAGGTGAAAATGGATAATTATGTTTGAATAATAGAAATGTATTCAGAATTAGAAGAATCTTGAATGAAGTCATATAGACTTACTAGCTTAATGTGTCGCCTACTAGTTAAAGTATGTACATGATGACAGTGTGCATGACACAAAAATACCCTACAGGAAGGAGGGCGTGTTTGTGTGTGTGTGTGTGTGTGTGTGTGTGTGTGTGTGCGTGGCTGGTTGTATGTGCAGTGCATGTTTCACCATCTGCTTCCTTCCTCCCT